>OY744494.1:2563260-3168927 GCA_963556185.1 Pseudopediastrum boryanum
AGTCAGCCTCCCCCAGGTCATCTGTGTATGCCCCTCATTAGCCGCCGCCCTCCTGAGACACACCAACATGGCTGCTGCACCCCTACTAGGAGCCTCTGCACTAAACCCTAGCTTTGCTGCCAGCCGCTCCATGGCACCCCAGCTGGCACCAGGTAACCCCTTCAGAGCGTCATAGGGGTCACTAGTGACTGCAGTGACGGCAGCAGCACCGTGTTGGTCACGATTTGGTGCACGAGTGGGGCAGGAAGGCCTTGCTGATAGAGGAAAGCTGCTGCTTCTCGAGCATCTGCAGATACAAAGGGAAGCAAAGTGGTACAGGCATTCAGAATTGAGTATTAGGTGTACAACCTTTGGCACTAGTATTGGCTGTAGCACCTTTGCCATAATATGGAAGGGAGAGCAGATTACCCAGGATGTACCAAATGGCACTTCTGTTATGGCCTTATCATGAACTTTAAGCATAAGGGGCAAAAACATTATCATCTGTTGCTGCCTACACAAGGTTGGATAAGCCAACCACTTCAGTAGAAGCTTGCCGATTTCACATTGCACCCCTGAAGCGTGCTGCATTGCAGACTTACAGGAGCATAATCCAAAAAGAAACTCCTATCCACAACAGACACTGCAAAAACAAGGTTCTACGCTTAAAGCAACAATAACAATGCTGTGCTTTACCGGTCATTTGAACAGAAAATTCATCCATGCAACATTAGACCATGTCACAAACCCCCCCTCCCCAAATTGTAATTCATACTCAAAATAGGTCCCACCTGCTCTGCTATCCCAGCTTGCTTTGATCTGTGCTGCCTTCGCCTTCCCTATCTTGGGCACTTTGCGTAACTGCTCCGCTGCATCTCCCTGGCTCAGCACCTCCAGCACCTCAGCTCCAAAGGCAGCAAACAGCCTCTCAGCAGTGGTCTTGCCCACACCATCTAGAGAGCACAGCTGATGGATGAAGTCCACCTCGGAATCAGGGGGTAGCTCTTCATAGCTCAGTACCCTGCGGGGAGTAAGGTCTTAGATTTAGGGTTTAGGGCGTAGGGGAGCACGGTTTAGGGTTCAGGAACAAAGATCAGGGTTTACAGGATCAGGGGGTAGCTCCTCATAGCTGAGAACCCTGCTTGGCAGTACGGTTTTGGTTTAGGGCTTACGGGAGCACGGTTTAGGCTCAAGGAAACAGGGTTTAGGGTTTACAGAATCAGGGGGTGGCTCCTGATACCCATGTACCCTGTGTGCAATAAGGTCTGGGGTTTAGGGCTTAGGGCTTAGGGGAGCACGGGATAGAGTGTAGGGTTTAGGACAGAGAATCTAGGGTTTAGGGGATCGGGGGGTAGCTTTTCAAAGCTCCAGAGCACCCTGAGTGCAGCAAGGGAACAAAGTGCATGTGAATATCTCAAAATTTAACATGTTCAAACACTGAATCAGCTCGGCATGCACAAGCAGCCCTCACCAAACTTTGACATCAATACCCGACCAATGGTTTTTTGAACAAGGCAACCACAGGAGGGCCACGGTCAGAGAAAAATCAACTCCAGCAGAAATCTACTACAGTTGCCCCAGCCCGAGGAAACGACGATGTATGTTGCCCATCCAAAACCCTTCAATTTGCTCATCTTAAACCCCAAAACCATGACCCTAAAACCCAAAACCAGGATGTACTTACCTCAATGAAGATCCATAGTGCTCCTTGTTCTTCTCCACCTCCCAGTTTCCTACCAGCTTCAACCTGCTGCCCACCATAAGGCCAGGGAAGGAGCCCTTGCAGCTCACACTGGCATGCAGGCTCTTGGGAAGCTTCTTTAGGTCTGGACGAGGGACACTGGTAGAGGACATCTGCAGAAACACAAGGGGTTGAAAAATAAAAAAAAATGAATATAACAAAAAAATAACAAAATACTTTATTCATAATTATTAAAACATAAAGAATGAATAATAAATTGGAGACTAGAGCTATGTTATATCAGGTGAGATACATGGACCAAAAAGCATTTACGGTCGAAATACCATTAAAGGCCTCAGAATCTGTTAACTTCCTATTCCAGCAGAGTTATTGAAGCAGAGCCAGAGGTACTAAAACCCTAAAAACAATGGCAGAAATCATACAGCAAAGCCGGCTGATCATATTGTACTGTGCCTATCCTAATGCTTACTCCTTCGCCCCAATCAGTTTAGATATTGACGCAAGTCATTGACCAGAAGGCAAACAGCAAGGCACTCATTTAAAAATATGAAGCATGGCGGAGGAACAGAAGTCGTGGAGATGCATGTGGAACAAAACTGCTCCTTGCTCACAAGTAGGGCACCGTCGCCAAGAGACCACCGCAGGGCGGAGAAATGTTTGTCTTGCTTACAAAGCTATACAAAAGGCTGGGAGGGGAGGAGGGGAGGGCCAAAGGGGGGGGCCCAGGAGGGGCAGGGTAACAGGCACGGGAGGCACTGGAGGGGAGGGGAGGGCAGCAATGGATGGGAGGAGATGAGGGGGAGGGGGAGGGGAATGAAACTGGGGCTCTAGGTGGTTCTGTTTTACCCGCACCTCACCTTTATCCTAATGATCATGAAGCCATTACTGCCTCTGTAAACATCAGTATCTTTCACATGGCCAATCACCTCAGCAACTTCTGTCGACACCTGCACCCCTGATGCTGATGGTGCTGGTCCTGCTTTCGCTGTAGCTCGTTTTGATGCTGGTTTTGCTGCTGCTGGTGGTGCTGCTGCTGCTGCTGCTGGATTTGCCGCTTTCGCTGCTGCTGCTGCTGTTGCTGATTTTGCTGCTGCTGCTGCTGGTCTAGACCGTCCTAGGACTTCCGTAGGTTGCCGTTCTGTCCGTGCTGCTGCTCTTGGCCAATCCATAGGAGCAGCAGCAACAGCAGCAGACGCAGACGCAGATGCGTTAGCAGCAGCAGGTGGTCGTGCAACAGGAGCACGGTGCTGTCGACCAAGGCCGTTGCTCACTGTGTTTTGCGCTGCTGTTGCTGCTGTTGGTGCTTGTCCTGCTGCTGCTGTTGGCCCTGTGGGTGCTGGTGCCTGCTGCTGCAACCACGGCTGTGATTGCTGCTGCTGCTGCTGCTGCGTAGTATGCTGGTGTTGCCCACGTTGCTGCTGCCCTTGTTGCCGCTTGTGCAACATCTGCTGTGTCGGGTGCTGCTGTTGGTGCTGCTGGTTTTGCTGTTGGTGCAACATCTGCTGTCTTGGGTGCTGTTGGTGTTGCTGGTGGTTTTGTTGCGGGTGCGGCTGCTGCTGGTGCTGTTGGTGTTGCTGCTGGTGCTGTTGGTGTTGCTGCTGCTGCTGCTGGTGGTGCTGCTGCTGGTGGTGTTGCCAGTGCTGACTGTGTGTTGGCACTTGCCTCACCCTTGCGCCTCGCATCCCCATGGGCTGAAACCTATGGACATAAGCCCTTTGAGTGCTGCTGCTGTTGCTGCTATCTGGCTGCTGTTGAGGTACTGGTAGCTGTTGCCGCTGCTGCACCTGCTGTTGCTGCTGTGGTTGTTGCTGCTGTTGTGGCTGCTGCTGTTGCTGTTTTCGCCATTGGGGGTTCTGCTGCTGCTGCTGCTGGGGGTGCTGCTGGGGGTGCTGAGGGTACCGTTGCTGCTGCTGCTGGGGGTGCTGCTGCTGCTGTGGTGGCCATTGAGGGTACCGTTGCTGCTGCTGCTGGGGGTGCTGCTGCTGCTGTGGTGGCCACTGAGGGTACCGCTGCTGCTGCTGCTGTGGGGCCTGCTGCCACATTGGCTGCTGTTGCTGCTGCCAGGGTTGTTCCCATGTTGGCTGCTGCTGTGGCTGTGGCTGCCATGTTGAATTGTTAGGGGAACTGTGTTGTTGCCATGGCTGCTGCTGGGGCAGGTCTAAATGATCCCATGGAGCTGCTGCTTCACCTGTTGCTGCTGCTGCTGCTGGTGTTGTTGCTCCTGCTGCTGCTGCTGGGTGTAGCCCTCCTGCTGCGGGTGGTGGTGGTGGTGTTGCTGTTTCTGCTGGGTGTGGCTCGCCTGCTGCTGCTGGTGTTGTTGCTGGAGATGCTGCTGTAGGGGCTGCTAGGTGTGGCTCTCCTGCTGGAGGGTTTACTAACCCCTGTGGAGCCCAAGTGGGAGGAGGAGGGGAGACAGTGGGAGGCTGATCTAAGGATCTAGCCGGCGGGAGATCTTGGGGTGCTTGTGACTGAGAGTAGCCCCTGGATTGGCGGCTGGGAAGAGCATGTAGCAGCCATGGGCTCGAAAGGCTGCTGCTGCTGCTGCTGAGAAATGAGAATGGACGAGGATCTTGTCGGCGGGAAAGAGGCTGCGTCGGGGGAATGCTGGAGGTCGCAGAGAGGGCCAGCGGAGGGCGGATCTGAGGGAGCCTTGTGTTGTGCATGGAGACGTGGAGCTTGGCTATGCAATCATGCAGCAGGTTCCGGAGTAACACTCGCGCTGTTGTCAACGGTGCAGAAGTAGCCATGCATGGAGGTCAGATGTCTTGCATCCGATAGCCAAGCAGAGCATCTGGCTCCGGACAGTGCAGAAAGGCGGATGGGATGCAAGCGAGAACTGTGCCTGCGCGGCCCTGTTCGGACAGACCCACCAACTTAAGGACCTCAGAATGGTTGATCTATTCCCAGACCACAAAAAGTTTTCAGACTGTGGCGCCTCGTGTGTCTCGTAGCCTTGAACGTACCGCCATGCGCCCAGACATCGTGCAAGACCCACCCCTCATGAGGTTTCTAGGCATGAAGTGAGTTAACTTCCGACATTACATGCGGATACAGGATCCTGAGACTGCCGAGACTCGTCTTAATACAGCCCGCTCTCGCGCCTCGCGCCGAGTGAGGCACTGGCACACCGAGTGCCAAGTGCCGAAATGACCACCACAAATAATGACGCCCTAGCGAGCCTTGGCGTAAGGTCCCTAAATGCAGCTGGGCTCACAACAAAAGCCCTCACAAACCAGCGTTCTGAGATCGGGTCAGCTGCTTGCGGGACTTGAACCTTGGCGTCCGTTGCTATTGAACTGAAGGTTTGAGAGCGTGCCTGTATTCATGCACTCATATCCAGCTCATAGATCGCTCTCATGGCCTACGTAACCTATGTGGTACTGGGTATAGTCCTATACCTGCTTAACGTTGCCTTCGAGTGGCTGTCCAACGGATGCTCCCTCTTTGTCATCAGCCGGAAGCTCTATCATACGAGTCGTATCCCAGGTCCCAAGGCCCACCTAGTCTTAGGGCACATCCCTGCCCTGCTAGCGCGACCAGGATTCAGGACCTTTGCTGAATGGAGCGGCAAATACGGGACCCTCTTTCGTGTGCGATTTCTGTGGAACCCGGTAAGGTTCTGGATCAAATGATGGAACAGCAGCGCCTAGAGTACCCAGGGTTGTGATGAGTCTTGTATTTAGAGAGATTCAACCGGACAGTTCCACATGCGAAACTGCTAAAACTGCAGCAGTTACCAGCACCCTCTCGCTCATGTCACTAAACTAAGGGGTAGTCAGTGGGCTGTAATGACAAGGGCCTTAAACCTCCATGCCCAGGTTATAAGCAAGCGCTGGTTGCATGGACAATTAACATCTGATCTGTTTGTGCGTTGGGACTTGAGGCACCTGTAGCCATAGCCCTGATAATCCCTTTGCCCTGCAGCAAACCAGTGCATGCTGCAAGCAACAGCAGCAATAACAGCAGCAGCAAAAAGCAGCGCAAGGAAATGCTCTGATATATATATTGATAAATGGCATGCGCCCACCTTCTGCATGCTGCATTTGGGTTCCCTAGCCTCTACCAGCACTGACATCACCTTGGCACCTCCCTCATTCATCCAAATTTATGACATGCGCTCAACCCTGTGGCCCGAGCTAGACCACCTCTAAATACCTACACTGCTAGGTCGCCAGCATGCTCAGAGGTGTTAAAACCCTAGAATCTCAATTAGGGTTTTATTATCTCTGGCCTGTTCAGAGTCTCCAAAACCCTAAGAACTCCCCACCCCAAAACCATATCCCCAGGCCCATTCACCCCTATAGCACTATCCTGTCTCCATAAGAGCTAAACCATCTTCTCTGCTTCCCCCTTTTGTCAGGTCCTGGTGTGTACAGACCCTGAGGTTTTCACCAAGCTGCTAAAACCTGGGCCATCCAGGCTGTATAAGTACCTCAGACCCTACAGGATGTTTGAAGTGGTGAGCAACTAAATCTTAGAGCAGCAGCAGCTAGAGGAGACGCATGCATTGGGCACCAGCAGCACCTCAGCAGCAGCAGCTGAAGCAGTCCTGTCAGCAGCAGCAGCAGCAAACTGACATGCACCCTAGGGCCTAAAGGCTCAAGCCAAAAGCACCAATAGCAGCTACGAAGCAGCAGCTGAAGCAATCCTGTCAGCAGCAGTAGCATGAGGTGTTGGATGTCAGGGATGTCAGCAGCAGCAGGAAAGGCAGTAGCGGGAACCATGGCAGCGAAGGAAAGTAGCAGCAGCAGCAGCAGCAGTGACCGGGGCAGCAGCAGCATCATGCTATCCACAACAGCAGCATCAGCAGCAAGGTAGAGCTATTGTAGTAGCAGCAGCAGTATCAGGCAGCAGTGGCAGCAAGACTGGCAGTGTTTGCAGTAGTGGAGCCGGACTGCAGCGGCAGCAGTAGTTGCAATGGGCTCACTGGACCTACGCCTCACCCTGGGCTATGAAAGGTGTATTTGGCAGATAGGGAACAGGAAGCAGCAGAACAGTCAGGAGGAGCAGCAGCAGGGGCAGTAGTAACAAGCTCTCTCGAACAGCAACAGCAGCAAGCAAAAGCAGCAACAGCAGTCCATAGGACTGATTAGTAACCGACTTCTAGCCACCTCGCCTCAATAGAACTTGCTTTGACAGCAACAGCAGCAGCGGCAGCAGTGGTAAGGGAAAGCCAGCGTTGCCGCAGGGGGTTGTACTGCTGCAGTGGACTGTAGTGGGCTGCAGACCACATCAGCAGCAGCAGAGTCACTGTGCCTATGGCTTATCCTTAAACCACCTAGTGCCCTGGGCCCTGCAGGATACTCTGGGGCCTCACTAGTCCAAAGCCAGCACCAGCACCATAAGCACCAGTCCCTGCAATAGCGGAGGCAGCAGGCTCTTCTTGCAGCACTAACATTATTAGCAGCAGCAGCGTCAATAGCAGCAGCAGCAGCAGCGCAGCAATGTCACTGAATAAAGCAAGCCGTCTGACTCCAAGCTCTTCCTGCTTCTGTTTGGTTCCTGTCTGCAGTCATCTGAACCCCCCCATGTCCAAGACCCTACGCCCATCACGCCACTATCACTAAACCCTATCACTAAACCCTAAAACTAAACCCCAAAGCCCTATAACTAAACCCTAAGTTGTTTTCTTACTGCTCCTGCAGTTCTCTGACCCCCCCATTTCCAACATCTTATCATCTGCTGAAGATGACCACTGGCATATGGTGCGGAGGGGGGTGGCACCTGCCTTTGCTATGACGAATATCAAGTGAGTGGGGGGCTGCCCTGGGTCTTATGTCCTCTTGGGGTTTATGAACTATTGTTTTGGTGAGCCCTTTGCCGATTTTAACCTGTTGCTATTTGTTATATCAAGTGAGTGGGTGTAAGGATTCGCTGCTCCGGCATCCCCTACTAGCCTCCTAATCCTGCCAGAGCCCCATCCTTGCTATGGATCTGATTACATAGCTATTGCAACAGCATACGTACAGCGAACCTCAGGCCCTAGAATACAGCCTAGAGGAGAAGAGAGCGCCCAACACAGCGCCAAGAGCCTAAATACCCCAAACAGCCGAAGGACAGAGCAACCGATGCGTAACCTGAGAGTCACCCAGGTGGCACCAGCCATATAAGAATCCACGGACAAAGGATAGAACCCCAAACAACGACCACTCAAAGCACCATAGAGACAGATGTACATGCAGGATGAACCTGGCTGGTAGGAAGGATTGTCTGTATCCTTACAGTGGGGGTCTGCGCAGGGTTTACTAATGTGCTGGGTCTGGATAGTGTATCTTCTTTGAGGCTTTTTGGCTTCAACCTATGGCTATGACTACCGGTAATAGGGGTAAAGCCAGGGAAAAGGGGTTCCACAATGATTTTCATTGGGGCTTTCAGCTAATGAGTAAAACATATGTGAGTCCTATTTTGCAGATTTTGGTACCCAGCTTCTCCTGGCTGCCATTCAGGGTTCTAAAGGCTGTCTACCAGATATCTGCGTCCTGTACAACATGCAAATTGATCTTATTTGCACTTATTTGCCCGCAGGTCTTCCTTTCCAAGTATTGTGAGGTGTTTGTGCGTCCCTGTCACACAGGTCTTCCTTCCCAAGTATTGTCAGCACCACTGAGGTCTCCTGACTGCCTTTGATATGCTATGCATATCAGTTACATCAACTGAAGCTCCTCATACGAGGTGTCTGTAATATCTTTAACACACAGATGGATTAAAACGGCACTGAAATTGCATGTGTACCTTCTTGCCCGCAGGTCTTCCTTTCCAAGTATTGTCAGCACCACTGAGCGTCTCCTGACTGCCATAAAGGCTCTAGCGGCTTTCTAACATGTGTGTGTTTGTGCGTCCCTGTGTTGCCCTGTCCCAAAGGTCTTCCTTTCCAAGTATTGTCAGCACCACTGAGCGTCTCCTGACTGCCATGAACACTTTGGGCCCTGCTGTTGGTTCAAAGCCATATCTTAACAAATCCCCGTTTCTGCAATTCTACAAATTCAAAGGCAACACCTATACAAAGTGTACTCATGTCTTTGATCTGCTGTATTGCAGGTCTTCATTTCCAAGTATTGTGAACACCACTGAGCGTCTCCTAACCGCCATGGCAGCTGTGGGTCCTACCACCCCCCATGATATGGACATGGTGTCAGGGAGGCTCACTGTGGATGTCATTGGCTCATTCGGTTTCGGGAGGGACTTTGGTGCCACTGATCTGTGCAAGCCTAGTGAGGTGCTGACTGTGATCAGGCATTTGACACAAGCCATGCAGGCCAGGAATAATCCGTTGAATAGATGGTTCCCTTGGAGGAAGGTGAGGAGGAGATGGGGGGGCGAGGGGGGGGAGGGGGAGGGGTTAGGGGAAGAGGGGGGGGGGAAGAGGGGGGGTAAGTTCCCTTGAAGGAAGGTGAGGAGGTATGGGGGGGAGGGGTAAGGAGGGACGAGGGGGGTCAGTACCGGGGGGAAATTGGATGATCTGCTGAATAGATGGTTCTGTTGGAGAATGGCGAAGAGGAGATGTGGGGGGAAGGGGGGGGGGTTAAGGAGGGACGAGGGGGGTCGGTACCAAGGGAATGGAATGGCTTGATGAATAGATGGTTCCCTTGGGAGAAAGGTGAGAAAATGACGGGAAGAGCCGGGGGGACAGGGGGAGGGTGCCGGGGGAAAGAGAGGGGGGGGGGAGGGTGTAAATTGGAGCAGGGGATGGATCCTGGAAGGCGGGGTGTAGGTACTTTGGGGCAGAGGCTGGTGGGCACCGAAGGGAGGGGGGGTTACTGGGGGAAGATGGGTTTGGGGACGGGGGGGGGGGGGGGGGATGGCTACCGGGTAAAAGAGGGAAGGGGGGGGGGGGCAGGAGAGGGTGGTGAATAAGGGGCCAAGGTATGATGGCTGGGTGATGGGGGAGAGATGAGACGGAAGTTGGGATAAACTGAGCTGGTGGTGAGGGTTGTGGGGGATGGAGGGGCTTAGCAGAGACACATAAGGAAAGCTGGACTGGTGCATATTTTTAGGGTTTAGGGTTTATGTCATTCACTTCTCCAGCCAGGTTTATGGTAGACATAGGCACTAGTGGTACTACGTTCCATTTTCCAGCAGAATAGGGTGCAGCTATATCGGATGGAGTGTTCGTCTGTACTCAACATTGTTGTTTTGCTGCAGGCATACAAGGATTTCAAGTACTGGGGTAAGCGCATGGTGGACTTAGTGGTGGACCTGGTTGAATATATGGAGGCACACCCCCCTCCTCAACATACCATGGGGTCTCATCTCATGAGGTGTACTTATCCAAAGACTGGTGAGGACTGAGGGGAGGAGAAAAGGGGGGCTGCGGGATTGTGTATTGGAGGGGGGTGTTTTATCCAAAGACAAACAAATGAACATGTAAGGTGTGGCAGATACAAATAGGGCCATAGAGGGGAGGTAAGGACGTGTTGGGAAGGGAAGGGGGGGAGGGACAAAGGGGGAAGCAGGGAGCAAGAAGTGGAAAGAGGAGGAGGGGGCGAGAGCAATACCCAAGGGGATGGATATTGCACAGTACAAGCTGGTGCATCTTCTATTTCTGGCCCTCTCTATGTATCCCAAGTGGACCTGTTGATTACCCAGCTTCAGGCAACCAAAGATGCACTGGACCCATTGGCACTGTACGGCAAAAGCCAAACAAAACCCTGCCAAATTTTACTTGTCTAAGGTGAACCCATTCCCTGGCCACGCCTGTTAGCTGAGGGTGGGCATATCGTGTCATCATGTTTATCTACTACCCTGCCTGGCCCCTTGTCATGGGTGCAGTTGTGTGTTTGCTTATCTGCATGGCCTAGGTGAGCCCATCCCCCGGCCACGTCTGTTAGCTGAGGTGGGCATCTTCTGGGGCGCTGGTTTCGAAACCACAGCCCACACAATATGCTGGACCCTCTTCCTCCTCGCCACCCATCCAGAGGTGGAAACCAAGCTGCTACAAGAGCTGGAGGGTTTAGGGCTCGCAGCTTCCCCCAGCAACCCTAAACCCCGCGCCATGATTTGGGAGGACCTCAGCAATTTGAAATACTTGTCAGCTGTCATTAATGAGAGTATGAGGATGTACCCCGTGGTTTCAAGCGGTACGATACGAATCACGCATGATTGGACAAAACTAGGGGAATATACTGTCCCGCCGGGGATTCCGATTCTGACGCCGTTTTATGCAATTCATAGAAGTCCGAGGTTATGGGTGGAACCCGATCGGTTTATGCCAGGGAGGTGGTTGGAAGGGGGAGCAGCAGGGAAGGCAGCAGCAGCAGCAGGAGGAGGAGGAGGGGTGGTAGCAATAGCAGGCGGAGGAGATCAGGATAGCAGTAGCAGCAGTCGCGAGAGTGGCAAAGGCAAGAGAAGCAGGAGGAGTAGCAGCAGCAGTAGCAGTGATGGTGGGTATGATGTTCAGCAGGAGAGGGACCAGGAGGAGCCTCCATCTGAATGGGAGAACACCAAGGTAAGCCCGCTTATGGGGGAAGCCCACGCAAGCTCAATCAATCCAAAGGCAAGACCAGCTACGCCAAACAAAACCAGGGCACAGGTTGGCCTGCCCTCTACTCAGACGTGGGACGGCAGTTCAGACCTTGCCTTGCGTGGCCCGCTTCAATTCTGGAGAAATAGCTTCCTCTTAGGCAGTAGCTGTGCACTATCAATATATCCTATGATATGCCATGGAATATGCCGTATGCTATAGGCCCCCGCACGTCAAGCTGTTGTGTACGAGGTAGAGGAGCAAATGGTTTTTGGTTACTGCACCCCTAAAAACAAGCCCTGTGCAATTGGCGTACACAGGATTGAGGTCCTTTGCGGGTTTATTAATGCTTGTCTACCCATTTTGTTGTTATTGAGTACTGCTGCTTGTGGCTGCCACTAACAGTCACTACTCTTTAATGTATTTCTCCCCCTAGAAAAGTGTGCTTATATGATCTGCTTGCTTACAAAACCTGCTGCTAAGTACTACTGGCTCGACAAGGGTTCAAAGAACTACCGGTATCATGTTAGGGGTTTTACCTAATCGAAAACCCTATAAGGCCCCTCTCATTTCCCATGCTGACCCTAACCTACACCAACCCTAAACCCTAAAACATGTTTAAATTTGAAACGGTGATCATCACCCCTAAGCGTTTGGCATGTCACTGTTGCAGGATGTAAATCCGGCAGATGTTGCCCTATCAGTTTCGAGGCCTTTTCACCTCTTCATTCCCAGGTTTTTCTCAGGTTATATGCTAAACCACACCCTCCAACAAGCCGTGAACCCTGTGTGACTTCCAAACCATGATGATCACCCTACACCACCGCTAACCCCAAAACTCCGTCTAACTATTAAACCCTGGTCCTCAGCCTATATCTGGTATTTGTTCTTTGCAGGATGTATATCCGGCAGATGTTGCCCCTCGGGCCTTCCTCCCTTTCAGTGATGGTCCCCGCAACTGCATTGGCCAAGCCCTGGCTCTTGTGGAGCTGAAAGCAGTGCTTGCGATGCTGTTAGGAAACTTCAGCTTTGAGCTTACGCCTGAGATGGGGGGTTTTGAGGGAGTGGATAGAGATGCTAGGCAAGCCATAACCTTGAGGCCAGAGCATGGGTTGATGATGTATGCTAGGCATAGGAGCTTGCCTGGGTAGACAGGAATGGATCGGATCTGCCTTCGCTGTGCTTCGGAACTTACTACTTCAAACCACTTGCGCAAGCATGACTTCCAGGAGAGTGGAGGTTATGCTTACGCAAGTGGTTTGGACTGATAAGTTCCAAAGCGCAGGTTCCATGGTGCAGGGTGCAGGGTTGGCAGGTTATAAGGTTGATGGTGCAAGATGCAGGGTATAAGGTTCATGGTGCAGGATGCAGGGTGTATAGTTTATGGTGCAGGCTGCAAGGTTCGTGGTGCAGGGTTTAAGGTTCATGGTCCAGCATGCAGCCCATGCACATGCTGGCCACGATCAGGGATTCAAGTCCTGTCGGGCCCTCAGTCATGAAAAAAAAGTGTGTTTGGTCGGTTCGACCTAGCAGCCCTTGGCGGTTGCCACACCTTAACTGTTTGTTATGTTATGTTCATGAGGGCCGTCCAATGGGTTCTGTGGAGGATGTCATGGAGGCAGCAGCAGCGGAGAGGCCCGTGCCATTCTGAGAGTAAAACACGCCTTGAGGGACCTGTCGTCCTCCTTGTGTACATATATTGCCGTGGTTACGTTTGTGTGTTTTACACATTGTTGGGGTGCCATGCTGCCACCAGTGTGCAGGTGATAGTATTTGTATGGAAATGTATGTGCTTCATCTCGAAGGGCTGTTAGTGTTGAAGCAGCATATCGAGGCATCTGTGGGGAAAAGGGTTTCCTGGGTCCTGATTGCGTCGATGTTGAGCAGTACGATGGAGACTCGGAGGGGTGGCTGGTTCCGAAGCGAAAACATGCATAGCCCAGATGCAGTGACATCCACCCTGAAGAGGGGAGGTCAAAATGCGATCTCCCCTCTGTGAGGGGCGACTGAGTTTGCCCGATCAGTTGAAACAGTATAGCTCAACTGCAGGCCGTGATAGCCGAGCACGGATAGGCTGACCGCACTCCGCAGTGAGTGCAGGTGACATTCTGACTTTCCCACGCAACATGCACCTTTAGTTGACGACTAGCAGGTCGCCCAGCACCAGATCTTGCCAGAGGTACGCTGCATGCAGCTCGTGGTTCCTCAGTACCCTGCATGTCAGCCCGAGCCTGACGCATAGTGTGCCTCTGACTCAATGCGAGCCCGATAACATGAGGACGGCAATTTCAATAATAGGCCTCACACTATCCATCCGAGCTAAACACCTGTCGCCGTTCCTTCAGGCTCCTTCACTCAGTGCTTGTAGTTATTCTACCGCTCCTACCGAAGCTGTCTCATCACACGACCCCACAGGGCCCCCTGGCTTCGTATTTGACATCGATGGCGTGCTCATACGCGGAAAGAACATCCTCCCCGCAGCAGTGCAAGCCATGCAGCTGGTGCGTCCTCCTCTTGCCTTCTCACCCTGTACTCAGCTGTACTAGACTGCTGCAAGTCGTTTGTCGCAGCAGGCAGCCTTAACCAACAGCTGTGGCTTTCGAAAGTATAGCTAGCTTAGAACGGACAGGAGCAGCCGCATGTGATCGAGATCGTGCCAGTAGCAGCAGCAAGCAACAAGGGATCTGCTAGCAAACCCAGAAAAGCCTTCGCAGGAACCAAGTGCGGGCTCGTGATCAGCTGACTAGCGACCACAGCCATTGGAAACAGCCTGCATGTGCACCTGCTACGCCTGCTACCTACTAACTGCTACAGCCAGCGAACTAACCCCTTGCTCACATGATTTTATGCATTACATAATACACAAGTCCAGGCACGACTGTGCAATTTGTCAGCTCTGTTGAGTGCCCTTAAGTGCCAGATCAATCCTTTTTGGTTCATGGTTGTGATGGAGCAGCAGTCAATCAGATCAATGTAACATCGCAACGTGCACAGCAAGAGGCATGGGCCAATCGAGCACTCGGACCTGGGTTTGTTCGCCCATTGGCATACCTGGTCTTGCGTCTTGATTCAATCTTACAGTGAACTCAACCAGCAACCGATTGGTTACCTCTTCCTTTTCTCTCACACTAAATGAATTCCAAAATGGTGTGGCATAATACCGGTAGCTAATGAATAGAGTTCTTAACCCATGTGTTGCTGTTCTAGCTTTGTCGAGGTGGGCAGTGGCGCTACCCTGTGTGTTTCATTACCAATGGAGGTGGAGTACCAGAAGCCAAGAAGGCAGCACAGCTGACATCATGGTTGGGAGTGCCTGTACATCAGAACCAGGTAGGTTTCATAATTCTAGGGCTGAGGTGCAGCCGGCATTGTTACATCTCACGATATGCCATAGCAAAAAGTGCTATAGGCCCTGCACCTCAAGCTGTCACAAAGAACAGCCGCAATTACCGGTAGCACTGCAGTAGCAGGGTAACCACCAGCAGCAACCGGCAGCAGCAGCAGCAACCAGCAGCAGTACCATTACAGTAGCAGGGTAAGGAACAGGAGCAACCAGCAGCAACTGGGAGCAGTAGCAGTAGCACCAGCAGGGGAAACAATAGCAGCAATGAGGAGGACCAATAGCAGCAGTAGCAGCAGCACCAAGCAATACACTAAGCAGCCAGCAGCAGCACTACCAGCGACTGGCAGCAGTAGCAACAGTAACCAGCAGCAGCGATAGCAACAGAAGGGGCTGTAGCACTGCTGTGCTGGTGAGTGAGCCGCATGTGTACTGCAGCCAAGGGTTTACGTTTAGGTTTTAGAGGGGCAGGAGCAGGGGTAGCAAGCAGAAGCAGCAGCAGGGACATGGGCAGCAGCAGCAGGAGCAACACCAACATGGCAAGAACACGACCAGTACATGTAATGTAAAAGCAAACACTAAGCGCAATATTCATCCTTTCAATCAGCATGCGCTTAGCAGCAAGAGCTGTAGCTGGGGCAGGACCAGGGGCAGCAGCAGGAGAAGTGTGTTTGGGATAAACTGGGCTTACAAGCGCTCCTGGTTTTCTAAGTAGGAGGCTCTTACCCTCATTGGGGCAGTGGAGGTTTTGGGTGCTTTTGACCTAGCTGCTGGACCTCATGTCTAGGCATATGTTGCCAAACATCCCGAAGGCAACCCGGTATCATGTTACACCTCGCTGTTCTTTGTGACGGCTTGGGTTGCATAGCCTATGGCAAATTCTGCTATGGCATTTCATAAAATGTAATAATTACATAGAGGTCCATTTGGTGCTTCAGTCCGATGGCTCAGATCACCTCATGAAGTGTGCAGCGATGATGTGGCGCATCTCTGTATCTTCGACTGAACCATTGGTTGTGTGGCTTTGTGATTGTGACCAGAAGGGGGGAAAACCGGGGGGCATCATCTCCACACCTCTTTCTGTCACTGCACTGGGGATAAAACCCATACAGCTACCGGTACCTCTTTAACCCTGAAACCTAAAACTTAAGAACTGGTTTCTTACTTTGGTTTATTACTTCTTCATCTTTCATGTTCTGCTCTTGTGTTGCTCTGTATAGGTTATCTTGTCCCATACCCCCATGCGTACCTTAGTCCCTCACTTGAGGGCGCGCCCAGTACTGGTGTCAGGTCGAGGGGAGGTAGCAGCAGTAGCTGCAGGGTATGGCTTCCAGAAGATTGTCACTAGTGACCAGCTGGCAGCAGCACTACCCACTGCTTTGCCTTTTAGAGGTAGGAGGCTGTCACAGGACAGGATCAAACTCGCGTCAGTCAGGATTGGAGACATGCACCTAAGATGTCAAAGCCAGTCGGCCCTGTCTCGGGAAAGGCATCTAGATGGATTGTGGCGGCTTAAGTAGCACCCTTATAGTGCGACTGCTATCATGTAATGAACGTCATTACAGCTGCATTGTGGTGGGCCGGGTCAGGACCAATTTGCAGCTCAGAACTACCAGCCACATGGGAGCATGCACGCAAAGCATCCTTTGCTAGGCATTTTTTGGCCACATTCCCTAGAAATTGTGGTCATTGGCCAGCCATTTCACGTTAGATGTTCACATCAGACTGCTTCTGTTGTTGGGCATGTGGTTGCTACCTGCTTTCATTTGCACCAGGTACTTTAACCTTTAGACTACCATTGGTTGCATTTAGAAGGATGGCGAGCGGGGTGGGGAGGAGTGTAAACATAGGATTACCAGTTGTATGTGCAGTACTTCACCGGGCCTACAGACATACATTGCAATCAACCTGTTTTGTGGGAATATTCACTTGATGCTGGACATACTCATCCCATTACAGCCTGCCCATGCTGATGCCTGGCCCATGGCTACACATCCCTGCCATATTGGGTCACGGAATGCTCCAACTTGAGTTTGGTGGCTGCCTTCCTGTGGATCATTTCGCATCCATGCGGTGCCTCATCCCCAGTTATTACTGGGGAAATGTGTTTTTCCCTTGTGGCAGCTCTGGCTGTTGCACAAGCCCCTTTGGGGGCAGAAGCTTTACTGCATCTCCTTCCACCCCCCACCATGCCCTTCTGTGTATCCCCTTGCTTCACAGCCCCTAAGGCATTTCCCCCAGACACACCCTGCCCTATCTCCACCTATGGTTGGGGCACTGATGCCCCTTCCCCCTCAGCAGCCGTGGCTGCTTTACCACACCAATGTCGCTTCCCCTCCACGATCCCCTTGCTGTGCATCCCTTTGCCCCGTATCCCCTAAGATGCGCTTTCCCCAGACATGGCTTGCCACATCTCCACCTACGGTTGGGGCGTTAAGACCCTCATTCCAGCAGCTCTGGGTGCTTTACCACACCATTTTCATACCCTCGCTGGGTACCCCTGTGCCCTGCAGCCCCCAAGACACTTCCTCCAGACACCCCCTGCCCCATCTCCACCTATGGTTGGGGCACTGCGTCCTCCCCCTTTGCTGCTGTGCTTGTGATGTCAGACCCTTATGACTGGTATCAGGACCTGCAGCTGCTGGCTGATGTCATTACTGGTCATGGAATACCAACAAGAAACCAACCACAACCAGGTGAGTAATTATCATTGTTGACCATTATCATTGTTGATCATGATCTGTGTTGACCATTATCGTGCATTATATTCCTAGCCACTTTCAACTGCGAGCTGTTTGTAGATGTCATTACTGGTCATGGCACACCAAAAAGTAAAACCAATCACAACCAAAAAATCAAGCCTGAGACCGAAACAATGTTGTGTCCCAGTCCTGCTGGATCAGACTTTGGTTTAGGGCTAGTGGACCGCGGTTTAGCGGTAGGGGGCTGCTGGATCGGAAACAGAAGTCTTTCGGTGGTTTTGGGTACCTCTAGTACACTACGGTTGATCAGCTGCCTGTCGTACGTACTATGGAGTGTTTCCAGCAGGCCCTACTTGGGTATTGATTCCGCCTCTGCATTTTCAATAAATAAGCAAGTGCAATACAGGCAGCTGAGTTGATCAGGCAAGTGATGACACTAGATTGTATCCCATCTTCCTTCCTTCCTTAGGATCCACCCCAATTGAGGTGTACTTCAGCAACCCTGACCTGCTATGGGCTAATGAGCACTGCAGGCCACGGTTTGGCCAGGGGGCTTTTGCCAGTGCTTTAGATGCCTTGCACAGGCAGCTCACAGGCAGCCCCCTACCCTACACACGATGGTTTGGGAAGCCTAACCCAGAACCCTACAGGTGAGTAAGCAGTGTTATGCTTGTTGGCGAATCTAGCTGAAGAAGACATTGTTGAAGGATGTCCAAGTTTGGGTTTGGGTCATAGGGAATGACTAATAGGGCAAATAGGATGTGATGCTTTCAGCTTGATAGCAAGCTAGCTGTTGCAAGCTTGCTTTGTTTCCCGCTGTTGCTTTGCTGCATTCCAGCACTGCATGACAGAACCCCAAGTTGTTTGTTTGCACTCTCCCGTGCTTGGCTAGCTGTATCCAACCTCCTGGTTGTTTAGCTGGTGAACCATGGAGTGTTGTAATTGCGAGTTGGCACTTTGGAGGGGTCATACAGCTCCGTGAGTTGGCTATTTCGGTAGTCATTTTGTTGTAACTGCTGGGAGCAGCTTTACCTTGAATTTTGTTTTGGTTTGCTGGGTTCACGAGCTTATAATATTTGGAGGGGAGCATGTTCAAGGGGGCCTTGATGGCAGGGCAATGCATGATTGCATGGGAGAAATAGCTGCTTGCTGAATGACCATGCAACAGGGGCAATGGGTTCTGGCACTTTTTGCTATGGCATATCATGAAATGTAATGTTAATGTGTTTTCCATACGGTCCGGGGATATCACATTGCAGTGGTGGGGCGGGGGCTGCTATTACCTGGTTTCAACTGGTGCTTCCTACTAATTTGGCGGGATTTGCATGGCTTCAGAGACTGTAGAGTGTGAAAGTACGCCTGCCATTATGAAAAGGACTGTTCAAAGTGTTGGTGGCTGCAAACCAGATGCTTGCTTTTAGGCGTCTCTGTTACTTTGCTTGTTCCCGTGTGCTGTGGACGTGTGCTCAATTCTTGTGGGGCATTTGAGGCTTTACTACAATGCATTTGAATAGACTGCCAGGAGCTCTTCTTCCAAAACTTGAAGCACCGTGCTGCCACCCTGTGCAATACAGTTGGGGAAGATGTGCTAGCTGTGCCATTGGCTAAGGACTGCTGCCTTCTGTCGTTTCGACTTCCGACTTCCGGTCTTGGACCCGGACGTTAAAATTGGTTTGTTTTTGTTTTTGTTGATCATTGCAGGTTAGCTGAACACCTGCTGGCATCGCAAGCTGTGGAGATGGGCCTGATCAACAAAATTAATGAGTGCATGTATCAGGAGGATCACACAGCTTCACAAAAGCGGCAGTTCTCAAAGCAGCAGCAGCAGCAGCAGCAGCCGCCCCCAGCAGAGCAAATACAGGCAGCATCAGCGGGAAGCAACACAGGCATCAGCACAGCTTGCAGAGACCCTGATGAGCATAGGAGGTCGGTTTCACAAACAGGAGGTGGCTTGGAGGTAGCAGATAGGGCATTAGACAACACTAGCCAGCTATGGGACCTGGAAAGCATATCTTCTAGGCAGCCTTCTGCTGCAGCAGCCTCCTTTAGCGGCATCTATGCCGTGGGAGATAACCCAGCTGCGGATATTCGGGGTGCGAACCAAGCAGGAGATCCCTGGGTGTCCGTGCTTGTGAGGACAGGCGTTTTCCAAGGGGGTGGTGCTAACAGTGAGTCGGACCCAGCACACATGGTGGTTACAGATGTGCTCGCTGCTGTGCAGGCGGGCTTACATAGGGCGAGGAGCAGCAAGTGGCACAGTATGAGGTGATGCTTTTGTTGACAAGAGCGAATTGAGGGAAGAGGCAGCTCGATGTGGCGGGCACATGCTACAATCAGACTGCAAGGCTAGAAGATCTTCTGTTTCAGTGTAAACCAATGAGGTTTCGCCAGCCGAGAATCAACTTGAAGAAAGTGCATATGCAGGCACCTGTTGTGCGACAGTTCGCAGACTCACTCCCATGGCATGTCTGTTCAGCTCCCGACAGGCTCGAGCAGTCCGTCGACTGAGCACATGGCGTCCAGGTACATACGCATGTCTGCGTCAACCTTTGATGCTGAATACAATACGAGCATGCTATCTGCTACGCAGAAATTCAGTTCGCAACGGGGCTTACGCGAACGGTATCTTGGAAGGGTCCCAAGGCAACTCCACTTCGATGCTTGTTTTGTGCTTAGCCTGCCTACCTGTGTACACATTCGAGGGTACTTTGCGCTGTAAGCTGCAACTTGTCCAAGGAAGGCGGCCAACACGCGACCGAGCTTGGCTTTCATCATCGCTCTTGTCATAGTGGCATAATCTGTTAACCTTTACTTTCAGCACGGCTGAGAAGTGCTTCCAGTGCTTCTTTTGATCGCACGTGGAACGATAGGATGGTCATGCGCTTCAAGGCATAGTAGCACACTGCAACTTGACACCCAGCCATGCAGCCTGCCTTCGCACAGCAGCAGGCTTGGGGTGCTGATCCATATGCTTACCAACAACAGCCTAGCTTCCAGCCACCATTACCTACCAGTGATGCTCCAGAAGCACAGCCACCACTTCCAACTGATCCAGCGACACAGGCCTGGAACGTGAACGGGCAAGGCAGCCATAATGGCCAGGAGCAGCAAGCACAGCAGCAGGAGGCAAGGAAACCTCCGCTTTATACACCTGCAGAGCAGCGTTACCTGGAACTTGTCCGCCGGCAGGAGGAACAGCAGCAGCAGTACCTGCTCCAGAAGTACCAGCAGCAGCAGTACCAGCAACCCATGCAGGAGCAGCAGCTGCAGCTGCAGCAGCAGCAGTATGGGGATCAAGGCAAGCCATACAACCAGCCTGCTCTTCCTACATTAGAACCTCCACCACCTCCCCCTAAGAAGCCTCCAAGCCAGCTGCAGCAGCCCCCCGTGCCACAAGGGACCATGCAGCAGCTTTCACCTCACCTTTCCCCCCAGCAGCAGCAGTTGCAGCAACAGCAGCAGCAGAGTGGCTTAGAGCATGGAGGAGTTCCCCTTGGGTTGCCGACTCAACTCCCCAGCCAACAGCAATGGGCTCAGCCACAGCACCAGCAGCAGCAGCAAGTCGCAACTGACATCTCGCAGGCGCCCCCACCAAGCGCTTCTTCAGCTATGCTCCAGACTCCTGCTCCCTCTCAAGGCAGCATCAGCATTATGGCCGTACCCCCTAAGCCACGGCCTCTGTGGCATTCTGATGCTCAACAAGCCCGTCAGCCGCAGCTGCAGCAACCACCTGTGCCACCACAGGAAAGCATGCAGTGGCAGCAGGGGCAGCCAGTAGTGCAGCAGCAGCAACAACAACAACAGGAGCAGCAGCAGCAGCAGCAGCAGACACCCCAACAAGCTGCACAATGGCAGCCACAGCAGCAGCGGCAGCAGCAGCAGCCACAGCGACCACCACTGCCACAACAACAACACCAGCAGCAGCAGCCATTGCAGCCACAGCAACCACCTTTGCCACAGCAGCAAGAGCAGCCACCCCAACTAGCTGGACAATGGCAGCAGCAGCAGCAATGGCAGCAGCACCAGCCATCACAGCCACCTTTGCCACAACAGCAGCCCCTGCAGTGGCAGCAGCAGCAGCCAGTCCAGCAGCAGCAGCTGCAACGTTCTAGTGCTGTAAATCCTGCACCACCTCTGCCTGATGCTGCACCTCCGCCCCTCCCTGATGCTGCTCCACCTCCTTTGCCGGACGCACCAGCACCACCTCTACCTCCTGCCTCAGAAGCATCAGCAGGGGTAGAGAATGCAGCAGCCCAGTACCAGCAGCACTATCAGCAGCAGTATCAGCAGCACTACCAGCAGCAGCAGCATGCCGCAGGGTGGGATTATCAACAGCAGCAGCAGTACTACTACCAACAGCAGCTGTACTACAACCAGCAGTACACCTACCAGCCTGGGTGGCCTGCTGCTGCTGCTCCTGCTGGTGGTGGTGGTGCAGGGTATGCAGGACAAGCACAGCACAATGTGCAGCAACAGCAGCAGCAACAGCACATGCCTCCTGCATTGCAGATACCTCCAGGAGCAGCAGCAGCAGCAGCAGGAAGTGGATGGTCACCTCACATCATGCAGCCCCCGCAAATGCCAGCAGCAGCAGTAGCAGGGGGTTGGTCTCCACATTCCATGGTACCACCACAAGCAGCAGCAGCAGGGGCGTGGGGGCCCCAGGCTGGGCAAGGGATGGCGTATCCGCAGTCACAGCAGCAAGCAGGGGCAGGGGCTGTGGTTGCTGCGCCTATGCCTGCTGCAGCTCCTGCTGCCACTGCAGCACCTGCTGTGGTTGATGTGCGCACACTGCTGTTCCCGCCAGGTGAGATGGGCAGCAGGAAGTATTTGGCTGGTGCAAGGGTGTGGCAATTCTGCATAAATGACAGCCGCGTGCATGGAGACTTGGACATAAATTGCATTCATGCTGTTGAGGAGGAAGAGTGATGTGGCATGCATAGGGGCCTTGGACTACCGCTTCTCATCTGCTGCAAGTTCTCCAAGCACTGTTGCTGTTGTGTTGCTGTTGTGCAGCTACTTACGAAGCCCTTCAACCTTTGAGTTGTGCATGTTGAGCCTGGTGTCCAGCAGAATTGAGAGCGCCCCCCTGCTTGCCACCCTTAGCAACATCATGTCCTTACAAGATGTTCAGAGTTGGGAGAGCCAAAGAACTGCTTGTAAGCTCCTGTGCGTATGAGTAAAGCAAATGCCTCAGGGTCGGCACAGAGTGTAGGAAAGAACCTCGCGGCATGGCTCACCTTGCACATGTCGCCTCTAATTGCTCCTGCACCGGCCTTGCAAGCGCCTGTGTCTGCATTCAGCACATTGAGCCTGAGCCAGTTTTGCGAAGCGAAGGCACACCTTTTGTCATGAACAGTCCTACCTCAGTAAATTTTCCTTCAGGGGTTCCGAAACCGATAGATTCTTGGTCCAGTGCTGACCTGCATCTGTCTCCTGGTGCTGCTGCTTTTGCTTTCTGTAATGATTCAGGTCGTAGCCAGCGTCCTGCTAGGCTGTTGTTGGTGCTGCGTGGTCTCCCTGGCAGTGGGAAGAGCCACCTGGCTAAGAAGATCAAGGAGGTGGAGGTGGAGCAGGGGGGCCAGGCACCTAGGATTCACAGCATTGATGACTACTTCATGACGGTGAGTGGGCCTTGTGGCTGACATGTGGGGGATAGCAGGTGGTGGCTGCTCTGTATGGTCAATGAATCAATCAAAACGCAAAACCAGCTATGCCAAAAGGTCACTCAAGACCAAGCAGCACTCGACCCCTGATGAACTGCAGTCACACAACCCCATGCCGGCCAACCATATGGCCACCCCTCATACAGGCGAACCACAGGCCACATAAAGCACTGTAGCATAGAGTTGAAGCCAGATGCAACGGCGTTCCCGCCAAGAGGGCTATTGAACTGGAGCTCTGCATGGTGGTCATGTTGGAGTACACCTAGTTAATTGGCGTGCTGGAGGATACGCCCCGGCTGTGACTATGTGTGCCTTGTTTTGTACCATGGCTTTACTGGCGCTACTAAATGGGTGAGATACAGGATGGTGAGACTCTAGGATGGGCCATGGTTACTGGTGTTGCAGGAGGTTGAAGATGAAGATGCAGGCAAGGCTGGAAAGCGTAAAGGACCAGCAGCAAGTGCTATGCAGTATCAGCATGACCCAGACATGGAAGGTGAGGGGCGGCAGGGGATGGCACACCTAGGAGACTGGTGGACGTGTTTTTTCATGTAAGCAATCGTCCCTTGGGTCTCAGGAACCTCCTGCCGTTTGGGGGCTTGCACTGGTGATGTCTGTACATTTCAGGTAGTATGGGCTTGTGAGGGGGCGTGGTATGGGCATCCCTGGAGAGGTTGAGCCGTGTTTAGGGGAACAGTCCAAATGTTGGTTCCAAAGGAGGTGCCATGTGCAGAGATATCCTGCATGAAGCATGCTCTGCCTGCACAGGGCTATCTGGTACAGCTGGCAGCATGACATCTGAGCTTACGCTAACCGGCGAGGATTTGCACTGGTGTCAAACAGGGGCTGGTGCGCTTGTAGTGGCAGCAGTGGCGCATGATGTTTCTCCATGGGCTCCTGGTCCCAGGCTTCTGTTGTCGGGCAACTGCTGATTGAGCCTTGTCCCTGGGTATGTGTTTGCCTTCTTCATATGGGTCCTGCAGTCACTTTCTAGCTTTGAGCAGAAGTGTGGTATCAGTTTGTCGCCTGCTATGCCTGTGCAAGGTTTCTGATGTCCTATGCATGGGTATCTGTGCTCATCGCAGATGCCTACTGGAAGGCGCTGTTGAAATCTGCTGTGAAGTCCATGAGCACTGGCAGCTTCCCTCTGCTGCTACTGGATGCGCCACACCCCCGGGGGGAGCAGCTGCGGGAGGCTTGGCTGGCAGGTCAGAAGGCAGGGTACGAGGTGATGGTGGTAAAGCCCCTAAGCATGGACGCACAGGTACGGGGTGCAGCGGCGGGAGTAACAGTAATTGCTCTGAAGAGCACAGGGGACTTGTTCCGTTATGAATGGCAGGGGTTTGTAAGGGAGGTGGTGCATATGCTTGGTGCTGCTGTGTCGTTGAGTAAACAGGGCATGTTAGTAAGGTGTGTTGCTTGCATTGTAGGTAGTGACAATCGCTGCAACCTATGAGGGTTGGTGCTAAGAATGCGGCCCTGGAAGGAAGTATTGTTAATTGATGTTAGCTGGGTAGATATATGTGCCTGTACCCTACCTCTGCAGTATAACAAAATTTTAAGGCAAGCGCAAAGGGCTGCTAGGTCGAACCGACCAAACACATATATGGCTGTGTCCTGAATGTGTGATGAGCTGCTGTAGTGGATCTGAGCGATCTTTCTTGCTGAGGCATGTGTGGGCGTCCAGGTGTGTTACAAGCGGAACATCCACCAACGCAGTCTGCGGGACATTCAAGCCATGTCCTTGCTGTTTGAGGAGGTGCCATCCACTTATACAGTATGTGATGCGAGTTCTTTATTCAAGCCAGCAGGTAGGTGAAGTTGCAGGTATATCAGAATATGTGTGTTTTGGCGTTGGTATTCGGGCTGTCCCTAGATGCACCATGTATGTGATAGTTGGGGTTAGGGAAGCAAGCCTCTTTGTTGAACGAGGCTCCGGCAGTATGAGGAGTGGTAAGTACGTTGCGAGCTTTTGACATTCCAGGTTGCAGAAGAAACGGGCGCAGATGGCATGCCTCGTGCAGACCATAGATCTTTTGCAAGTGCACAAGAGGCTGCTATGGGCGTTGTATTTGCCTTTGGTTCCATTTTCTTCTGACAAGTTTATTGGGGTGGGTGGGTGCAGATCGTCCCATTGCAGAGGTTGACATGGAGGACGATGAAACGGAGAAAGCAGCAACAGCTACAGATGGGACAGCACATGGTGCAGAGGCAAAGGGTGCTGGTCGCAAGTCACCAGGGGCTGGTGACAGTGACACTAGTGATGCAGGTGGCACTAGTGACAGAGCTGGTGACGAAGATGAGGCTGACCAGCATGCGGGGTCAAAGCGGAGTGTTAGCAGCAGATGGGGCAACTTGGATGAAGAAGACAATGGCAAACAGGCAGCAGCAGCAGCAGCAGGTGGTGGTGGTGGTGGCAAGAAGCGCAAGAAGCAGAAGAAGGGGGCAGATGCAGCAGCAGAAGGGGAGCTTGCGGCATGGGTTCAGCAGGAATATAGTAAGATTGATCAGCAGTTGGCTGAGCTTGATGGAGGTGGTGTGGGCGGAGGGGTCAAAGGGATTCTCTTCAAAGGGGAGAGGGGTAGTGGGGACAAGAAGAAGGTGAGGTGGCCTGATGAGCCGGTATTGGGAGCAGAGCCTGTGGTTGGATTCAGGATAGCAGGACCTACTAAGCAGGTGGGTTGGGGGCAGCAGGGGAATGGGGTCATAGCTGCCTTGGTCCGTTGGATGCACTTGTGGTCAGGTTGTCTTTGGTTTTCTGTAGTGTGTTGCTTGACCCATATGCATCAATAGCATCATCGTACATGCCAGCAACTAGCTATGGTTGGATGATTTAGAAACTGACCTTCAAATGCATTCCACACTCGGTGTGACGTTGAACTCTGCTGCAAGCAGCCATCAAGCATAAATTGGTTGACCGGTATTTGTTAGCATGTGGAGAGCTGAAACCGAGACAAAGAGTTGAGACCGCTAGGGAGCCCGTTAGCGGCAAATGTTCCATGCATGCATGTGTGCACATGTTACTTTGCATGGGTTTTGGGGTGTTGGCCTCTTGCGCTGCTGAAGTGCCTTCATGTGTTGTGTTATGGCGGGCCAGCTGGAGGAGGTGTTCTGGGTGGAGGGTTTAGGACCTGGGAAGGTCCTAGAAGACAGAGACCCTCTGGGGTTAGCTGGTCTACTGGGGATACGACCAGCAACAGCAGCTGGAGGAGGAGCAGCACCAGCAGAAGCAAGGCCTAGTGGTAGCACTGGCGCAACCGAGGGCAGCAGCAGTGATGGGAGTGTTGGCATTGTGCCACCTGGTAATGTCACCAATATGCCTAGTGGGATTAGAATGACCTTCTCGGAACAGGTACGTGGGATGCGTTGGTGGGAGTTGCTTTTTTGAAAGCTACAGCTGTTGTGCAGAGCGCAGCAGGCAGGCTGGAGTGGCCAGCTTATGTGGTTCTGCCATGAAGCTGTTCTTTGAGAATAATTAATGCTTTCTTACCATGGTCATCCGTCTGAAGTGTTGGAGATAGGCTTCGCACCTCAAGCTGCAAGGAGAGCAGCAAGGGTTGAACAATAGATGAGAACCCTTTTCTACCCAACATGTAAACGGGTGCCTAAGGATGAAGTCCAGCAAATAGGCCAAAAGCTGTGCTAAGTGGCTGCCGTGCTGATTGGTTGCAGCCTGATGGGTCTGTAAGGACATGTGCGATGTTAGGGAAGAATACATAAGGCACATGTTTGGGCACAAAGTATGAATTCCATCTGATCACAGCAATTCAGGATTGCATCCCCTAGCAAAGCAAGCCCAGAGGGAGTGCTGAGGATTTTTACTGAGCAGGTGGCATGAAAGTGTTGCTTTTGAGGCTGGAGCGTCATGGCTGGCGGCAGATATGGTTCCCTTGTTATATTCTAAACCCTGCTGTCTTTGTCCCAAGTCTTCCCTGCTTTGATTGCCTCTATCCAGCCGTCCAGACCACAAACGTGGATTACACTGACGAAGTTGGCAGGGGATGTTTCAATGTTCACCTGTCTGCATTCAGCTTTGCAGCATTGTGCATGCTGCATTGTCGTGCTCCTTTGCACGCGTGTCTGGCAGGACTGTGGTTGTGGTGCTGATGCAAGCTGCTGCTTTGTTTTGCTTGTATTGGTTGCTCGTGTCCAGGTCATTGCGGAGCACAGCAATGAGAAGGCGGCAGCTGTCAAGTCGCTCCTCAGCCACCACGAATGAATGCAAGCGGGCAAGCCCTAAACCCTAAAGCACCAAGGGACAGCCACCACAGTCTCCTGAGGAGAGTGAATCTCTGGTGAGGGTTTGTTGGAGGGGATGATCATTGCTAAAGCCCTTATCCTATTCTGGGCTTTTGAGCCATTCAAGCCCATGACATGGGGCCTGGTTTTAGCAGTTTGGTGTTGCCTTGATCTGGGTTATCTGAGTGGTACGTGTGCAATCGTCCCAAGTTGAGATGCCGAGCTTTTGAGGTGGTTGTTGGTTCCCTCGCTTGTCATGCGTGCTCTTGGAAGGTTGGCCCGCCCAAAAATGTGGCATGTGTGTGTGTGCTGTTAGGGTGCGCTGCTCTGAGGCATTGACGAACTGGTGGGTGCTGCATGGCCCAAGGGCTCTGCAGTAAGTCATCTCATTTATCATGTATGTGTGCAGTGGGGTGGATAGGATGAGTTATTTTTAGAACTGCTGGCCGTCGTGCTTATGCAACTCCGCTGCCTGTCTTTCTCTGTCTGTGTAGCATTCTGGTCTCACAAATACCTCATTGTACATATCCACAGACAGACAGCTTGCTGTAGTCAGGCTGCTTTGCAGTATCCATGTATACTGGGAGTTGGTGGTGGATTGGGTATGCTGTATGTGCAGCAGCAGATACACCTGCAGGGCCTTAAGACATGGCAGGGGTCGTTTGCTGATGTTGTGTGCGATATCGCTGCCTGCGGTGAATTGTTCTTGGGTTGGTGCCTGTTTGCCTCGAGGTACACATACCAGCGCAGTTGCTTTAGTTGACAGTTTGGCGTGAGAAAAGGGTGGGAGGTAGTTTGCTCATCGCTGGCTGGTGCTTCAGTCTTTTTATAGCTGGAGTCAGGTTGGACTCCTTGGCAAGCTAGTTCGTCAATCCTGATATTGTCAAACTGAATAGTGCCCGAACTTTATACAGATGAAGGGTTTGCAAGAGCGAAGGGGCAGCTTTTTAACCTTTACTTTATAACGTGCTACAGGGTTGACCGGCATGTTTCTTCTTGCACTTGAAGTGGTATGGCAACTGCCCGGATGGTTGGTGTAACTGCGTTACCGGTGCAGCCTGCCCCTGCTGAGCCTAGACCCTTATTTCCTGGTTTGTAATGAATTCATGCGTGCATCAAGTTCCGCCACGCATCGCGTCAGGGGCCTTGAACTTCCGCCAGTGGGGAACAGAGGGGGAACTTGTGTCACTGACCGAGTGACCGGATCAGAGGTAGTAAGTAAAGCCGAAGGTGAGGTGTGGCACCCTAGGTCTTTAGGTGTGTACAGTTGGTTGCAAAAGTTTTGGCCGGAACATAAGGCTGGGGTTTAAGCAGCAGCAGCAAGACCTGATTTACAACCATTTATGTTTAAGAAAGTAAACAGGAAGAGCATCAATGTGCGGCAGTTAGTATGCCCAAGTGGTACCACAAGTAGCCTCGCACGCGAGACGTCCCGAGTTCGAGCCCCGGGCGTGCCCTATAAATACACTAAATAAAAGCCAGCCAGCCAGCCTTAGCCTTAGCCGCAGACGCAGATCAGCAAGCCTCCCCCCTGTTCCTATAGCCCTCCTGCTTTTTTTAACCTGGCTCTCCCCTTCCACCTCTGCCCCTCCTGTGGTTGCCAGCCCCACACCCCATCTGCTCCCCTCCCACAGCCCTCTCAGCTCAGCCTTGCACTTGCCCCAACTTCTCGCATGCCCTGCCTACCCCCACCTGCCCTGCCATTGAACTGGTATAGCCCCTGCACCTGCTTCACACCTGGTCTATATGCTACTGCCCCTAAACAGTAAAGAAAGGGCACCTGTGCCTGCTGGCAGTTCTCAGCATTTACCCCCTTAAAAAGCAGCAAAAATGCCTCCGCTGTCTCCCTTGCAAGACCCCTGCTTTTCTCAGCAGCCAAGCAACACAGAGCAACAGAGATGCTGACCGCACCCATTGGTGACAACCTGGACCTCATACAGAAGCTGCCTGTGCAAGAGAGCAATGAACGGCCATGCCATTTCACAGAAGCAGACCATTTCCTAACAAAATCTGAGTTTTGGGCCAAAACTTTTGCAACCAACTGTGTCCAATGTTTGCACCTCCTGTTTCCTCAAGTGCAAGCAGAGATAACAGCTGTGTCTAGCCTGTTGCAAAGAACTTGTTGATGCAATTATTGCCTGCTGTGCTAAATTGGTGGCAACCGCAACCGCATTGAGAAAGTGCTTGAGCTGACTTTTCAGATTTTGGTCAAAAGTGGGTACGCCCCTGTGGTCACCTGAGTTAGGGTGCATGGAATGGAACTTCTCCCATTTATCAGCAAGCTTTCCTTGGCTTTACAGTACCATGTCACTAGCTGCAGTCATGCATGCTCTGCACAGCAGGCCCCACATTAGCTATCCCTGCAATGCTGAGCATTGCTACAGGCAGCAAAAAGTGTGGTTTTCAACATGGATGCTACCCCTGCTGGAGGGGCCCTGCTTCTGGCAATCTTACCATAAGCTTCAAGGTCACTGCCAAGGATTCAGTATTAACAGAAGCTGGTGTGCTTTGCATGCCAGTTTGATGGTAGGAAGCTTCCTTCTACATGCTGCAATCAGCGGCGGGCGAGACGGGCCTATGCTGCAAGGCTGTCACCCACGCTGTCACCACCACTTTGGAGGACTGTTTTCTTTGTCACCTGTCACTGCTTGAAACAAGGTCTAGCATACCACAGAGTTGTTCACTGGGCCAGGCTTGTTGTAAAACAAGACATGTTACGCATATCCCTTCGGTGCAGCACCACCTTCTAGACCCGACGTGCCCTTGCTACTGCTGTTTTAACACTTTCCACCAGATCTTGCCATGATAGTGCTAGCAGATCTCTCAACAACCTCCTCAAAGCATATGTTTTTATTCAGCACCGCTCCCCCTTTCTACAATACCACATCGGCTATGCCAATCATGCTCCACCTGCAGAGAACAGCAGCTCGCTACATGTGCTGGGGGTATACCCTGCTTTGGGGGCGCCAGATATGCCCTTTGGGTATTCCGCATGGCACAGGCAGCTTCAGAGACAGCCCCTGCTCCAGCTGTAATGTCCTATGGCATGTGCTACCAGGGGAAGTGTGCAAGTCAAGGTATCTCAGTTGTTGGTATTTGCTTAGTGTACTGCTGCAGCTGGTGAGGGTAGGGGTAGGAAGGGCCCCCGTCATGGGTTGCCAGCACATGCAACAATTTATTCACCCTGGCTGTGACTGTTGCATAGGTCCAGCCCCTGGTACCTTAAACCAGCCCTGCCCCAAGCCAAAGCCCTTGCCTCTGTCAAACAGCAGCAGCAGAACCAATGTCCACAGTTGGTTGCAAAAGTTTTGGCCGGAACATAAGGCTGGGGTTTAAGCAGCAGCAGCAAGACCTGATTTACAACCATTTATGTTTAAGAAAGTAAACAGGCAGAGCATCAATGTGCGGCAGTTAGTATGCCCAAGTGGTACCACAAGTAGCCTCGCACGCGAGACGTCCCGAGTTCGAGCCCCGGGCGTGCCCTATAAATACACTATATAAAAGCCAGCCAGCCAGCCTTAGCCTTAGCCGCAGACGCAGACCAGCAAGCCTCCCCCCTGTTCCTATAGCCCTCCTGCTTTTTTTAACCTGGCTCTCCCCTTCCACCTCTGCCCCTCCTGTGGTTGCCAGCCCCACACCCCATCTGCTCCCCTCCCACAGCCCTCTCAGCTCAGCCTTGCACTTGCCCCAACTTCTCGCATGCCCTGCCTACCCCCACCTGCCCTGCCATTGAACTGGTATAGCCCCTGCACCTGCTTCACACCTGGTCTATATGCTACTGCCCCTAAACAGTAAAGAAAGGGCACCTGTGCCTGCTGGCAGTTCTCAGCATTTACCCCCTTAAAAAGCAGCAAAAATGCCTCCGCTGTCTCCCTTGCAAGACCCCTGCTTTTCTCAGCAGCCAAGCAACACAGAGCAACAGAGATGCTGACCGCACCCATTGGTGACAACCTGGACCTCATACAGAAGCTGCCTGTGCAAGAGAGCAATGAACGGCCATGCCATTTCACAGAAGCAGACCATTTCCTAACAAAATCTGAGTTTTGGGCCAAAACTTTTGCAACCAACTGTAGTGACATGCCTCACCAGCGGGAGTGCCGGCGGTGGCAGGAGATCACCTTACTTAGCCTTCATAGCAGCCTTCTAGAGCCGTTGCACATGTTCCTAGGCTTACTCATATGCTTATAAGCCTTTGTTACCTTTGCCTTCATGAAGCCGAGCTCAACGGAGCTGTACAGAGCCCCAGATCGAGATCATTTCGTTCCATTAGCATAGCCCCTCTATAAGGCTCTGGACCATTCGCAACATTACAGACCCTGTTCGATGCCCCGCAAGCTCCCGAACGTGCATATGTATATACCCATGCATTTGGCAAGCCGTAGAGGAGCTTTGATCCCGAGTTGCAGCGTAGAGACCAGTCTTTGCGTGGGCTACCAACCATGTAGGCAGGAGCCACAGCCTGCGGGTGCGCACGGAGGGTCACATGGCTGCTCAGGGACATTATACATGCATAAGTATTGTATTGGCGTGCAGCTGGGTTTATTGCAGCGCCGGCATGGGTCTCATGGGCTTGTAGCTGGACATGCATGAGGCCCTCGGGCTGGCTGACCCCGAGCAGCCTAGAGCTTTCCAGAGCGTGCAGTTCGTTATCTATGGGCTGTGAGGAAGGTGTACTTGCATTCGTTTGTCAGACAGGCATCAGGAACAACTTTAGGAGTAGTGGTTACTGGTGGGTTCCTCGTTGGTTCCTGCATGCTGAAAACAGCACGCATGCACAATTAATTTCTTGCTGTCTTGGTGCGTGTGCCGTTCTATAAGCCAAATGCAGCTAATGACATGCTCCTTTTAGCGATCTGTGCAGCAACAGCTGAGTGCGATCCCCACTGCTCCAGCTCCAGGTTGGGTTCTGAAAGCAGTTGCAACGGGTTGCTTACCTTCTAACTTATTGCCTAGTAAATGAAGAGAACGTCTACAAGCAGTTCAGATGCATTGCAGGCCACTGGGCATGCTTTGAAGTTCTCGAGCATAGGTTCGACGCCCAGGATCGCAACGTTTGACAACATACCGCCCCCAGCTACATCACAGAGATACTCTAGGGCTTCCTATACCGTTTGGGCATCAAGTTGGTTCGTTTCGATGCGCTTTGGGCATCAGGAATAGCCGGGAACCGTTCCATTAGCATAGATAAGGCCCTAAATACAAGCATGTGTGCCCTGCGGAGGGCTCAAACCCCACAGAAACGCCTCCTCAAATTAAACCTATATGATACAACAACAAAGGACAGTCTAGAAGTGGTAAAGAATGCTGGAAGGCGCTGGCTGGCCTCAGCAATACAGGCAGTTACGAGGTGAGGCAGGCGGGCATCGGCGGGCTGGCACTAGGTGTCACACCTCGCCTTCGGCTTTTATTAGTACCTCTGACCGGATCAATAGCTCCGCAGAACTGGTTCCCCTACCGCTGGCCGGTTTATTTATGGTCGGTTTATTTATGGTCTATTTATGGTTAGCTCCGGTTTGTTCGGAGGGCGAAGAACAGAAGGGCCTTAATCAATGCGTAAAACACTTGTCGAATACACCTGTCAACCTGCCTCCCATCCTGTGTTCGATCCCAGGGCGTCGTCTCACACCCTGAGCACTCCGTCACGGTATCGAGTTAATCTGCAATTTTCTGGACGTTTCTGGACGTTCGAACGACTGCTTCATCTTCCCGCACAATGCAACGCGCTGCTTATTTAGTCACCACGCTCGCTCTCCTGGCTCTTTGTTGGCCAAAAGCCGAGGTGAGGCCCGCAGGGTGTGCGATGTGCCATCCATATGCACACACGCTTTCGTGTGTTATCCGCTACCCTTGCCTTTGAGTCTGAATCTGCCGCGTGAGCACAGCCCGAAACTGTCATGAAGCGTTGTTTGGGTGCCACTGAGCGCTAAAATCAGGCCCTACGCCAATGCGGGTCGCAGGCGTATCGTCGACCTCTGCAGCTCCCAGAAAGTGATGCCACGGCCCTAGGGCCGGATGAATATGCGCCGCTTGTGGCGGCGGCTCCCCAGAAATCAGACACTGCCAAGAAGCCGGCAGAACCGCCTGGCCAGGCCAAGAAGCCGGCAGAAGCGCCTGGCCAGGCCAAGAAAACCAACACGCCTCCAACTGCTTCAAGCGCTACATATCCTTTGACATTCATTGTTGGCACCCCTGCTTGGGACCTTAAGGCCAAGGACATTCTGAATCTGCTTAAAGCAGCTGATGCAGACAAGGGCGACAAAGTCGACATTGTGAGCGTCACTGACAGAAGGACCCCTTCCGCAATCACTGCAAGTAGGTGCACTGAATATGTAGGGTTGAGAACTGAGAGCCTGCGGCCATATTTGCTTGCCGCCCAAGGTACATCATACAATGAAACATGTACCTGGTGCATATTTATTTCTGCCAGGGGGCGCTGTATTTGCTTCAAATCTCCATAGGTTTGGGAAAAGTCATGCCCACACTGTCGGTCTAGGCAGTCCAAAAGACATAATTACGACGTCACTGACCACTGTGCAATTGAAGCATGCATAGACTTTCCTTACCATCAACATGAATGCCCTGTCTAGTTAGCAGAATGTAGGGCAACGCAGGGCTTGCACATTGTACGGCTGCACCTACAGTAGTCTCCCCTATTCCTTTCATCCGCCCAAGGAATCAATATGCTGAACAGCTAGTAGTGGGAGGTGCCTCTCGAGTAGATATAGTGTATCTGCAGATGCTCGCACAACCCTCCTACTTCCCCTCAAGGGGCTCGCTGAGGTCTCCTGTTCTATATGTCTGCAGGCAAATCCGCCAAAAAGGTAACCAAGTTTTTCTTCAACTGTGCTAGAGCCACTGCAATGTGCGCCAAGAATGGCACCACTGTTGTGGATGTGGTCTTGGCTGATAAAGCTGGCGCACAAATCACCGTGCAGCTGACCTTCCGCATTGCTGGTAAGCAACTAGTACCCTCTGGTAGCCGGCACCGCTGCTTCGTTCGTAGGAGACTGCGGGTTGCTGTGGTGTTAGAAGGTAGTGAGCGAGCAGCAGCATGGCAGCATGTAAAACCCTGCTGCTTCATTCGAGATGATTGATGGTTTGGCCTGGGTTTGCTGTGGTGTATGATGAATGGGCCACGAGCAGAATGGGAGCATGAAAGTCACTCAGACTTGGTGGCCTTGCTTGCTGTACAATTGCTGCGCCATGACCAGAATGCAAAGCACTGCAATAATCATACCAGCCAACACACCTCCTTTGGACCGCAATTTTAAAATGCTTCCGTCTCACAACATCAAGGTGGCCTGCTGGCAGGCCAATTGGTCTGTAGGGCATCCCCATAGTAGTGAGGGCATGGACTTTACACTACCTATACACATAGTCCTTGTGGAGATGGACCAGAACAATCTGCAATAGGCCCATGTATAAGGTCAACTATTAGTATCGTATGCTCATGTTTGTGCTGTATGCAGTATGTTGATGAGTTCAATGCTCTTTCTCTCTCTATTCTGCAGCAAACTTCAAGCCTGTGATCACCAGCCCAGCGACTGTGAAGTCTCTTTTGACTATAGCTCGTGGTGTGAACTTCACATTGAACGCCAGCCAGATCCTGACGGCTTTCAATGCTAGCGACCCCAATGCTGGACAAGCCCTTTTCATCAGATCCATCAGACTCCCAGCCGGAGTCACTGCAGTGATAAGGAGGCAGGGCGTGAAGGTGATGGAGCAGGCATCTGAGACACGCGTCGTCACCAGTGTCACTTTCACTTGCAACGGTACTGCCACTTCGTGGTGTGTCAACAAGACCTCTTTCAACCTTACCGTGGTTGTTACGGACCTGTACCCCCATGGTGATGTCACCGGGAGGCTTGTTTTGAACACCGACCCTTGTGATGGAGTGACTTGTACTCCTCTGAGTGCTCAGTGTGCAAATAGCACATGTACCGCCTTTGGTGGCAATGCTGGCACATGCAACGTCACTCGTACCGCTGCTCTCACTTGTACTGGAGGTGGCTTTACAACTGGGCTCTGCCAGGCTGATGGAAACTGCACTGGTAAGCGGGATACAAGGGTCTAGGCCCATATGCTATCATTGTTTCTGCATGCATACTGAAGACAACCCCTGCACTAGTCCCACCTGGCTGTCTTCTAAACAGCATAAGGTGCAGGGCCTATGGCACTTTTGCTATGGCATGTCATCAAAGTAACAGTAGAGGGGAATTTAGAGCTTGCTTTGGGCCTGGATGGGATTGGGTGGCTCCGTTGCTTTTTAAATGACCTAGTGGGAGTGGTTCGGCATCTGAGCTGCAGCAGATGGCACACTTGAGGTGAAGGCAGAATGGGAAATGGAGCTGCTTAGCCAGATTACTTGCTGTTATCACATTAGTTAATACACGCGTTTGCTGAGATTCATCCTACCTGTGTTGTACATGTACGCATGCATAGGCCCACTCTGCAACTGTGGACAAACAGTTAAGAAAGTTCTCAGGTCTACTTGTATTCGCCTTGCTCGAATTCGCAGCCCTCTAGCTCTCTATTACTCGCTCTTACTCAACACACCACACTATAAAACCCGGTTGGAGTCATGCTAGGGTGCTGCACGGCCCAGAGGGCAGTGCAGTGGTCTCTCTTAACATATGTGGACAAACATCCAAGAGGTCAGCCACCCTCAAGCTGCACAAGGCAGTCTGCCCAAGCCGCCCATTAATCCATGCTGTGCGCTTTGGTGCTTTCCAAAACCCTATCGCATGAGCTGATCCATATTTCCATATTTCCTATTCTACATGTGTGCTGATACTCTACTAAATGTGCTTCTGTTGTTGCAGATGTGCGTGCAGGCGCGACCTGTGGTACCTTGGGAACTTGCTTCAGCAGCAGCGCATGTGTAATGATAGATGTGTGTACTGGTAGATGCGTGTATCAATAGATGTGTTTACTAATAGATGTATGTACTGATACTATGTGTGCTCCTGCTCTTGCAGATGGCTGTGCTAATGTGACCTGCAGTACCTCTGGAACTTGCTTCAGCAGCAGCGCATGTGGCATCAGCGGCGGTCAAGCAGTGTGCATTGGCGTACCCGGCACTTCGTGCACATTCCCAGCCACGTGCAATGCAACAGGTGTATGCGCTTGAGTTGCGTGCTGCCGGGCGATCAGTTCCTGAACCAATAAGTGAGGTGATTGTGGCCAGTCTGTTCTCGGGAGGGCTTGCTGGGGTTTAGCTGCAGGGGTTTAGCTGCAACGGTTTAGCTAGCTGGGGTTAAGCTGCTGGGTTTAGCTTGCTGGGGTTTAGCTGCAGGCCCAGGGAGACGCAGCCCTGAAAAGGTTACTTGGAATGCGGTGTAGCATTGGCTTGATGATTGGTAAGGTCCATTGCAAGGCTGCAGTCATTGGTGTCCTGGAGGTTGGTACAGGAATTATAAGGCAAGGGAAAGTGCAGACAAGAAAAGCAGGTTCCGTCCAGGACGGCGCAGCATTGAGAACGTTGCTTGATCGGCATCGTGATAATGGCCTTATGACTGATTGCAAGATGGAGTTGTTGGTATCCTGGACGTTGGTCAAAGTGATCAAACCAGGGGGGTGCAGATAAGAAAAGCAGGGTCTGCCATTGGAGAAACGAGAAAGAAAGGGTGCAAGGAACAAAGCTGCAACCAGTGAGCCACCATTACTGTTATCCAATGCTGTCTGAATGAGCCATTTCACCACGCGCCCTTGGGCCGTACGTTCATGTCCAGCAATGTTTGTGCGTTAGGGGGCCTGGTCTCACTGCTGGCTTTAATCTGATCAGCACATCAATTTTATGTTCCTGGGGTCTGAGACTGTAGCAAGATGTCTGCAAAGCAGGAGCGTGAGAATAACAAATACCGGGAGGAGGATGACTCTTCCTAAGGCTTGTAGCCATGCGCAGCTAATAAATGCACTCTTGTTTCCCTTTGCGCAAGGGGATAGTGTTCAACATGAGCTGCAATTGTGTTTTGAGTTCTAGCTGTAGTCTGTGGTTTTAGGCTTTTTGCCTGCCACTTTTGTTTAGTCAAGTGCTTTGTGTGCTTCGTGCAAGGGAACTGGGGGTACAGGGTCTCAAGAGCTCTAGTTTGGACATGTGCCTCAGCGTGGTGGAGGGCAGTCTGTTTGCATAGATCTATGACCGAGTTGGTGTTACAGAATAATGTTGTCGCAGGCTACCTATGAACTGCTGATGAAAAATCTTGATCAGGAGTATGTTGTCGTTATGCGGGAGAATGTGCCGGACCTATGGAACTTTTTGGTACGGCACATCATGGAATGTAGTAATGATAATCTGGCCCTATCTGCACTGCCGGGGTTTGACGCTGCCGAGCATGCATGACCGTGTCACATGTGTACTAGGCAGCTGCCTCGCGTTCCACGGCGAAGACGATGCTGTGTTAGATGTGTAGATACTGAGTCGGGACGTGTTGATGTTGCAGGGGAGTAGGGGAGCCGTGTGCTCAACAACCTAGTGTTGCTGCTGCTTGTTCATATTATCTATGTATGTGTCCATTCTGCAGCCAGACATGCAAGTTACCTAATAAAGTGGCAAGCTGCAAACTGGATGGAGTTATTCCGGGGGCGCTGCACGGCCCGAAAACTGTGCAGTGATCTATCTCATATAATGTCGGTGGCAGGTTAAACGAGTTCAAGAAGCTGTGGGGATCTAAGCATCTTTCTGCGTCTACCAAAGTCAAGTGCTATAGGACATATGCTTTGCCTCTTGTGCTGTTTGAGTTGGCAGTGTGACATGGGCCCTGACAACAGAGCAGTCTCTTAGGCTCGAGCGGGTGCACACTAGCTGTCTTAGGAGCATCCTTGGGGTCAAGCTTTCTGATCGGCACAGCAATGCACATGTCAGGTCTTTATGTGGTATTGCATCTCTGGCTGCCATCATCACAACCAACACATTGAGGTGCCTGGGGCATGTGAGTGCCATGGAGCCTGGTAGGCTACTGCATATCGCTCTTTCTTTATCCTTGCATGGGATGCCAACGAGGAAAAGGCGTGGCTCGCCTCCTTATGTGGGAGAAATGTGTGCTTGATGATCTGGGATTTGAATAGGTGTCCCTGAGGAGGGTTGGGAGGGGAAATGTCAGGGCTTTCAAGTGTGTTCGGAAAAAGATGCTCTGGGAGTTCAGTCACCCAGGGCAAGAAAGCAGCCCTCTAAGGGCGTTTGGGGGGAGGGGGCAGCAAACTGCAGTGCTATATGCAGAGCGCTACTCATTACCTGTCACCCAGAGCCAGCAGCAGCTGCAACAGCAGAAGGGGGCATGTTTTGGTGGGGGCCAACAGCAGCTCCCACCAGGGTTTTGCTTAATCCAGAGGGGTCTTCTCCACCCATGGGATCCAGTTTGAAAAGCCCGCTTGGTTGTTCAAAGAGACCACTGCCCTCTTGGTTGTGCACGCCGTTGCATCTGGCTTCAACTCTACGTTGCACTAGTGATCATGTGGGCTGAGTGGTTCACTTGTACGATGGGTATTCACATGGATGGCCGGCATGGGGTTGTGTGACTCCAGTTCTGCATCAGGGCTCGTGTGCTGCTTGGTCTTGAGTGATCTAAAGGTCATAGCTGGTTTGGCGTTTGATTGATTGAATAAAGTGAGCGGGGCTGACCGTAGGCTGGCCGTCCACATGTGTGATGTGATGGACACGCATGAGATATGTGTAAAGTACCTTCGGTCGTCTGATAGGGTTGCAGTACTGCCCTGCTTGTTCGTCAACTAGCCTCTTCTGGCCCCCAACGGTTTCCGCTGGCTTTAACATGCTCTGCCTCAGATTTGCAGGTACAGCCGTAGGTGCCAGCTCCACATTCCCCGATTCATGTCAAAGATGGAGTGCATCAGCTCGACCATTAATTCCAGGCCGGAAGTGCAGCGGTCTCATCTCACGGTGCAAACACATTTCTTGCATGCAGCAGCGCTTTTAATCCACAGATCGGTGTGCCGAAAAGACGTTTTAACTTTCGAAGCTCAGACACAGTTAGGGTTGTAACAAGGGTGAATCGTGCTGAGCTCCTGTATTGATGACCAGACCCTTGGTTGAGTGCCGATGAGCAACGAGCACTGCTTCATGTTTTACACCTTCGAGCCGTATACATGCAATTCATAGTAAACCTTTTGACTGGAAATCAGGAATCCGCATCAATAACGTGCTCCCTAAAGGGCGGGGCGTGATCGAGTGTGCGGTGAGAGTACCCCAGCCAAAACCAGTTGTCCGCTCGGTTGCTACAGCCATACTGCTACAGTGCCGGGCAGACCCTTCGCTCGCCCCAGCAAACGTGACCCTTTTTTGGGCCGTCCGTAGGCAAATGCACTTCAGCCAGGCAACAAGTGTCCCATTCATCACTGGTCCTGCGTGATGGTTTAGAGGCACTCTCCTGACTGACTGTTTTGCATCTCACCACACACCCGAAGACGTGAAAAGCAAATTCATCAATTTGTGCAAACTGCCCCGTGTCCATTAGGCAGAGCACCTTTACTTTCTACATATATCCGTGGCTTGCTCGAAATTGCCTTAGTTCTTGTTGTGCTTGACACGATGGCTAAGTAGAGGGTTGCAGGCGTTTGAGGGCTTGCGCTTGGGCCGCTCGGCGGCAAGCGCGCAAGATGACGCGAGCACAGAATGTCCTGAACATTATCAAGCACCCGTTCTTAACTGCTGGGAGGTCATACAACTCCACAGCTCAAAAGTATCCGTTTGCCACTGGCGTGGTGACGACGGTAGTCAAGACGAGTGCAGCGGACATGTTCGCGCAGAAGGTCAGGGCCAGCCGTAAGGTCGCTAGCATGTACGGGGCCAACTGCTGACGGCAGATGGTGCACTGACAGGTCATTGAGCAGCGGGAGTGGAAAGACTTCGACTGGAAGCGCCACAGCGTCTTTTGCTCCTTCGGGCTGTTCTATCTGGTAAGCCCCATGCAACCCCCACATCTGCTGTCAATGATGACGCTCGTGCTCATGATACTGGGGCGTCTGCAGGGTGGCTTCCAGTATTACCTCTACAACAGCCTCTTTGTCAAGTGGTGTGCTTCCATCACCAATGCCTTTGGCCATGCAGCATCAGCTCCAATAAAGACTTTCATCGACCAAGCCATACAGTAAGTCTCAGACCAGGCAACATCCAGGGCTAAGCACCAGGCACCAGCTGCACATGGCAAAGCACAGCACCAGCAGGAGCAGCAGACATGATCTGGCCTGCATGAGAGGGCAAAAGGCCTGAGCTTGCACCTCAGCCAAAATAGTATGATCTGCAATCTGCACCACGCAACCTGCACCACGCAACTTTTAAACCGGTTCTCTCCAGGTGGAGATCAGCAAGCAGCCTGTGGCGGTGGTATATGCAGCAGATCCACCTGCTTTGCATGAGTGTGCCTGTATGGTCGGCACATAGCTGCCATGAGAGCGCAATTCTCCACATTTCAAATTCATCAGGTGCCCCTCGCCTCGAGGGCGGTAAACCTGTGTTGCCTCCAGCTACCATTATATTGAGCTGGTAACATGTTCCAGACAGCACTCAATGGAATTGCTGTCAGCCAAGGCACAGCTACGATAGCAGCAGCCTTTTCAGCTGTTCTGCAGCAGTCTCTTCAATTATCCAGCAAACCTGCCATTTCAGCTCATCGAGCAGCTCTCAGGACAAGATCTAGTTTGGGGTGGTAGCAGCAATTTGCTTTGTTACATGCGCCCTGCTTTTCTTGGTTCTTCCAGCACTGCATGACAGAGCCCTGCTTTTCTTGTCCTCACTCTCCCCTGCTGTAACTACCTGTACCCAACCTGAAGGGACAGTTACAAGAATACACAAGCGATACCTACCCTTGGCACTGTGCTCCTCTTTGCAGCCACCCCTTCTGCTACTTCCCATGCTTCTACCTAATGAAGGGCTTTGCAGAGGAGCGTCCCCTTGCATCCACCTACCACAAATATCGCACAGAACTTTGGGAGAATTGCAAAGCCCTCTGGATGATTTGGGTGCCAGCTCAGATGGTCAACTTCACACTCGTACCACGCCACTTGCGCATTCCTTTTGGTAAGAGAGGGGCTGGGATGGGAGCTTGCAGACTGTCATGAGAATGAACTGTTCTGAGATTGTGAGAATGGCTGCTGTGTTGGCTGGTTTTACGGGTATAGAAGCTGAGAGGAGCGTTTCTGGCAACGCTGGAAGCTTATACAGAACATTTGAATGTCAAGCATGTTTTCTTATGGAGATGGGAGGGCGTAGCGTGAATGTGGAGGATGAGGTATAGTCTGCCTGTGTCTGGCTGATTGCCCTGCTCACATAAGGGTGCTGCTAATGTAATATGTCCAGCCAGCTGCACTTCAGAGGACATTTCAGAGCGGCAATGGGGACCTTTGTGCCCTTACAACGTGTGATGCAGCAAAGGCTCTTTATGTTAACAGTTGCAGCTACTTGCATTCTGAGCTGTGCTTCTATATTTGTGCTGTTGCAGTTGCCTTTGTATCCCTAGCCTGGACGGTCATCATCAGTGTTATGAGAGGGGCATTGGAAGCAGACCCTGCAACTGCTGCTGCTGCAGCTCCTGCCTCCCAGGAGTCTAACCAGCAGCATGCAGCAGTAGCAGCAACAGCGGCAGCAGCAGCAACGGCAGCAGCAGTAGCAGCAGCAGCATCAGGAGGGGGTGTTACGGGGCATGCTGTACATGCCCCCTCAGCATCTCTGAGTGATGTGGTGAAGGAGGGTGGGGTGGGGCTGAAGGGGCTGGTGGCCACTCCTTCTGTTGCTGAAGCCCAGACATAAATGCAGCATCTGCTTCGCTCGAGGCAGCATCTGTGGGCTATTCTGCTGGGTGAATTTGTGGCTGTGTGCAGCTTGGAGTCTCTTGAAATGCTTTGGAACGTACTGAGGGGTTGAAGAGTGAGTTTGTTAAGAGAAACTGCACAGCCCTCCGGGCCGTGCAGCACCCAAGCAGGACTCCAACCAGTTTGTTAGGGGGCTTGAGGAGTGAGTTTCTGACAGCATGCGATACCTAGATTCCGACATTGGGGCAGTCTAGAAAGCTGGGACATCAAGCTGGGATGAGATCTGCAGCTGAAGTGGCAGGGCTTGCACATTGTTAGCCCATCCAAGGAACCATGTGCAGAGGTTGCGGAAAATGAGTCAAGCAGTTTGCAGTATGCAATTGCGATTGGTGCGAAGCGTGAGTGACCGTGTTCTCAGTGCTTCACAGGCTTAGGGTATGGTATGCAGCCTTGCATTGGGCCTGGTTGACCTTATAGGCTTGGCAGTAGAGGTTTGGGGTTTTACCCTGGGCCATAGAGTCTTGGGGTGCCCAGGATGTGTAACCCTTGCATCAAAAGGTGCTTTGCATCCTGATTGAAGGAAGTCTGGGTGGGGATACCTGTCACTCGCGCACGCTCTTTGGCTGTGCTACGTGTACGTGGCACTGCTGCATGGGACAGTTGTCTGACTTAGGCAGTTGGTGCGCTGAAGAGCTTTTGGCTGGCTTCTTGTCCCTGGAGTTGCTGGCTGGCATGGTCTATGTACCCTGCATATACGACAGCAACATTTGTTATATTGCAGTCAAGCACTCCCCATGTGCCAAGCTAGAAATATCTTGGTATAAAGCTGGTGGTTAAAGGCAAGGGGAGAAGAGGGCAGGGGAGACCGGCAAGGGGAGAAGAGGGCAGGGGGGACCTTGATCGTTTGGGTGAGACTTGAATTTATGAAAGGGAAGTAGCAGCAGCAGCAGCTGATGCAGCAGGTTAATTGTTGCAAGGAGGTTGCCAGTCAAAGGCGATTGTCATGCTGGTGGGGTTTAGGCTGGTCTGGATGTTGTAGTAGTTTGAGTAAACATCTGGTGAATTTTCTTTCTTTATTGATGCCCTGCTACTGGATTGAAAAAACAGGTCCAGCAGCAGGACATAGGTCTATGTTTTGTTGTTTGCTGTGTTTCTAACAGCTTGATGAGGTTGCCCATTAGAAAGGGGCAACACGAGAGGTACATATTCTATATCTGTTGCAGAGAGAAAGCTTAACACCATGGTATGAGTGATGACTTACAAAGATGACCGTGCATGTTGAGCTGCTTTATGTGAGAGTGAGAGTGGGGCTGATGTATGTGCTCATGGCTCATTGCCATGAGTGTGTATTAAAAACGTCGGTAAGATAGGTGGTACTTATGCAGGCGTTCTGCTGTCCTCCATATGGCCAGCCAAATGACCAGCGAGTAGGCAGACCCGGTTCCTGCACAAGGGTAGCAAGAGCGGGTCAATCCCCCTACATGTGAGAGTTGGGCTTTGAGGTTTACATGCAACCATGGTTGCTCTCTTTACAGGGCAGAGGTTCCAGTGTGGCTCTGCATGCATATTGCAGAGCTTCTTTGATTGGCCTGGAGTGAAAGGCTTGTGATCTGCATCTTTGAGTGGCTTAAAGTGGAAGGCTGGCCTATGAGCCTCCATGGCCTCCAAGGAATGCTCTTGGACTACTAGTAGCTAACCTGGTGAAATGGGGTGGTAACCTGGTGAAATGGGGTGGCATTTGATTTCTTGTGCCGGGTGTTAGGATGAAGCCATTCTGATGCGGCTATAGTGTATGGGCCCTTAGTCCTTGACTTTTAGTCTAGGCTGGCATAAACATGAAGCGAGATTATGATAAGCACGGAGGTGTGAGTGGCAGGTTTGAGTGCACACCGGGCTTCAAAGGAACAGTATATGGGGGGAAAGGGGGTTCCGGGCTCCGTATCCGCCCAAATTTCTAACTGGGACTCCGGGCTCCGCTTGGGAAAGGTTTTGGGGTTCCGGGCTCCGCCTTTGTACCTGTATGCAGGCTCCGCCTAACAGTCACAGGCAAAACCTGCCACTAATCTTCTAGTGATGTGAGGTCTCAGACCAGTCAGTCACACCTACTGTTTCCTCAAGATCTTATGGTCCAAGATGCATTTCCCTAATGATTTTGACCCTTTAAAGCACTACATCTTTCCCAGCTTCTGGGGGCTTCGCCCCCAGACCCCCACCAAGGGGGTTTCACCCCCCTGGACCCCCCTTGCAACCCCCATTGGGGCCAAAACAACAGCAATTCTATGTCAGATGGACTGGGCTCCGCCCAGCAGGGCCCTGTTAGAGCTGGACTCCGCAGGGCAAATTTCAAAGGAATCCGGGCTCCGCTGCCACCGGCAGAACCTGCTTCCCCTCCCGAAACAGTACGAGGTGCACCTCGGGAGCCGTGGCTCGGGACAGCCCGGGGCGAGGCCCGCACGCACTGCTTTTGTGGCTGGAGAAGCGTGTCATTCGCAGGTAAAGCGGATGCCTTTGATGTGCTCGCAATTGTGGCTACTGCCCTCAATCATTTCGGCCCCTGACGGAAACCTTGCGGACTTGAAAACGCAAGTTCTTAGACATTTTGGCCACATTTCGTGCATCGTGCGCCTGCACGCGCGTGATTGCTTTGCTTCCTGATAGCCCAGCACCCCTTGCATGCATGTGAGAAGCTAGGAATAGTGTCCAGACGCAGTCTGGGGTTACGAATGAGCTGGAAAGCGTTTCAACTTTGGCACGCATGCATGTTTGGTAGTGAAGCAGAGACTAGGACCCCTGGACAGTTATCTCTCCTGTACACAAAGCGTCGTCTTACTGCACAAACGTTTACAAGCTATGCTCTTAGATTGTAGCAGCACCGAAGCGCCCAGCTAGTAGTCCTGGCACGAGATGGCATCGACGTGCAGCTTCCTTTGTTAACATGAAGGCTCAGGCCAAAGAGGGTCCATTCCCGTGTCTTAATACTTTAGGCGTGGACTCAGGAGTATGGGATCAGCAGCCAAGCCATGTATGTCTGCAGGGCACGGAGCTATCGAGCAGCTTCAGCAGGTAAGTTCTGGAAGCTGCTATTGCTAAGCAGATTGTTCTTCTAGGTCAGCATCCGTTTCTGGACAGCATGCCTGTAGGCAGTAGTCCATGGCGGGGGCAACCAGCAGGCGTGTTCATGAAATAGTCTGAAGCAATAATGACATATGGACAGACCATATCACACTGTGACAGTAATTGTACAGCAAGGATGCATTGTTGACAAGCGTACAAAAGCCAGCACCTGGGTATTTGCTAGATTAATACAGGCTGGGCTATGACAAGTACACAATAATGCAAACCTGCCAAGGGTAGACTGCATGGGGGCAGCACATATCTTTTTCAGAACCAGTACATCTTGGCCATGATGTTGTCTGTTCTGCTGTGCTATATGGAGGTCGGCAGAACGCCTGCATAATTAGTTCCAACATATCTGCTGTTCATGGACTCTACTACTGTTCTAGCAGCTGGCACCATTTGCTTTGAAGAGGCTCGCAAATTCTTTTGGAATGAGGTTGGGCCAGCGGCTCACTGCAACCCTTGGAATAGGAGAAGAGTAGTTGGTGCCTCAATGCATCACAGGTTTTCCTGGCGTACAGGTTAAGAGCATGCACAAGCTAAGGGTATACTACAATGAGGTGCTTAATACTATGCCTACCCCTTTATAATGCACAGTCCAGACTAAACCTACATGATGAACACGTAAGGTCATATCGTTAAACACTTTTTAATCTGGCAGCTGCAGCAGTGGGATGACAGAATCAGAATATGGCTGGAACTAGGCAGGTTGTAGTGATCCGCAGGCGCTGCACGGCTGCAAAGCGGTGCACAGATTCACCTGATCTATCAGGGTGAAAGTAGTTGAGCAAAGACCCTTGCTTGGGAGGCATGGAGTGTGTACTATGTTTTAACAGACTAGGCCATGCCCTGGCCACTCCCATAGAATTCTCTTTTACTCCCATAGAGTGCAGTCACAAGCCCCTTAAGTCCCTGGCTTTGCGGTAGTTATCCAATCCAATCCATGACTTGGAGCTGCTTGCATCCACCCATGCTGCTTTCATATACATATCTTGCATCCTGGCAGGCTGAGTCCCAAGGGGCAGACAAGGCGTTGTCTCAAGGACATATACACCTTATGTGCATCTTACACAGCAAGGATCTTACACAGCTGCGTCTTGCGGTGCATAGCTGCCCAGCATATAGCAGATCTGTTGCCAGCCTGATGCTTGATGGCATGCATTCCGGCAGGCCTGGTGCTTGCCCCAAAGCAAATGTTTCACAGAGAGAAGCTCCAAGTGTTTGAAACGAAGACATGAACTTGTGCTTCTGTACATGGCTATCACCCTTAAAGCACCAAGTACAAGCTAGTGAGCTCTGGATAAAAGCAGCAGGAGCTTGCTGTTGGCTGTGCATGTGTCCGAAAGTATTGTCAGGCATGAGAACATGGCAGAGCTAGAGGTATATTGGCAGCAGATGCATGTTACAGGAATAGGGACATATCAAGAGTACGCCTGTGCTGCCTTTATTTATCTGTTTGTGGGCGAGACCACTGCTTTGAGTAGAAGCAGTGGACAGCTGCTTTTTAATTCTTTTCAGATCGTTCAACTTGTAGGTATTTCGGCCTGACAATCATCACAACCACATCAAACAAGTAGCAAGCTTGTCGCAAGTGGATTGGACTTGTGGACACTACAGCCGCTAGAGTAGAGATGTCAACCCCCTGGTACTGCTGCTGTGAACAACTGCCAGTTCGGTCCGCTGCAGGATGATATGACAGCGGCAACTCCTGATGCTCTTGCTTGCCCCTCCTGCTGCCCAAGGGGCATGTGTAGTGCTATTTCCAGTGCTGTCACTGTTCCCCTGCTTCTGTCATCCTGCATGCCATCAACAAGCTGCCACATCTTGTGCATTGGCTGCAACACCGCTATGGGATCTCCTGTTGGTCATTCTCATTTTGACAGCTGCTGTCCATGCTGCGGCTGCCGCTTCACCCGCCATGCTTACTTCACAGTCCTGCTCACTGCTCCTGAAAATGCTGCCGCTGCTGCGATTGCTTTTACAGCTTCTGTCGTTGACCATGCCTTGGGGACAGAGCAGCAGTCATATTTTCTGCTGGTGTCTAGCACTCCAGGCCCATTGGCAGGGAGCTGATACTGCAGGTGTACAGCATTGCCCTAAGCTCACTCTACTGTGTCTGGAGCCAATACATGAAGCATGCATGCTGGAGACGTCAGTGTGCAACGGTGCATGACCTGTATGGATGATGGGCCATCTGTCATCATCCACTACCTAGTGCCTTTGTGCACTCACAAACCAAAACCTTCTGTTACCTGGCTCAGAAGGTTTTGGTTTGTGAGTGCACAAACACAACAGCCAGGCATACCGCATAAGAGTGGAAGTGCTTTCAGGTAGGACAGTTCTCAGGTCTACTTATCTCAGCCTCACCAGAATTCGCAGCCCTCTGGCTCTCTATCGCTCGCACATACTCAGCCCACCCCACTAAGAAACTGCTTGGAGTCATGCTTGGGTGCGGCACGGCCCAGAGGGCTGTGCAGTGGTCTCTCTTAACAAAACTAAAGCCTTTTCACCCACACCCCACTAAATACTGGTTGGAGTCATGCTTGGGTGCTGCACAGCCCGGAGGGCTGTGTAGTGGTGCCCCTTACCGGATTAAATGGAGGGGATTGCACTGCTACCACTGCGGCCCCTCTATTATATTGACCTGCTTCAGAAACAATTTGGCTGCTCTGGCTGTTATTGCTTCTCCCTAACATACGAACGTTGTTGTGCCTCATGCAACCTAGGCTTCACCATTTCCTGCTGCTTGCCATGCTGCTCCCACTGTTTGCAAGCACCCATAGTGGTTCTGTAAAGCTGATCTTTGCTTCCTGCCTGCCAACATACGAATAGCCGGCCTCAATAGCTCTTGTGGCTCACTCGCTGCCAACAGAGTGCCCCAATATTATTTTACTTCAGCTCTTGCTTGTCAGGACGTGCGCTGATCAAAGTCCTTGCTCTGCTGCTGCTGATGATGATGATGATTTGGCAATGCTGCTACTTCTACTAGCTACTGATCCTCAAGCCAATTCCAAGCCGCTGCCACAACCACTGCTCCGACTGATGAGTGCTGTCGCCACTGCTGCAAGACTCAATGTTTAAAGCATAAGGAGCAGGACCTCCCTTGTTGGCATCCCATCTGCACAGTCTCATTGGCTGTAGTGCTTGGCCTCCGCCATATTAACTGAACCAGATACTAATGATTCTGTTGGGACTGTACAGGCTGTATGTATAAGGACAGGAAGGCTGACCCTGCTATGCTGAGTAAGTTGAATGTATGTGTAGTCCTTGGTGTACCATCAAAGTGCCTGAATCATGTTTCATCTCTACTGAGCATTTGGTTCTCATTATGCTAATACATTCACTATCATACCGTCATCAGGCAGGTGGGGAATGGCTATTACGAATTGCCCTGTTAACTGCTAGCCACTGTGCTTCACCAATGCCACTGCTGGCAATATCTTGCCACCCCTGCCCCACCCCACAGACCCCACACCCACCTGCATGCTTCAGCGATGTCCAAGCAGGTCCCATGACGCCATGCCCCATTTAGTCATTAATACTGTGACAAGTAACATGCACTGCTTTCTTGTGGGCTTCTCTCCTTAAGCAGAGCTCACGCCAAGCTCCAGACTGGAACCCCCGTTGCAGAAGCTGCGGGCACCACTGTGGCGTTGGCAGCTAGGTCGAGGAGATGGGTTACAGTATTGTTAATGAAATGTGGATGGCTCCGAATGACAGTTGCTTGCAAAGCAGGAGAAGGCCCCTGGCCGGGTGGGGGCATCGGACATGGGACAGCAGAAACATGGCAGCTAGCACTCACAAGAGCCTGTCGATAACTTCCTAACATATGCCTGATGTCAGGCCGCTAACAAGCCGGCTTGCAAGCGCAAGAAACAGCCCTGACAGGCCACGCAAGGCATGTCAGGGCTTAGGTCTTTTGAGCATTTCCCCCGGGGTTGACAACTTGCGTCCGAACATTGCGTTTTTCAGATCCGCAAGGTTTCTCATATATGCATCATTTCGCTGGCCCTATTCCCCAACATGCGGTCGAAAGGCTGGCCCACCAGTGACTCTAATGGCAGGTACCTTACTTACATCCAAGGCACACTTTAAAGAAGCTTCAAGCCGTGAAACGATACAACAAGCACGCATCGATGTACTAAAAGTCAGTCACCCCATAAGCTCGCCCATCATCATTCTCAACGGGCGCATGTCTCAGATCCTGTCTCTTCAAAGGGCCCATAACGGTGTCATGACGTCATGGATTCGGGAACACAGCCCACATCCCTATTTGTGCACATACTGTTGAGCCACGAAGGGATACTCAAATAGCATACCTTCATCCCTTCCCAAGGTCTTGCTCCAAGTGCATAAACCTGCAGGCATCCCCCCAGTACATAGTGCAGAAGCACCCTTCCATTTCAGACCATCGATGCCAGACATAAACCTCAATCCCTCCATTGGTGCATCAAAACCGTTAAAGGCAAGTGCAAACACAATGTCGCGCCCATGTCATGTCTTGTTAAAGCAAGAATGCACCTCACATTGCACAGGCACATAAACAAAAGAAGTCCACAGATGACACACGCACCCTGAATGCACCCCTTCCCTGCAGCAAGCCCTTCATCAACGAAGCTTGCCATTGCTTACTTCATGCTGTCCTTGACAAACACATACATGCATGTTCATGGGGGCCCTACACGGCTGAGCAGTCGTGTGTAAGCAACTGTGTGCATCCATTGTACGTTGGTCAAGCTGTGTGCCTTGCCCAATGAAGAACTCCTAAGCCTTACGCATGCAAACATGTTCCCAACAAGCAACAAACCAAGCAATGACTCATACAGACAATCCAAGGGCTAACCACTACCTTTCTGAATACATACATTGCACACTTGCGTCAAGGTCGTCGTCCTCCCTCATATGCTAAAACATTGCTGTGCCTGGAGCATCCAACCGGACTAGAACTTGAGCACCGATCCAACAGATCAAGGCGATAATTAATGCAACACCTAATGCAGATGACCACTTGCTCCCTTTGCAACAGCACCACATGCAAACTAACGAGAATAAATCAAGAACACCTGAGGACATGCACCAAGCAATGGAGTCAATGAACTGTGTCAAACCTCACACAGCCAATAACATTTTCTGCTCCAGGGACGACTTCAGCAATATGAAGGGTCTGCAGCACACCACTAAACTGCCATCAAAAGCAGGGCGCAGCCGTTGCATTGATCTCGGCTGGCATTCTCTGGCGTGCTCACTGAAGCTTCCTTTCCAGTCAGCAAGCACAGCACTGCCCCATCGACTTGAAGCGTGCAAGCTCATGATGCAGCATATAACGCAACTTGCGACCAAAATGCAGGTACCAAGCTTGAGCAGGCAATGCAGACATCCCACACTATGTGCTCTTGAGCATCAGGTTTGCTATCCCAGCTGCTGTAACCCATACTGTGGTCCAAAAGCCTTGTGGTATAACCCTCCACTTCTCCAAGATGACAAAGGCCCATTGTGCTTCCCTAGTCTGAGTTGCATGTTGGCAATCCCTACATGTGAATTGTTTGCATGACAGGGATAAAGCACTTGGGTATTGCACAACAACAATAACCTTCTTCCACACATCTTCTCTTTCCTTCTAAACCAATTTTGTCAATCGCCAACTTTTCACTCGGCGGCTTCGATGTAAACAGCTATGTTGCTACACCCCACTCTACGACACCTGCTAACCCAAAAAGGGGCCCAGGTTGAAAGCACCCCTACAAAACGTGCTGAGACATCCTTTCAATGCAGGCTAGCAAAGTCTTTGCTCTCTTGGAAAAGGGAACGACCTGCTTGACACGGGCTACTCTTCTGGAACTTCTGCTGTATGTTCCATGCTGGATCTCAAACATGTGCCCTGTACACATAACATTAAGTGCGCCCACACTGTTTGCTTCAATGCATAGCACATCAATAACAGGATGAAGCATTTGTGGGTTGCACAGCAACAAAGGACCATGTCCCACAAAATGCATCAGTCGCCAATTTCTGATATCATTTCTGAGTTAGCTGGAAACAGCCGTGCATCCACCCCCCAATCTAGGGCTGCTAGTCCAGCAAGACCAGCAACAAACTGGAAGCCCCTTTAAAAAACGGGCTGAGACCTCCTCTCCATACAGGTTAGCAAGGTCGTCACTCGAAAGGAGGACAAACCTGCTTGACACGAGCTACTCTTCTGGATCGACTCTGCTCAATGTCTTTGCACTCAATTTCAAACATGTACCCTGCACGCATAGCATCAAGTGCACCCACACTCTTTGCTTGATTAACCTTAATAATATGTGTCAGGGAGGCCTAGGCAAATACTAACTGCATGGTCAACACGCGGCCCGGCACACCCAGGTGCCAAAAACCAAACGGCCAAGAAATTTTTCACCACATCACCATGCCAGAAGTGCCATTTCGACTACAAAGACCTCAAAACATACTGCTGCCACCCCCCTGTTCTACTTCATCGTCCAAGCTACAATGTCAGATGCCTTCACAGCCCACGCATGCAGCATGGCATCTCCTCAAGCCAGAAGGCTTGATATGCCTTTTGCGCTGCCGAACCCAATACAGCGTTCATAAGTGAAAAGGGAGCAACCCCCTGAGTTGCCCGTGCTGATATCTGCCGCAGCATAGCAGCAGATCGACTAGAGCCATACCCTCTGCTAGCACACTTTTTGCAAAGTGTCTTAAATGCACATGAGACCTCCAGCGGAAGTGCCAAAGCCCATAGAAAGAAGCTCATATCACAGATAACTTAAAGAGGACGCACATACAGAAGCAATGCACCCCCTGTACCCCTCATAAGTGCACCTAGCAACAAGAAGCAGAAATACCACATGGCAAAACGCACATAATAAGAGCCTTCCACACGCCCATCTTGATGACAGAAGCGCCCTCCATTGTCGCAACCTTCAAAACAGCATCTTTTACCCCCCCCCCCCCCCGCCCCGCACAACACCCCTTCAAATCCTCCCACCTCTTAACCCTCCAAGCCGTCATCATCGTAATTTCCCATGTACTGCTCGTCATCATCTTCATCCTGCTCCATATGCTCACCCTCACCCACTGACCCCCCCTCCTTCCTCACCCGTTGACCCGCTGTCCCAGGTGCCCCCTTGCCCTTAACCCTCAGCACAGCCCCCAGCCGCTCCGCCCTGTCAGCATCCAGCTCCCCCTTGTTCAACTTCCGCTGGTTCTGCCCCATCCAGTAATGCAGCCGGCGCTCGTACTCGCTGATGTCCTGCGCCGAGCGCCGCGGCCGGTAGCCGTGCTTATCCACAAACTCTCGCAGCTCTGTGAACCGCTTCTCCCACATCTCTGCTGCTGCACTGGCGCCAGAAGCTTTTTTAGTTGGGGCTGAACGGGAGGCTCCCCCGCCGCCGCCGCCTGCTGCTGCTCCGGTTGGTGGGCGGCCTGAAGTACCATTGGCACCTGGAAGCTGAATCTGCTGCATGGGGAGCGGCTGAGATGGGGTGAATGTGTCGTTTGCACGACGGTAGAGGTCCTTCTTGTCGCGGACGAGGGGTATTGGGGCGCCTGGACGCATGCAGCGACAAAGAGCAACAATAAACTTATTTGTTGTTGTGTGAGCTGTGTGAGCTGGGAACAATCTCCTGGTACGTTCTATCTCAGATCATAAAGCCAGCTGCATGCAGGCTGTGACTGGTGGGTCCTGGAAACCGAGTATCTGCACGATGCAACTTCCCCATTTGCAAAGTCCTTGCCTTCTTGCCTCCAATTCGGAAGCTCAACTTAAGGCAAGCACACAAGGGGGGCAAGATAAAGCATTCCTGGCACCAGCTGTTCCTGCTTGCATCTGCAAGGGTTGCTACTTTACATGCATGCCGTGCTATCAAACACAGCAATAATCACCCAATTAATTTTGCTAACCCATCCAATTTCTTACTGACTGCAATATGCCGATTCACCCTGCTATGGGGTAGCTTGACATGGCGTCCTGCTTGAATGATCAGACGCGCGATCTTCGCGAAAAATTGTAGTGCTGATCTGCAAGCTCCTACCTGAGTACTCCTGGCCATAAACTTCTGCTGGATTGTGCATGTGATCAGGGTGTATATGTATAGGCTGCCCCAAGCGCTCTGCTACAAGGCCATACATTAGCCGCCGGACTCCCTCTTTGCCATCTGTATGGAAAGTCTGCAGAAAGAGGTATGGGTCAAACAATAGCAGCGCACTGTAGTCTGGGGTCCTTCACGTACTGCCGCACTACGAGTCTATAGTGTGCTTGTGAAGATGGGAGATGATTCCAGAAAACAAGTAGATGTTTCCATGCCTGATTCGGCTGTGCTAGCTGCAGCTGTAGCCCATCATGTTCGGCATGGTGTTCTATACCCGGAACCGAAGGGGTGGTGGGGGGGAGGGGGTTTAGTTCGCAACACACAACTCTCTGTTTAATGAGATTTAGTGACAGTCAGACCGACGTGCTGCTCGTCGCGTTCAAGCATGCTGCTCCTGCTCAGTGGTGCAAAAGGGCGAACGCACTCCTGTTGCTGCTTGCGGCGTACCTGTACTATCAGTTCCGGGTTGGAGTCTGCCAACTCATCCGAACTCAATCCCAGTAACTCAAAGAAGTTTGCCATCCTCGAGGATGCAGTTGCTTCTGGTCGCAAAACGCGCAACCAGCTCCTTCCACCGGGGGTGCCCTCCCACTAAGGCTCTTGAAGAGAGTGAACAGGCCCAGGTAGGCCACAATAAAAGCGGGCTACGAGCCAGCTGCTGATGACTGTACCGCTCGCGAGGAGCGAACGACGCTCAACCCAGGATCCAAATACACAGTGGAATTGCCCTACTGATACGTAAACATCCTACAAGACCTGTAGTGGCTAAGCAGAAGCGTAATACCTAATTCATTTTCTCCGCCCGCCCACAGCAGTGAGACATGCCAACTTGTAACTAGCCAGCAGAGGCTCTGTTTGAAGGACGAGTTCTTTGTGCAGCAGGCATATGTGCCAGCTGCTACCTTGTGCGGTGGTTTCTACTGGGAAGACTATGCAGACAGTCTCGGAGACGCACTGGTCTCACCCGAGTGACCCGCTGATCTCAAATACACGCATCAAAGCTGTCTACTGCGGATGGCCCGGTTGAGAAAGGCTATGCACGGCTACGAGTGGCTTAAGGTCTCCTCAATGCATGTGGTCAGCCGTACAGCACGGAAGGAGTGAACCCTGTCGAAAGCGCACTGCGCGGGAACTGCAACTCCTTACGTGTGCCATTCTGTGAAGGTGCTAGATACTTTTAATCCATACGTGTGCGATTGGTCCTCTTAGCCGGTAGCTGGGGCATCAACGGCAACTTTTCGCACCTCTACCCTTTTTGCACGAGTCAACAGAACAGCACGCTCTGGGCAGACCAACACTAGATCTACTTTGAACCTCCTTTAAAGTAAAGAAGATGACCAGAATAACGGATTCCATGATTCGGAAGGTGCGGTGCAACTGCATGGTTGTATCATCGACAAGGCCTCCGTGGTTTCTGACCACTGGCTGACACACCTCTGCAGAGGGCAGAGCACAATGAGTACATGCTCTCCACGCTGGAAGAAGTTGCCCTACACCAGCAGAACATAGAGAAGATAGAACTGGTTGGCCATCTGTGCCCAAAGCTCAGGATCCTGTATCTCCAGAACAACCTTATTGGCAAAATAGAGAATGTGCACAAGCTCAAGGTATGGCAATAGGTGATAGTACAGAATTGCAGCAGGCAACGTCCTGCTTCTCCAATGGGTAGGGAAGCTGCTTGTGCAGAGGCATGTGCAACTGCAGGCAGCTCAAGGCAGTAGCTGTCATATACAGGCAATTATCCTGCAGTCTTGCTACTGAGCACAAAGGCTTTCAGGGCAGCTCCCACCTTGCCAAAAGTGTTGCGCTTACTATGCTTTTTTGGTAATGGGGGACATTTCTGCAGTATAAAGGGAAATCAAGCATGTATGTAGGCATGCTCAACTCGTGTTCTGCATTACTGGCTGCGCACAGCCACAGGCATACTGACCTTGTAGGTCTGAATAAGGTGGAATTTTTGTCACATTTCAACATATGCCATAGCAAAGATGCCTTGGGCCCTGCATCTTCTTTAGCTGTTATACTAATTGCAAGATGGAACAGTATCCGGGTTGCCTTGAGCATGCAACCAGAAAAATGATGATAACTGCATGGTCTTGAAAAAAATGAGCAGCTGTTGCCTATGTTTACACTGGATGTTCACTGATTGAGACTGGGTGCTCGGCATGCAGCTGGAACAACCGCCTCTCTTCTGTTCATGGGAGCTTAGGTTTGGCTCCTTAGAGGGCACCCCCTTTTAAGGGGCCATTTGCTCATCGCAATCATCCTCCAGGTGCTTGGTGAATAACCACACACAGCATCCTACGGCGGCTCCCTTCCCAAGTAACCATCAATTTTTTACTGATAAACCTGGTGCTTGGCTGCAGCTGCTTGGCCATCCTCTTCAAACCTTGCCTAATCTGACACAGCACCCATCCTCCGTGTTGCTGGTTTACCTCGTCATGCTTGTGACAGCCTGTGGCACTTTTGGTATGGCAAAAGAAGCTCTGATCTTAATTCAGCCTGTGGCACTTAATTCATCACTTTTGCCAGTCCTCCCTTCTTGCCATTTCTGCGCGTTTTCAGCCTGTGGCATTTTGTTTTCAGGCTAGCTTTTTCTCAGCTTGTGGCACTTTTGCTATGGCACATTATGGGTTGTCACTTCTCTCCTCCTGCAGGACCTAGAGTATCTCAACCTAGCCCTAAACAACATCACTAAGCTGCAGAACCTCCAGCGCTGTGAATCTCTTCAAAAGCTGGACCTCACAGTGAACTTCATACCCAAGGCGGGCCTGCTGTCATTGCCAAGCCTGGCGGGAAACTACAACCTGCGGGAGCTGTACCTGACAGGGAACCCATGTACAGACTGGGAGGGGTACAGGCCTTATGTCATTGCAACATTGACGCAACTACAGAAGTTGGTAAGTGGCACTTCTCATCTACTGCTGCAACAGCAAGATGAGATTGCAGGTTGTGCAATTAGATGTACTAGGTCTGAGGTATGGTAGCAGCTGTAAAAGATGCCACTCCCGGCAATAACGCGTGGTAGTACTTTTGCAGGGCATTTTTTGCCATAGCATAAAGTGCCACAGGCCCCGCACCTCACAATGTCCCAGAAACAATGGAATGGTACAATATACGGATTGTCTTTGGTATGCAACCAGAAGTGTTGACGAAAAATGCCTAGACACGAGCTCCAGCAGCTAGGGCAGCAGCACCCAAAATTGTAACTGCTGACGGGTTCTCAGCTACTGAAATCTGAAAATGGCCGCGCCGTCCTGTTTACACTTGCGTGTTCTCATCCATAAAGAGCTCTGTGGATCTCCCTGCCCATCCATCACGCTATTGTATGTAAGCCTGCTGAAGCATGACATGACCTGCACTGCACATAGGCTCGGCAATGAGACGAGACTGGAAGGCCCTCAGTGAGTAGTTGCACTCATATGACGCATTAGTCCCCGCAGAAAGTCCCTCTGATCAAACTGGTCGAATTCATCCTAATGGACCTCCTGTATGAGGGGTGGCCATATGGTTGGCCGGCATGGGGTTGTGTGACTCCAGTTCATCAGGGGTCGTGTGCTGTTTGGTCTTGAATGACCTTTTGGCATAGCTGGTTTTGCGTTTTTGATTGATTGATTGACCTCATGTGAGAAGATCTACCTAGCTCACTGGCAGATCACCAGTTATCGGGTCCTCATCCACACCTGTCAATAACTGCCCTCAGAGCGCTCTACAGCAGAGTTGGTCCCTATGACCGTGTGAGATGTCTCAAGCAGCTGCAACTGTCTCATCTCAAGACCTTCCCTGGAATGCCATTCACTAGTGCGGACCCACAATGCCAGGAGTACCCGCTGTATAGTACTGAAGAGCTTGAAGTGATACTTATTGCTCCACCTCGCTGTTTCCGTAGCAGCGGGGCCTATGGCATTTACTGCTATGGCGTATCATGAAATGTGTTAGTGCCCGTCTGCTGGTGACATTGCTTACGCTGGGCTTGGCCCCTTTGGCATGTGTGCAGGATGGTCAAGAGGTGCGTCCCTCAGAGCGCATTGCAGCACAGCAGCTCCTGCCTGCTTTACACCAGCAGCTCCTTCAGGAGCTAACTGCTGAGGGGATTGACCCGACTGCTGCAGCACAAGTAGAAGATGACAGCATCTGGGAGGAGGGGGAGGAGGTGCCTGAGACAGGGTATGTGTGGAGGAGGAGGAGGAGGAGGGGCCATCCCTGCGTGCTATGTCGGCCCAACAGAAGAACCATTGTTGAGCATGCATGAGGGATTGTACTTAGGGCCTGTAGTGTATGGGGCGGATAACTGCTGGTAGCTAATAGGATGGGGCTCCCCAGCAGAGCAGCAGCAACTGCTTTGTACGGATGACAGTGAGCACACCAAGTTGCCACTCCTTAGGGTGGTTGTTGTTATGTGCAGCAACAAGCACCACCAACAGCTGCTTTACCATACCAGCACATACTTTAACATAACTTTGCTGTGACTTCCAATGCAACCCTTGGATCATACAACATGGGACAATAGCTAGGCCTTGTAAGCATGCACGTATTGTGGCAGCTGTAGGGTTCCTTATGAATGTAGGTGAATCTGCTGTGCCCTTCCTTTGCAGATACATTGATGAGGCCACTGGGGAATTGAAGAGGCCCTGGTGCCCAGCCACAAGAATCTTGGAGCATAGAGAGCAGGTGGGCAGCCCCTCATAAAGGAGATGAAAGATTTTGAGCATTGTCCTTGCCAACCCTCACTGGCACAGTAGTTTGCTAAACTGATTCCTGGTCTCCTTCAAAAAGCTTTGTTTTTAAGGCGCCCTTTGAAAGGCACGCATGAACCTGTGTTCAGGCTTGTCTGCTGGGGCCTTCATGTAATTTGTGTGCACATCGGGAATGACATACCACAGGGCAATGGGATGGCCCCAGGGTGGACCTTAGTCCATGACATAGTGGAAAACACAGCATAGTGCTTGCTTTACTCAACACATGTTGGTGTACATACTGGGCAGCGGATGTACAGGGTGCAAGCATCTGGAGTACCAGCAATATGTAGAGCTCTTGGATGTGCATACAAGCAGCCTGCCTGGTCGTCTTGTGGCTATGCATTTTCATGGCCAGTGACCAAAGTTTTCTGCCCTTGAGCAGTCAGTAAAAGAAGGCCAACAATGCGGTGTAACGGTAGCAACAGTCACATGTGCCCCACATCTTGTTGTATGTCATTGCAGCGATAGGTCTTGCAACTCAAGCTGTTCGTATGCTGTGTCTCCTTCATGCGTAAACTGCAGCAACTGAAGGATAATCTGAGTACCAAGCTGCTGCTGCCATGGGGTTGTCACCTTGGTTGCTGCAGGAGAAGGCCAACAAAGAAGCTGAAGAGAAGAAGAAGGCAGGCAAGGAGGACCCTTTTGCAGCTACAGTGAAGCAGAGACATGAGGTACGCCACATCCTGACCATTTTCAGATAGGTGCTGTTCGGACACAAAACATACTAACTCCGCTATAGACTCCACGCAAAACCCAACGTGTTTTGTTTTAAATTCTGAGTGCTGGATGCGATGCCTCACCATCTCTTTTGGGCATAACATGCAACACATACGTCGTCGGTTTGTTGAATCTGAATGTAGAAGCAAGCAGGGAGGTCTTGGAGGGTGCCGTATCTGCCCTGCTTCACTCTCCTGCTTTGCTGGAGGGGTCACTTGAACCTTGCCTAAAGACTGGGACTGCTGACGCTTACCTGAGCTGGCAACACTGAATGCTCTATTTTCCTTTGACTGTGCTTGAAAGTTTACTGTTGGTGTTCTGATGGCCTGACCTTAAAAAATCACACTAGCTCCAAGGATGCCATCACTCTAATCCTGGCAACCTAACTTCAGTTTGCACTTCCTGGCCTGAGTTATGCCGTACTGCATCTTGGACAAGCCATGATCTTGATCTTGGACAAGCCATGATTTTGCAAATATTGCTGCACCCATGTGTAAACCCCAGGATTTCCCAGAGGTGCCAGAGGGCTCAACCAGACTGATGCAGAAGAATGAAGGGGACTGGGATTTCACGTTGGATGAATCGGAGGACGGGTAAGAGATGGACGACTTCACCTTGAATCCAAGCACCTGCTGGACAAGCTGCCCAAATATGTGTTGTTTGACACCAATCTTCACATATTGCCAAAGTGCAAAGATTGGTGTGACAAGTGATGTATCAGTCATCAGAACTTGTTTGAGGTGCAGAACATAGCATGCATGGCTTACTGGATGGACTGCAGGGATGAGTGTGCACATTGAGATGGACCAAACGCTTTATGAACACATCATTATTTCATCACCCTGCCAGTCGTCTTGTGGACAATGCACTGCTTATGAGCAAAGGAGGAGCCCGACCCCAGACGGTTTGCTGACATTTGTGCGGCCACTGCGCCCAAAAACATATGTATGTGTCTTAGCTAAACCTGAGACAGTTATGCGGCAGCTCAACTTGACCTGAAGGATGGCAGTACGCACCATCCTACCCCTGCATCAAACCTGCATCCTGTCTGCTCTTATTGCTCTCCTTCGATCTTGCAATCCACAGTTGTGCTATGGAGCTCACAGTGGATGTGGGGCGCTACCTGGACACCTCTTTGATTACTACAGACGTACAGCCCTGGTACATCCGGCTACTGATCAAGGGGAGATTACTGCAGCTCAACTTGCCTGTGGAGGTATGCGCCCTTGTGCATGGCTGCAGAGAGATTTCGGCAATTTGCTTAAGATCCTTGTCGAAACATGATGTTTGTGGTTGACATAAAGGTGTCTGCTACTTAGGAGGATGCCCCCTGGTTGTCCTCACTGGATTGCCCCCAATAACGGCTGTCCGTCATTGGTGCATAGATGGCAGCCTGGAGCAGGGGTTGTGCAAGGGTAGCATGAATCAATGTATTCTTGTTAGATGAAGTTGGTTGACAGCTTTTGCAAGTAGTTAATCTTAGGAAGGCTGTCTATTGACAGCAATGGAGCTGTGCTTTTGAAGTGGTTGGACGTACTAGGGGTTGCTATTGTACAAGCTAGCATTGCAAGGAGCATTCTAGACCATGTCGCTGCACTTTTTCTCTAGGAATAGCTACATTAGCTTGTCCTTGGATAAGCCCACATTCCTTGAAGTGCTTTTGGTGATCAGGGTTCAGCAACATAGGGAGCTGCAGGCATAGCTCCACGGTCTGGCATTGCATTCAAGCAGTCAGGATGCAGGAGAGCTGCTACTGAGATGTGTAAGCGTTAGCATGTCCCCCTTGGCTTGATTTTGCCTATGTCAGCAGGGTAACTGGGGATACTTGAGTCGTGACTTGCCAATACCAGCAGGGTGACTGGGAATGTTTGAGTTGCTTCATGGACCCGGTGAGATGCATCACCCTTGCTTTGGAGAGTGCCTCTCACCTGCTTGCACATAATGTGCGTAACCACTCATCCAAGGTAACATTGCTCTGCTGCATGGCTGCTGTTGTTGTTGTTGTTGTTGTTGTGGTTGTTGTGGTTGTTGCAGAACACAGCTCATCATCGTCAGTGCTAATAGCATACCACATATGTCTGGTTTACTTTGCTGTGCGTTCATGCAGGTGCGGCCGGACGCTGCAAGTGCACAGCGATCCAATGCCACAGGCCGATTAGTCATCACCTTGCCCAAAGAAGACATTACAGAAAGGGTGGTGGATGTTACATGCATGAGGTGAGCTCCTTAAGCACTTCCTGAGACTCCCGCCTTGCTGGCCTAGCCATTTTTCTGTCTATGTCGAAGCTTCAAGCTGCTGACTGGAGAAGGTCATGCTTGTGTTGAAGATGAGGTGTTGCCGCGGCAAAAGTCTATAGAGCCTGCTGCTGCTGCTGCTGCTCTGCTTTTGCTGCATGTGTGGAGTGGCCGCCAGTATGCAACCTGTTCTTTGATGATGCCAAGCTAGTATTGGAGCATGGACATGCTTGTTGTAACAACACGAATGCTTATATGAAGACATTCCCGTAAAGAAGGAGGCTGCTGGGGTGCCGCTGCAGGGTGAAGCTTGTAGATCTTTGCAGGTTTGTCACTCCCTGCAGAGCAATGGAGTCCAGTTCATACATTTTGGAAACGTATTGCAGCTCAATGCTACCTGCAAGCTGCGGTTTAGCAACATGAAAAGCTAGCTGCATATCCTGGCAATTTGGTGATAAAGCAAGCTTTTGCCTAGTCATTCTCTGGCCAAGCCTCACCTCCCCTTTACCACACATGCAGGCTTGTGCTGGTTCCAAGATCGTGGTATCGCTAGGCCTTTTTGGTCCTTCAATAAGTCGTTTCTAACTGTATCCGACTCTCTGTTCACACTCTTCCGCAGGCCCAGGCAAGTCGATGATTTGGATCAGTGCGAACCAAGCAGCACAGGAGCAGGGTCAGCAGCAAATGCAAGCAGTCGTGCAGGGCTACCTAGTATAGGGCTATCTCGGCCAACTTTGGCCGTAGGTCCTGGCCGGCAGAAACAAGCAGCAGCAGCAGCAGGGCCTGGAGGGCGGCAGAAAGGCAGTGTTGGGAAGGAGGGTGATTTCTTGCTGCGGGAGCTGAGGAAAGCGACAGTGACTGTGGCTGCTGGTGGCGATGATTCAGACGTGCCAGACTTGTAATTACAAGGACATGCAGGATATCGCAAATATGGTTGAATCACTCCGCTGCGGCAGCTCTAGCATTCCCATTACTGCTAGGTGGCCTCTGAATAATGAGTGTGTACTGCTGGGATGTGTCGGCGCATACTTTACTGTACAACGGTGAGGTACCTACCGGCAGCAACTTGTAGTATGCGTGCCCTATGTTTTGGAAGGATGCTGTTTGATCATTGTTTTGAATTAGACACTTGGGTACTGTCCAGTCAGTGGGCGCGCAAGTGCGCGGTAAGTTACGAGACGGGCAATGCAGACATATTACGGACACTCAAGCACGAACATCTCAGTGTTCGGATCACACAACTTTGATTTTACACCTCGCCATGAAGGGAGACTGCTCCAAAACTGTGGTGGTGGCCGCAATGGTGCCCGTGAGCCCATACTTACCGTAGACATGTAACATGCCACTGTCAATCAAATCGAAACTATCCTAAGGCATCCCGCCAGGCGACAGATGTAGCAATGTCAGAGATGCCATATGTACACAAGGGAAGCGCCCTGCGAATCCTTAGACAGCCGAGCTTTGCGAATGCCACTCGACGGTAGGCAACCAGGAGTACCGTACTTCGGCAAGCACTTAGCGACTCTAGCAACTAGCAAGCATTGCCAGCATTAAAAGAGACAAAGAAGACCCGCAGGCATAAACCAGCCATTTCTGAGGCATCCGGATCCCTCCTTATCTCCCAACTGTGGCATAGCTCCCAGCAGTCACGACAAAAACGCAGGAAAAGTACAACAAAGGCAAGCATTCAAGGTGTAGTGGCAACCACAGGAAGGCTGCTATGTCGACCCGAACAAACACACCACACAATAACAAACCCAAGCAATGCCATGGGACAATAACAGCAGCCTTTCCTGCATTGAAACGTAGGCACCAAGAAAAAGATATTGTTGCCCTCTGCACTCACAGTTCCCATCACAGACACGCATGATGCCGAATTATACAGAGACAAGACCCCGTGGCTACAGCACTGCAGCTTCTGTACGTGCATACATTTATCCGGTATTCTTGGCATTAGATACATGTCACAATGCCGGCAATCAACATTCCCAAGCAAGGGACCAGACTCAGCATCAGCTACCATCTCTTTCTCTATTTCCAAGTATGGCTTTGCAGGCTTCCGGAACAGCAAGCCTGCCCAAAAAATTACTCCCATCCCACAAATGGCTCCTACAAAGCCAGCTCTCCTCCTTACAACATCATGACTAGAGGCGGCCCAGGTGGCAATTGCCCTGAAACTTGACCCATTGTGACACTCCCCTTCTTATCCACTGCTGACTCATTGATAAGCTCAGCACCATACTCCTCACAGTACTTTTCCATCTCATGTAAAGCAGCAGCATACCTTCCCCCATCAGCAATACTACTCCTGCCCTCCTCATCAGCCCCCACCTGCTGCTGCTGCCGGAGTTGATCCATCACAGCCGTCAGATCATCAAAGTCAAATGGCAGTGGCCCAACTCCCAGCAACCCATCTTGCATCCCCCCTAACATCACCCCTAGTGCATCAGACAACGTCAAGCTCTGTGAAGCTTTCCCCTGCGGCACCGGCAGCTTTGCGCCAGCCTCCAACAACGCAATTACCGGCCCCGAGCTCCTCTCCGCAACAGCAGCTGCAAGAATAGGCCCTTTATACTCAAAGAACCCCTCATCAAACCTACAAGGAGCGTCACTGGGCACATAGTACACCCTCTGCGTGCAACTGCAGACCTCAAGGTCTAGCAACAGCTGAACCACCTTAGGGTCCTGCTGCGCCCTCCGGCAAACGTCCACGAGCATCATTGCAGGGTTCTGAACCAACGTAGCAGCTACTTGTCGCAGCTGAATGTTGCGGAAGCTGTTGCTGTAGTACAGGTCAGCTGCGAGAGAGAGTAGCTGAACTTTCTGGATGTAATTGCCTTGGTTGTAGGTGTCATAGGATATTTGCAGGAGCTGAGGGGAGGTCTCTAGGAGGAGCTGTGCTGCTGCTAAAGCATTGACATGTGCAGCAGCAGCCTTAGCAGCAGCAGCAGGCTTTCTGGTTGTGGCTGCTGCTGCTTCGGGTGCAGCTCCAGAAACAGCTGGAGCAGTACATGCCACATTAGCAGCAGCAGCAGCACCAAGAGCAGCAGCACCAGCACCAAGCCAAGCCCCAGCTTGGAACCATAACCTAGCAACAGCAGCAGCAGCAGTAGCAATATTACTGGCCGTGACGCCGCTGCTGATAGCACTCTCTGAAGCAGCAGGCACGGCAGCAGCAGCAGTAGCAGCAGCAGCTGCTGCTGCTGCACGCAAGGCAGGAGCAAGGTGTGCTGGTTCCATGCCCTCCAGCCACCCTGCTTCCTTCATCTGCTTGAGAAGCTGGTAGTGGCCATGATTGATGGCTTCTGCTGCTGCCACGCCTGTAAGGTAATGCAGGCCTGCGACAGCTGCTGCGTAGCTGAAGACTGTGTCCCACCAGTGATCAATAAGGGCATCGACCTTGCTAGTTTTTGCTTGGTTGCTGCTGCTGCCCTGGTCCATGGAAGTGTAGGTGTCTTCATCATGATCATCGTCAGTAGCTTCAGATAAGCCCCTGTCGCTGCTGCTGCTGCCATTGTGTCTATTGCTGCTGCTGGTGTTGCTGTCGCTGCCTTGGTGTTTGCCGCCATCACTTGCCCGTCCATCAATAGCGCCACTGGTGTCCTCCAAATCATCTGCATGTGTGCTTCTGTTGCTGAAGCTGTTAGGGCTGCTCCTGCTGCTGCTGCTGCTCCTGCTGCTGCTGCTGCTGCTCCTGCTGCTCCTGCTGCTGGCTGCATCATCATCATCTTGGTCGAGAGCATTGGAATCAGCATCAGCATGAAGGCTGTTGTCATCGTCTTGATCGTCGTCCTCATCACTAGTACTGGTAGCAGCTATAGCAGCAGTACTCCTAGCAGTAGCAGCAGCAGCCATTAGGTCGAACGGTCCTGCTGGCCTACTGCTGTAGAATGCAGCTGCTGCACCACCACCACCGAGCATCCCGCTAATGTTGCCAGGGCCGTGCACCACTTCAATAGGGTAACCCAGGACGACCAGCTGCGAATCCACAGGTTCGCTGGTCTCGGGGATCTGCCGGATGGCAAACGTCAAGCTGCTGCCGAATGACACGCTCTTGATCCTCGAACCGTCGGTCATGCGGCGCAATGCTGCTTCGCTGCGTGCTGCCGAGACTTCTTGAGGGTTCATCAAGGTTCCTAGCTGCATGCCAAGGCGCAGCATGGGGACGACATCGCTATTTCCGTGGCTCGCTGCTGCTGGTGCTGGTGCTGCAGGTCGGTTGTAGGGAGCGGGCCAAGGGGAGCGGCCTAGGAGGGCGCTGAGGAAGGGTACATCTCCTTGTTGAGCTGCCAGCTTGACAAACCACTTCAGCAGAGGAGGGCACGACCATAGCTCGAGGTAACGGCCATCCACCAGGTCACTAAGGCGCCTTGTTGAAATGTCTTTGCAAATATCCTCAGGAAGCTGTTCCACCACGCAGTGAACCTTCTTGCTGTTGTACCGTATGCTCCAGAGCAGATCTAGCCAGTCTATGTTGTTAGCAGCACTTTTGCAAGAGAGTGCCAGATTGCAGGCATCTGTCCCGGCAGTCAAGGCATTTGCAAGGCGGGAGATTACAGGGGGTTGTGCAATGACAATACAGCCAGAGCAATCAGTTTTTCCCTCATCATCAAGCATGGTATGCCTGCCAGCGGCTCGGCTGTGTGCTTGGCCTACTTTGCCAAAACCGCAGGCAGATTGAAGCTGGCTCGGCGGGAAACCAATGCGGCACAGTAGTGGCTATCAATGTGCTGGTAGTAAGTAGGTGTGCTTGATTAAAACAGAACTACCTTGCCTGAACCGAGGTGCAGCCTATATCAAGCATTTTTGCCCGCACCGTCCTTTGCTTGACTCATTGCTGCAAGATTCCCAGGTATTGCCTGTACCCCATCCAACAGCCGGCGGAAGGGACTTTGCTTTTGGTGACCTCGGGCGACATTGGATTTGACCGTGTTCGGCTCGTCCGGCGGCCGCCTTATAGATATCTTCCTATCCGGCATCTTGGACCGCTCACCAGCACGCAGTAATTCGCAAAGATTCTCGCTGGTGGGTGGAGGGTGACATGTGAAAAGTGGCGGAGCTGCAGCTGCTGTCCCTGCCCTGCCATCGGTCCGCCGCAAAACACATGCTCAGATATTATCACTTCTGCAAGGAGCAATAAGCACATAGCACAGGCGCACTACCATAAAACTGTCCAAACAATCACCCAAACACCAACCACCAACCAGCTGCAGCTGCAGCAGCAGCAGCTCGTTCAGAAGCCTGCGCCATATCCCTTACTTACAACACCATGGCAGGCATGGTTCAAGCCTTGTAACGAAACATCTTGTTCTAATCATGATCTGCCTCGATATAGGATGGATAGAGCGATGTCGCTTCTGATTGAAGCTCGCGGATTCCTACATACCATTTACTCTCTTTTCTAATCTATACTATCAAGCATGGCAGGCAGCTCAGGTGGCAATTGCCCTGAGAACTGACCCATGACACTCCCCTTCTTATCCACTGCTGACTCATTAATAAGCTCAGCACCATACTCCTCACAATAGTTCTCCATCTCACACAAAGCAGCAGCATATATACCTTCCCCCATCAGCAGTACTACCCCTGCCGTCACCATCATCAGCCGCCACCTGCTGCTGCTGCTGCCGAAGTTGATCCATCACAGCCGTCAGATCATCATGATCAAATGGCAATGGCCCAGGTCCCAGCAGACCATCTATCATTCCCCCCAACAACACCCCTAGTGCACTAGACAACCCTAAGCCCTGTGAAGCAGCTTTTCCCCGGGGCACCGGCAACTTTGCACCAGCTTCCATCAATGCAACCACCGGCCCCGAGCTTCTCTCTGCAATGGCAGCTGCAAGGATAGGCCCGTTATACTCAAAGAACCCCTCATCAAACCTACAGGGGGCGTCGCTGGGCACATAGTACACCCTCTGCATGCTGGTACAGACCTCAAGGTCTAGCAACAGCTGAACCACCTTAGGGTCCTGCTGCGCCCTCCGGCAAACGTCCACGAGCATCATTGCAGGGTTCTGAACCAACGTAGCAGCTACTTGTCGCAGCTGAATGTTGCGGAAGCTGTTGCTGTAGTAGAGGTCGGCTGCAAGAGAGAGTAGCTGAACTTTCTGGATGTAATTGCCTTGGTTGTAGGTGTCATAGGATATTTGCAGGAGCTGAGGGGAGGTCTCTAGGAGGAGCTGTGCTGCTGCTAAAGCATTGACATGTGCAGCAGCAGCCTTAGCAGCAGCAGCAGGCTTTCTGGTTGTGGCTGCTGCTGCTTCGGGTGCAGCTCCGGAAACAGCTGGAGCAGTACATGCCACATTAGCAGCAGCAGCAGCACCAAGAGCAGCAGCACCAGCACCAAGCCAAGCCCCAGCTTGGAACCATAACCTAGCAACAGCAGCAGCAGCAGTAGCAATATTACTGGCCGTGACGCCGCTGCTGATAGCACTCTCTGAAGCAGCAGGCACGGCAGCAGCAGCAGTAGCAGCAGCAGCTGCTGCTGCTGCACGCAAGGCAGGAGCAAGGTGTGCTGGTTCCATGCCCTCCAGCCACCCTGCTTCCTTCATCTGCTTGAGAAGCTGGTAGTGGCCATGATTGATGGCTTCTGCTGCTGCCACGCCTGTAAGGTAATGCAGGCCTGCGACAGCTGCTGCGTAGCTGAAGACTGTGTCCCACCAGTGATCAATAAGGGCATCGACCTTGCTAGTTTTTGCTTGGTTGCTGCTGCTGCCCTGGTCCATGGAAGTGTAGGTGTCTTCATCATGATCATCGTCAGTAGCTTCAGATAAGCCCCTGTCGCTGCTGCTGCTGCCATTGTGTCTATTGCTGCTGCTGGTGTTGCTGTCGCTGCCTTGGTGTTTGCCGCCATCACTTGCCCGTCCATCAATAGCGCCACTGGTGTCCTCCAAATCATCTGCATGTGTGCTTCTGTTGCTGAAGCTGTTAGGGCTGCTCCTGCTGCTGGCTGCATCATCATCATCTTGGTCGAGAGCATTGGAATCAGCATCAGCATGAAGGCTGTTGTCATCGTCTTGATCGTCGTCCTCATCACTAGTACTGGTAGCAGCTATAGCAGCAGTACTCCTAGCAGTAGCAGCAGCAGCCATTAGGTCGAACGGTCCTGCTGGCCTACTGCTGTAGAATGCAGCTGCTGCACCACCACCACCGAGCATCCCGCTAATGTTGCCAGGGCCGTGCACCACTTCAATAGGGTAACCCAGGACGACCAGCTGCGAATCCACAGGTTCGCTGGTCTCGGGGATCTGCCGGATGGCAAACGTCAAGCTGCTGCCGAATGACACGCTCTTGATCCTCGAACCGTCGGTCATGCGGCGCAATGCTGCTTCGCTGCGTGCTGCCGAGACTTCTTGAGGGTTCATCAAGGTTCCTAGCTGCATGCCAAGGCGCAGCATGGGGACGACATCGCTATTTCCGTGGCTCGCTGCTGCTGGTGCTGGTGCTGCAGGTCGGTTGTAGGGAGCGGGCCAAGGGGAGCGGCCTAGGAGGGCGCTGAGGAAGGGTACATCTCCTTGTTGAGCTGCCAGCTTGACAAACCACTTCAGCAGAGGAGGGCACGACCATAGCTCGAGGTAACGGCCATCCACCAGGTCACTAAGGCGCCTTGTTGAAATGTCTTTGCAAATATCCTCAGGAAGCTGTTCCACCACGCAGTGAACCTTCTTGCTGTTGTACCGTATGCTCCAGAGCAGATCTAGCCAGTCTATGTTGTTAGCAGCACTTTTGCAAGAGAGTGCCAGATTGCAGGCATCTGTCCCGGCAGTCAAGGCATTTGCAAGGCGGGAGATTACAGGGGGTTGTGCAATGACAATACAGCCAGAGCAATCAGTTTTTCCCTCATCATCAAGCATGGTATGCCTGCCAGCGGCTCGGCTGTGTGCTTGGCCTACTTTGCCAAAACCGCAGGCAGATTGAAGCTGGCTCGGCGGGAAACCAATGCGGCACAGTAGTGGCTATCAATGTGCTGGTAGTAAGTAGGTGTGCTTGATTAAAACAGAACTACCTTGCCTGAACCGAGGTGCAGCCTATATCAAGCATTTTTGCCCGCACCGTCCTTTGCTTGACTCATTGCTGCAAGATTCCCAGGTATTGCCTGTACCCCATCCAACAGCCGGCGGAAGGGACTTTGCTTTTGGTGACCTCCGGCGACATTGGATTTGACCGTGTTCGGCTCGTCCGGCGGCCGCCTTATAGATATCTCCCTATCCGGCATCTTGGACCGCTCACCAGCACGCAGTAATTCGCAAAGATTCTCGCTGGTGGGTGGAGGGTGACATGTGAAAAGTGGCGGAGCTGCAGCTGCTGTCCCTGCCCTGCCATCGGTCCGCCGCAAAACACATGCTCAGATGTTATCACTTCTGCAAGGAGCAATAAGCACATAGCACAGGCGCACTACCATAAAACTGTCCAAACAATCACCCAAACACCAACCACCAACCAGCTGCAGCTGCAGCAGCAGCAGCTCGTTCAGAAGCCTGCGCCATATCCCTTACTTACAACACCATGGCAGGCATGGTTCAAGCCTTGTAACGAAACATCTTGTTCTAATCATGATCTGCCTCGATATAGGATGGATAGAGCGATGTCGCTTCTGATTGAAGCTCGCGGATTCCTACATACCATTTACTCTCTTTTCTAATCTATACTATCAAGCATGGCAGGCAGCTCAGGTGGCAATTGCCCTGAGAACTGACCCATGACACTCCCCTTCTTATCCACTGCTGACTCATTAATAAGCTCAGCACCATACTCCTCACAATAGTTCTCCATCTCACACAAAGCAGCAGCATATATACCTTCCCCCATCAGCAGTACTACCCCTGCCGTCACCATCATCAGCCGCCACCTGCTGCTGCTGCTGCCGAAGTTGATCCATCACAGCCGTCAGATCATCATGATCAAATGGCAATGGCCCAGGTCCCAGCAGACCATCTATCATTCCCCCCAACAACACCCCTAGTGCACTAGACAACCCTAAGCCCTGTGAAGCAGCTTTTCCCCGGGGCACCGGCAACTTTGCACCAGCTTCCATCAATGCAACCACCGGCCCCGAGCTTCTCTCTGCAATGGCAGCTGCAAGGATAGGCCCGTTATACTCAAAGAACCCCTCATCAAACCTACAGGGGGCGTCGCTGGGCACATAGTACACCCTCTGCATGCTGGTACAGACCTTAAGGTCTAGCAACAGCTGAACCACCTTAGGGTCCTGCTGCGCCCTCCGGCAAACATCCATGAGCATCATTGCAGGGTTCTGAACCGACCCAGCAGCTACCCGGCGCAGCTGAATGTTGCGGAAGCTGTTGCTGTAGTAGAGGTCGGCTGCAAGAGAGAGTAGCTGGACCTTCTGGATGAAATTGCCTTGGTTGTAGGTGTCATAGGATATCTGCAGGAGGTGAGGGTAGGTCTCCAGGAGGAGCTGTGCTGCTGCTGAGGCATTGGCATGTGCCTTAGCAGCAGCAGCAGCAGCAGGCCTTTTGGGTGTGGTTGCTCCTGCTGTTTGAGGGCCAGAGCAGAGCAGCAGCAGCAGGGCAGCAGCAGCGGCACCAACAGCAGCAGGAGCGGTACTAGAACCCATAACAGCAGCCCCACCCCCAACAGCAGCAGCAGTCGTACTGGTGGTGATGCTGCTGACTGTACCATCTGAAACAGCAGGGGCGGCAAAAGCAGCAGAAGTAGTTGCAGCAGCAGCAGCTGCTGCTGCTGCACGCAAGGCAGGAGCAAGATGTGCTGGTTCCATGCCCTCCAGCCAACCTGCTTCCTTCATCTGCTTGAGAAGCTGGTAGTGGCCATGATTGATGGCTTCTGCTGCTGCCACGCCTGTAAGGTAAGATAAGCCAGAGAGGGCTATCTTGTAGCTGAAGCTGCGGTTGCAAAAGTCATAACCATAGGCCTTGCTGCTATTTGCTTTGTTGCTGCTGGTGACCTGGTCCCTAGGAGTGTAGGTGTCATTGTCATCATCACCACTAGCTTCAGATGAGCTGCTGTTGCTGCTGTTGCTGCTGTTGCTGTGCCTATTGCTGCTGCTGGTGTTGCTGTCACTGCCTGGATGGTTGCTTCCATTGCCTGTGCATCCATCAACAAGGTTGCTGCTGTCCTCCACGTCCTCTGCATGTGTGTTTCTGTTGCTGAGGCTGCTAGTGCTGCTCCTGCTGCTCCTGCTGCTGCTGCTCCTAGTGCTGGTGCTGCTAGCTGCATCATCTTCTTCTTGGTCAAGAGCATCGGAATCGGCATCAGCATGTAGGCTGTTGTCCTCATCGTCGTCCTCGTCTTCTTCACTACTGCTGGCGGCAGCTGTAGCAGCAGCAGTCCTAGCAGCAGCAGCAAGGCCAATGTCCCCTGCTGCTGCTGTTTGGAGTAGCTGCTGCACCCCCGGGCGACCTGCTCATGCCGCCTGGGCCATGCAGCACTTCAATAAGATAACCCAGCACGAACAGCTGCAAGTCTACAGGCTCGCTGTTCTCAGGGATCTGCCGGATGGCGAACGTCAAGCTGCTTCCCACTGACACGCTCTTGATCCTCGAACCGTCGGTCACGCGGCGCAATGCTGCTTCATTGCGTGCTGCAGAGACTTCCTGAGGGTTCATCCAGCTTCCTAGCTGCATGCCAAAGCGCAGCATGGGGACGACATTCTCGCGGCCCGCTGTTGCTGGTGCTGGTGCTGCAGGTCGGTTGTAGGGGGAGGGCCAAGGGCCGCGGCCTAGGATGGCGCTAAGAAAGGTTTCATCTCCTTGTTGAGCTGCCAGCTTGACGAACCACTTCAGCAGAGGAGGGCAGGACCATAGCTCGAGGTAACGGTCATCCACCACTAGGTCACTCTGAGGCGCCTTGTTGAAATGTCGTTGCCAATATCCTCAGGAAGCTGCTGCAACACGAGGTGAACCTTCTTGCTGTTGTACCGTATGCTCCAGAGCAGATCTAGCCAGTCTATGTTACTAGCAGCACTTTTGCAGGAGAGTGCCAGATTGCAGGCATCTGTCCCAGTCAAGGCATTTGCAAGGCGGGAGATTACAGAAGGTTGTGCAATGACAATAGAGCCAGAGGAATCATCCTTCCCCTCATCAGCAAGCATGGTATGCGTAGCAGTGGCTCGGCTGTGTGCTGGACCCATTCTGCCAAACCTGCAGGCAGATTGAAGCTGGCTCGGCGGGAAACCAAATGGCACAGTAGTGGCTATCAATGTACCGATTTCAAACAGCTTTGTTTGACTTGGACAGATATAACTTGCCCTAAACCAAGGTAGTGCAGCTTATGGAGCCTGCTGTTTGCCCATCCGCGCCGTCCTTTGACTCACTGCAGCAAGGTTCCAATGTATTGCCTGTACTTCAGCAGTGACCTTGCCTTTTGGTGACCTCCGGCGACATTGGACTTTCAGGGTGCCTGGTTCATCGGGTCCCGCTTTAGGAATCCTATCTGGCATCTGGACGACGCGCTCTGCCGCAGTAGTCACCGTAAAGATTCTCGCCGGGCGCGGGTGGACTCCCTGGTGACCTGGAAAATGCGGGCCGAGCTGCCGCATCCACAGGTACAGTACAGTAATAATGAACCAGAACTAAAGTCAGCGAGTATCTGCTTGAGGACCTGTTGCCGATCGGGCGCTGGAATATGACACCGACATCCAATGCGGACCGTTGAGCCCTGTACCATCCATCGCTATTGCGGCGCCGGCAAAGCGCGCTGTCGGCGTTTTGCAGGAGTAATTTTGCTCTAGCAGATTAAACATGTGAACATGAGGATAATTGACGCCCGCAACGAGCTTCAGGTGATCTCTGTGGCATATTTTACAGTGGCCCGTTTACGTCAAAGGGCACAGGAAAAGAGACACCCACCCAACCATATCTTTCTCGCAAGAGTACAGCAACCAAATCAAATTAGCATAAGATACAGTTCCTGCAGCTATACTGTAGGTTGGATCCATTTGGTTGCAGGTACACACACATGCGAAAATGTTGAAATCCTGCACACTATGACATGCCCTTGCAGAGAAAGATATAGAGGCCACTGGTATGCAGCTTCCAGCAATGCAAGCAACCAAGCAAGTAATGGACGCTCATCCATCACCCAGCCAGATCAAACATGCACCCAGAGTTTCACTCCCTCTGCAAAGTTGATACACATGCCCTGGCTGCAGTACTGTTCCATACAGCAAAATCATCACTGGGCTGCAACTTACTGACACATTGCCCTCACTCATACAGTAAGCTTACTGTGCTATATGGAGACCGGCAGAACGCCTGCATAAATAGTCCCAACGTCCCTACTTCCTTAATTGCACGGCGCTCATGATCGGCGCGAGTGTAAATGCAAAAATGTACCAATAACAATCACCCTTTCAAAATCTGACTCTGGCTGTGACCAAGGGTTCAGGTGGGCACAAATGGAAGATGCAGCATGATAGGACAAGTCTCTCTGCAGACCAAACATTGTACATGCCATGCCAAGTCTAACTCCAAGCAGTGACTTAAAAATTTGTGATTTTTCCTTCCTTCGGCCAAAGCAAGCTGGACCGTGCCATGATGCACGCCCCATTACTGGCCACGACTGCACTTCCAAACCGTGCACCTGTACATGTTAAAGTTAAGAGAGACCACTGCACAGCCCTCCGGGCCGTGCAGCACCCGAGCATGACTCCAACCAGATAGTTTTGCATTTGTACATGTATGAGCCTCCAATAGAAAAGAGACTCTGGCTGGGCTACTCACAAAAGCAATCAACAATTTCGTGAGTGCAGTGGTCTTCACAGCTTACACCGTACTGTGCCGCCCATGTAGGCGCACCATCCGTGTACTGCATGCTGCTAAAAGGCAATAGACCATTGATTGAACCAGCCGCCTTCCTGTGGCAGCACAAGCTCATAAAGCGGCCACATTCTACCACTACATGCTAGGTGCAGGTCGCCCTTGCCTTTTTGCCCTTTTGCATTGGTCACTCAACACACTCTGACCACTTGGTCAGGAGCCCAAAAGACTTAATGATCTTTTCCTGAAGGCCTAAAGGATGGGGTTTAGGTTATCAAATAAGCCTTGGAAAACGAACTGTCCATTGCTGACTTGCTGGCAGGTAATTGCTACATACAGTGGTCTGCAGCCAAATCATCTGGCAGCTCCGGCCCGAGCTTCTTAGTGCTCAAATACCAACCCCGCCCATAAAAGCCTGACTGCGCTGAGAGGTGCAGTCCCTGACAACTGCTTCCTTCCTCACCCTTTCCCTTTCTTCAGTTGCCCATGTAAAGCCCTTCCTTCCATTGTCCATGTACAAAAAATACTGGCTGTTTGTGAAATTGGAGCCTGCCGGAAGCAGCAAGAATTACCAGCAGCAACCCCAAACACCCTCGTAGCTCTTACTCAGCCTTCAGCCTCCGGAGGATGCCCTTCGTCAAAGCAGCCTTCAAAATCCCCTCCTCTCCGCGCTGCCCTCTAACGAACCTCCTGCGCAGCTGCAAGTCCAACAGCAGCAGCAGCACTACCGCTAGCCCAGCACACATACCCATTACCCCAAGCAACCACCACCCAGAGTGCATCCCCCTTAAAACCAGCCACCAGATACCCCACCCCTCAAAACCCCTAAGCCCTAGTATCACCAGGTACCGCTGAACCCTCAGCTGCAGTGTGAGAGGGACTACAAGGTGCACCCAAGATATCACCGCAACCGGCCGCTGATATATCTTCCCCAAAATATCTCTCGCAAGGGCCATGTCTAGCCCCACTCCCAACCAATACAGCACCACAGCTAATGGGAAAGCCCCTAATATTGACCCCACTGTGCTCCAAAACACTACGGCATCCCGCTTCTGCCAGTATAACTGTGGAGACGTAACTAGCAGCAGTGACGGGGCCACAGAAAACAGCAAGTACAGCATCACACTACGCACTACTCCTGCTGCTCCTGCATGCTCCTTCATCAGCTTCAGCCCTTTTAGAACAGTAGCAACCACTTCTGCAAGCTTCATTGCACTAACAGCCAAGTCCAACCCCAGAAGCTGTCGTGCTTTGTATTGCTGATAGCTCACCTCTAAGCCTCTGTTGCTAAACCCTTGCCAGCAAGTCTTAAGCCCTACTCGCTGAGGAGCGTGGATCGCTGAGGCTGTTGAGGTTTTACAGGAGGGCTTGTAGCTGCTGGATTCGTCATCACTTGCATAGCCGCCTGCTGCATCTGTCTCAGTTGCTGTTGCTGCATCCCCTGAAGTGCTGCTGCTACTGCTGCTACTGCTGGGATCCCCACAGGTGATAGCACCCACACGGCCTCCGCCATATGCTGCTGCTTGTGCTGGTGCTGATGCTGCTCCTGGTGCTGCTGCTCCTGGTGCTGCTGCTCCTGACACTGCTGGTGCTGCTGGTGCTGGTACCAATTCTGCTGAGCATGGAACTGCAAATGGAGCAGCAGCAGCAGCAGCAGGACCACTATCTGCTTCGTGACAACCCACTGCTGTCCCTTCCAATGTAGCTGCAGCTGCTGCTTCTGCTGCTGCCTCCCTGGTTGTCTCATCTATCCTGACAACATCACCCACCACCACCTCCGCTTCGCCCACTTCCACCTCCTCTGCTATGATACCTCCACCCACATGTCCTTCCCCCCCTGTCACCCCTCCATCCTCCCCCACATCCCCTGCTGCTTCCTCCACCCCTCCCTCGCCCCAGCCCCAGATATTATTTTGAAACAGACCCCCTCCTGCAGACTCCACCCCCTCACCCTGCTCCAGAAAACCCCCGCTAACCAGGGCCTCGTTCAGTAAGCTTGCACATGCCACCATCCCTTGCTCATGTAAGAACCCCAGCATGTGGTAGGCCTCCATCAGCAGCAGCATATGCTGCGGAGGGTGTGAAGCAGCACTACCAGGGCCTTGGACAAACCCCTCTCCTGTTCCAGCAGCACTATCAGCAGCAGTCATGCTTGACGCTGCTGCTGCTTCTGTGGCGGCAGCGGTGGCTGAAGTTGTTTTAGACACAGCTGCAACGGCAGCAGAGGCTGTTGTTGATCCTGCTGGTGAAGGGGCTGGGAGTGCTGTTGATGGAGCTTCTCGTACTCCTGTTGCTGCTACTCTTACTCCTGCTGCTGCTGTTCTTCCAAGCTCATTACATATGCCCATACCAACATCAGCAGCAGCAGCAGCAGCAGCACAATCACCACCACTTGTACCAACACCATCATCACCACCAGAACCACCGGGAACAGCAGCAGCACTAGCAGCAGGTGCAGCAGCAGCGGTGGGTGCAGCAATACTAACATCTGATGCTCCTGAGTTTCCCATGTTAGCAGCTGGTAGTGAATTCAGCAGACTACCAAAGTCCCTAACAAAGGGCACTACATGCTGGCAATACACACCAGGCATTGCAGCAACATCTTCCCATACCCCAGAGCGCCCACTGCTGCTGCTGCTGCTGCTGCCTTCGGTGCTACTGCTGACAGTGGCGCTGCTGCTCTTGATGCTACTACTGGGCCGCTCCTCTCCTCTTCCCTCTATTGCCATGCCGCTTCTGCTGTTGCTGCTACTGCTGCTATTGCTGCCAGCTGGTTCAGCTCCCTTGCAATCTTTTACCATGTGCTGGATTAACCCCTCCACTTCAATGTGAGCAAGCTCTGGCAACAGCAGCAGGGGTAACACTGCTACAGCACGTTCAAATCTCCGAGGTGAGAGGCCTCCTGCTGCTGGTGGTGGTGCTGCTTCTCCTGCTGCTGGTGGTGCTGCTGCTGCTGCTGCTGCTGTTGGTGTTGGCATTTCTGGTCTTGCTGCTCCTGCTGCTGATGCTGCAGGTGCTGTTACTGCTGCTGCTCCTGCTGTTGCTTGCGTCCCGACTTCCCCTGCTGCTGCTGCCGTTGCTGCTCTGTGCCGTTCCTTTGCCATAACCCTTGCTGCTATTGTGTGGCCAGGAGCAGGGGGCTGCACCAAGCATACCGCCATGAAGTAGCAAGGAGATTGGTACTGCTGGAGTAAATCCGCATGTGGAGGCAGATGCAAGCACACTCTCTGCTCCTCCTCCTCCTCTTCCTGCTGCTGCTGCTCCTGCCCCTGCTGCTGCTGCTGCTGCTGCTCCCGTCCCACACCAGGCAGCTGCAATTCAATTCTCTCCTCCTGCTCCTGCTGCGGTTGCTTCTGATCCTCTTCCTGCTGCTGCTGCTGCTGCTGTCCCTGCTGCTGCTGTCCCGACCCATGCTGCTCTCCTGAATCCCACCAACCTTGCAGCTTCTGCAGGTCTCCCTCCAAGCCCTCCTCTCCCCGCTCTTGCCCGCTTCTCTGCTCCCTTCCTCCTTGTCCCCCATCCTGCTGCCACTGCGGTTCCTCCTGTACCTCCTCCTCCTGTGACATATCTTCTCGCTGCTTTCCACCGACCCTTGCTGCTGCGTTCCAAATCTTCTCCTGCTGCTGCTGTTGGTACACATGTTCCAAAGCAGCAGCAGACCAAACCACATCAGCAACTCTCCCAGAAGTCACACCACCCACTCCCTCCCTCACCCCCCTGCTGGGCTGATAACTAGGGTTTACCACGACCCTAAAGCCGCAGTTTTGGCCCACTAAGCCCCGCAGGAGTGACACAGGCAGTTGCATCGTAAGCATGGGCTTTTGTCCCACTGATCCTTCAACTTCCTGGTTGAGCGGTTTCGGCAGGATGTTTGGCAATAGCATAATGCCAGCCTCTGCTTGATGCTGCAACTCCACCCAAGGTAAAGCTGCTACAGCTTCTGCTGCTGTCCCTTGTTCTGCTGCTGCTCCGGGTTCTTCTACGGCTGCTGCTCGTGCTGGTGCATGCTCTCCCTCTATACCTTCCCCACTGCTCACAATGCTTGCAGCACCAGCAGCAGCAGCAGCACCAGCACCAGCAGCACCAGCACCAGCACCATCAGCAGAATCAGCACCAGCAGCAGCACCAGCACCAGCACCAGTACCAGCAGCCTCCGTGCTCCCCACCCCATGACTCTTCTGTAACCTGACCACCCCACCATCAGCCCCTCTTACTTCCACTGAAAGGAGCACAGGGGCAGGCACTACACCATACTCCTCCCCCTGCTGCTGCCACTCGTCCTGCCCCTGCTGCAGGTGCCACTGCATCACACGCCTTGCCAACGTCATTGCGAACTCATCACCTCCCACACCTGCCGCTCCTTCTGCCGAGGTTTCTGCCACAGCTCCCACGGGTACTGCTGCTGCTGATCCCCTTTCTACCAAGCTCCTTGCAAACTCATCACCTCCTACACCTGGGGCCGCTGTTCCTGCTTCAGTCACCGTGGGTACTACTGTGGGTACTACTGCTGCTGATTCCCCTTCTGCAACACCCCTGGCATCCCGGCGTCCCACCTCAACCAGCTCCTTATACCCACTCTCAACATCTAACAGGTCTACTGGTCCCAGCATACCGTGAGCCTCAGAACTAGCCGATGGCAGCAACTGCTGCAGCTGCTCCCGTCTCCTTCCTCTCCCCAGCTGCTGCTGCTCCTGCACTACTGCCACCATGGGCTGCTGCTGCGGCTGCTCCTGCTGCTGCTGCTGATGAAGTTGGTGATGTAGTGCAGGCAGTACAGATAGCTGCATGACCACATGCACACAACCAGGGAAGAAGCAGCTGGTGGTGGAGACGGGTACCAGGCCCATGGCTTTGGCTGCTGCTGCTACTGCTGCTTCTGCTGATGCCCGGGCTGCTAACTCAACTGCAGCAGCCCCTGCTGCTGCTGCTGTTGGTGATGCTGCTCTCGCTGTTGTTGCCAGTATTGCGTTCTCCGCTTGGATCGTAGGGGGTCTTGTAACGGCTGCTGTGCCTGCTTTTGCTGATGGCATTGTTGCTGACTCCACAACCTTAGCAAAGCATGCTGCTGCTGGTGCTCTTGTTGATGCTGCGGCTGCCAGTGATCCTGCTGCTTCTCTTTCTGCTGGTGCTGTTGTCCTGGTGGCTGCTGCTGCTACTTGTAATGATGGTGGTGGGTTTGCTGCTGCTGCTGCTGCCGCTGCCGTTGTTGTAGCAGTTGTCTTGGCTGCGGCTGGCACTGGTACTGGCGCTGGTGCTTGTGGTGGTCGTGGCGATCTTTCTCCTGCTATTGCTGCACAGTCAAAGTCAACTTCTTCTGCTGGTTCCTGGTAGTTCAGTGCTCCTCCACCACTCCTGCCAAAAGAGGTAGCACTAGCATTGGTGCTACTAGCTGCAGTTTGCAGATCTACAGTTACAGGTGCAGCAGCTGATGTGCTGCAGAAGTGCTGAGTAGCAGCTGGAGCAGCAGCCACAGGGCCAGCGGCAGCAGCATCAGGAAGGGGCCCGAGAGCGGCAACGGCAGCAGCAGCTGGAGCAGCAGGCCAAGGTCCGACGGTAGCAGCAGCAGCAGCAGCAGCAAGGGGGCCGAGGGTGGCGGAGGCAGCTGCAGCAGCTGGAGAAGCAGCAGCAGCAAGAGCGCCGGTGGCGGTGGCAGCAGGCGGCATCAACTGAGGAGGGAAAGAGGAGAGGGTAGCGGAGGCTGCAGAAGGTCCAGCCACTTCTGCAGGAACAAGGTGCGATGACAGAGGCCGTACCGCAAAAGCAGCAGTGGTAGGACTTTGTGTCACTTGCAACTTCATGCTGATGGTGATGGTTTCCAGGTTGCTGCGGTACAGAGCACTACGACCACGTCCATCAGCAACCAGAGGGACATGCAGCTGCTGCAGCTGGGGAAGCATGCTTCTGTCTGCTACTGATGCTGCTGCTGTTCCTCTTGCTGGTGCGCGGGTCACTGCCAATGCTCCTGGTGGGGTATCATAGGGACTGACTGTGCCCTGTTGGGGCGTCTTCAGTAATGATGCCTGGCGTCTCTGGTACTGCTGCTGGTGCTGCTGCTGCTGTTGGTACCCGTACTGCTGCTGCCGCTGGTGCTGGTGCGGGTGCTGTTGTAACTGGTGCTGGTGCTGCTGCGGGTTTTGGAGCAGCCGCTGGTACTGCTTGTACTGCTGATGCGGCTTCTGCTGCTGCTGGTGGTATTGATACTGGTGGGGGGAGTGTGGGAGCTTCTGCTGCAATGGTATGCGTACTGCTCTTATTACAGCAGCTGCGCCAATGGTGCTGGTTGTACTGCTGGAGCTACTGGTGTTTGAGCTGAGGAGCTTGGGGTGCTGCAAAGTAAAGTGACGGGGTTCTGCCATAAGCCCTGACTGCTGAAATGACTTAGCGGGGGCTAAGGGCGGCTGGCAGGCACTACAGACTTCTTCGTCTGCGATTTCAGACCACGGCACTTCAGGCCCTACTTGCATCATATACAGCTGCTGAAAACGCTTGGAGGCCAGTGGCAGCAGCAAGCCAAGCAGCAGCAGTAGCAGCAAGAAGACACACAAGTTAAGTGAGCCAGCAGCTGCTATAGCTGCATAGCTTAGCACGTGCCTGCTGCTACTGCTGCTAGTAGTTGTATTGCTACTGCTACTGTAGCTGCTGCTGCTGGTGGTGAAGTGGGTGATCCAGGCTTGGCTCAGGCTGGAGCTGCTGCTGATGGTGCTGGCTGCCTGGAAAATGAGAATGAACAGCTCGTGCAGTGAGCTGTTTGGGATTTGTGCGACAGACCTTGCGATGCTGAGGCTGGCTATGTTGGTGGCATGTGGTCCAGAGCTGCTTTTATTGTCGCTGCCAGCAGAAGTGCTCCTACTGCTACTGGTGCTGTTCAGGGGTCTTCCTGGGCTGCTGTTGGCTGCGACTATGCCGTTGCTAGCATGGTCAGACTCGCTGCTCGCTGCTGCTGCTGCTGCTGCTGTTGCGGTAGGTGCTGCAGGGATTGCAGGGGCTACCGACGCTGCTGCTGCTGCTGGTTCTTGAGCCGGTGTCCTTACGGAATCTGTTGGGCAGTTACCTAAAGCTCTGACGGCTTGCAATCCTCCGCTGGTCCTTGATGTTTCGGATTTGCGTTGCTGATGCGGGAGCAGCAGCTCCAAGGATGAGATTGGTCGTGGCAATACGAGGGCCGCTCGGACTAGGGGGACCTTTGGAAGGTCGGCAGGAGAAAGGGACGTCACGGAGGGGTCACACAGAAGGCTGAGGAAGACTAGAAGCACTGCCATATGCCTTGAAGGGTGCCAAGGTATCATTCTGAACCTGCGGTAGCCAGCTGCTGCTGAGGCACTGCTCACTTATGGTTGGTTGGAATGCTGGTCACTCCCTGCTTGAATTAGAGCCGTTGCAAAGCCCTTGCTCGCCTACTTGACCTCATCCCTACCATTCATGCATAAGGTACATGCTGCTTTGCAATCTCTAACTGATAAGTGAACGCAACAGCTCACTGCAGCTCTATCTGTGATTTTGAACGACTGACCTAGGTCTGCTGTCTGCTATCTAGGAAAGGCAGCACTGCCCTGCATCCAGTGTTGGTCCCCTGCCCTCAAACTGTTCTGGCATGTCTACAGCTTTATGTGTGCTTGAATTTCTTTTGCGTCAAACAAGGGCTGCAGGCGGGAAATCAGACGCAAAAGCAGCACTCCCCTGTTAGAAGTACTCCAGTACTATGTGAGCACATAATTAGCGATCCAGCGGTCACGTTTTGAAGCAACTTCTGAAAGATACTGCAAGGTCCTACCACTTCACATATCATGGTAGCCAGAAAGCTCTGGCAAAGCTGCTTTTTCTCGCCGGCTGGTCTTGAGTAATAAACAGTGAGGACGGGTGACGAATCTGGCATGAGCGGCGCCGGTCACGTAAGCAGCTTGTCGAATGGCATAATCATGCAGGTGCACGATCAGATATTGCATTGTGCCTCCGTTGCTTCAGTTGCCAGCAGCCATAAATGCGGCCAGAGTTCTCTTGGTTGTCAGCTCACTAGCTGACTAGGAATTGGCAGGCTAAGTTGACAAGGTCCCTGTTGCAGCCGTTCACCCTGCCGAAATCCTGCAAGCTGGACATGGAATATATGTTCTCCGAATTTGGATTGCCCATCATATGAAGTTTTCATGCACTGCACGGAATTCCCAGATTACCAAATAGTCCAGAAGGGCATCCCTTGCTTGGGAGCCAACTTGGCTCCCTTATATCCCTTCGGAAGGCTCATATATAGGGCCAGTTCACGGAACTACACTAATTATAGTAGCTCTGCTATCCTACCCTATGAGCTGCAGGAACATGGTGCAGCTTACAAGTTGTCAAATGCGTCCCCGCTACCACGTTTCTGCTAGCTTTCTTTAGTACCAAGTGTTATTTGTACTGCCTACCCAGCCAGAGAAAACTCGTAGGTGGTCAATCAACACAGTACTCTCCAATTAAACATCCAGAAGCTCCTATGTATCGGGCTACTCTATTTTTACTAGTGGCTGTATGTAGCTGTGCCCTTTGGTTTCAAGCAAGTAATCTCACCTTGACCAGAAACTGCCCATGCTAGATCACTGCCAGTGAATTGCAGAGTTATCCCATGAATCCTATCAGACTGCAACTCCACCCGGTGCTCAGGCAATCAAGGGGGTCCAATGTGCCACTCTGAAAGTCCAAGGTCGCCGGAGGTCACCGGGTGACTGAACTTGACATGGAATACCGCTGGAATCTTGTTGCAATGAGTCAAGCAAACAACGGGGGGCAAGCAAGCTTGATAGTATGCAGCTAGGTTCAGATTATATAGCTCTGAACTAATCTACCACAGCTAGTTGACTACAAAGCGCCACTGGTCCCAGAGTTTCATTTGTTTCCCGCCCGAGCCAGCTTTTGCCTGTACATTTGGCAGAATGGGCACAGCTCACAGCCGTGGAAGGCGTACTACCGCGCTTACTATTTGCATGTTTGATGAGGGGGAAGCTGGTTCGTCTGGCTCTATTGTCATTGCACAGCCCCCTGTGATCTCCCGCCTTGCAAACTCCTTGACTGCCACTGATGCCCGCAATCTGGCACTCTCTTGCAGAAGTGCTGCTGATAACATAGACTGGCTAGATCTGCTCTGGAGCATAAGGTACAACTGCAAGAAGGTTCACCTCGTGTTGGAGCAGCTTCCTGAGGATATTGGCAACGACATTTCAACAAGGCGCCTTAGAGACTTGGTGGATGACCGTTACCTCGAGCTATGGTCCTGCCCTCCTCTGCTAAAGTGGTTCGTCAAGCTGGCAGCTCAACAAGGAGATGAACCCTTCCTTAGCGCCCTTCTGGGCCGCTCCCCCTGGCCGTCCCCCTACAACCGACCTGCAGCACCAGCACCAGCAGCAGCGGGCCTTGAGAATGTCGTGCCCATGCTGCGCCTTGGCATGCAGTTAGGAAGCTGTATGGACCCTCAAGAAGTTTTGGCAGCACGCAATGAAGCCGCATTGCGTAGCGCGAGCGAAAATTTGAGGGTAATGAGCAAGAGCTTGTCACTCGGTCGCAGCGATTGGTTCGCCATGCTGCAGATTCCCGAGACCAGCGAACCGCTAGACTCGCAGCTGTTCGTGCTGGGGTATCCTATTGAAGTGGTGCATGGCCCGGAAAACATCAGCAAGTCGCTTGGAGGTGCTCGTGCAGCAGCTGCTAGGCGTGCTGCTCCTACAGCTGCCGCTAGCAACAGTGATGAAGACGTCGAGGATGATGACAGCATGCACGCTGATGCTGGTTCAGAGGCTATTGACCAAGATGAAGATGATGCAGCCAGCAGCAGCAGCACCAGCAGTAGGAGCACCAGCAGCAGGAGCTGGAAGTTCTGGAGCAGAGCAGCAACTAACCGCCTCAGCAGCGAAAACACATATGCAGAGGACACCGCCGGCGTTGTTGATGGACGCACAAGCAATGGGAGCAACCATCCAGGCCATGACAGCAACACGAGCAGCACCAGCAGTCGCAGCCACAGCAGCAGCAGCATGAGCTTATCTGGAGCTAACAATGATGAAGACGCCACGTACACTGCCATGGACCAGCAAGACCTTAACAGCACCCAAGCAAAGAGCAGCAAAGGCAGTGCCAGTTTTTATGACTGGAGCAGCCGCAGCTTCACGTACAAAACAGCCCTCTCTGGCTTATCTTACCTTACAGGCGTGGCAGCAGCAGAAGCCATCAAGCATGGCCACTACCAGCTTCTCAAGCAGATGAAGGAAGCTGGTTGGCTGGAGCGCATGGAACCAGCACATCTTGCTCCTGCCTTGCGTGCAGCAGCAACAGCAGCAGCAGCAGCTGCTACTACGTCTGCTGCTGCTGCTTCAGATGATCCAGTCCGCAGCAGCAGCATTTCCAGTACGACTGCTGCTGCTGTTGCTAGGTTATGGTTCCAATCTGGGGCCTGGCTTGGTGCTGGTGCTGCTGCTCTTGGTGCTGCTGCTGCTGCATGTACTGCTCCTCAAACAGCAGCAGCAACAACAACCAGAAGGCCTGCTGCTGCTGCTACGGCACATGCCAATGCCTTAGCAGCAGCACAGCTCCTCCTAGAGACCTTCCCCCAGCTCCTGCAGATATCCTATGACACCTACAACCAAGGCAATTACATCCAGAAGGTGCAGCTACTCTCTCTTGCAGCCGACCTCTACTACAGCAACAGCTTCCGCAACATTCAGCTGCGCCGGGTAGCTGCTACGGCTTTTCAGGACCCTGCAATGATGCTCATGGATGTTTGCCGGGGGGCGCAGCAGGACCCTAAGGTAGTTCAACTGCTCCTAGACCTTAAGGTCTGCAGCAGCATGGAGGAGGTGTACTATGTACCCAGTGTCGACTCCCCTGGCAGGTTTGATGAGGGGTCCTTTGGGTATAACGGGCCTATCCTTGCAGCTGCTGTTGCGGAGAGGAGCTCGGGGCCGGTGGTTGCATTGATGGAAGCTGGTGCAAAGTTGCCGGTGCCCCGGTGAAAAGCTGCTTCAGAGAGTTCAGGGTCGTCTAGCGCACTAGGGGGGATGAGAGATGGGCTGCTGGGAGCTGGGTGGCTGCCGTTTGATCTTGATGGTCTGACGGCCGTGATGGATCAAATCCGGCCCCAGCAACAGCATGTGGTGCCTGATGATCTGACGGCTGTGATGGATCAGATCTGGTGGCAGCAGCTGCAGGTGCTGCAGCGGCAGCAGCTACTGACGGCTGTGATGGATCAGATCCGGCAGCAGCAGCAGCAGCAGCAGCAGCAGGTGGGGGCTGATGATCTGATGGCTGCAATGGACCAGATCCGGCAGCAGCAGCAGCAGCTGCAGCAGCGACAGCAGCAGTTGACGGCTGCAATGGATCAGATCCAGCAACAGCAGCAGCAGGTGGCGGCTGATGAGGAGGGCAGGGGTAGTTCTGCTGATGGGGGAAGGTATGCTGCTGCTTTGCATGAGCTGGAGAAGTATTGTGAGGAGTATGGTGCTGAGCTCATTAATGAGTCAACAGTAGATAAGAAGTGAAGTGTCACGGGTCAGGATTCAGAGCAACTGCCACCTGGGCTGCCTGTCATGATGTTGTAAGGCTGGAGGGAACACACCACGCCTGCTAGTACTGCCTCTTCCTTAGGCATACTTAGGGCCGGCCTGGTATCCACTCACTAAGGCAGTGGGTCGGCTTCTGAAGGTTAGTGTCAGGAGTCCGGTTTTGGGCAGGTTTGCCGCAAATTGCAAAGGGCCATGGCAGGGCAGGGATGGTAGCTGATGCAGACTGTGGTGTCTCTTGAGCATGTTGGTTGTAGTAAAGCAGGTACCATCCGAGTCGTGTGTAAGTAGGTTAATGGGCATGCGAGATCTGAGTGGCAGCTGCTCCCTTGCATCCTTGTGCGCCAGAAAGGCACACCTGTAACCAGAAGGGGTATTGTATGACCAGTGTGCATGTCTGTTACGGCGCCTTTCATAAGTTGTTGGTGCCTCCGTGGATGCAGGAAGGGCTGCACTTCTTTTCAAATTGCTTTGGTGTCACAGTTGCGGCTTGGTTGGTGTCTGGAATCCATTGTCTTTGCGGGATGCAACGGCTGTGTTTGATCGGTCCGAGCTAGCATCCCTCTTGCGGTTGACACAGATTACAGATTACAAAGTGGCCCCACAAAGGGGGCGCCCGTAACGGAGCCAGACTAGGCTCCATGGCCATGGGCATCATACACCATGCCAGACTCATCAATACAATCATCATAGTCAGACGAAAACGTATCAATTTGATAACCAACCAGACCTAGCTCCTCTAGTGTCTCCCTAGTTGCATAAGGTAGAAGGTCTGATGCTTCAAAGCGCCTATAGTCTAGGCATGCTGATACAAAGGCAGCAACCTTCCTGCTGGGGTTCTGGTACATGAAAGCACTGACCTTCCCAGAGGGCCGCATAGACCGAGCAGCCCGGGACACTCCTCCAAAATTTGAGAACAATGCTTCCTCATACTTCAACCGAATGTGGTGATATGTGGGGCATTCAAACAGGACATGATACTCATCCTCCATAACTGAGCCCAAAGTACACTTCTGACAGACCCTCTCAGATCTCGGCAACCGAGCGGGGGCCGGCACCCACCTTTCAGTTTCCACTCTTAAATGATGTGCACCAGTCCTAAACCGTATTAACTGCTAACTTGAGAAAAAGGGATCCCACCAGAATGCTTAATGTAGTTGGGCATACCCGGAGGGTAGCCTGTCTCCTGTGTCCCACCAGTCCCATGGGGAACAGCAAACCAATTGTTGTACGTAACTAATCTTATACGCGCCGTGGGTGCTGTCCTGGGGTTTGACTCCAAATTCTCCCAAGGTTCTACCTGAACAAATTTCTCCCATGCAGCCCACACTACCCCACTGGGAACAGGTAAAATGCGGTCAGTTGTGGAGTCAAAGCCAAACTGTTTGACAAAAGCCTGCACAGTGGCAGCATCATCCCTGGAGCCCTGGCCAGTGATCATATGCATCATAGACATAAACCTTCCGGCCCATGATGTGTTCCTCTTTGGAGCGGCTTGCGCTCTTTTAATGGACTCCCTAACAGTAATACCCAAGATACTGTTGCTGGGTGCTGCTTGCAACCTTTCCCACAATGCGATTGAAGATCGTAACCATCCCTTGGCCACTGGCTCCATGCACATTTCCTTGTGCAGGACTGTCTTGGATACAGACTTGCGCAGCTGACCCAGGCCTCGCAAAAAAGTTGTCTGAACCGCTTGCAGAGGGTTATCAAGAACTTGGCTGAGATGCTTGCTTGAGGCAAGCATGTCAGGGCCCCAGATGGCACCACAATACTCCAAAATAGGCAAGACAAGAGCTCTAAACATCTGAAGCTTTACAGCTATGTCCCTTACTTTACGGACTCTGAAATGTGAGATCATGGCCCAGGTGGCACGCGTAGCTGCAGTTGCAAGGGAGCTGATGGCTGCAGAGACACCCTCAGTTTCATGCAAACTCACCCCTAGGTACCTAAACTCTCTTGCTCTGGCAACAGGTTGCCCATCACAGTTTGAATGTTACATTTGAAAAAAGAAAAACCCGGAGCCAACACGAGGCTCAAGGGGCTTCCAAAAAACCAAACTGACTAATATCATCAACTTCAACTAATTCGTTCTCATACTCATCACTAGAAACATTACCACAACTTGTATCTTCACTCGATTCAAATCTGTCAAGCTGCAGATCAAACACCCACTCAGTATCTTCATCTCTGAAGACACGCATTTTATGTACCAACTTCGCCAACATATGCTGCTTTGGATGACACATAAGCTTCCTTAAATCACCTTCACAGTAATCAAACAACTCACCAAACTCCGATCTGATTTCCTGGTAGGCAGGGCATTCCAGCATGAAATGCTTTTCATCCTCAACGGTATATGCCATGCATTTCCTACAATACCTCTGTGCCCTCACAGTACCACCATCAGCCCAACGTCCAGTCACAACACTCAGCCAGTGAGCTCCCACTCTAAACCTCATGAGATCAGCAAGATACTCTGGATTTATACAACGGTCATGATCAACATACCTAGCAGGCTGTGAAACACACTCAGCCATCCACGTATAATAGGTCGCATACGATACCTGATCCGAGGATGCAACCCTAGGATCCTCTGGAAGGTCACACCAACAAGCAGTCCACTTACTACCCCAAGTGCCTAGGACAACTTCTGTGTCTACACGCTCAATTTCTGTTACTGACCTGTTCAGCACAAGAGAAGTTACCTTCTCAGCATAATCCGGAACAACATCTTTAAGACACTTCATCATCTCAGCAGACCACAGCCGTCCATGTCCAGCAACAATCGACACCTCGAGGTTCTCTGTAAACGCTGCACGTAGCATAGGCGCACATGTCTGAGCTACTAACCTATTCCAAAAGCCACAAGCCATTTTAACCCACGTAAATGATACAGGCATGCACCCCAGCTCCTCATGCAACAGTCGTTGAGATACCGACTTCCTCAACCAAGTCCCACTAACTTGTCTCAAGAACATGTTCTGGACCTTCTGGAGTGGATTACCCAATGGCAAGTTTGACGTGAGAAAGGGCAAAGACCATATTTCACACCCATATGACATAACATCAATCTGCCACTGCCATGCCTCACCCGCAGCAGGAAACATGACACACCTTGAATGCTTGTTTGTTATTGTTCCCTGTTTTGAGTTCTTGACTGTGGGGGGCTATGTCAAGATTGGGAGAAAAGGAGGGATCCAGATTACGCAGCAATAAAGCTATGTTATGACTGCAGATCTTGCTCTGTATCTCGTATACTGCTGGTAGTGCCTGCTTACTGCTAGTTGCAAAGTGCCTACAAGTTAGTGTGTGTCTAAGTGGAACCTGTCACTGCTTGCATAGGTTCCTCTCACAGTCAATCTACTGCATCTATCCTTCATGTTAGATATATCAAACATAATCTCCATAAATCTCTCAGTGGATGCCACCAGCTGTTTGGTCACGCAGCATTTGCCACAGTATATATCCGGTTCCAGCAATCATGCAGCATAGGATGTTATTGGCATGAGGAAGAGCCTGTGGCACTGGCTGCCTGCCTGCAAGGCGATGCAGTGACCGAAGAAGCAAACAGACAGACACAGAGGTAACCAGTGCATGCTGTGACCTAACAGCAGCATGCACTGGTTGAAGGGGCTGGAGCAAGTCCGTCACAAGCAAGAGAAGCAGCATTATGTCCAGCACCTGGCACTAATCCGGAGTCGCTTAAGACCAGATTTCATTTCCTTCCACCCGTTACATGCTGTTGTCCAGGCGCTCACATAACATAACAAACAATTAAGGTGTGGCAACCGCAAAGGGCTGCTAGGTCGAAACGAGCAAAGGTGAGCTTTCCTGTGCCAGCATGAGGCACAAACATGAAGGACGCCGACCAGCAGATTGCTAACTCCTGAGAGCACCTCTACGCATAACTGACAGCCTGCCATTGCCCGGAGCAGATCATGTGTTTAAGTGCATACCCCTTGCAGCACCATACGTAGCAGAAGCTGCTGCAGTGCCATGCATAGCTGGAGCTGTGGTGGGTGCTGCACAGTCCCAGGGCTGGGCAGTGATCTACCTCATATATAGCAGCTGCTGTGTCTTCTCGTACGTCGTGTCCCCAACTATATAATCAACCTTGGCAGAGCCACAATGCTGTCAAAGCGGGGAGCTAAGCAGCCTGACAGGTACCCATACTGCTTTGCTGGCTTCCTGCTGGATTGCTTAGCCTTTTTGCTCATGCTCAGCAGAGCCCACGAGTATAAGAGTGATGCCCCAGCGACTCAGGAACAGCATGGATTTGCCATTTTTGAGTGGCAGTTAACCTGACTACTCTATAAGTGGATGTTGAAATGGAACCATACAACAAAGAGCGGAACCTGGACCATTTGCACATGGCTACTTACAGCCAATTAGAGATCGTGTGGTTTGCTGGACAGTAAAGCAGCAGTAGCCATCATTCCCCCTCCTGCTGCTGCTGCTGCTGCTGTCCACCAACTGCAGGAGCACAGCGTCCTTTGCATGGTAGGTTTGGAGCATCCCCAAATTGTGGGACATGGTTATGTCATGATCAAATTTTGAGATGGCTGGCGCCTCTTCACATCCGCCAGTTCGGCTGGAATTGATCAGGCAGCAGAAATAAGCTGGGGTTCTTCTTGCGTATAGCAACAACAATGAACCTCCGGCGAGCAAGGTTGCTGGAGGGGGGATTAGGAGATGCTACGGGATGCCTCATCAAGATAATGTGAATCGTGTACCAGGCTTCGCTGCGCTTGAGACGAAGTGTGGACTGTAGTGCCTGAGGAGTGACATGAACGGTAACCGCCTGGTCGAATGCCCAGCCGTGCTAAGGACATAACTGCGATCTATAGCTGTGTCCATCTAAAGGATGCACATGAAGTTCCTAAGTTGCCATTGGGTTGCTTGCATACTTACGTCACCGACCGACAATCTAGGACGTACTTGTGGACGTGCGTGGAGTTTTGCAGACAGCAGCAGTTGACGGATAGACAAGCGCTTGATGCGCACAAATAGCTTTTGGCTGTTGCTTGCTGCGTTTGCCAGCCACTTTAATGCCTCAGGCTGCTTAAAGCTGGATCAGAACTACCACACCACTCAGCGAGCTCGTTGATACAGTGAGTTCGTGGGAGCATGACCCACACTGTACAATGCCTGCAGCATTAATACCTCTTATCGCACGGTATACACGCTTGGGTGCAAAACGAGGCGATCTCTCTGTTTCTGCCTTCAGTGTTACATGGTTCGCAGCTTCTCCTCGACCACGCTTACGTTCATGGGTGTCTATGCGATTTCTAGTATATGTCCGATTATATGCACCGCCGTCTTGTTATCTTGCAGGCTCTGTAGAGTAGGAATGGCATCAACTAAGTCCCTTGGGCGTTTCCTACCGCTATGCACCGCACGTGGGTCTGTCTTAAGCAGAGCTCCAGCTTTGGGCCAGCTTGACGTCAGCTTGGGACAAATAGCAGGCCACTTTGCGCTACTAGGCCCCGCTCAAGCAGCTGCACTGCCTCTAAGAAGCAGCCACTCTTTCTCTACCACAGCCACCAACGCAGCAGCAGCAAAGCCAGCAGCAGTCGACACAGGCCTAGAAGAGCAGCTACAGTGGGAGCTTCGGCGTCTTAGCTCTGGAGTTGTGTCCATTCCTTACAGCCAAGACCATCCAAGCAGTCATGACACCCCTACAACTAACACCAGTACCAGCACCACTACCACCAGCAGCAGCAGTGAACATGCACCTGTAGTGCCTTACAGAACACCAGCTAAAACAAGAGCAGCTGGTCCCACCAATGCTGATGCTGCAGCACCACTTCAGCAGCTTGCACTCCTAGGCACGCCATCTCACCCCTCAGCCAGGCTCAAATACAGCCACAGCAGCACCAGCAGCGGCAATGACATGACCACCACCACCAGCACCAGCAGCAGCTCCCACAGAGACCATGTCACCTCCCTGCAAGCCCCGCGCAGCACAGGCAGCAGCAGCAGTAGCAGCACCAGCGGCACCGCCAGCAGTAGCAGTGCTTCCTCTGATGCTACAAAGACCCAGAAGCCAGCTGTGCCAGTAGACCCGCTTGCAGAAGTCCTGGGGTCACAGTCAGCCTCGTTAAGTGCTGCTAAACTTACACCCAGAGCTATCGTATCAGCCCTGGACAACTTCATCATAGGACAACAGGTACGTGCCCAAACACCTTTATAGCAGTTATGCGTACGTGTACTCTCATTAATAGCTTTCAGCAAAGGTCGTTGCTGCTTGAAGCTCCTGCACTCCGCCACCAACTTGTCAGGATATTACTCGATCCTCAAGGAAATGTATAAGCTATCCTACTCTTATGAGAAGAATAAAGTAGGATGCTGCTCCAGCAATTGTGTTGCCACGTTGTTTCTCTCCAGTCTGCAAAGTGTGCTGCTGCCACAACCCTGCATCCCACCCTGACCACATGCTTTTGGTTTTCTTGAACAAGCAGTGGGCTTAGCCGACCAATGGGCTTAGCTATGTGTGCTTGAATCTCAGGGTGCTTCATTTGTTGCTTTTAGTCTGCGAAGGGTGCTGTTGTGCTGGCCCTGCACTTACCCCTGACCGGCCATGAACTCATGTTCCCGCTTTTCCTGAAAACGAAACAATGGGCTTACCTATGTATGCTTCCAGCAGTGCAAGGGTGCCAGTGGCAATGCAGGAAATTGGGTATGTATCCATTCCATGGGGGAATGGGATTTTCAGATGGGAACCTTTATGATCTTATGGCAGTCCTTGCTTCTAATCATGCGTATGAAACCTCAGCGTGCTTCATCTCTTGTTTTCTGCAGTCTGCAGAGCGTGCTGTGGTTAGCCTTGCGGAACTGGCGGCTGCAGCACCAGCCTTGAAACCCATGTTTCTGTCCTTCCTGAATCGAACAATGGGGTTCCTGGAACAAATAATGGGCTTTGTGAAATAAACAATGGGCTTGCTGAACCGAAGAATGGCTCAAGTATGTATACATGAACCTCAAATTGCTTCATCTGTTCTTTTCTGCAGTCTGCCAAGCGTGCTGTGGCCATAGCCCTGCGCAACCGCTGGCGTCGGCATCAGCTCCCCCCAGAGGTGCGTGAGGAGGTTCTGCCCAAGAACATCCTCATGGTGGGGCCAACAGGCTGTGGCAAGACAGAGATTGCACGGCGGCTGGCAAAGCTGGTGGATGCGCCCTTTCTGAAGGTGAGAAGGGTGCTTGCTAGGGTTCTGGGTTAGGGTTTAAGGGTACGTCTATGTCCAAAAATCTACAGGCCTCAGTCTTAAGTAAGAAGGGGCTCACTAGGGTTTAGAGTAGGGTTGTGTCCTACTTTCTTACATACAGTCTGACACTGCCCCAAGGTGAAAAGGGCGCTGGCTAGGGTTCTGGGTTGCGGTTGGATTCTGAGCCATCAGGACACAGTCAGACACTGCCTCAAGGGGAGGAGGGTGCTTGCTAGGGTTTCTGGTTAGGGTGTAAGATTAAGGTTTTGTCCAATGTCCTGAGGACAGAGTTGGGCTCTGCGTCAAGGTAAGAAGGGTGCTTGCTAGGTTTCAGATTCAAGCTTCTGTCCCAACGCCTTTGGACACAATCAGACAAGGCCTGAGGGCAGTTTCGACTCCAAAGGAAAGCTCGATGCACTTCAAAATTTTGTCTCAGTGTGTTGTAGGGATTCTGGAGAACAGTGGCAGAACTTGTAGTGGCAGGGGCGGCAACGGCAAGCGGTGAAGAAGCAACCGGTGCTCTTTATACGGTGCCGGCCCCCGCATGGTGGTAGCAGCACCAGCAGGTCCGGACCTTGTTGCTTGCAGTTGTTATTATTACTAGGACATAGGCCATTGCAGCAGCTAGAGGTTGTGAGCTATGCTGCTCTATTAGAGTGCGAGCATTTTTCCTACGGCCGCTTTCCTGACCCAGAAGTACTGGAAGGCACCCGGAGGCACCTGAAAGCACCCGGGGGCTTGAAGAACGCACCTGAAAGCACCCAGAGGGACATGCAAGCAGCCAGAGGCACCCGGAAGCACCGGGAGGCACCTGAAGGACCTGCACTACGGCCAAGTCCAGGGGCAGTGGCCTTAGGGGAGCCCCACAATCCTAGGAGGGGGGTTTGGGCGGGCCGCGGGCCCTAATGTCGGAGAGGGATCGGGGTCACAAACCCTCCATCTCTAGATGACGATTTCTTCTGTTCAACCCCTATCTTCTGGCAGAGGGGGGTGCTCAGATTCCCGCACCCACCAAGCCTTACTCTTGCTTTGGCCTTGCTGTCACTGCTACCTTGCCACATCATAAGTGTTTGTTTCTTCACAACTTGGAAATTTCTTTGCGTGGTTGTTAGCAGGGAACTCCACTCTGAGACGCCTCCTGCACCTGTGCCGTCCCACGCAGGTAGAAGCCACGAAGTACACAGAGCTTGGGTATGTTGGTCGAGATGTAGAGGACATGATCAAGGACTTGGTGGAAGCGTCCATCAGCAGCACCAAGCAGAGGCTAAGGGAGGCGCTGGCTAGCCATGCAGCAGCAGCAACAGAAGACATCTTGCTGAAGGCTATTGTTGGGGAGTTTGGGGCAGAATCAATGATGGAAAGTTTCAGGTGCGGTGCTGTAAGGCCTTGTGTTTTCTTCTCTTTTCTTGTTTTTTGAATGGGATTTTTTTCCTTTTTCTTCTCTTTTTCTTGGGGGTTTCTTTGTCATTTGCGGGGGTATGTCAAGCCAAAGAATAGGATAGGACGGGTCGGTGGATGCTTTTCGGTGAGTCGAGGTTAGTAATTAGTGAGCCGAACGATCAATCAAAACGAAAGATCAGCTATTGGTGGAATTGCAAGCCAGCATCTGGCTAACCAGCACCACACATGCCGCCTGATTTGCGGAGCCACACAACCACATGCTGACCAAGTGTATATGCATGCACGTTTGCTTTTGTCATAAGTTATGCACCACAGCACACGCAGGAGTGGTGCGTAGGTCCTGCAAAGCTGCCGAGGCTGACCATGACAAGATCAACCTGGGAACGGATGTGGACAGCACATTGAAAACGGCCTTGCTTAGCCAAAAGCAGCCTAGCTAGCGATATCATTGTGTGCATTACCTAGCCCTGTTTCTGCGTCACTTGTAGCATTTTAGATCCGACGTACAAAGCTGGTATGAAAGCTGGTGGCCTGCAGTCAATTGCCGTTGGATCCATTCGATGGCATGATTGTCTGTGCGACCTAGCAGCCCTCTTTTGGTTGCCACTCCTTGAGTTTGAGTTTATGTTTCTACAGCTTAAACATACTGTGGGTCTTGTTGCTCCTGTAATATGACATGTCATGATATGCCATAGCAAAAAGTGCCATAGCCCCGGACCTCAAGTCGTTTGAAAGAGCAGTGAGGTGGAACAGCGAGGTCTTGTTGCTCCTACTGGAAAACACATTTTTTATTGCACTAAACTTGTGTATTGCATTTAATACTGTCTGTGTGTCTAGTGTCTTGTGTGATCACGTCAACCATCTGCTGTGTGGCTTCATGTTTGTAATCAGGAGCCTTGTGTCTACTGCCTGGGCTTGCTTGGCCATCGACCTAGGTGGCCTCGGGGTCTGATGATTTTATTCAGTGGTTCTGTTCTGTTCTCTTGTTGCGCCTACTAGAGCAGCCTGTACCCTCTGTAGTAAACTGGTCTGTTGGACGCTTGTTGCTCCCGGCAGGAATAGTATGCGGAATGGGGACTTTGACGACCAAGTGGTGGCGATCCCTGCTTCAGCGTTACCCACTAGTGGTGGTAGTGGTGGTGGTGGATCTGGCATTGAGCAGGCTCTGCATCAGATGATTGAGCAGATGAGAGGAGGGAGAGGAGCAGGGGTGAACGGAGGCATAGGGACAAAGGTGCCTACTGCAAGTATGAAGGTAGGAGCATGGGGTATGGGCTAGATGGATTGGTTGGGGAAACGCACGATGCTAATGAGCAGATGAGAGGAGGGAGAGGAGCAGGGGTGGGCGGAGGCATAGGGGCTAAGGTGCCTACCACGATTATGAAGGTAGGTGCATAGGGTACGGGCTGGTGTGGGTTGATGGTGAAATTGCACCATGCTGTACAGCAGATATAATGAGATGGGAGGAGCAGGTGTTTTGGGGGGGGGGGTGCTTAGGAATGTTGGTGCCTGCTACAAAACTTGGAGAGCGTAAAACGTGGGTGTGTACTGGTATTGTGGATTGGTGGGCATATGCACCATGCTATCGAGCAGACGGGAGAGGGATACAGCAGGAATTGGCCGGGAGTGGGGGTTGCATAGGGACAAAGGTGCCTGATACGAAGTTAAAGGCCCCTGCAGGGGAGTCTCTTAGGTGGCTTGCTTGGGGAAGTGCGCCCATGCGTAATGACGGATGCGATAGGGCAGACGAGGTGGCGAACCCTTCCTGCTATACAGCAGATGAGGGAAAGGAGCAGGCGTGGTTGGAGGCATAGGGACAAAGGTGCCCACTGCGAAATTGAACGGAGGTGCCAGGACTGTAGGTTGGTTGAGTACTGTAGGATGGTTGGGGAATTTGCATTATGATAGGAAAATTTGCATGATGATAAAGGGCAGAAGGCAAACGGGGGAGGCCCTGGGGGGGGGGGGGGGAAGCATAAGGACAAAACCGAAGGTAGGTGCATATGATATGTAGTATTGGTTGGTGGAGAAATGCACGATGCCTTAGAGCAGATGGATGAGGGGGGAGGAGCAGGAGGTGGGGAGGGCGGAGGACATAGGGATAAAAGTGCCCTCAGGCAGGTACAGGGTTGTCTCCTAGAGTGGCTTGCTTGGGGGACTGCACCAAGCTATTGGTATTGAACAAGTGAGATAGAGGAGATGAGGTGGTTGCTGCAGTCTTCCTGCTATAGATGAGATGATGGTAGGGGTTCGAATATACTTGTACAGAACGGCCCCTCTTTCAACCCCCCCGAGGAAGGGCAATCCGAGCCCTTCTGGCGTAGATCTCTCTCTCTCTATAGAGCAGATGAGGGAGACCGCTTGGTGTTGTCGTGGCAGCTAAGGGCAGCAGATGCGTGGGCTGTGTGTGTATGGCTCAAACCTCAATTTACATTTGCCAAAGGCCTTGCACCTCAAGCTACTACGAAAACAGCGAGCTGGAACAACAACGGCATAGGAGCCAAGGTGTTTACAGTTGTTGGATGGGGTAATTGTAGTGGCGGGGGTAAAAAGTTCGCACTGGTGCTGCCCTCGGCCAATTCTGACCATCAGATTCGACAAGCGACCGCATTCACCCTGGGACCTTTATTTCTACCACGATCTAGCCCTCTGCTAGGCACCCTGTCCCAGGTTTGGGGCCTTTCGCACAGAAACGTGGTGTCGCCATGTCCAACGGGATTTGAACCCGGGTTTCACCAACCGAAGTCACGAATGGTGGGCGAGACAGAGCTTCATGCTTTAGGGCAGTTTGAGAGCGCTGGGGGCCAAGGCCGGGGGGCATGATTGGAGGAGCACGCCTAGTCTGGTGTTGGTTCGGATCTCTGTTTGAAAGGCTGTGGGATCAATGACTTTGGCTCACTCGGGTGGTCACGTTTCTGTCACCAACGTAGCTTAAAGCTGTGCACAGGGGTTCATTTATAAGATGCATTCCATGGGTTGGATGTATGCAGATCTTTTAAGATGCCGTTCAGCCTGGTATCGACCCATGATTGCTTTGAATATTCTTTACATCTACCCCCTGGTTTTGAATTCCATTGAGGGTGTGTAAGACTGATATGCACACGTCCCATGTAACAATGTTTTGCTTTCCTACTCCTTCTTGTGTAGGTATCAGAGGCACGTAAGTTGCTATCAGAGGGCGAAGCTGATCGCTGGCTTTCATCTGATCTAGTGATGAAGGAAGCACTTAGAGCAGCAGAGGAAGATGGCATTGTGTTCATCGATGAGATTGACAAGATTGTGGACTCTGGCAGGGGCACCAGATCCACTGGGGGGAATGTCAGCAATGAGGGGGTGCAAAGGGACCTTCTGCCCATCTTGGAGGGGTGCCAGGTGAGGGGAAGAAGGGGTGGGTGGGGTAGGATTGGAAGCGGCATTCGCTTCGGCTGTTATTTGAGCAGAGGAAAGTAGTCTGAAGGTAACAATCGCCCATTAGCAGCACACTTTGTTGGGCTGATGGAGCTGCACAGCATGCTATCATTTGATGGTGCAGCTGCTCTCCAGCTTGAGCCTCGCAATGGAGCCAGGGGCTGAATAATGAAGACTGCAAACCAATGAGGATGTTTAGAGTTTAAGGTTTAGACAACCCTAAACCCTAAACTAGGAAGGCAGCTTGGGCAGATGCTAGCAACGAATTGACGTATGGACTGCTGATCAGGCTGCCTGTACAGGGGCGTCTTTGAGATGAACGGTGTTCTCCTCTTGCTGTTGCCTGCACTCCTGTAGGTGTCCACCAAGCATGGTAACATCAACACAGAGCACATCTTATTCATCTGCAGTGGTGCCTTCCACTCGTCCAAGCCCAGTGACATGCTGGCTGAGCTGCAGGGGAGGCTGCCCATCAGGGTGGAGCTGGCAGCGCTCACACAGGAGGACTTCTACCGCATCTTAACAGAGCCACAGCACAACATGATACAGCAGCATCAGGTGCGAGGGGGGTTGGGGGGGGGACATGGGAGAGATGTTAATGGGGGGAGGTTCAATAGAGCTGATCAAGTGTACGATATGTGGGTACTCCAGCAGAAAATGACATTGTTTTAGGCAGAGATAGTGTCTATGTAGGGTAGAGAGAGAGTGGATTTTGGAACGAATGGCTTGGGCGACCAGCAGCAATTGCACAGGAAGACTTCACAAAGTCACAGCACAACATAATACAGCAGCATCAGGTGCGAGGGGAAGGGGGGTGTCTAATGGGGGGGAGTGGGGCTGTTGGGGGTGGGTGGGCAGTGGGGTAGGGTTGGGTTGGGTGGAATTGGTGGTGTCTATGCAGGGGAAAGAGAGAGTGCGGAAATCAGAACAAACTGAAGTTGGCTTGGGCCGGAGCAACACAGGAGCAGTCCTACCGCGTCTTGACAGAGTCACAGCAACATGATACAGCAACATGAGGTTGATAAGGGTCGATGGGAACTCATCAAGTGTATGATTCATACCAGCACAGTAATGCAATGCATGAACAGTGTTCAGCAGTGTGCTTGTTTGACTTTTGCTGTTGGTTACTGCCCGTGTACATTCTTTGTACAATACAAGAGGTGTTCACAGTGGCAGTTATGCTAGTTGATTGTTCCAGCTTCTGCTACTTAGCTGCCAGGCGCAAACCATTTGCAGATTGAGAAGCCCAGAACGTGTTGTTCCCCAAGTCTTCCCCGGGCCTCAAAGTAGCCTTGCAGGCTATTTCCAGGAGAGGTCCCCTCCGTCTGCTTGTATTTCACTGCATTAAAAAGCTCTGTTGAGGCGAGGTGCCATTTCATGTTATGGTGTTCCATGTGTTTGGTTGGTCTAGTCTAGCAGCCCTCTCGTGGCTGCCACACCTTAAAATGTTTCTGCCTGTGCTCCTTCCTGCTTGACACGTTTCTGCCTGTGTGCTTGACATTGTGATCTTAAATGGCGAATTAAGAGACGAGTGTGATTGGAATATGAGTTTTGCTATGGCATATCATGAAATGTAATAATAAGGTGAAGTGCTGGTGCAGGAGCTGCTGAAAACAGAGGGTGTGGACCTCCACTTCACAGACGGGGCCATCCATGCAATAGCTGCTGCAGCTGAGGAGGCCAACCGCTCCCTAGATAACATTGGGGCAAGGAGGCTGCATACTGTGCTGGAGCGTATCTTGTCAGATATCAGCTACTCAGCGCCTGACAGGGTAATGGCAGCAGCAGCAGAGGGGCGTGAGGGGCCGCTGCAGTATGAGGTGGATGAAGAGATGGTGGAGGAAGCAATGCGGGAGCTGTTGAAACACCAGGATTTGTCCAGGTATATGTTGTAGTCTTACCAGTAGTTAGGTTTTGAGGGGTCCAAATTGCAGCGTACGAGCTTGGAGGTGGAGACCGAGTGCATTGGATGGGAAGTTAAGGGGGATTGTCCCAGTGGGTTTGGGGCATCGCGTAAGCGGACCCAGGGGATGATCCATAGACCATCTGCTTGTTGGTTTCTGGCACCTCTCTTAACATGACTTGTGAGGTCTGTACCATGGTACTATCCATTGTTTTGGATCCATCCGATGGTGTGTTTGGTCGTTTCGATCTAGCAGCCCTTTTGCGGCTGCCGCACCTTACACATTTTTTGTTTGTTTGTTTTCCAGTATCAGGCAGTGGCAGGTGTCAAAGCTTCTGCTAGACTGGTGGGTTTGGCCCTATGTGCTTTCATGTGCTTTGCCTCCAGTGCATGGATGCTGGTCTCCTTGGGCTAAGTCACGTTGGTAATCTAGTAGATAGGAAAAACCAAACATTGCACATAACCTCTGCAACTGACTCGGATGCTCTCTGCGGTATGAGTACAGGTATGTCTATAGAACATTGCTATTCGCGCTTGGGTTTGACAGCTTTCAGTTTCGGGCTCACATCCAGGATGCTCGCCCTACTCACAGGCTGCGCCGCGGGAAGGCAGCTGTCATGCAGCCCAAAACATGCAGGATTAATACATCAATCACGTATGCATCACTATCACATCCAATAAAAAAGGCCCGACTCCCGTCGAGCATACCAGGCGGTCTGATGAGGGGTCTCCATTGCAGTGCGTCGGTGCTTTGGAGACCGGCCCCATGAATCAAGCCTATTCAAGTATCCCTCCACTGGATATCCAGGTTCTTAGGGAATGTCGTTCCGAGCGCAGTGGCACCCAGGCTCCCGTCAAGCAGGCCTGGGCGTATATTTCTCGCGTCCTGCGTATGTGCCTCGTTGACAGACCTTGAATCCAGGCATGACCAGCCCAAAACATGCAGGGTAAACAAATCATTCACTAATGCACCACACCTAAAGAAAAAAGCCCTTTAGTCGAGCATTTTACAGAACCAGGCGGTCTGCGGCTGAGGGGTCTCCATTGCAGTGCGTCGGTGCTTTAGAGACAGGTCACATAACCCAAGCCAATTCAAGTATCCCTCCACTGGAAATCCAGGTTCTTAGGGATTGTCGATCCGAGCGCAGTGGTTACCCAAAATCCTGACAAGCAGGCCTGGGCGTTTATAGACAGAAGGGGGGCCTCCTGTGTATAGTTTTCGCTAGTCCTGCGTATGTGCCTCGTGAAAGACCTTGAATCAAGGCATGACCAGCTCCCTCATTGTTGCAAGACCGCCAGCATCGTTTGCATCAAACATGGTGTTTTTGCATTGTAAGCGCTCTCGTCAGGTGCCGCACAGTATGCATGCCAATAACAGGGCTTTGAGACGCTTGTCGGCTTTTCCACAGCAGGGTCCTGCCTTATACTTCGAGCACTGTACATTAACTCTCTGAGCACCTTCGAAGAACAAGGTGTCACTTCCCGCTTAGTGACCCAGTGGGTGGGTTGAACCCGAGTCAGGAGAGTGCGCTTCAACGCTCAACTCGCCTTCCTCGATGGTTTCCTAGATGATGCCTGTGATGGTTTCGTACAGCTAGTAGTAGGCAGTGGGGCCTTAGGTTGAATGCTAGGTGGACGCTGTGCGGTATGGATTACACACATGCTTGCTAACCCCGTTCCTTTCTGCTATTGTCATTTAAGGTGTGAAGACCGGTTTTGAACCTCGCGTTTAATCCCGCGAGCAACCTGCTTCAGTGCTAGCGCTTAGGACTTCAAAGTCGGCGATGGCTCTGAACCCTAAACAATGCATGCTGTGTCTGTTATGACTATATAGGCCACCGGCTCCCGCCCACATCCTAACGCTCGCTTTCTTGCGGGGCTTACATGACCCCACACCTGTATCCAGCTCAGAGGCGTTAACCATTATGCCCCCATAGCTCCCCAGCAACCAAGTCACCACATTGCCCTGGCGCAGATCAAACACAACTTAACACGATATCAGGTAACTCGACCACATCATACCACCAGAGCCATGGCATGACCATTAACATGCACAGACTTGAGCACCCCCACTGCTGCAAGGAGCTGTCATCTTGACACAGCAAGCCAAAGCGACAGCTTCCAGGCCCACTGTTGCAGGGAGCAAGCTCGCCATCTAGTGCATGTGGCATTAGTAGTCCTAAAGAGGATCCTGCAGCAATGGCAGAGTAGCCCATCACACTGCTTGTTCCAGGTCAGACCACTGCAAGAGCATAGCTGCCATCAGTACCATCCAAGGCAGTTAGTACAGCAAGGGGAACGTAGTCTAAGTAGGTGGGGTAGGGGCAAGCGCAAAGGTAGCGCTTGCCCCTACCAGGCATAGGGGCAAACGCTACCTTTGCACCTGTACCTGGTGTCCTTCTACCCCTTCGTCCACTACATGTACCCATTAGCAGCACAATTGTTGGGCTGATGGAGTTGCACAGCATGCTACTATTTGATGGTGCATCTGCTATCCAGCTTGAGCCTCGCAACGGAGCCAGGGGCTGAATACTGAAGACTGCAAACCAGTGAGGATGTTTAGGGTTTAAGGTTTAGGCAACCCTAAACCGTAAAGCCTAAACTAGGAAGGCAGCTTGGGCAGATGCTAGCAACGAATTGACGTATGGACTGCTGATCAGGCTGCCTGTACAGGGGCGTCTTTGAGATGAATGGTGTTCTCCTCTTGCTGTTGCCTGCCCTCCTGCAGGTGTCCACCAAGCATGGTAACATCAACACAGAGCACATCTTATTCATCTGCAGTGGTGCCTTCCACTCGTCCAAGCCCAGTGACATGCTGGCTGAGCTGCAGGGGAGGCTGCCCATCAGGGTGGAGCTGGCAGCGCTCACACAGGAGGACTTCTACCGCATCTTAACAGAGCCACAGCACAACATGATACAGCAGCATCAGGTGCGAGGGGGTAAGCTTCTGGCTGATATTAATCATAATTAGACCGCCATGATGCATATGCATCATTTTGGGAAAGTAGAAGAAGGGGGTAGGGGGGTGCGATGGGAGAGGGGTTAATGGCGGGAGGTTTTTTAGAGCTGATCAAGTGTAAGATATATCGGTATTCCAGCAGATTTTGATATGTTTAGGCAGAGATAGTGTCTATGTAGGGTAGAGAGAGAGTGGGGATTGGAACACATGGCTTGGGCATGGCAGCACTTGCACAGGAGGACTTCTATTGCATCTTGGCAGAGCCACAGCACAGCACGATACAGCAGCAGGAGGTGCGAGGGGGAAGGGGGGCGGTGCTGTCTAAGTGCAGGTGAGTGGGGCTGTGGGAAGCAGGGGGGTAGGGTTGGGTGGGGTGGGGTTGGTGGTGTCTATGCAAAGGAAAGAGAGAGTGGAAATTAGAAACAATGGCTTGGGCCCCGGTAACACAGGAGCAGTCCTACCGCATTTTGAAAGAGTCACAGCAACATGATACAGCAACATGAGGCCGATGGGGGTCGATGGGAACTGATCAAATCGTTATGATTTGTTCCAGCACATCGTTACAATGCATGAACATGAACAGCGTATGGATTGCTCAGCAGAGTGCTTGACTGTTGATAGGCTCTGCTGTCGCTGTGGCCTGTGTACATTCTTCGTACAGTATAGAGGTGTATACACATTCGCAGTTGTGCTTGTCCGTTGATCTTCAGAGCTTCTGCTATACAGTAGCTGCTAGGCGCACTTACACCATTCACATATCGAGCAGTCCAGATTGTGTTGTTCCCCAAGTCTCCCCTAGGCCTCAAAAGTTGCCTTGCAGGCTACTTCCAGGAGAGCTCCCCTCCCTCTGCTTGTATCTCACTGTTATGGTGTTCCATGTGTCTGGTTCTGTCCAACCTTCAATGGTTTCTGTCTGTGTTCCTTTCTGCTTGATACTTCATTGGTTGTGTCTGTGTTACTTCCTGCTTGAATCTTTCAACTTGAATGGTGAATGAAGAGACAAAAATGTTTATTGCAAGGTAGCAAAGGGGAAGTGAAGAAGAAGCAAATACTATTCTGTTCCACCTTGCTGTTCTTTGTGACAGCTTGAGGTGCGGGGCCTATGGCACTTGTTGCTATGGCGTATCATGGAATGTATTAAAGAAGTGCTGATGCATTCCTTCCTGCAGGAGCTGCTGAACACGGAGGGTGTGGACCTCCACTTCACAGATGGCGCCATCCATGCCATAGCTGCAGCAGCTGAGGAGGCCAACCGCTCCCTAGATAACATTGGGGCAAGGAGGCTGCATACTGTGCTGGAGCGCATCTTGTCAGATATCAGCTACTCGGCGCCCGACAGGGTAAAGGCAGCAGCAGCAGATAGGCGTGAGGGCTCGCTGCAGTATGAGGTGGATGAGCAGATGGTGGAGGAAGCAATGCGGGAGCTGTTGAAACACCAGGATTTGTCCAGGCATATGTTGTAGTCTTACGAGTGGTAAGGGTTTTCAGGGGAAATTGCAGCTTGCAAGCCTGGAGGGTGAAGACCGCTTGAGGTGGAATCCTAATGGGTTTCGTCCTTAGTGGGTTTGGGGCATCGCTTAACGGAGCCATGGAATGATCTCAAGGCCATCTGCTGGCACATCTCTAGTCAATGAACAAGTCATGCCTCCGGTCAATTGATCGTCCGCTTGGCCCCAAGCATTGTGGTACCTTCCCGTATCAGGCAGTGGCAAGTGCTCACTCAATCTTCTGCTGAACTGGTGGTAGTTTGACCCCATGAGCCTACCTTCGTGTGTTTTGCCTACCTTAAATTTTTGTTTGTTGGTTTGTTTGTTTGCCTCCAGTGGATGCCGGTCATTGGTAATTGTCCCTCTCTCGGCCTTGGTCAAGTATGTGGCCGTATGTGTTCGTGTCTGTTGGTACTGCCATCAGTCAGGTGGTACTGATGTGGTGGACTTACCGGATATCTTGCTCCCGGTAGGTCAATATTTGGATATGTTTGATTCGGAGTCGGAGGCAGATCTTCCTGGTACTTCGTCTGATGAGGAAACAAACAAACAAACAAAAATTTAAGGTGCGGCAACCGCAAAGGGCTGCTAAGTCGAAACGACCAAACGCACCATCGGATGGGTCCAAAAACAATGGAATCCATACCACCAAGCAAGAGGAATACCCAAGCAGACATCCAACTACGGACACGGCAAATAGTAGCACCAGCAAACAAATCACCAGCAGGAGACTGATTGGTGTGTCCAAATCAAACACAATCCAGAGCACCAACCAAGCAGGATCTGGTTGAAGTATAGCTAGACACATGCTTGGGTATTCGCCTTGGTTGGTGCGCTGGACATCTTGGGTGGTACAGATGAGGTGGACTTACTGGACATCTTGCTTGGTTGGTGCTCTGGATTGTGTTTGACACAGCAGCCTCTGCGGGCACTATGGCAGCTCACAGGGCCTCCTGTTTTTCCTCTTCTTTTCATGCTGCTACTGCTCAGATGCGTGCGGCACCAGACTTTCCCTGTGCACTCCCAGCCTTCTTGAAATTGTTGCACACTGTTATGGAGCCAGCTGGTTTGTATGGGTGTGAACTCTGGGGCCTTCTATCTATTCCGGGTTTGTGGTCGTCTGGTTGGACCCTAGCTAAATTCTATAGCCTTAAAGATCCTTTGGAGGTTAAGCGGTGCCGTCTGGTCCGTCAGTGGTTGCAGCTCCCTCAGTCTGTGCCTCTTTTGCCTTTGTTACATGAGCTTGGATCTGAACCTCTTGTGCATTGCTATGTTCGGCGTGCTGTTCGTTTTTATAACTGCCTTGTTGAGTTGGATGCTGCTTCAGTGTATCGAAGTGCTCTGCAACAGAACACTGATGATGCTCTCTCCACTCGCTCCCGTGCCCATAACTTTGTGGGGGCTCTTTTTCAGGTGCTAAGGATCCTTTTGCCCCGTGAAGGTGGTCTTACTCGCACCTTGCGAGCTTGCCTGCCTTTGAATATTGATGGCATTGATGCGGCATTGCATAGTCGGTACACTGAGCACATTCAGCGTCTGTCCCAGGTTGTCAATGGTCCTGGGTCCCGTCCTGGTCTGTATTTCAGGGTTGTTGGTACACATGTTTTGGGCGTTGTCCCTTCTTTTTATTCATGTCGACTGTCTCATGGTGTGTTGGTACGTTTCTTGCGTTTTCGTCTTGGTTGCCATCATTTGCGTATCCATACTGGGCGTTGGCTTCCGCCCCTCCTTCCGCATTCTCAACGCACTTGTTTGCGGTGTAGCTCCACAGTAGTTGATGATGAGGCGCATTGTTTGTTCATGTGTGAACACCCCACAATTGTTGAGGCTAGAGATTTGTTTCTGGCAGCTGTGGTTCCCCCCGTGGCCGCGTTGTCCTCGCTCCGGTATGCTGATTTCTGGGCACTGTCAGCCACTGGCTGTGTCCCTCTCTCGGCCTTGGTCAAGTATGTGGCCGTGTGTGTTCGTGTCTGTTGGTACTGCCATCAGTCAGGTGGTACTGATGTGGTGGATTTACCAGATATCTTGCTCCCGGCAGGTCAATATTTGGATATGTTTGATTCGGAGTCGGAGACAGATGTTCCTAGTGATTCGTCTGATGAGGAACTGGTTGAAGTCTAGATAGCTACATGCTTGGGTATTAGCCTTGGTTGGTGTGCTGGACGTCTTGGGTGGTACATATGCGGTGGACTTACTGGACATCCTGCTTGGTTGGTGCTCTGGATTGTGTTTGATTTGGACAAACAAACAAACAAAAATTTAAGGTGACACACCAATCAGGACACACCAATCAGGGACACACCAATCAGTCTCCTGCTGGTGATTTGTTTGCTGGTGCTACTATTTGCCGTGTCCGTAGTTGGATGTCTGCTTGGGTATTCCTCTTGCTTGGTGGTATGGATTCCATTGTTTTTGGACCCATCCGATGGTGCGTTTGGTCGTTTCGACTTCGCAGCCCTTTGCGGTTGCCGCACCTTAAATTTTTGTTTGTTTGTTTGTTTGATTTGGAAACAGATAGATCCTCCTGGTGATTTGTTGGTTGTATGCTTGGGTATTTCTCTTGATTGGTGGTGTGGAATCCATTGTTTTTGGACCCATCCGATGGTGTGTTTGGTCGTTTCGACCTAGCAGCCCTTTGCGGTTGCCGCACCTTAAATGTTTGTTTGTTTGTTTGTTTCAACTAAAGACCGAATGTATACATGACATCTGCAACAGGTGCTCTCTAGTCTGTCGTGGTTACAGAGTATGTATCCCAAAATGGGGCGATCACATGAAAGGCTAAACAAACAAACAAAAATTTAAGGTGCGGCAACCGCAAAGGGCTGCTAGGTCGAAACGACCAAACACACCATCGGATGGGTCCAAAAACAATGGAATCCATACCACCAAGCAAGAGGAATAACAAACAAACAAAAATTTAAGGTGCGGCAACCGCAAAGGGCTGCTAGGTCGAAACGACCAAACACACCATCGGATGGGTCCAAAAACAATGGAATCCATACCACCAAGCAAGAGGAATACCCAAGCAGACATCCAACTACGGACACGGCAAACAAATCACCAGCAGGAGACTGATGGGTGTATCCAAATCAAACACAATCCAGAGCACCAACCAAGCAGGATGTCCAGTAAGTCCACCGCATATGTACCACCCAAGACGGCCAGCACACCAACCAAGGCGAATACCCAAACATGTAGCTATCTAGACTTCAACCAGTTCCTCATCAGACGAATCACTAGGAACATCTGTCTCCGACTCCGAATCAAACAGATCCAAATATTGACCTGCCGGGAGCAAGATATCCGGTAAGTCCACCACATCAGTACCACCGGACTGATGGCAGTACCAACAGACACGAACACACACGGCCACATACTTGACCAAGGCCGAGAGAGGGACACAGCCAGTGGCTGACAGTGCCCAGAAATCAGCATACCTGAGCGAGGACAACGCGGCCACGGGGGGAACCACAGCTGCCAGAAACAAATCTCTAGCCTCAACAATTGTGGGGTGTTCACACATGAACAAACAATGCGCCTCATCATCAACTACTATTCACGCCGTTGGGTTTGGTGACAGCTTTCAGTTTCGGGCTTACATCCAGCGATGCTCGCCCTACTCACAGGCTGCGCCGCGGGAAGGCAGCTGTCATGCAGCCCAAAACATGCAGATTTAATACATAACATTTTCAGGCATCACAGCCATCACATGATAAAGGCCCGACTCCCGTCGAGCATACCAGGCGGTCTGGTGACCGGTCTCCAATGCAGTGCGTCGGTGCTTTGGAGACCGGTCCCATGAACCAAGCCGATTCAAGTATCCCTCCACTGGATATCCAGGTTTTTAGAGATAGTCTTTCCGAGCGCAGTGGCACCCAAAATCCCGTCAAGCAGGCCTGGGCGTGAATTCTCGCGTCCTGCGTATGTGCCTCGATGAAAGACCTTGAATGAAGGCATGACCAGCCCAAAACATGCAGGCTATATAAGACATTCACTTATGCACCACATCATTATTATAAAAGGCTTAGTCGAACATACTACAGTACCAGGCGGTCTGCGGCTGAGGGGTCTCCATTGCAGTGCGTCGGTGCTCTAGAGACAGGTCACATAAACCAAGCCAATTCAAGTATCCCTCCACTGGAAATCCAGGTTCTTAGGGATTGTCAATCCGAGCGCAGTGGTTACCCAGCACCCGACAAGCAGGCCTGGGCGTTTATAAGCAGAAGTTGGGCCCTTCTGATTATAGTTTTCGCTAGTCCTGCGTATGTGCCTCGTGAAAGACCTTAAATCAAGGCATGACCAGCTCCCTCAGTGTCGCAATACCGCCAACATCCTTTGCATCAAACATGGTTTTGTTGAGTTTTGCAATGTAAGCGCCCTCGTCAGGTGCGGCACTGTAGGCATGCCAGTAAAAGGGCTTTGAAACCCTTGTCGGCCTTTGCACCGCAGGTCCCTGCTTTATACTTCGAGCACTGTACTCAGACTCTCTAACCTTCAGTTCTTTCTTCGGGTGTCACCGCTGTCACTTTCCCGCTTAGTGACCCTACCACGGGTGGGTTGAACCCGCGCTAGGGCTCAGGAATTAGTCAGCAATGGTTCTGAACCCTAAACAATGCATTCAGTGTGTGTTATGACTGTATAGGCCACCGGCTCTCGCCCACCGTACTAAAGCTCGCTTTCCTGCGGGGCTTAGCCGCTTAGATGAACCCAAACCTGTACCATCTCAGAGGAGCAAAACCACCTGCAGTACACGTCCCTGGCAATGCTGTGGTCCTTCTTCACTGTCTTATAACGTGTTGCATGATTACGATTACATCATGGCCCCTCAAAGGGGGCGCCCGTACGGAGCCAACCTAGGCTCCATGGGCAGAAATACTGGAACCTGGTCCATCAGAAGTGAATGTCTCAGCAATATCACCTCTTGGTCCAGAAGAAAAGGTATCGAAAATACGACCTTGCCATTCATCCCCGAATAATGACAAATCAAAGTAAGGATTATAGTCCTCACATTCCTCCGACCTCCGAAATTCCATGCATTCATAAACAAACTTTGCAACTTGGAAACTTGGCTCTTGGTCCATGAACAATCTCACGTTGTCTGAATTATGCTTCATTGTACTAGAAGCTTCCTGGCAACCTCCAAACTGTGCAAACAAAACGGTATTATACTTCTCACGAATTCTATCATATGCTGGGCATTCAAAAAGAAAGTGTACCTCGTCCTCAACCACTGTGCAAGAACATTTTGAACATACACGATGCTGCCTTGGCAGTTTGGGACAATAGTCAGCTGACCACTCACTGAGGTGGCACTTGCTTTGTGATCACCCCACAGTTGCCAAAGCTGCCTTGCTCTATGACGTGCTTCCATCAGTGGAAGGCTGCCCCTGGGGAGGAAGATTGTATTTCATTGAGGGGCAATGAGTTCAATTGTGCGCATGCAATGTATGGCAGGGGTCACCGGGTCGATTGTGACTGAGCATGGGTGGCTGCTGTCTGCTGTCTGCTGTCTGCTGCTGCATGGGTGTCTGCAGTTTATGCCACCATGCCATTGCCTATCAGACTCGCTTGTGCGTTCTGATCATGGTACGTAATGCTGTGGAACCGAGGAAGCAGCTGCAAGGCCTTCCGGTGACGGCAACATGATAGTTTGCTTCAATGTACCCGAGACACGAGGACAAACAGTACATTGACAGCGTTCCCCCCGCTTTTATGTTGCAAGTACGGATGCAAACATATTACCACCTACCCCACACGTCCGTTTCTTGCGCTTGGTCTGGAACCTTGCGTCACTTGACTAAGGCTGCTGTGAAGAAGGTGCCCTGCGGTGGACTCTGAGTACAATGGAGCAAAGGACATAACGGATGCCGTTCAGTAGCGGGCGTTGTTGGGGTTAACGTGCGGCACCACTAGCAAGCGACATGCCGCTGGTGACCAGGGAAGGCCCACGTCATAGAAAGCCTCCAAAGCGCCAGCATTCAGGCCTGAGTACTTACAGTCTCTCTGGGATAAGCTAAGGCTCCAATAAGAAGGCTCCATGAGCAGTGCGCACTTGACTAAGGCCGCTTTTTACTGGGCTTCCGGCTCCGCGCCTTCCAGTCCCCTTGCCCGCCGAGGTATTACAGGGACGTGTAACTATGAACATCACATAACAAACATGCCTCCATAGCTCCCCGTCAACCAAAGCACCACATTGACCTGACGCCAATCAAACACAACCAAACACGATATCAGGCAACTCGATCACATCAGACTACCAGAGCCATGATATCGTAGTGGCTCTAGCAGTAAACCACAGACTAGAGCACACCCCAGTGCTACAAGGAGCTGTCATCTAGACACAGCAAGCCAAGCCGACAGCTTCCAGGCCCACTCTTACAGGGAGCAAGCTCATCACCATCTCGTCTAGTGCATGTGGCACCCATACTCCTGAAGGGGATCCTGCAGCAATTTGATGTCAGAGTAGCTCATCTGACTGCTTGTTTCAGGTCCGACCACTGCAAGAGCATAGCCATCAGTACCATTCAAAGCAGGTAGTACATCAAGGGACTCCAAAGCAACAATGGTGCTCTTGAACAACCTGCAGAATGGATCATGCCATGCTTTCACTGCAAAGTAGTGCACCAGAAGTATGACAGAAGAATAAATGGAAGATGCCAAGCTCGTAGAGCAGGAAAGGCAAGTCCAAGCTACATGTATATTGACAACATATTTTACCGCGATAAAAAATGGTTCACAGGATAGCTGCTGTGGGTTGCATGGGGATGAGTTGCTCATAGAACAGACCACAGCATGTGCATAGTCTCTGCTGCAGGGCAAGAAGTTCCTGTGACATGAAAGCACAAAAGTATCAAAGTTGTCAAATTGCTGCCAGAAACACAGAATGCAACAAGAAGTACAAAGGTAATGCCCATCATAACACCATCTCCATTAGCTTAAATGCATTCCCATGTAAGGAGCCAACCACCTTGGCCAAGCCGCTCCTGCTCAGCCCCGACCATGGGGAAGAGATCACCCTTGCTGCTGCCCTGCTGGCTGCTGCTTCTGCTTCTGCACACTCAGCTCGGCCCACCTTGATACCCTTCTCCACAGCATGAGCCCTCACCGCTTGTGCTGCAAAGTCTGGAAGCAGACTGCCTGTGTGTGCTGCCACTGCTGCTGCTGCCATATGAGCGGTTTGGCCCCTTGCATCCCCCTATCCCCATGGTCAAAGTTCACACGACCAGCAGTTTTAAGCAGCTCCTCACTGAGGGCTGCAACTTTAGCATGGATAGCAGCAGCTGCAGCATCCTTCATAGCTGCATCTTCTTCTGTACCTCCTCCTGCTGCATATCCGAGAGCAGCAGAACCAGCAGCTGCGGATACCTGGAAAGCAGCTTGAACACTGCTGATCACTGCTGCTGCTGCTGCTGGCGTAGCTGTTTCATACAGGCGCCACAGGGCTGCTCCTGCTTGGTGGCTGCTAATGCTCTCAAGAGCTGCCCTGAAAGATTGGTTAGATCCTGCAAGAAAACCAGAATCACTGTGGAGGCTGGAGCTGCTGCTGCTAGTACTGAGCTGGGTTGTGCTGTAAGTTTCCGGTACCAACATGGGGCATGGGGAAGCCTTTGCTGAACTCTAGGTGACATGTAAGGTAGAGGGAGCTGGCCTATGTGCCCATCTCACTACTCACTAAGGCTAGAGGCCAGATTGCGCCTAAGGGACTCACCGACTCACGGACATAACCAACACACAAAGCTTACATCATCAACCAACCACCGACCACCGAGGCAAGGCCCAAGCCAGCCTTTAGATACCTTCAACACACAACGCCCGTCGACTCCTGGACGACGAGCCAGTCACTCAGTGTCACTCCAACCAGTCACCCAACCAGAAACCTATCAGTAACCTGCCAATGAATCACCCTGTGGCCTCTCAGATGTGCACTATCTGGGAAGTACAGGTCTATGAATGCATGCAATACATTCAGGAAGAATGCCTATAGACAGTGTAGGAGCATAATAGCTGTCTCCTTACATGACAGGTTGACACCGACTGCAGCATGGTACGACAAGAAAAACATCGTGAGAACGTAAGAATGACCAATGCCATACCAAGGTGACTGCAGTAGGATAATGTGGTCGGGTCAATGGTAAAAAAGACCAGACAGAGGCATCTTTTGCCCCGACACATGTAAAACTGCAATAGCTACATATCACATGAAGCAGTGCAGCAATCTCATTCCACAGAGCTACATCGAATTTGTCTGCAAACATGCGAGCACTGCTTTACGGTCATATCGCTGCCTGACAGAAGACAGCTTCTATGGTGAGCTGTCAAATGCTGAGGCAGAGCTGCAAAGACACTCCTGGCTAACGTCTTGACGATTATGTTGAGCCCATACCGTCAACAGAAGTGGTACAAGGACAAATACTGCATGCTGCCCCCCGTTATAGGGTTACCTTCTTTCTCTCCGTTAACGGCAGCTTGGCATGCTCTGCCAGCAAGCCCATGAGCCCCACTGGTGACCCCTGCTCCTCAACCCCTGCTGCTACAGCCCAAGTCCCTTTCACCGCCCCAGCCTTCAGCAGCAGCTGGAGAGCAGCCCGCTCACAAGCCCGCTGCTGCTCCTGGCCAAGCTCAACCTCTTTCCTTATAAGACCCTCTACTTGAGCTGCCAGCCCAGCACCTGCAAGCTGTGGGCTCTGCTCCAATGCTGCTGTTAGTGTGTGTGGTAGCTCTTTTGCATCTGCTCCCAATAAGCCCTGCAGCAACAACTACGGGATAGCTGCACCAAATGGGCCACGCAACACTGGCATCTCCTGCAACAAGCCAGTACCATCCCAACTCCATGCAACCCCCTGCGGCTGCTGCTGCTCGACAGGCCTACCAGGAGCACAGCAGCCACTGACCCGGCCTGAATTAGTGCTTTCTGTACTTATGCTCAGATGCGTAGGGGTACCCTCCAGCCCAGCGCTACCAGCTAAACTCCAACCGGACCCAGATAGCTGTGCATCAGTTCGGTTCAGATCCCCAGAAAAAGAGGAAAGAGGAGCCATCATGCCTGGAACCCCCCAAGCTGACCCTGAATGCTGCCTTGCTGCTGCCAATGGGAGCAAGCTCTTCCATCCAGCCCACTTCTGTGCGTAGTACTCATCAATGCTGTGAGGTGCGTAGTACTCATCAATGCTGTCACAGCAACCCTGACTGCCCTGCTCTGTTCGCCCATGCTTGCTTGTGCATATGAGAGCTTGTCAACGGCCTCCAATACTGCGAGCAGCTGCTTGGCAACCCCTGCTGCTGCCTCTGCATCTCTGGCTGCAATAGCCGCCTGACCTTCCCAAACACTTAGCCGCCTGACCTTCCCAAAGGCTTAAGCCTCTGATTTCCTTACCCCTGCTGCTGTTGCTCCTGACCCATGCTGCTGCTGCACCATTGTCTTGCTACAAAAAGTAAACCAGCTTGTGGCTGCTGTCCCCACTTGAAGAGGGCAGGAGGCTTCAGTCACGTTCTGGAACTGGCCGGGGCATGGGATGCTCGCGAGCTCCTACGCATCACTGCTTTGACAAAGGACCCGTAACTGGCCTGAGTGCATAAGATCTACTGCTGCTGTGAGACATGCACAGCAACTTAGGGCTCCATCATGGACATATCAGCTGCATCAATGGAGTACGTAGATCATGTCCAAGTCGCAGGTATGACCATGCAGATCAAGGAGTCGTCATGGGACCCTTGCGCACACGGGTTGAGCTAAGGATCGACAGGTAGCAGTTCGCAGCATGCAGAGTGGTCGAGGTGCTCTAGCCACTCCACAAAGCGTTGCATCATGGAGAGATCCCACTAGGGAAGCCATCATGGAGAGATCCCCCTAGGGAACCCTTTACCTTTCGACAAAGGCGAAGTCGTGAATGGGCAGGGTTCAGTGAGGAGGCACCCACTGCGGTGACCCCGCTGACTACTCCACCGTGTCATGCAATTGCAAGGCTGTCCCGCTTGCTTGGCCCCTGGAGATAGTCATATAAGACAATACCGAGCCATAAGAACTTCAGTGGCATGCTTCTGAAGTCTGTTGCTGACTGACTGACCTGACATCACGTAAACATACTCGTGTTTGCTCCCAGGGTTCACTTGAACTTCGCCATTGGGCAAACCCATAACCCTACCTACGTGACTATAGACCTTACCAAAACACAGCTATTGACGTTCAAATAGTCCTCAGCAGCCTTGAGCTGCATCTAACTCTTCACTGGGCGCTTGCGTCCTGACGCCCAGGACAATAATCTTGGCATTGCAGGCACCGATAAACAACGTCCGAGGTAAAATCATAGACACACACCTACAGCCGTCATTATAGTTCCCCATGCGGGCTGAGCTGAGAGATATCGGTCGTGCGGTCCCATTGCACGAGCGAGACGGATCCTGCCTTTGAAGTTTCCAGGCTTGCACACAGCCAAGCCATTTAGCTGGTCTCCAATGCCTGTTGCACGAGGTTCAGCATGACCATCATGGCCTCTTAATAGCTCGTGGGTGGCATGGGTCATTGCTGACCGTCCTTGACCGGTGATTGTTCTTGACAGGGTATCAAGCCATCAGCTGAAACCAAGAAGCACCGGTCCTGCTTCGACTCCCCGTTCAGAAAGATGGCCCCATAGAATGGACTACCGTTTGTCTTGCAGATAGGTGAGTGCTTGGCAGAGAAAGAGGCCTGTGGATGCAGCCTATGATGGTAGGCTCATTATGATAGCATAGGTGGAGTAGTTGGTGGCGATAATGGCTGTCTCGCTCTGCTCTCAACTATGATAAAGTTTGTTCCCAGAGTCCCAGCAAGGAGCCAATGAAGGCTCACTGCCATACAGCCCTCTTGCCCAGCTGAGTATGCCATGGCTTTTCAAGGCAGTCTGCGCAATGCAGGGAACTGCGCAGTCAGTCTTCTGTCGCTGTGCTTGCGGGCCTACATGCATCCATACAACTGCTTACACCTACTGTCAAGAGCCTGCTAAGCCTGTTGCTTTCTGTGCTGCAGTTCAGTTGATCATCTGTGTGCTGCTCGTCACGTGTCAATACTATGGACAAGTGGCAGGACAATGTGGGCCAGGAAGCAGCCATTGCTATTGACCACGGTGGCCCTAGTAAGAAACGCCGGAGGGTGCATGCACCCTTGGTACAGGGTGGTTCGGTGCAAATTGGTAATGCCAGTGCTGCTGTGGCTCCAAACAGCACCATCCCTGTCCCCGCTGCCCCCCCACCGGCATTGAATGACTCCAAAAAAGTTGAAATGGAGATTACTCACAACCTAATGTCTGATGCGATGGAGTTCGAGGCGTGGTTGGAAGATGACGAGGACAGTGACCCTGGTGCCCCAACGACAATACAAGGCATGAACTGGATCCCTATTGACCATAACACCGTGCAGCTGTCGGAGCCACACTTCGTTCACCTGTCCAGGGACCAGTGCTTGATCTTCTCAGTGCCTCAGAACTTGGTGAATAAGACATCCCTGCCTGACGACAAGGTCGTGACGATTGATGTTGTTGTGGACATGTTGGTACCTACCAAGGCAGTAGCAGCTGCAGCAGTGGCCATCCGGGCTGCACTACCACGCCAGTCAACCCAGAAAGCCACCATGCCTCTAGCAGTTGTGCCAAGTGGGACGGCCTATGGGCTCAGCCGACTGGATGGACAGTGGTCTTCTCCAGCTACAGGGTCTGATGACGTAACCCCGCACCATGTCGGTACATCTGTTGCAACAGCCGCGAGTGCCATGGAACTTGCCATGCGCTGCTCAGCCGTCCTGTGTGGCGGCGGGGGGAAAGCCCCAACTTTCTTAATCAACGATATTGGGGACTGTGATGAACCGGTCTTAGCCCTGTATGGCTGGTGGTTGTCCAAGGTCGAGGAGGTGAGGTGGCTTTGATGGCATATCATGCTTATAGTTGTAGAATCTTTAAAGATCAATCCCGTGGATGCACATCTCAGTGTTCTGGCTTACTGAGCATCAATATGCTTGCAAAAGCATACTGCCACCCTGCTATGTTGCATGATTGGTGTGTTTGTTTGCTGATGGAGAGCTTTATCTGCTTTGGAATGGTGCATGTGAGACACAGCCACAAATAGCAAGCCTTCTCCTTCATGGCTGCAGGTTGGGCGGGGCCACTTTGCGCTGCACATGTGGCCCCCATCAGACACCGTGGAAGAGTGTAACCCGCCACCGGTCCCACAGCACCGTCTAGTAATGCATAACGTCTTCCCACCGGCAGCTCAACTGGTACAGCGAAATGCGGGACAGATACCGGTAGACAACGAACAGCAGGTTGGCAATCAGGCGGATGGCAATGAGGCTGGGGAAGGAGGGGAAATGGGCGGGAATGGAGCAGGAGATGAAGAGGATGATGAAGATCTGGTTGTTGAGGCTGATGAGGATGGTGCGGTGGTCTTCCTTCGATCCCTAACAAACAGGTACGGGTCATATTCAGGGATCTAACATGTGTGACTGCTGCTGTTGACAACCGAATTTGTGGAGATATTCTCCATGCCCCTTGCTGTCAACTGTTGGACAGGAAAGCGTGCCTGTTCTAGAGCTGATCAAGGTCGCAGCGTCTTAATTGGGTGGTTGAGCGTCTGAGAGTCCTCTGTTCTAGTGTTATCATGTTGTTGAAAGCAACAGTCTTGGCCAGTGCTTCCCATAACTGGAATCTATGAGCACTACTTTACTGCTGGCAAGCCATGTGTTTAGCTCTGGCTGTGACTCTGCAGGTGCATCCATGACAGCACTGCAAAGAGGATGTTCCTGAGCAAAGTGCTGGTGAAGACCTTTTCTTTCGGACGTGGCGCCACAGACCTTAAGCTCCAAGTCAAATCAGGTAGCAAAGGCATGGCAGTGGAGTGTGAATGTGACTGCCACATTCACGTACAACATGATAAGTATGGCAAGTACAAGGCCACTTATCTGAGCAAGATGAAAGGTCTTTTCAAGCCCTATGTGGGCTGGAGCATCGGTGGTTATGAGAAGGTAAGGCTCTCTCGGTTATCTATCATGTCAATTCATGTCAGGCATGTCTCTAGGTGGAGTGAAAACCCGAACTGCTAGATGGGTGTTGATGCTCTGTTCTGCTGTTAGTTAGCACGCACTTGCGTGCTTAGTGCTGAAAAGCACATCAGCACAGCTCTACTACAACTTCAATGAACTTCACATCCCTCTCTCAATGGCTTCAGAGCTGCAGACAAGGGGGCAATTGAGAGGTGTGTGCTGGTTATGTGAGCAAAACACTGGCAGCATATTAATGTGCATTCTCCTGTCACTTCCTGTCTGACAGGTTGGCCATAGGACACTTGCCATTCACCTATGGGCCCCAGGTCTGGGTCCTACTCCAGGCAGTGGCTTTGCCGGCAGAATGAAGCGCACTGGTAGCGCTGAGTTTTGCGATCATCGCATCTGCGTCGATGAGAAGGCACTGTACCCTCACCCCGGCCGCACCGTTGGTACAAACATGCGGGGAGAGTTTTCCCTGCCGAAAGAGTTTGCTACCTTGTGCTTTAATCCACCCTTAACCGCATCAAGGGATGTCAAGGTCCAGCTGCAGGTCCGGTACAAGGACTTCGACCAATTGCACCAAAGCTGGAAAACCATTGATGCCGTGAGCACAGTGGATGGAGTGAAGAGGAGAGCAGCGGCAAAGATTCGGCGAGATCGGCAGCGGGCACTACTACACCAGCCTAATCCTTCAGCTCCGCCTCCTCCAGCAGCCACAGACCTCATCGGCCCTGAACACATCATCCCATTGACCTCATGTGATGCCAGGGTGTGCCTGGTCAAGAAGGCACGTCATGCAGGTCATGCCCTCATCCTCAAAGGCCTTATCAAGCAGTTGGGGGGCAGCTTCCTTGCTTGGTGGATCGAGGTTATTCGTGTGGTGAGTTGACTGACAACAAATCTGTAAACTGAATGATAGGAAGTCTGCATGCTTGTTTCGCAGATGAAGATGTTCATTTGCCGAGCGCGGATAAGGAGCATGGCAGCATAGTACAGGGGCTGGACTCGAGCCAAGAACAGCTGTGGTCGCTGCATAATCTTCTGTTTCTTGGATGGTGTGACCATCAGACCACCGAAATGGGCCAGATGTTTTACCAGGGTCCAGCACCATGAAGAGAACTGTATAGTTGCAGAACCAGGTCACACAGGAGCACCTGGCAGTTGCATTACACCCACTATAATATAAGTTGGATATGTAATGTGGTGTCCTGAACCTGTTGCAGGTCGACGGAGGCACTCTTGCTGTTGTTCTGGCGGCACCCCTAGCAGCACCTGCAGTGGCAGATGTCGGCATTCCTGGGCTGGCACAGCCTGCAGCTAGGAGGGGTCGTGGCAGGGGCTATCCCTTGTAATCTACAAACTGCTATTGGGGCATCTGAAGTCGTTTGTACTATGGCTACAAGAGGAGCTGCCAAATGCCGATTGTGGATATGGTGCCGTGCGTTGCAATCGCTTATTGGAAGCGATCAGTAGCAGGTTATTTGTTTGCGCAGGGGTGTGTGCATGGATGTATGCAAAAGGGGATTTGTATATGAGCTGGAAAAGCAAATACAAGGGCTTATGGGGTCTGATGTAGTGACAATCATCCATGATGTGGCTCTGATTACAGCACGCAATATAATAAGTTATATGTTAATTCGAGGAGCGCCTTAATTGTTTGTTTGTAGCATTCACGGGTCGATCAGAGCAGCTTTTGGGGACCTAGAAGTTAGTGGGTTATGGCCTCAACGCCAGAGCTTGGACCAATAGCGCTGCTGGGCGGTATCTGAGAGATGGTTGGCCCTGTTCATGGTTGTCTTTTGGTTTCTTTGTTTCGTGCTTGTCTGTTTAGTTGTCTGTTCATGGTTGACACAACATGAGATGAATGCTACATGAGCTCGCAATGGGCCAAGCATCACCAGTCGTACGGAGTGATGCTGCAAGGACAGTCTTCAAGTGACAAGTGACTTGTTTGATCAGTACATAACAATAATGTATGATTATGTTGCAGCAGAGTGCCAGAAGTTGGGCAGACGGAAGCCCCATTGCTGCCAGCACTATTGAACTTTGGGTAGGTGGCCTGTGGGGTTGAGCGCCTGTGGCATCTTTGATCGGTGAATGGATGCTGGATCGGTGGTGGCTATGAGTTGACAAGCTTTTGGTGCTCAATTTATGGTTGTCTGGCTGGTGAGTGAAGGGATGCACACTTGGATACACAGTAACACTAAATCCCTGCGCCAATTGAGCCATGCACGCATCGGTCATATGCTTCTTGTTTTTTGGTCACGCCTCTCACATTCCTCAGTCAACAGGTCTGCTTCGCACCACGGACTAGGCTTCTAATAAGTACCATGTATTGCACGCTCGTCCGGGCCAGGCTAAGACTGAACTCAGTACGCATGTGACCTCTGCAACAGGTGCTCCCTGCCGTATGAGTACAGTTATGCGCTGGGCAATCAAGATTGCTATTCGCGCTTGTTGTTCTGACAGCTTTCAGATTCGGGCTTACATCCGCCGGGAAGAGAATGCTCGCCCTACTCACAGGCTGCGCCGCGGGAAGGCAGCTGTCATGCAGCCCAAAATATGCAGGTTTAATACATCATTCACTTATGCATTACATAAATTGATACATTCGAGCATGCTACAAGGCGGTTTGATGAGGGGTCCCCACTGCAGTGCGTCGGTGCTTTGAGACCGGTCACAAACATCAAGCCAATTCAAGTATCCCTCCTCTGGAATTCCAGGTTCCTAGGGATTATCGATCCGAGCGCAGTGGTTACCCAGCTCCAGACAAGCAGGCCTGGGCGTTTATAATCAGAAGGGGTTCCTTTTGTTAATAGTTTTCGTTAGTCCTGCGTATGTGCCTCGTGAAAGACCTTGAATCAAGGCATGACCAGATCCCTCATTGTTACAATACCGCCAAAATCTTTTGCACTCCACGTGGTTTATGTTGCTTTCAAAGCAGCGGAAGCAGGGCTGTGCTGTGGGCTGTGGTTGCATGGCCAGGTGCCGCACTCAGTATACATGTATTGGTAGGGCTTCAGGTAGCTTGTCGGCTTCTGCACATGCACAGTTCCCCTTTATACTTCTGGCAGTCTCCTCTGAGCACCAAGGCACGATTCCTTCTTCTGGTCGACCTGTGTCACTTCCGGTGTCACTTCCCGCTTAGTGACCCTAGGGTGATCTGAACCACGCCAGAGGTGGAATTTCGCCAGGACCTGAACCCTAAGCCAGCAGTCAGGGCATGAGGCCTGCCCTTGGAACAACCCAAGCCATCCTCTCGATTATTTGCTACTAGCTACTTAAAAAGAGCAGAAGCACCATGCGGCGGCGGCACTGGCAACTGCCAGTCACAGGTCCAGACATCTGATTACACTTTCAGCTCGATCACAAACCCTTCCACTTCCCTGCCTTGACCCTTGCCAGCGCCCTGCATGCTGCCCACGTGTGCTTCCCTGCTTCCACTGCTCCTTTGTGACAGTTGGTGCTGCAGTACTGTGCTAAACCACACATCTCACACAGCTGCACTTGATCTCCATCACAAGCAACCCCACAAAGGTCACATAAGCCATCTGAAACTTCCCACCACAGTGCAGTAGCGGGCTTGGCTTCACTTCCTGTGCTGCTGCCACTACTAGCTCCAGTGCTGCCTCTAGCTGGTGATGTGGTGGGGTCTGGTGAACTTTTGGCCTGGTTACAGCTCATGTTAGAGCACCCTGCAGCTTTGGCGAGCAGTGAGACTCCACATGCTGCAGCCACAGGTAACACCTTCTTCCATGGCAGCTGCTGCAGGTGTTGCTTCTGATGGTCTAAGCTGACAGCAGCTGCAGCAGTAGCAACCAAGGGGTGGTGGCAACAGTAGTGAAGGGACCAGGTGTCGGAACCAAGCAGGGCTACAGCTTCATTAACTGAGGTGTCCCTGCAAGCACACGCAGGCAGTTGACAAGGGTTCTGAGTGCTAATGCGCAATACAAAGGGTGCAAGGGTCTCTTGCATGGAGAAATGATCTGTGTCTACGATCCTAACGGTGGCAGGCAGCATATGATAAATCAAGCAGGCATAATGCTGAGGTCTGTGAAAGAGTAGTAGCTTAGAAGAACCACCACAAGCACTTTATCTCACAGGTTGTTAGAGACATCAACAGTGAGTAGAAACGTATGCATGAAGACATCCAAGCCGCCTTCCAGATCAGAGTACCAAAAGAAGCAAGAAGCTCAATGGACAACAATGGATCCTCAACTTCCGTACAGGGTGTTGCGAAATGAACGTGCCGGTGGCGGGGGGCCTCGGCTGACTCGACAAGTGAGAGGCCGGAGGTGTAACTTTTCGGGGTGACCCGCCCATCATGGCACAGCACATGCATGCCCAATTTGCACGGCGGTTACGGCTATGCATTTGTCTGATGATTTGCTATGTTTTGCTCTCAAGGAGTGTATGGCCAATTCTGACTTGGTGAAAAGTTGATCATGGGCTGCGCTGAAAATGCCCATTTTGAGGAGGCAAACGTGCGAATTTGGGCCTGAAAATTTCCGAAAAATGTGTATAAGTCCCTGGAGTTATGATGTGTGCTGGGACCCTTGCCCACCAGCTGCAAGTGGTTTGAAGGCAATCAGACAAGTGAGCTAGGACTTATGCTCCATCAACCATCCCCAAAGGGGCCAACTCTGAAGCGCAGGTAGCAGCCACCCAGCAAAGCAATGCCCATAGGGACCAGTGGGTGTTAACAAGCATGCAAGGGCCTGCACCAAGGATGGGCCCTGCCCTGAAGGGAGTGCCCTCTTAACTAGGACAGGAGCTGAAAGTTGGGGTCAAGCCATAGGGTGATGGTGCAAAAAAAGCACTTGTGAGAATGCTTAAACCCCAAGCACCCAAGCTTGGCCCTGCAACAGCTGACCACACCAGTGCATTCATCACAGCCTGCACCACTGCACAATATGTTTCCAGCACCATACTCCACATTGTCAAGACAGGCTGGAAAAAATGGCTGTGACAAAGGGGTCACGCCGAAAGCATTTGGTACAAAAGAGACCTAGAATGGAGCAGCCTATCAGCATGCCTCAACCCCACAGCATGTAATGAAACAAGACTTGCCTCCGCTGCAGCCTTATCCCCTTGCCACTGCAATCCAGGGTTTAAGCACCACAGTGGGATGTAGCAAAACACCCAGGGTTTGGTTGGCACAGCAACTAGGTGAAGTGCACAGGTGCCCATCTTGCACTCCAAACAAACATGTGCAAACAACACCCAAGCAGCCAGGCCCCCACATGCTGCTGTACTAGAGAGGGAGCCTCACCAAAGCCACCTGACTGCCACTCATGAGAATAAAGACTGGAACCATGGGAGCTAAGGCTAGCTGGCACATTCATTATGCAACACCCTGTGACAGGAGGTTTTGAATGCTCCATACCTAGTACCCTGTCTTATCCCCTTGCTTATTTACCACACAGGCAATCCTGCCCTTCATGCTATTGAACAGATGTGTTAGCATTGAGGAGGGGACTGCCTGGAACTGCTTGTGCACAGCTTCCTTGAACTCCTCAAAGGAATGGCAACCCAATGCATCAACTCTCGCTTGCACGTAACCCCAGACATTCTCAATAAGATTGAGATCTGGTGAGTTGGGAGGCCAATTTGGCAGCAGTCTTGCATTGGACTTGTTCTTCTTGCTCCACTCTTCCACCACACTTGGAGCATCCACATGTGCTGGATCACCATCTTGCTGCAGAGTCCAGCAACTGATTCCTTGGTTACTAAACAACCGCTGACCCCCAGGCAATAGGGTCTCCCTTAGCACACTATTGTACTGTGCTGCACATATGTTCCTGGCTGGCTCACCCTTCTTATTCTTAAAGGAGGGCTTGCTCTTGCTGCTGCCAGCAACTTGATGCAAGGGAGTAACACCATGCTTGGTGATTCCACCATACACATTGAGGCATTGGGGCTTGTTTGGCTGGTAGGCCCCATGTTTTTTGGCCTGTTTGGGCCAACTTTCTGCCACCTGCAGGGCTGAACGCTGGAACCAGGATACCGAAAGTAGAACTTCTTCCTGTCTGTGAAGAGGACATGGCCCCAAGAGGTCTTGCTGTTTTCCTTAGCAAACTGCAGGCGCTTCTTCTTGGTATCCTTGGTTAGCTCCTTCGGAGGACGCCGCTTGGAGACCACCATCTTGCACCCCTCACTTTCGGCTGCTTTCCTTGCTGCACGAATTACAGTGGACTTATGCACAAGCCGCGGCACAAGCCCCTCCGCCAGCAGCTGCTTGGCCACCTGCTGAGCACCTCCTTGCTGGCCCTCATCTAAAAGTTTCGAAGCATGAAGCGCAGCTGCCTCTGAAAGTATGGTTTTCCTGCCTGTCCCTGGCTTGTTTTCTAAACTCTGTTCGTTTTGCCACCGGTTGATGCACCGGCGTGCTGTCGCACGGCACACTCCACACTGTACAGCAGTCTCTGAGATGCTCTGACAAGCATTGTAAGTATTAACCAAATGTACTTTATCTTGCAGCGTCAACCTGGCCATTTCGGAAGTAGGCAGGTTTCACGTGCGAAGGCCAAGGGACCGTCCGTGTCGTAAGTGGCACAGCTGGTCAATGTGGCTTGCAAAGTTGTGTAGAATGAGAGCAAGTCTGTATCAATTGCTGCCTTGAGCCGGCGTTGAATAGGCTTCAAAGTTGCTTTCACAGGGTGTTGCGAAATGAACGTACCGGTGGCGGGGGGCCTCGGCTGACTCGACAAGTGAGAGGCCGGAGGTGTAACTTTTCGGGGTGACCCGCCCATCATGGCACAGCACATGCATGCCCAATTTGCACGGCGGTTACGGCTATGCATTTGTCTGATGATTTGCTATGTTTTGCTCTCAAGGAGTGTATGGCCAATTCTGACTTGGTGAAAAGTTGATCATGGGCTGCGCTGAAAATGCCCATATTGAGGAGGCAAACGTGCGAATTTGGGCCTGAAAATTTCCGAAAAATGTGTATAAGTCCCTGGAGTTATGATGTGTGCTGGGACCCTTGCCCACCAGCTGCAAGTGGTTTGAAGGCAATCAGACAAGTGAGCTAGGACTTATGCTCCATCAACCATCCCCAAAGGGGCCAACTCTGAAGCGCAGGTAGCAGCCACCCAGCAAAGCAATGCCCATAGGGACCAGTGGGTGTTAACAAGCATGCAAGGGCCTGCACCAAGGATGGGCCCTGCCCTGAAGGGAGTGCCCTCTTAACTAGGACAGGAGCTGAAAGTTGGGGTCAAGCCATAGGGTGATGGTGCAAAAAAAGCACTTGTGAGAATGCTTAAACCCCAAGCACCCAAGCTTGGCCCTGCAACAGCTGACCACACCAGTGCATTCATCACAGCCTGCACCACTGCACAATATGTTTCCAGCACCATACTCCACATTGTCAAGACAGGCTGGAAAAAATGGCTGTGACAAAGGGGTCACGCCGAAAGCATTTGGTACAAAAGAGACCTAGAATGGAGCAGCCTATCAGCATGCCTCAACCCCACAGCATGTAATGAAACAAGACTTGCCTCCGCTGCAGCCTTATCCCCTTGCCACTGCAATCCAGGGTTTAAGCACCACAGTGGGATGTAGCAAAACACCCAGGGTTTGGTTGGCACAGCAACTAGGTGAAGTGCACAGGTGCCCATCTTGCACTCCAAACAAACATGTGCAAACAACACCCAAGCAGCCAGGCCCCCACATGCTGCTGTACTAGAGAGGGAGCCTCACCAAAGCCACCTGACTGCCACTCATGAGAATAAAGACTGGAACCATGGGAGCTAAGGCTAGCTGGCACATTCATTATGCAACACCCTGTACGTACCTATCTGCATATAAATCATAGCTCCTTGCCCTGGCCCTCATAATGGCATGCCACACAGCGGCAAGGTGAAGCAGCTGGAATGAACCACCAGAATCCCACTGTGAGCTGCTGCTGCTACTACCACCCAAAGAACCCACCCCTTGCTTCAGCGGCTGCTGCTGATGCTGCTGACCCTGGGCTCTACTGTACAGGTGCATGACCTGTCCATAACTGGCCTCAGCAAAAAGCTCATACCCCCTCAAGGCAGTCACATCAGATTGACTGCTGCTGGAGGGCAACAAAGCACCCAGGAGCACATCCAACCTCAAACAGTAATCAACCAGCTGCTGCGGGGTGAAGACAGACTGCAGTAATGGAGGACATGAAGGGGCCACTTGTTAGAGATTGCTGTTGCCACAAGTTACCCTGGCGAGTGTACATGGGCGTTTCTATTGGCCAATACTGATGCAGCAACACCCTAGGAGCTTTGACCCGATAGAAACGAGGATGTGCATTTATGTAAACTGCATGTGCCATCAGGTCCACAATAGTCTCTCTTATCAGCTTACAAGACACCACTACCGTTTTGATTCAGTCTCATGTGTTCAGGTGTCAGCTGTAAGTGCTTGGCGATCCTTGAATTTTCTATGTGGTTGCATAAAGTTTTCAACTACTAAATCAGGTGTACCTGCTACTTCACATTGTGCGAGCTCCCACCAACCCAGGACATACCTGGTCCAGCCCCTTCCTTTCTGCCCTGGATATCTGCCGCACGGTGTAACCAGCAGTAGTGACTGTTGCCAGAGTAGCTGGCTCCTTAGGACTAGGGCCCCCCTTCGCAGCAGCATCACCTGCTGACTGCCCAAGGTCCAGTGCAGCCCTTACAGCTTTTCCGGGCTGGCTTCTGTGCTTGGCTGCTGCTGAAGCTGCTGTGGTTGAACCTGCTGCTGTGGATTGCATGGGCATAGGTTGCTCATAGAACAGACCACACAGCATGTGCATAGTCTCTGCTGCAGGGCAAGAACTTGCTGTGACATCAAAGCACAAAGGTATTATCCTTGTCAAACTGCTGCCAGAAAAACAGGTTGCAACAAGAATACACAGCTGGTGCCCATAATTACTCCACAACCACTAGAATTACTGCATTACCATTACTGCAGAATCAATACAAGGATTTGCCGCTTCTGTAAGGCAAAGCATCTGGCCAAAAGGCTACATATGAAGGGATTGAACAAAAAGGAACATTTGCCAGAAGCTGCTAAAAGCAGTGATACCCACCTGCACTCTTCATTTCCATCCATCCCCCAAGCAGCTGCCGATGCTCTCTAGAGACCTTGACAAGGTCCAGCTGTAAGGAGCCAACCACCTTGGCCAAGCCACTCCTGCTCAGCCCCAACCATGGGGAGGAGATTACCCTTGCTGCTGCCCTGCTGGCTGCTGCTTCTGCACACTCTGCTCGGCCCACCTTGATACCCTTCTCCACAGCATGAGCCCTCAGCGCTTGTGCTGCAAAGTCTGGAAGCAGACTGCCTGTGTGTGCTGCCACTGCTGCTGCTGCCATATGGGCGGGTTGGCCCCTTGGTATCCCCCTATCCCCATGGTCAAAGTTCACACGACCAGCAGTTCTAAGCAGCTCCTCACTGAGGGCTGCAACCTTAGCATGGATAGCAGCAGCTGCAGCATCCTTGATAGCTTCCTCTTCTTCTGTACCTCCTCCTGCTGCATATCCTAGAGCAGCAGAACCAGCAGCTGCGGATGCCTGGACAGCAGCTTGAACACTGCTGATTACTGCTGCTGCCGGCTTAGCTGTCTCATACAGCCGCCACAGGGCTGCTCCTGCCTGGTGGCTGCTTATGCTCTCAAGAGCTGCCCTGGAGGCTTGGTTAGGGCCTGTCAGACAACCAGGGTCACCCTGGAGGCTGGAGCTGCTGCTGCTAATGCTGAGCTGGGTTGTGGTGTCTCTTGTACCAGCATGGGTCATGGAGAAGCCTTTGCTGAACACTAGGTGACAGGTTGACACCAACTGCAGCATGGCACAACAACAGAGACAATGTGAGCAGCTGATAAATGACCAATACCGTTTGAAATGTATTGCAGGAATAATGTGGTCGTGTCAATGCTAAAACAGACCAGGTAGAAGTATCTTTTGCCCGGTATAACAGGAGCTGTAATTGCTACATGTCAAATTTAGTAGGCAGCTCCATCATATCCGTCTGCAGGTATGTGAAGACTGCTTTATCGTGAAATTGCTGCCTAACCAAAAACGCTTCAATGATGAGCTGTCAACTACTGAACCAGAGCTAGCAACAATGTTTCTTCGCAATTGCCTTGACCCATTATGCCGACCCCATACCATCAACAGAAGTGACTGGAAGGACAAACACTGCATGCTGGCCCCATTATAGGGTTACCTCCTTTCTCTCCGTTAACGGCAGCTTGGCATGCTCTGCCAGCAAGCCCATGAGCCCCACTGGTGACCCCTGCTTCGTAACCCCTGCTGCTGCAGCCCAAGTAGCTTTTACTGCCCCAGCCTTCAGCAGCAGCTGTAGGGCAGCCAGCTCACAAGCCCGCTGCTGCTCCTGGCCAAGCTCAACCTCTTTACTTATAAGACCCTCCACTTGAGCTGCCAGCCCAGCACCTGCAAGCTGTGGGCCCTGCTCTAAGGCTGTTGCTAGTGCGTGTGGTAGCTCTTTTGCATCTGCTCCCAATAAGCCCTGCAGCAGCACCTGTGGGATAGCTGCTCCTAATGGGCCACGCAACACTGGCATCTCCTGCAGGAGGCCAGTACCATCCCAACTCCATGCAACCCCCTGCGGCTGCTGCTGCTCCACAAGCCTGCCAGGAGCACAGCAGCTACTGGCCCCGTCTGGATTGGTGCTTTCTGTACTTATGCTCAGATGCGTAGGGGTACCCTCCAGCCCAGCGCTACTAGCGAAACTCCAACTGGACCCAGATAGCTGTGCATCAGTTCGGTTCAGATTCTTAGAAAAAGAGGAAAGAGGAGCCATCATGCCTGGAACCCCCAAGCTGACCCTGAGCTGCTGCCTTGCTGCTGCCAATGGGAGCAAGCTCTTCCATCCAGCCCACTTCTGTGCGTAGTACTCATCAATAGCACCGGAATCTTGATTGCCATGCTCTGTTTGGCTCTCGTTTGCTGCCTCATCTATCAAATCCCTTTGCTTACCCATGCTTGCTTGTGCATCTGAGAGCTTGCCAATGGCGTCCCATACTGCCAGCAGCTGCTCGGCAACCCCTGCTACTGCCACAGAGTCTGCATCTGTGGCTGCAATAACCCGACCTTTCCCAACTGCAATACCCCAACCTTCTCCAACTGCAATACCCTGACCTTCCCCAAGATTCAAACCTCTGATTTCCCTACCCCTTCTGCTGCTGCTTCTGACCCCTCCTGCTGCTGCACCATTGTCTTGCTGCAAAGACTCAGGGCTCTTAGGCCCTGCAGTATCAGCCAAGCTTGCACTAGCAGTGGTACCCCCTGCAGGTGCAAGCCGCTTGGCTTGCAACCTACGCCTTAACCTGGAGCCCTCCTTCCCCTTCACTTGCTGCTGCTGCTGGTCGCAGCTATCCGGCTGCTGCTGCCTGCCTTGCCACTGTTCTGCTGCATGTGCTAGGGTTCCCCACGTTCCCCTTCCATTGGACCCCAGTCAAACCTCATGCCCGGCAGCATTGCCCTGCTGCTGCCACTGCTGCTGCTGCGGGAAGCCCCTCCAAGTCTACATATGAGGGCCGTGTCAGAGCTTTTAACCTGCTGCTGCTGCTCCTGTACAGTGGCCCATTTGATGGCCGTGCTGCAAGCAGTTCCATTCAAGCAGCCACAGAACCGAACACACACAGCACTGCTGTTACTGCAGCAGTTGATATGACTGTTAACATCACTGTTGCAATGGCATGTTGTGCAACTGCCGGCTGCACTACCAGAGCAGCCTGTGCGGCTCTCCTCCCCTGCCCCAAGCTGCCGCAGCTGCAGAGGCTGTTCCTCTTTTATGGACATACTAGCTTCTGCCTTCACACTGCTTCCTTGAGCTGCTGCAGCAAGCCCTGAAGCAAGCCAATGCCCCTCAATGCCAACCGCAGGCAACCCTTTGCAACTGCTGCCCCTACAGATGCCAGTAGGATTAGTTCGTGCTGCCTTCCCTAAAGTAGTAGCAGCAGGAGTAGCAGAAGCAGCAGGAGCCTGGTCCTGTTGGCTGATATCCCTGCTAAAACCTGTGGAGTGATCTAGTTGGTCCTGATCAGAAGGACACTTAATGATATCTGAAGCTGCAGAGCATCCAGCTTGTGGCAGCTGTCCGCGCTGGTGCGATAGATCTGCCTCTAAAACCCACCCAGCAGAGCTGACCTCCTCCCCTCCCCCGACACCAAACAGCAGCAAGTCGGCAGCACCTTTAAGCTCATGACCAGGTGTTGCAAGCAGGTTGATAGTTGCTGTGCCACCTGCAGCCCCCTTTAAGCTTCCTGCTGCTGGCATTGTTGCAATCACCTCCAAGGAACATGCTTTCATCTGGTCCCTGAGGTTGTGCTGACGGTTCTGCGTGACCCCTAATTGGAGTTTCCCTTGCTGTTCCTTGGCCTTGACGGCGGCATAGTGCGCCACCAGCAGGCCCCCTGCTTCCCATAGCTGGTCAGCCAGCTCCTCCTGAAGTGCTGCTACAGCTTTCAGAAACCCAGCATCCTGCTGTGGATCCCACCCTTCCGCCCGCTGCTCTGATCCACCCTCCCCCTTCTCCTTCTGCTGCCATTGACTCAGAACCGCCACAGCTGGATCGAGCGGGGATAATCGGCCATTCAGGGCATGCTCTAACCACTGACTGCACAATTGCAGCGAAGCAGGCTGGTCCAGCCATCCCTGCATGCGCTTGTGGACAAGATGGCCAACAGTAGCATGGACATGCAGTACCACGCCCCAAGCCTTGACTGATATCTGCAGACCATCTCTAGCTACTGCCCCCCTGCTGCGTGCATTCTCTCCGGCTGCGCTGCAGATGCCAGTCCCACGCTGCTCACCAAGATCCCTTCCCGGCTGCCCTGCCGCCGCCTCCGCTGCTGCAGCTGCTCTCTTTGCAACACAAGCCGCTGGACTTGCTGCAAAAAAGGATAGACCAGCAGCCAAGGGACCTAGCCCAGTAAGCTGGCAGATCGCCAAAAGCAGGAGTGCAGCTACCGGCATGTCGTCAGGCCAGAGGAAGGTTGCAAAAAGGAGCAGTGTAGCGCTGCTTCTGAGGTGCAACTGACAACTGAGCAACTGACAAGGATTCACTGCTGCTGTCTACAGTTGCATCAGCTGCAGCAAAGACTCCGGCAACCTCCTTCCATGAAGCAGCCCCAGCAGAGAACTTGGCAGACACGAGTTCATGCACCACGTTGAGAGACTCCTTCTCCCACCAAGCTCGATATGTCTCAAGATGCTGTTGGAGGTACAGATCAGCAGCAGTCCTGCACCTATCTTCATTAGCATGCAGCACCAGCAGCAGCTGCTTCAGAAGTTCAGGGGGAACCCGGAAGGTCTGCCGCTGGTCCTGCTGCTCATGGTGTAGTTGCTGCTGTAATTGGTCCTGCTGTAGTTGATGTATTTCCTCCTCCTGCTGCTGCTGCTGCTGCTGCTGCTGCAAGAGCTGCATCAGTTCAGACCCTTCTGCAAAGGCTAGCTGAAGGTACAGCTCCACTTCATTGGCTTTGGGGTTGCATCTGTCAGCTGTCTTCAACGGGATAGCTGCTTCCTGCTCCAGCTGCCCAACCACAGAAGCCTTCTGCTGGAGTTCAGGGGGCAAACCTTCCAAACCCAAGAGCTGCTGTAGGAGGGAGCTGACACCTTGATAGTGCTTGTCCCAGCTGCCCCAGCTGCCACCAGTGCAAGCAGCAGGACCCCCTGCTTTGCTGATATCCTCCACTAACAGCACCCTTTCCACAGGCACTGGCCCCAACCCTTCATCCACTTTTCCTTGCATGAGGCATGGCACTGCAGGAGAAACCTTATCAATGCACCCCAGATTACTAGTATTCCTTTCTCCATGCCTCAGCTTTCCAAGCCTCGATGCCAGGCTTGAGTCATCCTCTTCCCAGCTGCTAGCTGCACTACAGCTGCTCCTGCTCCCGCTGGCACTATCAGCAGCACTCTTCTGAGAAGCATGCATGTCACTATTGTACTGCTCACTGGGTGGCTCCTCTTGGGCACATGCTATCATGCTCTGCGCCAGAGCCTTCAACATCCTCTGCAGCAGCTTCAAGGGTAATCCAGGGATGTCCCTCTTCAGCTGGCGCAGGGCGCTGAGAAAGTCCTTGGTTGCTAGGCAGGCAACCTTACCAGCTGCCTGCAGCAACTCAAGCTCTAAGGAGCTGCTGACAGCAGGTATGCTGCTGCTGGCAGCACTGCCTGCTTGGCGGCTGCCATTGCCGCTGCTGCCATTGCTGGTACTGCCAAGGCTGCTCCTACAGCTGCTAACGGTTGTAGTCGGAAGACCCTCCAGAGCACAGGTGACTCGGTGCAGCACTGTGTCTTGCAGGAGTAGCAGCAACTGGTGATGGGCTGCTATGGAGGCTGTAGCGACGATGCTGAAACGGCAACTGCAGAGGTCGTCAACGGTCATGAAAAACTGGTGTCAGCATTTCAGCAGTAAGGAACACATATTCAAGCGAGCTTCTCCAGAGGCAATCCCTCAGGGGTGAGCACATTGCTAATCCTGACCAGTCTTTCCAGAACTAATAGCTATCCTTGGATGATAACAGTCCTGTAATCATTATGATTAATCATATGCCACATTGAAGTTGCCATAGGCCCTTCACCTTAAAGCTGTCAATAGTGAGGTGGAACAGAACAAGCATGTTCTGCAAAATAGCTACGGCCTACCCCAAAATTGATGAAAGGCGCAGCATGCATAAACATGGCTATGGATCATCTCATATGTACCCCTTCTACAGGACGGCATATCACATCCAAATACAGCAATGATTATTTTGCTTCCCTGGATGCTTACCTCTCCAGTTCCAACATGTGCTGCTGGATGAAGGTTTCCAAACTGAGCTTGAGGTGATGCAGTAAAGCAAAGCTCTGCTGCTGCTGCCTGGACTGTGGCTGTGGCTGTGGACCATGCTTCTTCTTCTCCTTCCGCTTTTGCTTTTTGCTCTTCTGTTCCTGATGGTTGTTAGCCGCCTGCAGAAGCCGAGCATCATGGGAGGCAATTTGCTTAGCTGTCATCCAGTTCACATGTTGCATGGAGCTGCTTGCAGCCTTGTGCGCAAGTGCAGCAGCAGCTGTGGGTGGTGCTGCTGCATTACAGAAGCTGTGTAGCTGCAGCAGCAGGTCTCGTGGATCGGGGGGGGAGTTGTGCTGCTTGTCCTTGTTCGCTGACTGCTTCTCTTGCTGTGTCCGTGCACTGTAAGTGCTAAGGGGATCGTGGCAGGAGGGCAGGTAGCAGATGTTGGGGCCTGAAGACACTTCAGGATACTGTGCTTGATGCATGACCTGCTGGGCATCCCAGCACTGCCCCGCCAGCTGTCCTCCTTGCTGCTGTTGCATCTCATCCTCTGCCAAGGAGGCGAGCAACTGCAACAGGCTCTGGAGAGTTGCCATGTGAAATGGAGTCTCCACAGAAATCCTGCAACACACAAATGTGCCCAAGCTTAGAAATGGAGAGATCACATACATGTTGCTTGTGTTGCTTTGTGTGGATGGCTTTGCCACTGTTGGGGTACTTTTAGGAGTGGCCTAGGGAGAAAACCTACATGCTGAGTTTCAGGCTTGTGACACAGAACTACTGGCAAGAAGAAGTTGTGTGCCTCATGATTATGAAGACATTTCATAAACTGCCATCTCATTGCCTGTCTGGATTGGCACACATTGATATTTACAATCTCTTCTTGTGTGACAAAACTTCATCTCAAATGGATGAAGCACGCATCTGTGTTGCACTATTAAAGTAACAATTACACCCACTTGTACACAGCTACCACACGCAGAGGCATTGTAAGCAGGGGGGTGCCATATGCTTACATCCATTGGTTTCCAGATCACCCGTCGTACCTGGGTTCTAGCAGCCCAGCTAGGTAAAGCAGAAGTTGTGAGACGAGTACAACCACATGGTCTGGTCGCAGGTCGTGCAGCAAAGGATGCAGCCAGGAGGGCAGATAAGGAGAAGTGTTTGTGATGTTGGCCTGCTTGGCAGTTGTTGCACATGTAGGGCTGCCAGTGGTGCAGCTGCAACAGTCTTGGGAAGGGAGGATGTCCCTTGGATGTAGCTGTTCCTGGTTGAGCTGGTGGCTGGAACCAGCTGCAACCTGAGCAAGCATCACTGAAGCTGACAAGGCAAGGGCATCGAGTAGCTGTGGCCTCCATCCTGCCAAAGTGCTGCTAGCTGCAAGACCCTCCAGGCCCTCCTGCTGGTTGAGCTTGGCATGCACATACGTCAAGAACTCCTTTGCAGTCTCAGGGTCGCTTTGTAACAGTTGCGTGAAGGTATGATTGCCTTGGTCACCTTGTAAACCCTGCTGGGTGCTCGAACAGACCACAGAGGGAGGGCAGGCCTGGCATAGCAACTGGTCGTAAAGTTGACCAAAGTCTGAACGGTCAAGGAAGATCTGATTGATGTTGTCTGCACCGGAAGCCTCCAGGCACGTCACAGCTGCAGGCGTCATGAAGTGACAAGCAGATGGTTACAGCTTACAGGTCCTATTCTGCTTAGTCCACGAGATGGGCTGTTATGGTCGTGGTACAAAGATAGCTACTGTACAGCACGTATTTATCATATGTTGATATGCACGAACACCTATTGACTGCTTGCTGTTGATCAATCTTCGTTGCCAGCATTTATACGCACCTGCTTTTATGTGGGGCACAGCATTGTCATCCTCCGTGCTGCACCAATCCAGTACCGTGCTAGCCCAGGAGGACTGGCCTGCCTTGCGAATTTTGGGCATCTCTCAGTATCAAGCAAGCATCATTTGTTTACCCCTTGGGTCTAAGGCACCTGTTTGTAAGGTCCAGCCTGCTTTGTTAGCAGCGACAGCGACATCTCGAGCCCGATGCCCAGTATCGTCTCTCGCACATAGAGTATTAAAAGGGAATTACAACGTAGCTGCTCTGTGTTTGTAAGTCGTTATCTTATGGTATCGATCTTCGACAGAGGGTGCAGTCAGTACGCACAGCATGGCGAGCATGCAGGGAACCGCCCAGCTTGAGACCTCGCTAGTCAAACTTCAGGTACATGCTCTTTGCTTTTCATGCGCCATGGAGCCTTTCAAGAAACCTGCCTTTCGCTCCTAGCTTGCACCCCTGCGCTTTTGTCATACACGTCCAAGTCAAAGTTAACTCCTGGCCTGGAGTTTTGGAGTGCCCCAGCAGTGACTCCCGCAGTCGGTGCAGCCGAGCGGGAGCTGAAAGCCGCATCCAAACGTAAAATTCACGCGAACCACAACAAGGGAAAATTATACGCGATCTATACCTGATACTAAAATCGAGCCGGTCTTGAACAGCCGATAGCCTGTAAACGGCTAACTTGTAGACTAATTTCCTCCCGTTGCCGATCGGCAGGCATCCCTGGTTTGAACCTAAGAAAACAACAACAACCAATAGATTGGCCATCGCACAAAACACACAAAGTCAATTCCACATTCATGTCCAATTGTCATGTAGGTCCTTGCTTGGCATATGGATGCTGCCTCTATAGCTCTGCTGGCTAGTGCATGCTTCTGTTTGATTTCTTCAGTTCACACTGACTGAAATCAACTGCCCAAGCCACGATCGCACCTCACAGCTTCCCCCCCCCCCCAATCCCTTCCTGCACCATTGTTGAGTCCCTTCATGCTGCCCAAGGATGCTTCCCTGCTGCTGCAGTACTGTGCTGTATTCCACAACTTACCCATCACCATCCCCTCTACCCGCAGCCACCATAGCATTAATCACAAAGGCATTCTTGATAGCCCACCACAAAGAGCAACCACCTAGACTTCCCGGGACATGACCATCATGCTGATGGGGTGTCCATTTCACCCCTTCTGCTACACATGTATGCCCCTTGCTATTCTGGGCCTGCTGCTACCTCTGGCACAGGTGCCGCCTCCTTCCACAGCAACTGCTGAAGGTGCTGCTTCTGCTGGTCTGAGCTGACAACACTAGCTGCAGCAGTAGTACTTAGCAAGAATGGGATAGTACTGGCACCAAACTGTTGGCACAAAGTGTCCATGCCCAGAAACAGCATAACCTGCATGAATGGTACATCCCTGCAGATGCACCATCCAAGAATACGGTATTTGAGGACCTCCACGACTAAGAGCGTTTTTGAACAACAGTGGTTGATAACAACCGTATGCTCATCCAGACATCAAACAAAACAAACAAACAAAACAAATAGTGTGGCAGAAGGCATCTAAGGCATTACAGGCATAGGCATGGTAACACTCCCTGCTGCAAAAAAGTGCATGCATGCAACTGTAGCTCCCCCACCTTCAAATGATACAGAGCAAGCATCAGTGCATTGGCCTATGCATGCAGTATCTTGGTGCATCAGCTGGCGGGGAGACACCGCGTGCAAGAAAGCACAAGTTGCAATGAAGTCTCTCCCCTATAAATCACCATATGATAGTCAAATTGCCTGTAGTATGCATGGATGTACAGTGTACATGTCAGCCAGAGAGATTGAAATATTACCGATTGCTTTGCCCTGTGATGTATCGTAATGCATTTGAAAATCCTTGACTTGGCTTGAATTGTGACTTTGTTCCAATAAACCGCTCTTGTGTGCATACCTGTCTTGATAAAGAGCCAAGGTCCGCGCCTTGGCCTTCATGATGATGGCATGCCACAGAGCGGCATAACTGCAGCAGCATGGCTGACAAAGTAGAGCTCCATGATCATGTTTAGCTGCTGCTGCCAACATCATCTGCTGCTGTGCTGTTAACGTTTGACACCTGCATGATTATAGCTCCCTCAGCACACATGTGTCTGCCTGTCCGATAGCTGCTCCTGCATTGCTGCTAGTGATGTGTTGTCGTGGCAGGTCCAGCAGCAGCACCTCCTGCCTCAGGCTGGAAACTGCACTGCCAGAGGCTTGGGGCTCATAATTACCTAAATGATAGGTGTTTGCACCAGATACGAGCTTCAGCATTGATCACTGGCTGCAGTTACTATTGAAGATAGTGCTTTACAAGCAACCGCTCAATGCCATCAGATCAGTCACATCCATTCAGCTTCTTCCACTCAGCCAATATGATACAGAGATTGCTTATTTGACCACCACAAAGTCAAGGAGCATTTGGCACTAATTAAGAGCTCTATCTACCCCTATTCAGCAGCTGACATGCGTCATGCCAGCGCAATGCTTAGCACAATACATAGATGCATGATTAGCGTACAGAGCACCTTTTACATACAGGCAACAGAACTCAGCATACTTCCAGCTGCATGTGCGGTCCAAGTATGCTTGCCTAGCAGGTCACTAAATTCCAACCTTTGATAAAAAGACAGGTGTCAGCACAACTATATGTGGCTAGGGATTGATAAATACTTTGTCTCACGTGCAGCAGCCACATATAAGAGCAGTCACAACCGCTCTCACCTGGTCCGTTCCCCTCCATGCAGCCTTGGACATAGTATGGCCAGCAGCTGTGATAGCAAGTACAGGGGCTGCAGAAGAACCATTGGTTGCAGGAATCCCTCGGGTGCCCACAGCTTTTCATAGGTTTTGCTGATTTGTCGGGTCTTCCTGCTGCTGCTGCTGGCCCTGAAGATCATCCTGGAGCTAAGTAGTCTGCTGGTGCGTGAGATGTTGCTTACCCTGAATGGATTGGCCAGAAAGCATGGCGGGCCTGCAAAGATTGCAGGGCTCGATACACATCCAATACTTCACTAGCGAGGTGTAATTGAATCATGCAATCATGGGTCATATGCTTGTTGTTATGCTTGTACCTCCCTCAATATGCATCAATAGCCTGTTTGCTTCGCCCCACTGGTACTTGGAGCAAGCTCTGCATGTGGCATACCCGCACTTATAAAAAGGATCCTGCATCAATACCAGATGGGCTCATCATAACACATCCGTTTACCAGCTCCGACCACTGCAACAGCATATATGGTAGCTACCACTAGTACCAATTAAACCAGTGATAACAGCAAGGAACTCCCGAATTCAGACCTGAATCGAACATGGCGCTATCTGGTAACCTCCAAAAATCCTCATCACAGCATCACACTTCCCCGTTGAGTAGTCCACTAGTAGACTGATTGAGATTAACAGTAAGGCCGATGTCTTGGGGCAGTGAACCCAAATGCAAGCTGGATGTATCCTCAATGGTGGCAGACTTACACCGTGATCAATACAGTTCCCAAGCATAGCATCGGATGCAGCTTAAACATATCCTCAGAGTCTGTCCAGAGACATACGAGCATCAAACATAAAACACCAGACTGACCCCAGAAACGGTCAATGACAAGTGTATATAGCAGCGGACAGTAAAAGACAACTCTCACATGAGGGGATCAGCAGACACAGCAAGCGCTGTGTTATGTCCTGTTAATGCACTAGCTGAAGGCACTTAGGCCGTATGTAGAAGAGGCTTTCAGCAGCCTCCTTTGCTTAGCCTGCCTTACTGCCATGTAGAGTATAGAAACCAAGCATCCCCAGGGTGCACAGAGTCCCACAAAAGCCCATACATGCACAATATCTGCACTCAACTGAGGGCACTGCATAGCCCAAAAGGTGTACAGTGACCTTTCTCGTATAATTGCATCCCTACTGAACATGCACAGCAAGCAAGCGACTTAACTTTCCCTGGTGGGCAATGGTCTGGCGCTTCACACGAGATATTCATCAGTTATGACCATGCTGCACTCTTGCAACATGCCGTAAATCCTACACAGGTTTTCATCGCATAGCAGGCCACAGCAAGGGAGCATCTCCACGGCCCTTCTATTTACTCCTAAGTTGTATAGTTCAATCAGTGTATCCTAGGAGCGATGTGCGCACCACAAGGCAGAAAGCAAGGCCTCCTTAGCAGTTGCCTGGTACATTAGACAACTGAAACAAACAAATGGCGCCCAAGCAGATCCCCCGCCCCCCCATATAAGGTGTCATAGACCAAAATTTTGCCAAGGACTGAGGTGGAAGCCCTCACCTGCAGAGGCAACCGTTTATACAGTCCCTCTCAGTGTAACTCTTCAAGAAAACCGTAAGATAGCACATATGGGTACAGTAGATATGCTGTCTATGGAACTCGCTGGCCTCACCACTCCACCATGTAAGCCAGCTTCAGCAGCTTCTTCACAGTTTCCGGCTGGAGCTTGTCCAGGTAAGCATCAGCACATAGCTGCTCCATCAGCAAGCCAGGCTTCCTCTGGGGCAGCCCCTTTGTGTGGCACGTACACCCCCTACTCAGGCTGCTAGCCGAGCACTTCTTACACCTCCAATCCTCCTCTACGTGCTTTGGCAGGTTCAGCTTGCGGCAGCCACAATCAAGTGCAAGCTGGTCGCATGCAGTACAGTACCAATTGGAGGCTGCACTGAATGGCTGAGCATCAGGGAATCCTGAACAAAACAGAGCAAGGTAGCTGTTTTGTCAGTGAGGCCTGCGAGGTGCACATGTGCATTGGCTAGGAGTGATTCAAGTCTACAACAGCCCTCAGACCGGGACTGACGCCCACTGGCCGTCAAGCCACTTCAGCAGTGTCAACATTTACACCAGCTAAACATGTGTGGCCCGCGGCAAAGAGGACATCGGGTGCACTAGCAGCAGTTTATAAAGCTTCTGCTGGTACAGGGTCATATTTGCAAGGATGTCTTTAAGCATGTTGGCGTTCAAACGTAAGGGTGTGGTAGTGGGCTACAATTGCCGAAGTTTGTACAAGTCAATCAATCAAAACGCAAGACCAGCTATGCAAATGGCCAAACCAACCCAAACTCCTGATCACAGTCATGAAGTCACACAACCGATGGTGGACTCGCCCACGGAAACATTGAACATCATTCCACCAGTTTGAACTCCATGATCATGCATGTCCAAGCAGATACAATGATGCCAAATACTGGCCCTGGAAAAGTGCACACATTTCTCCGGAATGCCTCACTCACTCATTCACCACATCTGGATTAGCAAGGTATAAGCCAATGCCAACTACACACGAAGGTACATCTTGCACGATGTGGTCAATGACTAAGGCAACATATCTTCATCTGGAGGCCAACATTGTTCAGTATATGCGAGACCACACAGAGCCCCACCTCGGTGGAACCTCTCCTGCAAGCCACCCTTCATGCAGTCCAGACAGAGCTGCATCAGCTCGTCTAGTTGGAGCTCCTCAGCAATGGGGACCCAGAAGAGTACATGTTGAGGGTCGCGCAGGTCTGTACACCACTCCCAGCTTTTGTAATGTCCATTGAGATAAGATGAATAACCAGTAGGCTTCGCATGTGGTGGGCATTCGATGACCCCCTTAATAGAGGCCAAGCATATTTTCTGGGTGATGGCGATGTCATACTTGTGGGATAGCCTCAGCACCTGGGCCAGGAGATCCTACGAACGCAACAAGGACAGATTGAAAAAGATACCGTAGCAGCAAGTAGGTTAGCAATGCTTCAGATATAAGCAGCAATGTGTCGACATGGGTTCATGGGCAAGTCGGCTGTTGAGTTGATGGGTGCCGCGCAGGCTCGCCTTTTCGACAGTAGTTCGCCTCCCCCCAGCATCTCCGGGAAAGCTAGGGTACAGAAAGCCGATGGCACAGGCCCAAGCAGCGTGGGTGAAGTCTGTGACTGACAGCTTGCGTTCGGCCCCCCCGTCACCTAAGGCATCAATCATGTTGGCCAGTACTGGTGACCCATGTTTCAATATGTACGAATGCGTGGGAAGAAGCTTTGCACCACCGCATTCAAGTTGGATATCGCAAGCAAGTCCAGCCATGACTGGAAATCGAGCTGCAGCAGAAAATGGTTGTCGGAAATGGACTACCACTTAACTTTTCCATCTGATTTGCTACCTCTACATAGCGGTTTGGCGCCATTGAACAGCGAACCCGTGTCGATCTTCAATTGGATTCATATGAGTGCCTCAGGAGTCACTAGCATGTGTCACTAGTGACTCAACAGTGAGAACACCGGACAGAAGTCTGCTTGCATGGTCAAATAATTGCCTGCTCCATAGAAGCGGGCACGGCTCTGGCCTGCAGAATCTATCAATGCTGACAACTTGTCATTCTTCAGCGGATCTCACTCAAGGTCACATCGGGCTGCAGGCCTTCTCGGCCAGCAACGTTGCCTAGAAGCGCCCTTCGGCTTCGCTTGGCTCCGCCATTGACAAGGAAAATTTTAGATATGGTGATAGCAGTCACTGGGCCTGTGTTGCTGCTGCTACTGGCTACCGCTGCAGTAGCTCAGCGTACCTATAAGTTCCTACCTAAGCCAGGCACTCCCGAGGCCCTTCGGCTGTTTGACGCAAAAGACACACCAGGTAAGCGGCCAAGTCGCGCGCTTCCAGCAGCCAAGAGCGCCCCGTTTTCCAGTTTGCCAGTAGCCAGTAGCCAGTGTAACTCTCCCGGGCGACTACAAATTTCCACAATATGTCCATTCAGGTGTAGTGAAGCGCCTATACTTGCAGAACCTCATCGCAACCACCCCTTCCGATAAACTGAAGGCAACGCTCCGGAAGCTGGCCACCCCAGCGGTCATGAGGTGAGTTGTCCCTCTCAGCAGACTTCACTTAACCTGGACCCCCATCTGCATGCGGGTGCTTACAGTTACCAGACCACCCCGTTATGTGTAATTTTAAACCATGGCACATGACAAGTAACTGGATCCATGCTTCCCAGTCCTGCCGGCTTTTAAGCAACAGCAATCACCACCATGTATCTGAAAAGCCGCGAGCTTTTTGCACTGCAACTTGCCACCTGCAAATCAAATGCCTGAGCCAAAGCATCGACCTACCATCTTATCAAATCGAAGGTCCTTTCCTCCTGTATCATGCAGCCGCTGAGCCAAAGCATTGACCCACCATTCTATCAAACACTCTCCTAATGGCTTTCTGTTCTGTGTCACGCAGCCGGATCCAGGTCAACCCTGATTACCTCCTGGACCACCCTCTGGAGATCGTGCCATACTTCACCAACCAGGAGTTTGATGAGACCATGGCCTTAGTCAGCCAGGAGCTCAGGAACAGGAAAATGGACATGACAAAGCTGACGCCCAAACAGAGGCAGGAGCTTGACAAAGCTTTTGCAACGGGGGCTGTTTCAGACTGGCTGTCTGAGAAGTTTGGAGCTCAAACCAGTAAACCTGATAAGGTGTGCATGTGCAGCAGCTGGATTCTTGCTGTGACTGCACAGCTTCCCATGCAGCTGCTTGTCACACTCCAGATTTCCAGAGTTGTACCATGCAATAAGCGTTGCGGGCACTAGCCTGCAGGGCACCTCTCAAGGCCCATATGAGCCATAAACTTAGCTATGTAAAGAAGAGGAATTACCCACCTTGCACTCAGTTCTTGCGATGTGCCTGGTAGACACTGTTGCCTTAAGACACCAAGCTACGTACAGTCGACCTTTTGCCATGCATATCACCAGGCCTTACCCAATTAAACTTTTGCAAGATAAACATCTGGAGTTGGTATACTACCATTCCAAACATGTACATGCACTAGATACCCTGTTTCTGGCATTGTTCCATGCTGGTGGTGGCTATGAAGAGATGGTATCGTCCCAAATTAGATTGTTGCTGTTGTTCCTGCCGCAATGCCTGTGCCAGTATGGGACCTATACTAAACTTCCTGCTGAATGCCTGCTGTTCTCACTGCTTTTATTACTGGCTCATCTCGTAGCTGCTTGCAAACACCCAGCCATCCCCTGCCAAGCTCACCCCCGCTCAGCAGCAGCTCTATGGTGGCCCCTTCCCCAAACCAACCACTGGCAAAGGGAGCATCAAGATCTCTTCTTCGCCTCTGACCCTACAGCAGCAGGTGGCTGCTGTCCAGCACTTCAACCCTAAGAGCGGAAAGAAGGAGCCACAGAGGTTTGGAAAGCTAAATGGCTTCAAGCCTGTGCAAGTGCCTGTGGTGTTCCACTGTAAGTGCTGGGGGCAGTGGAGGTTTTGGGTGCTTTTGACCTAGCTGCTGGAGCTCATGTCTAGGCATATGTTGTCATACATGCTGAAGACAACCCGTATTCTGTTCCACCTCGTTGATCTTTGTGACAGCTTGAGGTGCAGGGCCTATTGCACTTTTTGCTATGGCATGTTATGAATTGTAAGTGCTGAGGCGGGAGTCAAGGAGTTGAGCATCAAATTGCTTCTGCCGAAGTCTTGCAGCTAGGCCAACGCTGTTGCTTCCGACACAGCTATCATAGAAGACATGCGCGGTGCTAATTTCTTGCTTGCACAATCACTTGCTGACTGGAGGGAGCTTTCGGTGGGCCTGCACGTTTAGCCATCGGCTTGCGTGAACCCCCTTTGGACCCGCTTTAACATTGATACACATCTGGTAATGCTATCTTTCCATGTGGACTGGTGTGTGATCTGAGCTTAAGAATTTGCGGAGATAGCTCAGGGTAGAGCAGAAAACTGATATCTTTGTGTCACTGGGGTTGTGAGCATTGATCATGTCTTTGCAGGCTGCCGTTTCATTATGCAACTGCTCCTAACTTCCATGATGTTATCTCTCATTATAGCAGTATCGTGACTTGTCATTATAGCACTGTCGTGCTTTCAAGGCAAATTCGTTCCATATCCCTTCTGAAACCCTCTGTGCGGACAGCTGCAGACTGTTGTTGGTGTTTCGACTCTGAAAGGTTCTTTATGAGTGAACCTGTCTTACTTGCTGATGGTGCAGTGATGGGCTATGTTGAGAAGGGTGGCTACTACCTCCCTCCCTACAACTGGTGGGCTGATGCTGCAGCAAAAAACTTGGTGGCCACAGTCAATAAACTATACAAAAACACAGGCTTCAGCCTCAAGCTAGCTGAGGTGAGAATCAACAAGGACCTCTGGGTGCCTGAGCAGGTTTCATGCTATTCACATTCAGGCAGAGAGAGAGAGAGCTATGCAGAGAGATCATGAGTTCAACTCCAGTGTGTGGCTGAGGAAGCTATTGCATTCAACAGAGAACAGAGCTGTGTTGCAGCTGAGCAGGGGGGTAAGCAATAAGGACATCTGCAGACAATGGCCAGATCACTACACCTCTGACAGTTTGTCCATGACCTTGCATGTGGGAACCTGCCGAATCAATGCAGTGGTGATGGCCGGCCAAGGCCTCTGCAGCACTAGATTCCCACAGAAAATCCTGAGGTCAAACTTCGGGTGTGAGAACTGAAAGGCCTGATGTGGGCATGTATGCATACTGTCCATGTATGCATCTGCCTTTGATTGTTTGGCCATTCACATAGCTGGTCTTGCGATTTGATTTATTGATTGGTTGATTGATGCATTTGCCTGTCTTGCATACATGAATGCACACTGTCCATGCAGATAAGAGCAGTACCACTTTGCAAGCCCTGAGGTCTCTTGCATAGGGGCTAGAGGGCAACAGTGGATGGGTGCAATGTTTTCTGCCCATCCAAATCTATGGTGCCAATACCAAGCACTTCTACAAACCATTATATGCCAAAACATGCATTGCCATGGAGCCAGGCAAGGGAACCGTATAAGCACCGCGCTTTGCTCATAAACATCCTAAATCCCCATTTTGTGCAATCAAAGCCTTTGCTAAAAGGGGAAGCAAGGCCAAAGGCGAAGCAAACGTGAATTTCCTGATGTACCATGTACCTATATGGTGACACTTCACCTTGTCACGCCCTGTCACCTGCAGGTCCGTTGGGACCCTCGCAAGTACCCATACCTCAACGCAGGCAACCTAGTAGACTGGCAAAACTTAAACCCCAAGGTTGTCCGCGGCCTGACTGCCAAGCACAATGCCCGCAACTATGCTCTTAATGTGTGGGTGGCAGGCTCCTTTGAGGGAGCATTCAAGTGCACGCCTTTGGCTACCGTATGTCAACTGCAGCCTAGTGCAGCGTCAACTCCTGGACCTGGTGGTGATGCGAGGTGGCGGCCAGGGCAGGAGGATGACACTTACAACTTAATTTACATGAACTATGATAGGTAAGGGGGTGACTTGGGTGTGCAAAGGTTTGGGGTGTAGTTGTGGGGGTAAAAGCGCCTAGGGTAGAGCCAGGTTAAAGCTTTCAGCAAGCGATTCTGCTCAGTCAAAGGTGAGTTTGACCAGACTCAAGGCATGTGCGGTTGGTATGGTGGCAAGCCTGCGGGAATGGGGACCCTAGTAGTTGTCTGTACCTGGATCTCGTCTGGCTTGGATCTCATAGGCTCATGAAGGATTGAGGCAGGGCCTGGATGGGGGTTTGCATAGCGAAACAAACAGACAAACAAATATAATTTGAAGGTGTGGCTGCACCAAGGCAGCTAGGTTGAAACGACCAAACAGACCAGCACAGGAAGAGCTTTGATAACTTGGGACTCCTCAGAAAGATGTAGCCGCATCCTGTTATATGCTCTTAGATCTGAAAGCTCGTAAGCTGAGGAATAATGTGGAGGGCTGTCGGGGGTCCCTGTATGTAAGAGACAGTGATGGAGTGACCACCCCTTGCAGATTATGTCCTTGGACAGATGCAGTTTGGCGAGCAAGAGCAGCAGCTAGCCCAAAATATTTAGTGATGACTTGCTTTGCAAAGATGCCAGGGCAACAGCTGGATTGTGGTATTTTCACCTTGCTGTTTTTTAGAACGGCTGGAGGTGCGGGGCCTATGGCACTTTTTTGCTATGGCATATCATGAAATGTAATAATGTTATGCAAGTGGTGAGCAATTGATGGGTTGCTTGCACTACCTTGTACAAGAAGCAACTGTTTTTGGAAGAGAGGACAGATACCATTTGGCTCACCTGCGATGTCTGGTCTGCCTGCAAATGGGTTCGCTTATTCTTCCTTCCTGCAGGTTCTCTCCAGATGCCTTCAACAATGCCCAAAGCTACAATGGTGGGTCAGTCTCACTAGCTCACGAGCTGGGTCACTACTTTGGTCTCTTACACACCCATGAAGGCGGCTGCAGGAGCCCCGGTGACGCCGTTAGTGACACCATCCCCAGTAAGGATCCTGGAGAGCACTTCGATGTAGACTGGTATTTTGAGCTTTCAGATTGGTGCAAGGATTTCAGGGCCGGCAAGCAGCCGAAACCAGCTCCGTTGCAGAAGATGAAGACATGCGGAGCGTCAGCTCCTGATAACCTCTTCAATCTAATGTCTTACATGGATGATCCATGCAGGATGGGTTTCACTGAGAATCAGGTGGCGCGCATGCAATGGGCGGTTTCAACATATCGGCCAAAAATGATGAATGCACATGCTGTGTCAAAATCTGCAACTTCCTTGCAATGAGCAGTTAGTAGCTATAGCGCCATTTTACTGGATGAATTCTGTTTATGGATGAATTCTGTTGTACCTATGCTGCTTCAGGGTGGGGTGCATCTCCCAAAGTCCCACTCCCCACCGGTACATAACCCACTGCTATTAGTGGGTTATTGTATCTGTGGAGAGTGGACCTCTGTGGGCCGTTTCCTGAGATGTCTAGGGGTAATGTGTATTGCATGTTTGTTGTAGTAAAAGGGAGTTCTATTGAGGCGAGGTGGCTAGAAGTGCGTTTGCTGTAGTGGAACAAAAGCCAGTGGGGTTAGGGCAGAACCTGCTGAGCACATCCACTCCTGCATTGCATGGTTACCGCGGTGCCAACTTTGCGGTTTCTTTATATCCTCATGCATGCACCCGTAGCATAGGCATGGTATTGAAGGCCCATGACATGAAATGGGCCTCAACTGCTGAGAGAGCATCGAGTTGATGTTTGTTTAGGCATGAGCATCATTAAGCAGAGTATTGCGTAGGCAACAGCTAACTACGTCCCTCATTGCTTGTTGCTTGCAAGCCATGGTGGAGGCAGCATGGTATGAACCACTGTAATGAGCAGCTAGATACAGGACAAGGCTTGCCTGGGAGCATGTGCTTTGCCAAAGACCATGGCGCTACAGCCACCTGCTGCTATTGCCAGGCACTACGGTAGTTTGAGGAGTTCTGCATTCTGCTTGTGCCGTGTGAGCAAGGCAGTATGCAGCTGCATCCTTATGCAAAATGCATGCATTGTTCTGAATGATATGTTGTCCTTTTTGCAAAAGGGATGGAATTGTTCCATGCACTGCAAAAGCTTTGGGCTTGATGCACTTTTGGACGTGCCTGCGGGCCAGGCTATCTCTGAAGAAACATCTTGGTGACCTAGGGTAACTGGGTCGGACCGGGCGACCTAGGGTAACTGGGTCGGACCGAAGCAGATACACCAGCCCATTGAATTAATGCTGGTACTCTTGTGTAGGAGTGGTAACACTGTCAGTAGACTGGCTCCAAAGTGGCACCCATTTATGCATTTTCATTTCCTTTCTGTGGCTCCTGTGCATCTTGTGAACGCAAATGAATGCATGAATGGGCAATCGTGCACCTTGAGAGCCTATCAAGCTGCGCAAAACCTGCAAGCCAGTGGATCTGTGGAGGAAACGGCAGTTTCAGTTGTATGCGAAGACTGAAATTGACATGTCACCTTCTGGATGGAGCAGTCGCTTTGCAGTGGATAGGACTGTGACTGGGCTTCATGCAGCATCCAACCTTACCAAGGTATTAAAGCCCAAAGCCCGCTGTCCAAAAGGAAAACATACAGAATTTTGTTGCTTGGTGTGGATGCATATACACGATCCAGTCGTAGCTATTGTTTCTTTATCTGCATGCTATCAGATGTATGTGTGGCGGTGCATGATTGACATGCCCAGGTTCAGCTAATTGCTGTGAGACAAGGAGAATTGTTTGTGCTGCTAGGCTATGAGGGCCTTTATGAGACAGTGTTCATTATGGGTTCGTGAGGTTACATACCACTGCCAGGCCTAGTGCTCTCCTTTATCAGTCGCTGAAGCCATGCTGGAGATACGCAAGCTTTCTGAATGATTTTGATGTTGCACTGATGGGCTTGGCCCTTTCATCTGCCAATTAGTGTTTGTGGAGTGGTGCAGCATAAGATTTCTTCACAGCCAGATCTGACTACTCTATGGGATGACAGCATTCCTTTTACAATACCTGGCTGGATTGCTGTCGTAAGGGCTTGCAGCTGTTGAACGGGTGGCTGCGATCCCATGGTGGATGAGGACTGCGGAGTGTCGTGGGGTGTCATATGGTAGAAATTGCAGACATAATGAACACGATGGCTGCTCATTGCTGGGTCCATAACTGGTCTGTGGGCAGCCTGGATTTAGACTGGGCTGCTGCTCTTCCAGCTTCACATATGCACTAGTACAGCTCGTGGTTTGGGAGTGCTCGTAGGGCCCTTGAGAGTGAGTCTAAGATTGATGAGTGGCACTCACTAGAGAAGCCATTGATAAGGCTGCCTTCCATTCTTTCATGTTGTTCAGTCTGCTGCTGTTAACAGAGGCTGCAAGGTACGTGGCAGCCAGGAAAGTCAATGCAAAGCACTGGTGGCATCGGGAGATTTCTGATAACAGTTTCGGTTTTTATGTGAAGATGATTTAGGCTGCACAGGCCACTTCTCGACTGAACAACCCGCAGCTTGCATGTCCAGATATTGAGCCTCATCGCCATGCAGAAGCGGTCTCTTCGGGTATCGGATATTGTAGCATAATATTTTGTTCTGTCGTTCTCACATGGGGAGGCCGATGCAGCTTCGCCTAGTTGCTCGAATTCTTCGCTTGGGTCCCGGTGAGTGAGTCAGCTGAGCCTCTGTCCCTGAGTATTTGGAGGGTCGCAGGGAGTTCACAGTCGGCCACATGGGTTAGTTCCCTTTCGTGATTTCGGAATATCCTGAAACTGTGCATCCTTATGATTGTCTTGCGCTGGGACCTCCAGGTCGACCATCTTCTCCTTTCGGTGGTGCCAGTCTGTGACTTATAAATATCGGCATCGCTTGTGGGAAGAGCTCACAGCGATATATGGACTAATTTTATCACACCGTCGTGCTCAGGGCTCGCGTAACTATCACAAGTAAACGCAGATGAGCTTCACAGGCAGCGTACCGCTAGGGTCTGTGAAAGGAATACCGATACGACTTCACTGTGAGTAGTAGAAGAAACTAGCAAGAAGTGCCCAGTAGCGTCGACCAAGGACACACTAGCCTCAGTTCCGGAGAGATTTTAAAGCAGCTACCTGTACCATGCAGTACTGTTCTTAAAGCAGCTACCTGTACCTGTACCTGTACCATGCAGTACTGAATATAAAGCAGCTACCTGTACCATGCAGTACTGTTCCTCGTCCTCTTGGTGATCCAAGTCGCCTTTAGCGCTCTCAACGGCCCATGGTGGGCTCTCTTCTGGTTCCTTCTACTGGGCCCGGTCCTACTGATTACAGTCTTGATACACGAACTAGGCCATTCTTTGGCAGCAAGGCAGGTGAGGCAACAGCAGCAGCTCCTTGCATAGGCTATTTACTGGTACATCCTTGCAGAAGGCTGCAATGCGTCTCTCCGGCATGCGTTCAGCGGTAAAGAGAGTCTGACAAGCTTAGCCCTTTGGCCTAGCAGCTGCAAGGCTGTGAGAGGAAGCTTGCAGTACTGACTTCTGAGGTTCAGGCCTCAAACTGGCCCGTACACACATACAGCAGCTGATGCTGCATCATTATTACACTTCATGATACCCCCAAAGCTCTACCTCTCCTGCATCTCAAGTTGTTATATAACAGCAAAATGATAAAAAATGATTATATAACAGCATTACGAGGACCAGCACAGAAGTAGCATTACTGTGCGCCCACTTGAACCCTCCCCCATCTCCCTTGCTGCTGGAGCTGCTGTTTATAACACATGTAAACCACTGCTCAGAATCTTTGCTGGTTTATGTACTGCCTCAGGTTGGAGGCGAAGCACATGGGATACTGCTGTGGCCCCTGGGGGGCCTGGCGTTCATTGGCCACAACAGCGGCCCCAAAGGTGCGCAGCAGCTGCTGGGGATTTGACCGAGGCTTTAAGAGTGCACATGCCAGTAGGGCCCCTGCTACAGGATTTGTGGCGGAAGCAGCAGCAGTGGTCATGGTGGCAGCGGCTGTAAGGTCCTTTAATTCCGCCCGCTTCTAGTCCCACTTCAAGTTTTAACCACCGATAATCGATTCTAAAGCATGGTGGCAGCAAAGCATGGTGGCAGAAATAGCGGCAGCCAGAGCAATGCTTCTGCAGGTTAAGTCATGAGGAAGAATAGCTGCAGGAGAATATGCAGATGCCCCTATACAAAGGTGCTGAGCAGCTGCTGGGGTTTTGACCAAGGGTACACCTGCCAGAAGGGTCGCTGCTGCAGGAGTTGGATCCGAGGCGCAGCAGCAGCAGCAGCAGCCAGGGTATTGCCTCTGCAGTTTAGGTTCCCCCCTTCCCTAGGTATGTGTATGGCAGGCATCTGTCCCTCTGAAGTAACAGCCAGTGTGCCATCTAACCCAGGTGGTGGTGCAGAAACATGTCCTTGTCAGCAGCACCTCCAGAAATGGTTCATGATCTTCCTTCAAGCATGCTGGAAACCGCAGTGGCTCGGCAACATGTTATGACTGCAGGCGCAAAGAAAAGTGCAATACCAAGCTGCCTTTGTGCCCAAACTTTATGTCCAGTACAGGAGCTGAAGTTTAGTTCTGTTGTGCTGCAGCTGACATGTGGGTGGCCCTAGCAGGCCCCTTGACCCACATTCCCATGGTCATCTTCTGGATCTGCATGATGCTCATTGCCACTAAGGTGGCTTATGGCACAGCCTTTGTCAGCCTATACACTCCCTACCCAAGTCCAAAAGAGCTGGGAGTGGCGCTGACAGCGGGAGCTATAGCAGTAAGCAGGGGTGGGATTGGGAAGGGAACCAGGAGAGGTTGTTATGGCATGTGCTGGACTCGCTTGATGGCATGCGAGGAGGATTGTTATTGCATGCAGGCAGGAAGGTGGGTTGAGGCAGGGATAGTAGCTGGGGTGAGTGAGATTGCACGATTTAGTTACTAGGGGAGTATGCTTGCTAATGCTCAGGCAGCCAGTCTGCGTGGGGTTATTGGCTGGGATTACGGCAACAAACTCTAAAGATGCCAGGCAGCTCATAAATCAGGCCATTCTGGGTTCGGCACCTCTCGACTTAGCTTTTCGCTCCAAATTTGTGCTTTTGTTTGCAGATGCTTCCTAGGGGGGCTGAGAATATCCACGTTTCCTCTTGTCCACTCATATGCTCAATTGTCCAATTACCTCAGCCCACATCCTATTGTAAATGCTATCAAGAAGTGCACACTTGAGGTTTTCTTTACCTATGTTGTTGCGCACTTTGCAGGTGAACATTGGCCTGTTCATTTTCAACTTGCTGATCCCTGCATACCCCCTGGATGGTGGTCGCATCTTTGCTGACATCTTGCTCACATGTGGAGTGGCACCAGTGATGGCGGCTAAGATCACAGTGGGAGTTGCATTCCCCATATCAGCCGGGATAATCATCTGGGGAGCTGTGGTTTTGAATGTCATGGTGATACTGGTGAGTAGAGGGGGAGAGGGGGGGGGGGCAACAAAATATCAGCACCACCCAGTACACGAGGGGGTGGAACTGATGGGGACAGGGGTGCTTTTATGATCTTGACAGCATGCAGTACGAAAAGGGCAGAACTGGGCGGACAGGGGGCCTCATGAAGTTGACAGCATGCGGAACAAGGAGGAGTATCACTGGATGGGGACATGGTACAGCACGTAGTGGGAGCTGAGTGCCGTGCTGTATATGGCGGAGGAGGAGGGGTACAAGAAAGGGGAAAGCTCTTAGAAGCAGGCTTTGCAAGGATCTATTAGATGTGAGCCATTCCATGGCATTGTGTGTTGAGGGTTGAAGGGGATGAGGGGTGAGGGGCTAGGCAGGGGCGCAATTAGCCTGTCCTGGTTCCTTAGACTTCTGAGTGCCCCAGCCTGAGTTTCAGAAACCCTGGAATTTGCTAGTGCCACTCTAGCGCTGGTACATGATGCCTTTGGGCTGACTGCGCTAGGCTCTGGACTACGAACTAGTACCTATTCAGCACTTCATGCAAAAAGGATGGCAAATGCAGGTGATGGGAAATAAACAGATGAGAGAGTGCTGTACTGCTGTAAATTGGTAACTTGTACGCATTTACACCTCGATCATAGGTACGCATTTACACCTTATAGCAGTACTAATGGCACTACAGCAACAGCGCTTGCACCCTGGGCATCACAGATCAGCATGTGGGTTGATTAGCTGAAGGCATACACCTATGAGTTTCCTACCTGCACAGTACTATTTTGTGATATGCTGAAGCAAAAGTGCCATATGCCCCGCCCCTCGAGCTGTTACAACAACAGCGAGGTGGAACAATAGAGGGGTTGTCTTTGGTATGCAACCAGGAGTATGTGCGACATGTGCTTAGGCATGAGCACACATGCTGACACCAGAGCTTGTTCTCCCCCTAGACCCTAAACTGTTTCTGCTAAACCCTAAAGCCATTTCCAGCTAAACCCTAAACCATGTGTACTGAGAAATTCTAAAGCCTTTTTCCTTCGCCCAATCTTCCCCTTGCAGATTGGCATGTGGATCTTGTACTCCACGTACCAGCTCTTTGACACCATCAGGAAGGGCCTAGTGGACCAGCACCCCATGTTTGCCTTCAGCAGCAGCAGCACACAGGAGCTACCCATGTCAGGGCTAGCAGGGCAGCAGCAGGGGCAGTACGGCCCGGGTCAGCCTGGGCCCTACTTCCCTGGACCATACCCTGGGCAAGCACCACCTTTTGGTGTGTCCCCCGATGCATCTGGACAGCAGTATCAGCCCTACCCGCCAGGACAGCAACCGGGGGCGTATCAGGCGTACCAAGTGGACCCGCGTTTCCAGTTATGATGAGAGAGTGTGTAAGAGGGGCACTATGGGGCAGGCAGCATGCCAAGGGGAGCTAAATTTGTGTGCAGGAGAAGTGGCAGTCTGAGTGGGCATGACAACAAGTCCTAAGGGGGTTGGGAATCGAGACAATGGCAGAGAGCGTATGTATGGGGTGGTATCATGCTGTAGCGAGCAGGCATGGGTTCGCGTGTGCTGTACAGAAGTTTGTGGTGGTTGGGTGGTTGTGGTGATTAGCGTGTTGGTTGCTTGGTGGATGGCTGTTGCCGCTGCAGAGCCCTACAAGCACGTCTTGAGTGCGAAAGGAAAGCTGCAGGGTCTCATCTGTGCGGGTGGAGAGAGTGGTCAAGGTTGTTCCTTATGGGTGGAGGTGCATGGTATTTGCTGGCACATTCGGCTGTGCCGTATGGAGGACAGCAGAATGCCTGCATAATTAGCCAACATAGTACTTGTGTTTGCTGCTGAATGTCTGTTTGTTGTTTGAATGGTTGTAGCATGGAGACCTGTCAGACCTGTCTACAGCAGCACATATAGTAGCCCAAAACTGACCGTTGGCCAGCTCCATGGGTTTTTGTGGTATGGTTGGTTGCATCGGTTTGGTTGTGTCGCTTGAGTGCTGTGTTGTAAAGCATGAAGGGGTGAGCTTCATTAGCTTTAGACTGGCCAACAGCCGCTGTGCAAAAGATTCCCAGTTCTTAGTGCAATGAACAAACAGAACAACAAACATTTAAGGTCTAACATGAATGTACTGACAATATTTTCAGTGATGTGCCTGTGACTGACAGGCAGACTGGTCACGAATGAATTGGGCTTGCCATGAGCTTGAACGAGCACATAATGTTAGCATGCTTTGCTTAGACGGCTGACCTGCTGGTTTCAAATGCTTCACACCTGTACATACGTGCGTGCTACAGCCGCATTCTGCTGCTCACTCACACCAATGGCACCACACACTCTTGCACTGTATACATCGTAATGTTCATCTTACGACATAGCATATTTATCGCCCGCTCTGGAGTGTTGGGCAACCTGCTCCGTGGTCTGGAAGCCAATGCAACGTCAGTCCATCCCAGTCCCCGTCGCAAGTCAGTAGAAACCAACAGCGTTTGGTTTCAAGCAGCACGCACGAGCATGCGCGTGTGCCCTACTCACAGACTGCGCCACGTGAAGGCAGCTGTCTTGCAGCCCACAAACACACAATAGAGTATCCCATTCATGTGCCGGTCTGGGGCATCAAACCCCCCCGTGGGGCCCCGACTAGCAGGCATTCGACTTGGCTTTCCAGGACATGAAGGGGATCCTCTACTGCAACATAAACCAATAGATACGGCTATTACTAAAGTATGTCCGTACACTTCCGTCCATCCACCCCCGTCTAGTACGTCTCCGTCTCCCTGCTGCTTCCGTGGTCCTTCAGGCTCCACTGCATATTAGGCCGCTTCATTTGCCTTCCTGTGTTCTGGGGCCATGGCCCAGCCCTAAGTCCTTGCAAAGCCTGAGCCAGCCTCTGAGGTCCAATGGCCGTGGAGTACCTGCATGCACTGTAGTGAAGCAAGCCTTGTCAGAATGGTCATGCTTGTCCCAGACACCCCCTGCGGTATATGGTAATGACACACGCCCATTTTGGAAGTGCAGGGCCAAACAGTGTTTTGGCTACGGAGCAAAGTCGAGCAGCCGGAAGCTCAAGAGTTAGGCCCTAAACCCTGTCCAAAGCTTTCGTCCCTCTGATGTTCTTACGCCCTTTTTAGCAACCTCAACGCACGATGAATCCTCAACACGGTAACCCGGGTTCTGGAGTTAGTGTTCTCTGGTTAGTGAACTACACCGATTGTTCAAGGTGCCGTGTGCTGTTATGAACGCACTCCGCCACCCCCTGATGCATGCTAATTGTAGAGCATTTGTCTAGGTATCATGAATAGTCTGGCAGTCTTGGCTCTCTAGCGGTTTCGCCTCTCGTCTATCACGATTTCTGCTCTCCATCCACATACGGACAGACCGACTCAATGAGTTTATGCCGCGCTGCACGACCGAATGCTGTGCAGTGATATACCTCTTATAAACAACCTCCAGGATGCACGATCGCCATGTGCCCGTGCCACTATGTGCTTGATTCTATAGGCTTTATTTGCAGAAGGAACGGGAATCATTTATTCTGAGCGTTGCCCATTAGAATGGCATGTGACATCACCACCCCTGCATCATCTGAGCAAAGATTCCACCTTATCAATCCTCTACCGACAGTTGCCACAACAATTGCCACAAACAACGCATGTCGGCAGTTGCTATGACTCCTCCAGAAAGTATTTCACCCCGGGGCCCTGCCCGGCGAGTTGTATATGGTTTCCCGTGCAGACCAGCAGTTGCCAAACGTTAGCACAAGTCTTATGCAAGCGTCGTATCACACGTGCAGCCATGATTGACCTGAACTAAGGTCTGAGACATGCATGCCCCAATGGCAGAAGTAAGAGCATCACAGAAATGCCGGTATATCTTCTGTCAAAACACTAATGCGATCAATACAATAGCCAAAAGGTCAAGCAACACATCACTACTCAGATCGGGTTCCTCCCGTCATATCGGCCCCATAGCATACTACCTCACTGCCGCATATCTAGCCTGAAGAAAGCAAGTTCTATGCTGACATGTTGAACCCCAGCAGCACCAGCATAGCCCCCCCCCCCCAAGGTAATAAACTCATCTACCTAACCCATCAACACATGTGTGGTCAGCATGCCCTCGAAGGGCTGCCAATGTCCCCATCACTTTCCTTGAGCTTGCCCCAGATTTTTTCGTTGACTAATCACATGATCCAAAATAGACGTGTAATTCGACACCAGCACTATCAAGGGAGGTGGAGTCCCTTTGGTTGCTTGTGATGAACATCCCGGCATGCACCCTGAAAGCGGCATGCTTGCCCATTGCAGCCATGAGGGTAGAACAGCCGACAGATCTTTGGCGTATAGCCATACCTTGCTCCTGTCCCTGGTCGGAGCTCCACCGTCCTGCCCTGGCACTGGGGGTCATCTGTGAGGTCCAACTCAGATGGAAGTTGCTCCCTTAAGAAACGCCTGATGCCACCAGACTCCTGCGTAGTAGCAAACAAAACAGAGACCTGAGGACTCAGTTAACAGTATTCCCCTAGACTCATAAATGCAGGCAGCGCCACACTATTAGCAAGCCGGGGAAACTAGTGGCTATGGTTTGATCAGGGTGCAGCCAAAAACTTCTCAATTTGACTGTGAAAAGAATGTGCAAAGCCTCCTTTACAGTGTGCTACTAGGCTCTTTGTGTTTCACTGTAACTAGTCTTTTTGAATTCCTAAACTGCGGCCCCGAATACCCCATCAATGGCTCCATCATTGCCGTCGCGCACTTGAAAATTAATCTTAGCAAAGTGTAGCACATGTCTGCAGCCGATTAACGCCCTATGCTGCTCCCCGTCCCCACCTCACCTTCACAACCTCTTGCATCTCATCTGAGAGCACCCTGCCCTGGAGCACTTCCGCTTCTGATAATTTTAGGCACGGTCTCCTTGAAATCTTCATTTGGGTAATGACCCCCTCCCGCAGGGCCTCAGCCGTCGCAGCCACAAGATCTGGTGAAAACCTTTCGTCCGCAAAGCCCAAGCCCTGATCATTATACATGCGCGGCTGCAGTTCCCGCCTATTGCCATACCCATGAGAACCGCCCTCCCCATCCCAAGGCTCATCTTCTCTGGCCATGGTCATTGGAGCACGTGTAGGCCTGCTGCTGCCGAAAGGATTCTGGACAGAAGTCTTCTGCTGGCTCCAAGAGCTGCACCCCCCTGAAAGCGCTGCTGATCCGAGCCGGTCCAACTTGATGCCGCTTGCCATGGATCCCTGAGGACAAAGCCGGCTGATCGGGCCTGACTCCAACCCAACACCACCACTACCACCACCAGCAGCATTAACAGTGACGGCTGTGGGGTCTGCTCCATGCAACCTGCTGAACACACTAGGCCTACCCCCCTGCTCAACCTCCAGGTCAACTATCTGCCCCTCCTCAAGAGAGGCAAAAGTTGCAGGCCTTACCAAAGACCTCTTGCCCTGAAATAACTGCTGCTGGCCTCGTGGCTGCCTGCTGCTCTCAAATCTGACTTTCATAATGAATTGATCACGAGGAGCAGTGTTGCAACCAGGCTGCTTCGTCCAGGTCACACAGCAATTGCGTAGCAGGTTCATGAGAAACAACTCAGCGTTGCCGAAGACCTGCAGCAAGCGACAACACCAGCAATCACAACAATAACAGAAATTCCAGAATGACTGACAATTGGAAACCGGTGCTAGCACAGCAGTGGGAAGCTTACAAGCAAGCTATTGATCAGCAGCACTTGAACAAAATGAACCTGTATGGCTGTTGAACAGTCATGTAGAAGGATGCCTCAAATACAACTCAGCATTGCTTTCATTGCAAGGACTTGCACAGTTGGTACTGCAGGATGATAGCCCAAAAAAATGAACAATACTGTTGCAATAAAAGCAGCAACTGCAAGCTGTCCGCAGGCATTCTGCCACAGACATGTAGCCTACAAGATGAGAGCACAAAACCTCTTGCTGCTGCTGCCAGTGAATGATGAGACAGCAAGAGACAATGCCGTGAGCCATCCCCCGCTTCTGGTATTATGCCAGATAACATACAGTGCTGAGGGTCCGGCATGCATATCCCCCCTTTCTAGGTCTGTTGCCTGTCCTTGCAAAGGGGCGCACCCAATACACATGCCTCCTAGGCCATATTCCAGGATGATCATTCGTAACCACATTGGATCACAAGCCTTATTGCATCAGCTTGAGGTGCAATGCCTATGGGACTATTGCTACGGCACATCATCTTAGTCAGTTTTATCCTCTCATCTCTTCATTCACCATTCATGTTAAATGTATCAAGCACATCATGGAAATGTAACAATAGCACAAGGTTCTTACAGAGCCTGCAGCCCATCTGACCTTGAGCATCCCTTCTCACCTGCACATAATGCCTCATCTCCTCCGGCACCATCTGCAACACTTCTTCCAGACTCAACCTCCCAGGCCTCCTCCCCTGCTGTCGCTGCTCCTCCTAAAGCCCCTCCCACAGCCCCCTCTGCTTCACCACCTCCACCACCCTCACCTGCAGCTCCTCTCCCAGCCTCTGCCCCCTCTCATTCACCCATAGCAGATTTTCTCCTGCCCCAGCCCTCCCTAAATCCCCCTGCGTCAACCCCACCACAAGCTTCTCCTCCCTTGGCGCTGAAAATCTCCCAGGGCTCCTCTCCCTTCCTGCCTTCCAATGTACTGGATCCCATGGCTGCAGTCTCAGTGTCATCTGCTGAACCTCAAACACCTCTGGATGACACAAGAAGAACGCTACAGCCCTATTAAAGTTGCCCCCACTCAGCAGACGACACACATTAGAATGGCATTGTTCACATAGCTTGAGAAACTCCACAATGTGTAAATGCATGTTCCCATGACCCATTGCCTGCTGCTCCCGAATAGCAATGCGCAGCAAAGCTGCTACCTCTACCACAAAGGCCTGCTGCTGATCGTCTGTCATCCCCCTTAATGCTGGGGTGGGTTTGCAGCCAGGACCAGGAGGCCCTTCCCTCCTCACTCCCACTCCACCGCCCTCCCCTATGCCCCTACCCATGCTGTTTCCCATAGCTACCACCCCATCTACTGCTGCTACACCCTGTCCGAAGCTGCCTGGTCGCAATCCCCTAGCTACGTCCTCAACAGGGATACCAAGCAGATTCCTCCCCTGCACGCCACCCTGCTGCTGCTGCTGCTGTTGTCCAGCAACAAACTCCCTGCCATGCATATTCCCCGGCTGCTGCTGCCGTTGCTGTCCAGCGACGAACTCCCTGCCATGCATATTCCCCGGCTGCTGCTGGTCCTGCTGCTGTCCAGCAATGAACTCCATGCCATGCCCCCCGATCCTTGAACCTCCCGCTCCTTCCAAGCCCATCCTAGCAGGAGGTACCCTACTCCTGGGACCATCCCTCTGATGCTGTGCCTGCTTCAGATGAGGATTCCTACCTGTGCTCCCCTTCTTGAACTTGGCAAACGTATCCAAATTCATGTCACGCAAACCACCAACCCCTGCTCCGTTCTTCCCAGAAGCTTCCCAATTCTTAGGCAGCTCGATTTTTGCATGCCCCATCCTCTGCCGAGCACTGCCACTACCCCCACCTCCACTGTGACCCCCACCACCCCCACTACTTCCCCCTGCATCACCCCCACCACCACTGTGACCCCCACCACCCCCACTACTTCCCCCTGCATCACCCCCACCTCCACTGTGACCCCCACCACCCCCACTACTTCCCCCTGCATCACCCCCACCACCACTGTGACCCCCACCACCCCCACTACTTCCCCCTGCATCACCCCCACCACCACTGTGACCCCCACCACCCCCACTACTTCCCCCTGCATCACCCCCACCACCACTGTGACCCCCACCATTAACAGCCCCACTTTTCCCTCCTGCATCTGCAGCAACCTGTGTTGCAGTTGGAAGGGCTTCATGGCTGTTAGAAGGCCACAGGATCGGAGTCCGGACACGCCTTGGCTGCTTACTGCTACCACCCATCACCTCACGGCCACCCTTTGCAGGCAGCGTTGCCTTCGCTGGCCGTTGTCTGGCCACAGGACTTCCCTTCTGTGCCTTCAGGCTAGCCTCTGCAAGCCCAGCAATAGCAGCAGCCAGATGAACAGGAACAGTAGTAGGAGTATCAGCAACTATGGCAGCTGCTGCTGCTTGCAGCAATCCCATAACTCTCAAATTTGAGGATGGATCAGCAGGCAAGGTCATCCTCATGCGCTTGGTTGGACTTGCTGCTGTAGATGCTTCCACCAGCCCTCCTCCACCTGCTACTGTCCCTCCCACAGACGTCACACCACCCCCTCCTAGTATCTGATGTCCCTGCTGCTCATTACTTCTGTCTGCTGCTGCCTGCTCTGCCAGACCCCCCATGTCTTGCTGCTCCTGCTCCTGCATCCCTTGCACCTCCTGCCAATGCTCCACCCCAACTTGATCAAGGACTTCTGGACCTACAATCTGCTGCAGCTGCATTGCAACCCCCTCCGGCTGCAGCCCCTGGAACAGACAGTCCAGTATAACCTGCAGCTGCTGCGAGAGCTGTTGGCATAGTTGGGGAGAGCAGAGAGGGGTGGGAGGGGTGGAGGAGGCGGCAGCACCATCATCAGCTGGAACCAGCTGCTGCAGTATGCCTGCTGCTGCTGGCAGTGGTAGTTCGTGGCTGGTCAGAATTGCTGTGAGTTGTTGGCAAGGTCCAACCAGCTGCCACAAGCGGGCTAACTTCAGCTGGGTGCACAGCACCTGTTGGGAGGAGGCGATAGGGCAAGTGGATAAAAGATTACCCCAGGATCACACCATTGTGAAATAGGATGCAAACAGCCTGTATTAGATTGCAGCAGGGAGAGGCGTGCCACTGGACGCAAAACGTAACAACGCATGCTGAGTTCGCTCAACATACTGCTCGTTCCCCTTGCTCTGCATGGTGGCGTAATCTTTATTGCCATGTGCCCAACCCTCTCATGTGACATGGTGCTGCCACTTCACAAGAGGGAGTGCAGCTGAGACCTACGGGTGCTTTAACTGCTTCTGATGCTGCATTCAGCCACCTCTAATTCCACATCCTAGTACAATGTGATAATGGAGTGCAGCTGAGACCTACGCTTGCTTTAGCTGCTGGTGCTGTTGCATTCAGCCATCTCTAATTCCACATCCTATGCTCCCTCAATTGCATTTGACTTATTGCTTGCTATCCTGCCAGCCTGCAATGCTGCAACTTTGTCTTCTACAATGAATCCTGTGTACACTATTCAGTATGGCAGAGCCAGCCCTAGTGATAGTGGCATCCAACCCACAGCCCAGTACTGGTTACAGCATGTCTCCTTACCACCTCCTTGCTACCTAATGACACCAGCCATGCGTTGCTCCCTGCTGTCCTGCAATTGTGTCTGCTACATAAACCCCCCATGTAACCCTATTGCTACTGGCGTCCACCCCACAGGACACACACCACATATCCTCACCTGCTCCTTGCTACCTAATGACACCAGCCCTGCCACTGCCTGCTCCTTGGACTCCTGGAGGGACTTCAGCAGTGTGCCCTTGCAGTCCCCCTGCAGCTTGTCCCAAGGGTCGTCCTTGAGGTGATCAGGCCCCACAGGGTCACCCTGGTGCACATGGAGCTGACAACTGATGCCTGCAGACACTGGAAGGTGGAAGGTTGCAGGGTCAAGAGGACATAATTACAAGAACATGAATTGCAGATGAATCAAGGCAGGTTTGATGGTTGTACAGAGGACGAGCTTAGATGGAAACTGCTTAGCAGGTGGGTTTCTTTACGATAAGGGCGGTTACCCTGCACAGTGAAAACATTGGAAAACTGCGTAAGCATTCAGTTTTTGTGACGCTATAATAGCATCAGCAGTCTGTAGACTCTGCAGGACAGGTTGCATAACAGCAACATCAGTAAACTATTTTGAGGCTGACAAGACGCTACTATAGCCATCTAGTGATGATGATTGATGGGCCTGGGTGTGGGCTTGGGTATGGGTGGAGGGCTGTGCTAGTTGTCCATGTGCTTTATCTGACAGAGCTTCCGGTAAGGGACAGTACAACACGCAGCTGCATATAATTGGCGTGATACGGCCTTGCTGCATGTGCTTCATCGGAGACCGGTGCTGACTTCCTGAGAGTAGTACTTCAGGAACCTGATGTCCCAGCTACTTTTTTGCTTACCATCATGGTCGACCTCGCATCGCTGGACATTCAGAAGCTGTATGCCACCATCACACACGGCCCTTGCCACGATCGCTCCTGACAATGGGTCTTCGCAATCTATACCCAACTTTAGCAGAACCGTCCATGTCACAACCAGAGAGCGAACCTCTGCTTGGGTTACGTACAAGGCCTCCACGTTCGACATGCAGCACAACGCGGAATTTTGTGTGACATTCGGCATATTGTGGTCGTTATGTTGAATGTTTTCCATTGCTTTAAAAAGCACCGGCCCTGCACATGTACGACGCACTAAACGCGTACAGACCCTCTGATTGGATTCAAACTCAGCAAGCGTACTAGCTAATAAAGTATCCGACAAGATGCATTGTGAAACGCCTCATGCGACTTGGCAGATCATTGCGACCAGTTTAGCTTCGGTAGACATGTCAACCTGCAGCCAGAGGACTATGAAGTATGCACCAATGCAACACTGCCGGACCTTGCAGGACCGTCACTTGCAGCGGTAAGATGTCTCCTCTGCAGACAGACCACCGTGCATTAGCTTTGCTAAAGCATGTACTGCTGCTCTCAGTCACTTGTACTTCAAACTTGATGTCAAACCCAACACGTCAGGGCCCGAGCATGTAAAGACTAGTGGTATTAGGCCTCATGTAGAAAATTTGACATTGTCATAGGCTTAGTCCTGCGCAGCGACATCTGTGACCGGCAAGCAGCAGACGGGAGGTTGACTTGCCACGGGAGCCCTGTTGCTGCGGCACTGCGGCACTGTGAATCAAGTGGCTTGCCTTGAATCATCCACTCCTTCGTAATATGAGCCTGCTGATGTGGACATGGTGGCTATGAAGCTAGTGGCCTCTGTCCTTTCTTCCTGTACTAGTTGCGGTTCTCATGCAGGTGCACACGTAGCAGCAAGCAGTACTACCGAGCAGTACTACCGAGCCCTCAGGACTATGACCTGGCCCTAAGTATGGCCTGTTCCGGCCTACAACTGACTCGCAAGCAACCAAGCTGGCAGATGTATACAGAGTCGTAAATGATCTTAAAGGCGCCACTTACTTCCCACAGCGTATTCGAATCGAGGAATTTACACGAGTGCAGAATGCTATCTGAAAATGCGATAATGAAACCACCTGCGCAGCCTAGGACCAGCCATTACATTTACAGCTGTTGTTGTTGCCCTTTTCAGCTCAAGATACACCTTGCTGGAATTGACCAAAACTGACCCCTGTTTTCAGTCATGAACTGCAACCAAAACAAAAGGTGCCAGCATACGCAATCGGCTGGGACAGTGCCAATGGCATCTTCAAAACACCTCATATCTTGTATTGTATTGTGACCAATGGCATCTTCAAAACACCTCATGTCTGTAAGCTCGCTCCCACCTGAAGTGGGTGCCACCCTAGCTACATGGCGGCTGGCTGAACCTAGACCAGCTCGATGACACTTGCTCTCCCCCACATGGAAGGCAACAGCCAGAACTACATAATATCAAAATCACACAGACAGTTCCAGTTCCAGTTCCAGTGGGATCAAAGGGCGGGTACCGTGTACTGCGTTTGAGAAAGTACCTGCGTTTGGTTTTCCCAAACGCAATACAGGGTACCCGTCTTTTCACTCTTTAACCATCAGGACCCCAAATTCTCTAGCACCATCTCAGAAAGCACACCACTTTTTACCCCTCTGCCTCCTTGTGACGATTCACACACATTGTAGCGTTGTGTGCATGCGACCTCACCAGCACACCACCTGGATCACGTGTCCTGACTTTACCAAGATTACTCCGCATCCTGAACACATTGACATCAACTCCAGCGCACCAAGGGTACACATACAGGAGTGAAATCACACCTCAAATGTTTGTTTGTTTGATTGGAAACCAGCATGGTAAAACATCAATTGACCTGCATTCAACCGTTATGATTTATCTACCCTGCCTGGCCTCTTGTCAGCGGTGCACTACTTGCATTCATCCCTTATGCCAATTTCAAGGCATCCCAAAAAGGAATCGGCGACACACCCCCTTCTGGTCCCCTCCAGTCTCGCTTCAGGACTGCTGCCCAACACAGTGTTGCCAAGCAACCTCGAAACACATCACCCCTCCCCTCATCACAATACTGATATTGGTTGACCTCTTCTGCCCAGTCAACCACTACCCAATAACACCCCTTATTATGTTCCCTGCAACCCCAAGCACCCATCAGCAAGAATCTGCACAAAGGCACATGCCATACTCATAAACATGTTTCCATCTGCTTGACCTCTTGTGGGGCAGTGCCCGTTGAAAGCAAAACACAAGCTTGGCCCTGGACGTTTCTTCATTTTCAACAGTCAGAAGTCTATAGATCTCTCCACTGTGGTTGCCCACTTATTGGCAGTGCCATATCTGCTCTTTGAGGTGCAGAGGAGGCCTTGGCCCAAATATCACTCACCTTTTCAGGCACCAACTGTCGCCTCAATGCCAACCCATACATTCTGTTCAAAGCTCTACTCGAAGGTTATTTGCAAAACGCCTGCCACTCATCCATGATCCAGAACCCCACTCAATTACTCTAACCCTGCCACTTCCGCAGCTGTGACAAGGGTTTGAGGTTCAGGCTGTACAGAAACTCAGAAAATTCATCCGAGGTCCAGCTCTCCCAGTCAGCATCTTCATTGCCATCACTGTTGTTACCGCCGCCTGTTGCTTTTGCTGCTGCTGCTGCTGGTGGAGGTGGTGGTCTGTTGGCTGTAGTTTGCCTGGCACTTGCATCTGCGGCTGCTGTCGCTGTTGCAGCTGCTGTTGCTGTTGCAGCTGTTGTTGTCTCAGATGTCGCGCCGTCCTTACCCACACTTGCTGTTCCCACACTTCCCCCGCCATTGCCTGCTGCTGCTGCTCCTGTTGCTCCCCTTCCTCCTGTCCCACTGCCATTACCTACACCTGCAGTACCACTTGCCCCTGCTGCTGCTGGTGCTCCTGCTGCTGGTGCTCCTGCTGCTGCTGCTCCTGCTGCTGCACCTCTCTGGTGTTCCTGTACTTCCCCTCCGGCTACAACAGCCCCTCTCCTTGCCTTATACGCCGCAGCTCCTTGGCGGGCTGTGAACCCCATAATAGGTTTCAAGCGCTTTGCTCTCAGAGCCCTGAACCGCTGCACTGCATCCAGGTTGATTTCTGAGCCGCTGTTGCAGCCCAACAAGGCTACACCCAGGTCATAGCAATCCTCTATGGTGGTGTTTAAACCCTGACCTACAGCAGCAACAGCAGCAGGCAAGGACATGAGGACAAGAGCGGCTGCGACAACCATGACTGAGGATCAGCAGTAGCCCAATTTGAATTCATGTCTGTGGTTATGTCTGCTTATATCAAAGCCTTCAATATGATGGTAAGATTGACCGGGATTATGCCATGCTTTCCTTTCCACCTTCATCGTGCCCCACTCCCACGGACCCATATGGCCGCCTCTACCCCATCTTCCCCCTCTCTACCTCTTACTCCCCCGACATCCTATCCCTAGCCATTCTGCCATGTCCTGCGCCGTCTACCCTCCCCATCATCCCATGCTACTGGTCCTTAAACTCTGTCCACAACATCTCGCCCCCCCCCTCCCCCAACCCAGCCTCAACCCAATCCCTGTGCTTCCATCTCCATCCCTCGTCTTTCCCCTCCAGTCCCCCCTGCTACCCTCAGTCCCCTACGACCACCCACCCCATCCCTCTCCCTGCCCTACCTGTCTGCCTCAGTCTCCCCTGCTATCCTCAGCCCACCCTGCTACCCTCAGCCCCTCCCCCCGCCACCCACCCCAACCCCTCTCCCTGCCTTACCTGTTGGTCTCAAAGCATGTGCCGCATCCCCCACCACCACCACCCTCCCCTGTCCATACGCCTCAGCATTCATCTTGGCAGCAGGCCTCACAAACAGCCCATGCTCCACCACCACCTCCCCCGGAGTATCTTCCACCACAGCTAAGAAGGAGGGATGGAACCCTCTCAGCACCTTGATGCAGCGTGCCTTAGCTGCCTCACCCTTCTCACGAACCTGGCGGGAATAGCCTTGAGTGTCCAAGAGCAGCTCTTCATCTGCTGCTGCTGCTGTTGATGTCGCTGCTGTAGCTGCTGCTGGGGCTGATGCTGCTGCCGTTGATGCAATATCTGACAACTGCTCTTCATTCCCATGCACAACACCAACTCCCTGACCAACAGCAGCAGCAGCAGGACCAGCAGCAGCAGGAAGAGGTTCTTCATCCACCAGCTGTCCTCCTGCATTTGCACCACCACTGCTGCTGTTGCTACCCATGCTTGCTGTATTTCCTGTAGCATCAGCTGTAATACCAATCATAGGGGGGCTGCTGGTACTGTCAAAGCTCAAACCCTTCGTCAAGGACTCTACTGGCTTGGTTGCTTCGTCTGTAGCTTCTATAGCTGAAGGAGCTGCTGCAGCTCCTGTAGGAACTGCTGTAGCTGGATCTGCTGTCATAGCTGCTGTAAGTGTAGCTGGAGCTGGAGGTGGTGTAGCTGTAGCTGCTGCAGCTGTAGCTGCTGCAGCTGCTGATGGCCGGGTAGCTTTGTTCAAACGGGGCAGCAATGATAGCGGGTCAATGCCAGATGCGCTGAGCCGGTCATCTGCAAAAGGGAGCAGCAATGGAGCAGGGTTGAGTGAAAGAGTGGTGAAGAGGGTCGGCAACTCCCTTGCCGAGCATAAGGTGCATCAATCCCTTCACGGCCCAGCCATGGGAGATCAGCAGAAGAACACTCATACACACATGCCCTGGAAAAGGAAGTGATGCAATGAAGCCCAGGCAGAAGGGCAGCAGAGTCCAACTTGTTCCATTGTGCAGACAAGTGTGCGACTCTGGTGTGCACACGCCAAGCTTGCCTGTGCGAGACCTTGGACACCTGGTGCAAAGCTACCGTTATGCCATGATCTTCAAAGCACCTAGCAACCGTTGCGGTCAGAGAGATGGAGAATGGAGATGCGGGCCCTCCATAACTCCCAACCCCACCCACATCTTTCCCAGCACCAAGTCCTGTACCCCTCAACCCGATCCCTTTGTCATGACCCCAGCTGTTTAGACCCCTTGCACACCTAGAGCCAACCCAGCCCACATCACATCCCGCTAAGCTGAAGCGTGCAGTTTCATGACTCCCAGACCCCTCCCACCCGTTCCCCTTCCCCAGCCCTGTCCCCTCATCCACCTCCCCCTTTGTCAGGCCCCCAGACAGAGACCCCTTACACACCTGTAGCCAACGAAACATTCCCTAAGTTGATGCGTGCCGTTTTTTAACTCCCAATCCCTTTCGCCCCTTCCCTTCCCCAGCCCTATACCTCAACGACCTTCCCCTTTGTCATGCCCCCAGGCATAGATCCCTTACACACCTGTAGAGGACACAGTCCTAACCACATTCCCTGAGCTAATGCGTGCCGTTTTATGACTCACAAACTCCTCCCACCTCTTCTCCTTTCGCAGTCCCATCTCCACCTCTTCCTGCCCTTATGTCATCTTCCTCTTCGCAGACCTGTTTGGCATATGGCACCCTAACTCTAACCCTAAAACCTAAACTTAACCCCCAAACAACCCACCTGTAGCCGACACAGTCCATACCACATCCCCTGAGCTGATTGGGTAGCTAAACCACAACCTCCCCTCATCCAAAACCATGGTGCTCCCTCCCTGCAGGTCCACCCCTACTAATTCAAATGAGATGCCGGCAGCTGGCACCCGGGCCCTCCACAGTATGGTGTTGCTGTAATCAGGGGGACCATCTCCACAGCACTGTTGCCTCACACGGCTGAAGTATCCATCAGCAGCAACTAGCAGGGAGGAGGTGCAGGGCTGCATGGGGTGGCCCCTCTGGCTTTTGAAGTGGATGGTCACAGTGCCTGCCTTTTCATCTTCTTCATAACTGGGAGGTGGACGCGGGGAGGAAGGAGAGCAGCAGGAGCAAAACAGCAAGTCAGATACATTACGGGGAATGCCGACTCAGCAGCATAGCTGACTGAGAAGAACCACATGAGTTAGAAGGGAGGAGGTGCAGTGTTGTATGGTGCAGCCGCTCTGGGGTTGGAAGTCAACAATCACAGCATGTGCCTTTTTGCTTTCTGCCCCTGAAAGTGCACAACAAGAAAGCACAAAAAGCACTAGGAGCAGCAGGCTAGGTCAAACCGATCCAGAGGACTGCAAACACTGTGTATGGGCAGTGCTGTGATGTGCATCAGTAGCACACCTTCACTGATTAAAAATACAAATATGAACTAACAGGGAGAAGGTGCAGCACTGCAGTGTAGCCGCTCTGCGTAGATAGTTGGATGGTCACAGCACTCCCCTGACAATCTTCTTGTAATTGAGAACAGTAAAACAGCAGGGGGTCAAGAGGAGTAGATGGAGCATGAGCATAACATTAAATGCGCTGCTTTGAGTATAACACAGTTGACAGAGCAGTGTCAGCAGCACAGAGGTAACGAGAGGCCTTCTGATGCAGCCATCTATGCACTTTGCAATTCAGAGTTGAAATGCCTTCAGTCAGGTAAGCTGTTGTCGTTTGACTTGCACAGTAACCCAGGAGGCTCCACAGAGCACATGAGCACAGAGCACATGAGGATGATGACAGCAAGTGATGGCTGCTACTCCAACAGCTTCAGCAAAGTTACGTCAGCTGATAAACCCACAGACACCCCCACCACCACCCATGCAGTGCCTCCAAACCCCACCCGGGGGGGGGGGGGGCTGGTGGGGTGGTGACGGGTGGGGGTGGTGCATTGCCTTGTGTTGCGTGTGGACAGTCCCCACAGCAGTGCAAGCCAGCTTCACGAACAAGTGCCCTCCGCCAGAGACTCACCTTGCAAACTCGGCTCCCAAATGCACATCCACATTTGATGGCAGCTGATGTAAGAGCATCTGTTGCAGCTCGTACCACCCAAATACACAGGGTGCCCTGGAGCAGAAAGACGAGAGCATGAAGTTGCCAAAGGTTGCCACCTACTACATTTCCTGACAATTTAAAGCACAAAGTGCCATAGGCCCCGCATCTTAAGCTGTCACAAAGAACAGGGAGGTGGGACAATTTGGTTAGATATTACTACAAACCAGAGAACTTATCCTGGGGACATATCATTGTGCCTGCATGCATGCACTTAACAAGCCTGCACACAAACTACCTATGGCCTGCACACACCTCTCTCTTAATTTCTGCTCTCCACATACTAAAGTGGTTGCAGTCATGCCGTGGGCGCTGCACAGCCCGAAAGCTGTGCAGTGACCTATCCCATACACAGCACCTTAACCCTTTATATCATTCGCCTTGCATATGTACAATACCGTGCTGAGGATTCCCATGTAAAAGGTGCATGCCTACGAATTAAGCCAAGCAACACTCTCCTTGCATACGGAGAAAATGTCACATTAAGCATGTGCGTTACCCAAGCATGACTTCCAAGCACCTGGCCCGTGGATATAAAGAGTATGTAGGTGCATGCCTGTGTGCTCTGCAGGCTATCCCGTGCGTACCAGCGAGTCAACATTGAGATCATGGACTACCCAGTTATTCCACTTCCCACATGCTAGGACTGCAGTTTCCACTGTGCATGCACGTTACCAGCCCTGTTCTAAGGTATGTAAGCTTGCAGGACACCTGCCACATCAGTCCCAATGTGTGTACCAAATCAATCAATCAATTAATCAATCAGCTCAAGCGCAAGACCCAGCTATGCCAATGGCCAAACAAACCCAGGCCATTAACACAAGGCTCGTGATCACAATCATGAAGCCACACAATCAATACTGGACTTGCCCACACACAAATTGAGGCTTCATGCAATGCGTGTACTACTACAGAAAAACAGAGACAGGCATATGCTGGGGCCATTGCTTGTTACAGTGCAGACAGCATGTGCAAGGGCCCAAGAGACTACCTCATAGCACGCTGCATAGCTACATCTTGGAGGATAGCACGCTGCATAAGTAGCTACTCCTTGCTCCAAGGCTACAATGACACGACATAAGTGCTGAGCAATCTTGCTGGGTTGCTATGCACACACAGCATCCACTAGCCAACAAAGTCATGATACCCACATGTGAGGAACCCGAACCCTGACTAAGAGTCCTAATTCTGATGCTGCTTAGAAGCCCACCAACTCCCACATCCCTATGGTAGGGTTTTGACTATAGTCATACAGATTAGCCCCTCCCTCAACCCAACCAAGAAGCCCTTTCAAAGTAGCCATTTGCCTTACAATCTCTCCTGGTGCTCCCTACCTGTAAGTGCCTGCTTTGCTGTACTGAGCATGGTACTTGCTCCCAGCTGGGAATGATCCAAGATGGCTGCCATCTGGCCTGAGGTTGTTAGAGGTGTGAATGAAGGAGCCTAGGGACATCAGCTCATCATGCAGCTCTGGAAAAACAGGAGCAAGCACACAGCAACAGCAGCAGTGGTTAGTAGCTTTGCGTGTGGAGTGGCGGCATGCAAAGGCTGGATGAGCGGATGAGTGAGGCTGAGCACGCGCCTGGTGGTGTTGCAGCCTGGAAGTACAGCAGCCTGTCTATTGCCCCTAGCTTGCAACCAGGCTGTGAATTTGACTGTACCACCTCCAAGCACAGCACAACTGCTTGGAGCACAGATAGTTGAGGGGTGGAGACAAATGATGTGCCAATGGCTGCAGAAAATCGTGAATTGGCAACATTAAGGAATGGTCTTGATAGCAGCTAGCAATCAAAAAAACAATTGTTCCATGCAGGATTGCAAGCTAACGGAAGTGGCAAAGTGATGCATGGGATGCTCCAATGTGCCATGTTATGGTCGGGCCATGCCCTATGCATAATGGGCAATAAGGGGTAAGGGCTGCAAAGAAGTCCAAGGGTGTTCTGCAAGTGGTTCATAATCTTTTCCAGAAGCCAGCACAACTTAATTATGCTCCATGAGATCAGCCAACATCCCTGTAAAGTCAGCATGGGGTTGGATTGGACATGGTAGCCGCTGACATGAACCCATACACCCATTCGTTTATGGCTAGCCCACTTAGCTAGTGAGAATTGGCGATGCATCACATGTGACACACTTTGCAGGGAGACTTCCATCTCAGAGCATCAAAACCCTGGCAAACTATAGGGAAGGTATGGGTTGAAATGGCGTGTATACCAAGGGTCCCAAAGTCGCAGGTTCAGCATGCAGTGACAGCCTAAGCATGAAGGGGAAACTTGGCCTGCTGTCTTCAGTGTGGCAGTCCCTATTATTGAGAAGGTAATTATGTTAATACACATTCTATTGTGTGAAAGGGTGTGGACGTGCTTGCCTGGTTTGATAGCTCTTAAGGCCTTCTGTCCATTGATGTCCAGTCCTAGACCAGCACCCCTTCGCTGTAGGACAGGGGCCCGTTCAAACACAGCCACCTGAAGCCAAAGCAGTAGCGTTTTGGTCATGCATGAAGCAAGTGAGGCACTTGCATACACACCGATAAGTATTGGTTTGCCTTGGAAGCAAGTTCTGCATATCAAACCATACTGCTAGTGCTATATGTCCCCTGCTTAGAACAGATGACATGCTGGCCATGGATAGAACCTAATGTATAGCTGGTTTACCTCTTTTTGACTTGCATGCAAAACATTCGATCACAGACTGAAGAGCTTACTTTGAGCGAGGGAGCTGCTGTGCTGACTGCGTGAGCAGCTGCCAAGCCGCCTGGGCCAGCGCCAATAATTGCAACGTCTAACCTCATCTCTGAGCTGTCGGTGGAAACAGATGTACACCTTACATCATCAGCAAGCAGGCCTGACAAGTGGCAACTTCCTCGTACTGCATACTACCACATGGCAGCAGACGTTTTGGGCTTTTCTATGAGATCTATATGTTGAGAGCAGAAACGTTTGATTCACAGATAATCATATGGTACCGACCTTACATTTCAGCACGGTAGCAGCACGCCATTGGCCAGTCCTGAACTCCTGATGCGCCACGCACGTGCTTGGTTCCAAAGACACCCGGTGCCGAAAGAACTCAGATCATCAGATATCAGCTTCGTTCCCTCACCCCCTCGTACATACTTGCAGTACTACTCATCTTAACTCTATGCCAGGCTCCTGCTCCCCGTTTTCTCCAGAACGAGCGTAGTTTTTAGTGCATCAGCAAGGCTTGCGAGGGCTTCCGCAACTGGCACAAGGCTTGGCACTACACGCACTACTCATATCCCAACGCCACATGGAACCTGCCCCTTTTCTGATCGTTCCAACCGTACTCCAACCGCAGTGGCCCCAGGGGCGAGTCTATCCGCACCCCTGCGCCGTACCCATAACCGCTACCAGGCTTGCCCCGTGCCCCTGCTGGATCTCCAATGACGCTTTCTCCCGAGTCCAGATCACTGGCATAATCAGCGAAGAGCGTGCCATACACCGGAGCCATCAATTTCCATCTGCAACCAAACAGCAATGTACCAACATCATGTAGGAGACTTATCATAGGAGATGCATCATAGGATAAGGGTGGTCGTCGCAGCCTCAGCTATATGCTGTTTGCTTTGTATGTGCCATGCCAGACTGTCATGAAGTCCGTTTTAAAGTCCCTAGCTTGCACCCCTGCATTTTTGCCTGTACCACCAACAGTCACATTAGCTATTCTGCACGCCATCTCGAATTTATCAAAGTGTAAGAGAAAGAAAGAAAGCAGTCCTATAAAGCAGCGTTCGGGAGTGATGCACACCCAAACGCAACTTGAGGGGGTTCTGCAGCAAGCTTAGATATAGCTCACAGCAAATAAGCATGGAGTTGCACTGAACTAGATGCAGGCCCTGCAAACAGACCATTGGCATGTAGTTGATGGCCACTGCTTCCTGCACCCCATTCCATAATTAGATAATAATGCTCACCTCAGCTCCGTTGAACCCTCCACAAAGTACCTGCCCGACCCCACGCCGCCTTCTCCATAGCCCCTTACAGAATTGGTACCTCCCAAGGGGAATGCTTCATAGGGTGGCAGGTCCCCATAGATCGCCCCAGCTTTCCCTCTGAGGTTCAAAGTGAAAGGCCCAAGCTGCACAGGCTGCTCCATACGCAGGCGCAAGCGGTTGAAGTTAAGCCAGTCTCTGTGGAAGGGCAGCGACTGCTCTAGAGATGCTCCTAGTTGGCTGCCATCCACTGGGCTGCTACAAGACGCAAGACACACAGCAAATTCAGGAACTACCATCCTAGCTGTCCCACAACACAGCTGTTAACCCATCACAGCCTGGTAATTGAAAAGCAGGTATGGCTCAGCAAAGGCACTGATCTGGCAACATGGATGCTGCAGGAGTCTTGCAGGAGTGTGTGCTGACAGAATGTGTTACCAGACTTGAGCAGTATTCTCTTGCAATTCCCGCTAGCATGCTTCAGCAACGGCGGGGATCCCCCCTCTCCAAAAATCTGCTCTGGCATGCAGACCTACCGTAAAATGAGGCCAACTGAAAGGGTGGGCTGCCTTTGCCATTCTCCAAATGTAAACTGCTCTTATCCAGGACTCCGTTTCGCTACGTTCCAGTCACAATTCTCTAGGACAACATGCCTAACAGGAGCACCAACCGCAATAACAGTCCCATTCATCTGCTGCTCATTTAATCAGATCGCAAACCTCTACACCCTTCTTCCCTAAAAGCTTTCTTAGGTACATTCTGAACACTGCTGTGCAGTGGCAACAGTGGCCCCTACTGCTTCACATGTGTACTCAACTGATGCGGAACAACTGTATTGTACCCGTTCACTCCTTACTCTAAGCAAAAGGAAACACCCCTCCTCCCATCCTCTAATCTGGCTTCACCAACACTCTGCCACGACGCCTGCTACACAGCAATCACCTAACGGCACACAGACGCCACACATCGACGAAAGCCACACATCTGCTGCGCTCATCCGGCTATGCCCACTGCGCCCCGCATAATCGCTCACCATTTCCCACTTTACCCAAGCTTCCTTCACTGAATCCTTACAGAACCCTTGCCACCCCTGCAGTAGCAGCAACTGGCTCACCTATATGCTGCGCTGATATTGGTCAATACCATGGTGTCCCTTGACTTGCCACTATAAGTCAACGGGCAGCCGTAGCAATCCTGCATCACAGCCTGACCATGATCACCCATGCAACTGGTCCGTTGCCAATGCAAGCCTGCCGTGCCAGTCCAGTCCGCAGTCAACGGCCGCCGCCACTCCACCCCTGATACCAACCGCCCGAGCACAACAGCGGCGGCACTGCTGCTGCTGCTGCTGGTTGTGTCAGGAGAAGTTGTGTGGTCAGACTCTGCATGCCCATGGATGGCTGCGCCTGAATGCCTGCAGTAAGAAAGCATGTGCATGTGGTAAGGGCCTTCGGATTGGGCCAAGCCGCTCTTGAAGGCGCTGGTTAGTGATGTCATGGAGCTCCCACACACCAATACACAAGATGGCCTTGCTGCTACCTCCGAGCCCCACTACACAAGATGCCTACCAGCCTCCTTGACTTTCCATGCCAAAAGGGCTTCCTTTCACTTGAATTGTTCCGCTGTTGCGCACATGCACACAGCAGCCCTTTCCAGCCCAACCATGAAACTCATACACCACTACAACTACCATCTAGCAGAGTTCGTTGGCCACATTTGATCCAAGCTTGCAGCCAGTCCACACGGCCCACAGAACATCACCACCCCTCAGACAAACTCATTATGACTTGCTATGCCTCCTCGTACCTGCTCTTCATGAGTATGAGTATTGCGCAATGCCTAAAAGTTCGCCCAACCGTAGCAAATAATGTACCTGTTATTCATGAGTGACACAGTCCTGCTCGTCCTCTTATCATCCCCACGGATCCAGGGGTCTTGCCACTGCAGCCTGAACAAGCTATCTGCCTGACCCAGTTCCACCAACGCTGACAGCCGCTGGTTCAAACCAAACAAGTTACGCTGGTTATAGGTGAAGTTACCCACAAAGCCTGGTAGGGTACCTTCTCCATGGGACTGTGCTGAGATGCCAGTACCTGCGCCAAGGCCTCCAGTCTTGCGCTCCACTAGGTTAACAGTCAGGTCCACCTATAGGTAGAAAAAGAAGAGAGGCACAGCTCAAGCAAACTTCAAGTTCCCTGCCTGTAAAGTCGCTTACGCTCTAAACAATAACTTATAAAGCAAGAAAGCAGCGGTGGCAGCAGCACGAGGGAAAAGGCCATCATACTGGATGTCTATGAACCAAGAGGTAGCCAACAGGAGTAGTCCTTGCAGTCTACCAGCAAGTTTTCTAGCAAGCTAGTGGTGCACTGCACAAGGGCTCCCTGTAGTATAAATAAACATAACAAACATTTAAGGTGTAGCAACCGCAAAGGGCTGCTAGGTCGAAACGACCAAACATACCATATAACCGCCTGATGAACATCGCAGTCAAGCCGACCGGCACTCAAATGATGAAGGAGCAGCCGCAGCAGCAATCCTTACCAGCGCCTTCACCAACTCATCAAAGCTGTCAGAGAAATGGGCAAAGATTGGAGGGGAGGTACAAGATTCTCCCCAAACCCATGGAGAAGAGCATGGGTTGGTGGGGTTTGCAGATCACCCGCTGCTTCTCAACAAAGCTTATCACAAAAACACAATTTTCAGGACAAGTCAACATCTCAGATGACTTTAATTCCGTTGATGGCTCCCCTTGTTCAGGCTTATCAGAAGTGCCGTTCATACCTGACCCTACAAGACCTCATTGAAGCTCTCACCTTAGGGCTTATTTCTGTCGACTCCTCCGCCTCTTTCGGTACAATATTCACATCTTCAAACAGCCCTGTGCTGTAGATGCTGTCTATGTCAGCTTTGGCTGCCCGCAAGTTGTACACTCTCCCTGGTTTTGTAGTGAGGTGCCTAGTAATGATCTCAGGCTTTGTGGCACCCTCCTCCTTCACAGTACCGGTCTTCTGCTCTATGAACTGCAGCTGTATGTCTTTGACCACTGCCTCTCCTATGCATAGCTCAACGATGCCACCTTCAAAAGTGAAGTCGACCACCTGTAGCATCCAAAAAGGAGCAATAGCGAGACATATGAGAGATAAATCTTGGGCTTCATTTGTATACAGTCGAATGCAGCCTTGGGCAAGTTGGAATACTGATTGCATACATAAAAGCAGGACACGAGCAGGACAAACCAAGATCAGACCCGGCAATGCCATTCTGTAAATCAAGCATTGTTTGGCAATTGATCTTGGACGCTCACTTCTTTGGGCCTCCCACAACCTACTGGGAGTGCGTGTGTAAGTCACAGGAACAAAACAAAAGCAGGGTAAGGACATCATAGGGTGTCCTGGAATATAGCTGGCTTTCTAAAGCTGTGTGACCATGTCTTAGCCCCTTGTATTGCAGCCAAGACTCCTGCTTGTTGCAACCTGCTGCGGGCCGATGCAGCTAAAGTCAACCTGGTGGTACCAAGGCCACTAGTTACATGTCCTAACCGCTCCCTTATCCCTCCCCCAAGGATACCTGCCCAAGCACGCCTCTGTCCTGATACCATCTATCCAGCTTCTGTACCGCCTTTCCAAACTGCACAAAGTTGAGTGGTGTGCCATGCAGGTGTTTGAATGCCTGCTGCACAACCCTCACAGGCAGCATGTCACCACCCTTGGCAACAACACCACGGAGCTCAGGATTAGCTGACACCTGCAAGCACAGCAAGGATGTGCAGCAACTTTGATTAACATAGCTAACCTACCGATGCAAGATTAGCTATTCTGCCACGCCATTTAAAATTATCAAGTGCAAGAAGAAGAAGAATGCAAGATGCGGTGACATTGTGCGCTTTAAAATGACCTGTGCTGTGTTATTAAACCACATATCATGTACTCCTCAGGATTGAGAGACCTTAGAAGGCAGGACAATAAGCTACATGCATCATCAGCCAATGTGTTTGTTCTCAGCTCACTATATGACAAAAATAACTTAATGACCAGCGGGAGCCCTAAGAATGGATAGAAGCACCTTGTGAAGTACTGTTGCAAACATCCCAGCAAAACCAGCTATGTGGGGTACCTGCTTGGCCTTGCTTACGGCTCTGCAGGATACTACATCTCACAATGCAGGCCTCCTTCACTCGACCACCCTTTGGAATCCCCATGCAAAGACACATTTCCTACAAGCAATTGCCATGCATGCCACGGCAAAGCAAGCAACCATACATCCATTGCCCTCTTTTGCCCTTATCTAAGCCTGTGGTGTACACATGCACATACCCGTCTGCTTGCTGCGTGCATTGCAGGCAATCATGAATCGTCTGCCCTCCCCTGCACATCTGCCCCAACCCTAACCCATACCTTGATGAGGAGTTTGACTCCATCTCGTGTGTCTTCGGCATCAGGGGCACAGGAGCTGAACCATCCCGTGGCAAAGACCCGCCGCAGATCAGCTTCTACCTCTGATAGGGTATATGCAAAGTTTGGTCTGATGGCCATGGCTTCATGGGCTACCTTCTTGAGCGCCTCACTTACACCTACCACCTCTACCTGTAACATAAAAGAGAGGGACGCAGACCTGGGTACTTTATATTATATTCCTTTGCTAACACTTGCTTTAACACATATGTGGGTGTGAGGGACCACCACCCTGCCAATTTCCAAGTTGACTTCCGTTTGCGCTGGCCCTACACAGGGACCGCTGGCTTCAGCTGTTCTGTTGGTACGCCACAACCCCTGAGAAATGGCCCAAATCAACCTGCCAGTAAGGGCATTCACCCCCTAAATCTGAGCACACTTCAATCAACCCCAGGGATTTGGGCCGCATTAAGACAGGCTACTAATAGTTGTTTGGGGGGGGAAGGGTGGCCCGGGCAGAAAATGCATTTAGGAGAGGACCGGGATATGGCTACCAATGGTTCCCCTGCTGATGGTGCTGATAGTCCTTTACATTTCCTCATTGCAAAGCCACACGCTTGCTGCATGCAAAGCATTGCAGTATGTGCAAAGGTGCCTCATGCTGGTTCCCGCTGCAGTTGCGTCAAACTCATACGCAAACTGCTCAGATTATCACCGGCTGGGTGGGGAGATTCAACCATGCACACCCAAGCAGCAGCTGTCCATGAAGGATTTCCAGAAGGATACGGCGAATGATAAACTCGCCTCGCTGATGAGAATGCGCTCCTCTTCCTCTGGTTTGCTTGGCCTTTTCTTGCTGCTGGGTGCGGTAGGTTTTCCCGACAGCTTGGGGGGCTGGTTGCTGCTGCCGCGAAATATGGAGTCTGTGATCGACGCGAAAGGGGTGCCGAAGGACACCCGTCTCGCTTGACTGCTGTGTGCTCCATTGGTACTAAGATGCCGCCGCTGAAAGACACTGTCTCCCACATGCTGTAGACCATCGGAGAGGCAGCCAGCTGCGTGCTGCAAATTAGCCAGCACAGAGGATAGATGATTCATCTCCAAGATGAGCGCGCCTCAGCGCAGAATGGGCAAGGGGATCAAAGCACGATAATACGCGTCATTCTACTCTACTCATGTGTGCACACCATCTGCCCCCTCCCAGTGGGCATAGGTACGGAACTAAGAGGACCATCAAGACCTTTCGGCGTTTCAGAGAGCAGCCGGCCAGCAAGACACAAACCATCGGTCACAAACATAAACTTTGTATTCCTGCGTAGTGCCTATTAGACTGGCTCCGCAGGCCGGCAGATTGGCCGCCAATGAGTGACTCCTGTACATCGCATCCTGGTAGTTCAAGTAAAGTGCAATGGCGTACATGGGAACCAAGCCCATCACCTCCTGCGTGCATCCACGTGGTGAATTGCTCGCTGCTCTGCCGGCTCCTGACCATCTAGACCACTGTAGTGTGGTAGCGGTAGGACTTATATTGCTTTGGTCGGTAAGGTACTGCATAATACATACATATCAATCCAAATTGTCATTATCGGCATTGGAGTTGCGCCTAGTACCTGTCAACTGGGCCTGATGACGGACCTAGACAAGGCGATCCTCCAGGAGCTTGGCACCAGCGGTGTAGTGGAGGATTCTGGGGAGCTAGCCAGCAGATATGGGCAGGACCACCTTGTTGTTGTCGGCGTACTCAAAAGCTTGGAGGCTGCAGAGATGATCACCATGCAGGTGGGCTGGTCCTGGCTGGTCCCGCCCCTCCCGCCCCATCCAGCAGCATCATGTTCAACGCCCGCCGTCCTATGTGCAGGATATCAGCCACCAGCGATACGTGCTGACAGACGAGTCGAAGAAATATCTTGAGGCTGGGTCCCCTGAAGCTCAGCTGTTCAAAGCTATTCCAGCAGAGGGCATTACCCTTGCAGCATTGAAGGTGGGCAAAGCAGAGCTTTTGGGAGTTGAACCCTTCGATTTTAGCCAGATGGGCCACAGTACTAGGAGCTTTGGCGACACAGGATGCTTAAAGCTGTTCACGTGCACCATGCAAATTTGCAGGGCAGAAGAGTGAGGAGAGCATGTGGATGGGGACAGCACGCACAGCATCCTTATCTGTATACAGCCCATGTTGTTACCATTCACCGTCCAACAACTGCAAAGATGAGCTACTCATTGCAGCGTCCAGCAATACCACACATTCAGTTTGCATGCAGGAAGCAATCTCAAGGGCCTTCTGGGCAAATGATGTTACCTGAGATCTGTGGCAAGTGCTGGCGCAGGTTACATGATGTGTTGGTCTGTGCTTGGCAGTTTCCATGTCTGATATCAGCAAAGGCAGCTTGCTGTGCCTGTCTTGGTGATATGCGCACCACAGAAAGGCACAATATCTCCAGCAGTATTGACCCATGTCTCTTGCTTCGAACTTGCATTCACAGGCAGCTGTGTCCCCTGAAGTTGCAGACGTGGGGTTCAAGCAAGCCATGCAAGCAAAGTGGGTTGCGCTGGACAAGTCCGCAGGAGAGCCTCGTGTGGTGCGCAAAGTGGACAGCATCACAGACACCACGCAGCAGCAGTTAGCAGCAGTAGCAGCAGGCCAGGAGCTTCCTAAGGCAGAAGCAGACACATTGCAGAAGAAGCGGAAACTTATAAAACTGGAGTAAGTTGGGCTGAGGGGCTGTTGCGCACAAAAAGTAAAGGTATGGAGTGCATGAGCTTTGAATGGCATGCAGCGCATGAGCAGTGGGCCCATGACATATGCTTTCTTTGGCTTTGGCATCCCATGTAAAGGTGCCACTGGTACACAATGCATAGCGTAAGCTCCTTGCCTAAGAGGTCCAGCATCTTTCTATGCCCTTTCTTCGAGCTAGCATTAGCTGATCATGTGAGGGTTCTGGTTAGAGTTGGTTGGGAAAGGAGCTCCGCTTTCCAGTCTGCTGCTCGTTGCATGATGTATGTGATGTCTGTTGCAGGACGTGGAAGACCTACAAGGTTGGCAAGGGGCCTAAGTTTGCCCTGGAACGCAAGAAGCAGGCAACTGACCTGACAGTGGAGATGCTGGCCAAGTAAGCAACAGGGATGGGCCTCAGTTTCATGAATTGTGAAGATGGATTGACTCATAATCAAACATGGAGCTTATACCTTAGGGCGAGACTCAAGGACAGGGCATAGACGGGGGTTGTGGGACTCTGGGTCTGAGAGGAAGAGCCGCTGCTGATGGGCTGCAGGCTCCGCATTTCGTTTGGAAGCTGGCTAAGCAGTGGAGGCTGGGCAGCATAGATACATAGGCATGGTGATCTGTAACTGCAGATCTTCTAGGGCACCCGTGTTTAGACATGTTATCTATAGTAGAGTCATTAGTGTACCAACATGGGCAGGTTCTATGTCAGGGGTCCAATTACAATCTGGATAGGGGTGGTCCCGATGAAGTTGGGCAGAGCACTGCGGCTGTTGCTGATTATGTAATGTCCTAAGCATGGGCACCTGTAGGCAAAGGTAAATGGTTACGTTGCTAAACTGATTGCAAAGGTTGAGCACGGGATGGGCTTGAGCAAAGTAGGCTAACCGCTGCTGCTGGTATCTTTCAGGGGCACCTGGAGGACAGAAGAGTTCAAGGAGTACAATTTCAATGCAATGGGCCTACCAACAGCAGGCGGGAACCTTCACCCCTTGCTCAAGGTAAGCCAGGGTAGCAGCAGCACTAGCGGAAGCAGCATCAGCACCACTAGCAGCACATAACATGACATAGCAAGCATTTAAGGTGTGGCAACCGCAAAGGGCTGCTAGGTCGAAACGACCAAACACACCAGCACAAGCTTAGCTGCACATAAGTCCAACAGCATGATTAAAGTTTTGTTGAACCTCAAATGTAAGGGAACGGGGCTGTCCCAGGTGGCTTCCATAAGTTATTCTACAGTGCAGTGCCAATGGATGGGCCTATCTGAGAATTTAAACACAGGTTGGGTAACCGGTGGTTAATCAGCTTGAAGCCTGGCTATACTGTAAAAGCTTGTTCACTAGAGTGAAGCAGCCCTCACAGATGCAACATATTGTACAACTTTACATAGCAGACAGTGCAGCAGTACCCCATTGGGACTGACAACGGGGCAGACTGTTTGGTAAGTAGCAAGCCTAAAGCCAGCTGGCAGCTGTACATCGTGTATTTGAGCGCTTGGAAGGTCCAAATCGACTGCGATTTTGAAGTGGCGTGTACATGAAGGCTCTCATTTACACACTGGCTGTCACATACATGCTGTGCCTTCCAGCCCTGTATCCCGTGAGGCCTTTATCTCCCTCCTGCAACTCCCTGCTGCCCCCCCACCTGCACCCCCCCGGCCTTCGCGGTGGGCCCCCCCCCCCGGGGTTCACTTACAGCCTCTCCTGCTTTGTTGCAGGTGCGCACCCAGTACCGCAAGATCTTCACCCAGATGGGTTTTACAGAGATGCCCACCAACAACTATGTGGAGAGCAGCTTCTGGAACTTTGACGTCCTCTTCCAGCCGCAGCAGCACCCGGCTAGAGACGCACATGACACCTTCTTCCTCACAAACCCTGCTACTAGTGACAACTTCCCTGAGGAGTACCTGCAGAGAGTCAAGGTGAGAGAGTTCTTATGCTGGCTGGAGGCTGGTACAGGTAAACAAAGCAGGGGAGAGTGCAAACGAGAATAGCAGGGTCTGTCATGCAGTGCTGAATACAAGAAAAGCAGGGTGCAACGGAGAAAAGCAGGTTGCCACCACCACCTCAAACCTAGACCTTGTCTAATGCTGGCTCTGAGGCGGCACTTGGTATTATGGGCTGCCGATCATTGCAGTTGTCTGTCTTGTTTTAGGACTGAAGGTAGTCTAAAACAATACGTGCTGATTTCAACGGTTTGTGCTGGTTTGGGAGCACCTCAATGTGGGAAGCCCTGTATGAGATAGGTTTATATCGGTGACGTTTATGGGCAACTGCCTGAAGTCGTGTTACGGAGGCAGGAGCACGGGGGGATTCTAGAGCATAGACAGCCTTGCTTGACCATGCAAATGAGCATGAAGTACAGAGGAATGTTAGCAACATGGCTATTGATTCATGCTATTTGGGAAGCAATACTGAATAACCCGGGGTCACTCTTGCCCTGGTGACGCTTGGGGGAATGCTTCAAGAGTTGGGTGAGCTCAGGATTGGGCAAAGAGGCTGTCCTGCACCCGGAGGTTGGGTTACAAGTAATCAAAGCAAGGGAGAGTGCAAGCAAGAAAAGCAGTGCTGGAACGAAGAAAAGGAGGGTGCAGCGAACAAAGCCAAAGTTGCAACCACCACCACAAACCTAAATCTTGTCCTGTGAGCTGATCGATGAGCTAAGGTGGCACCTCTATAATTATGAGAAAGAGACAAGCAGTCCCAGGATCGGCATGTTTGTAATGATAAGATTGATCCTTGTCTGCTGCAGCGTGTCCACGAGCATGGCGGCTACGGATCAGTGGGTTACGGCTACAACTGGAAGCGTTGTGAAGCTCAGAAGAATCTACTGCGCACCCACACAACTGCCGTGTCCAGCCGAATGCTGTATAAGCTTGCACAGGAGGGATTCAAGCCAGCCAAGTACTTCAGCATTGATCGAGTGTTCAGGAATGAGGCGGTGGATAGGACACACTTGGCAGAGTTCCACCAGGTGGAGGGTGAGTAGGGATAGATCGTCTGGCCTTTGACAGGCGGAAGGAACAAAGAAAAAATTTCCGCATGGAGCTGTTGCTATTTGCCACGGGATTTCTGGGCTAACACATGTGGTTGCAATAGCGAGGATGTGGCTCATTTATAGGATCATGGCCGAATTGGTACAGGTGGCAAATTCTGTTAAGATGTGGGATGGCAACTCCAGGGTAGGGGTTTAGCCACACAGGCCCCTGAAACACTTGTGGATCTATTGAGCTATGCTGTAGGATATGTATAACCTTTTGTCATGATTCAATAATTATGACACATGCGCTTTCCCACATAGTTCAGTTTTGCTTTTATATGCCAGTCAGAATCCAAGTGCTAGCATCGTCTTTGCCATGCCACTCTACATGCTGATGGCCAATGCAGTCATTTAGTGCGGTCGCTGTTCTGAAAGAGGGATCACCACAGCAAATATAAACCTTCTCCTCCCTTCAGCACACTGCCAAATAATCCATCCAGACATCCAAGCATAACCGCATACCCCATCCACACCATTCAAGGAGGCTATTACGTGTTCACTCGCATCCCAGGTATTCAATTAGGCTTTCTCCTGCTGTCTCAGGGTTGATATGTGACCGGGGCCTCACACTGGGTGACCTCATTGGCGTGCTGAATGAGTTCTTCAGCCGTCTGGGTTTGACCAAGCTGCGGTTCAAGCCGGCCTACAACCCCTACACAGAACCCAGCATGGAGATCTTCAGGTAAGCAAAGCAGTGACGAGATGAACAAGTAGCTGCACTACAAGTCCTTTGCTTTCACATGGTGGTCCTGGAAGGGTTGGTCTGCCGCGTTGTGTTCGAGTGGTGCCATTGCCTTAAAATTACTCAGGCCGTAGGGCCAGAGCCCCGCAGGTCACGTTGCGCCTGTCGCCGCTACGCTATGCACCAGCCTTGTGTTCACTCCTCATGGTGCTCTGTGTGTCTCGAAAAACATTGCCTTGATTCCCTGCTTTGAAAAGCATGGTCATGGTGGGTTTGCGGGCTGAGAGGGAAGTTGGGCTGTGAGGAAGTCATGCCGTGAGGTAGAGCCCCCCCCCCCCCAATGTTGGGTTGTGACGGAAGACCAAAAGAGCCCCTGCTGCCGGCAGTACCGAATGTAACTTATGCTAATGCTACTGCTCAAGTTCAGTCCCACCTCACTATTGTGCCCGCAGCTTGACGTGCATGGCGTATACCAACTATGCTGTTCTATATCACAGCTTATGCATAAGCACGTTGCAAACACCCGCAAGTGGGGCCTACAAACTTCTGTTTTAGCATACAAGAAGTGCTATATGTGATATAGATCACTCACAGCCCCCACAGGAGCATGCAGCACCCCGACATGACTCCGACCAATGTGTTAGATGTTGAGAGAATCGCCGAGACTGAGAGCTAAGGCGGCTAGACTTAAAGACATGCACACATCCGAAACGAAATGTTATATGGCGGTGCTTCTGCAGCTACTCTGAGGAGCTTGGCAAGTGGATGGAGGTTGGCAACAGCGGCATGTTCCGGCCAGAGATGCTCCAGCCCATGGGCCTGCCTGAGAATGTGAGCGTCATTGCCTGGGGGCTCAGCTTGGAGCGGCCCACAATGATCCTGTATGGCATTGATAACATCAGAGACCTGTTTGGCCACAAGGTGGGAGGGGATAGGAGGTGATGCATTAGATGTGATAGATCACTGCACAGCCCTCGGACCGTGCAGCACCTGTCACATGACCCTTACCAGTTTGTTAGGGTCTGTTGAGACAGAGACGGATACTGAGGTCCTTTATTGCAGGGGCCATCAGGGTAGGACATCGCAGAGATGCATAAGGAGATATCTCCTGTTCATTGTTTTTTTCCTTTGTTCGGTTGCAAATGGTGCAGGGAGTATACATGGAGAATACAGGAGTTGCCTTTGGGCAGACTATTGTCGTCAGAGACAACAATCTTTTTTAAATGCTCCCATGGGGTTTGGTGGTTGTTTGTAGAGCTTGCGAAGGCAATCATGATAAGACAGTACAATAGGAAATCAGGAAGCATAAGGGCAGGCATCAGGGCTCACAAGCAGCGTAGTGGTGTTCAGTCGCTGCAGTTTGCCTTTTTCCTCGTTCCAGCACTGCATGACAGTTCCAAGAGTGAGAATATGACATTCCCAAACCTGCTCTACGCAACTGTGCTCTAAATGTCGGTTGTATTGCCTCTGATCACCTGCACATTCTCATTGCACTTGCCACTGTCTGAGGTGGCTGCTGCTGTAACCCATATGGGCTATGTATCAATCAAGTACCATGCAAGGGTTGACTGTCAACCTCTAGCCATCTGTGTTCGAGCCAGGAAAGGCAGCTGCAATTGAGTCTGTGGCATCCGCATAGCGGGATAAAACCAGCCAAACAGCCTTGGCAATCAGTTTGGTGCATTTCACCATAAAATATGCATCTCCCCTTGCACATTAGTCGGAGCCATGTCATACTGGGCTTCAGGGCTGCGATGCTGTGCTTTTCTTTTGGAGGTAGGAGGCGGCACCACCACCAGAACAGCGGTATTGCCCACGAGACGATGCTGTGCTTTTATCTATCTTGCATATGCCTTTACACGTGCTGGTCAACTTCCTTGCGGAACAAACTGAATTGAGCTGGATGTCGGCTCTTTTGTATTGCTGTTGCTGTTTTGTGATGGGCTGGCTTCTGCTGTGTCTGCTGCTTATGTAGGTGAGCCTCAACATGGTGAAGAAGAACCCCTTGTGCAGGCTGGGATTGTGACGGGGCTCTGCTTGAGCACATGGTATAGGGCACAGTTGGAGGGACTGTGTAGTCGCTGAAGATGAAGGGGCTGAGGCTATGTGGGCAAAGGCTATGTGGGCAGCAGTGTCTGAGGCTATGTGGGCAGCAGTGTCTTTGGGCAGGGAGTGGGGATGTGCAGAAGGGTTTGCGTCGGCCTTGATGTGTTTGTTGGGCCCGAACCACCTTGGTTGGCCACCACTCCGGGGGGGCCGGATGCTAGCGTGTAAGTCGAAATGGGCTGGCCTGACATACATTGGCTAGCAAGGGATTTAGGGTGGGCTGGTGGCAGCCGTTGTGCGAATTTTGTACAGGAACTTGAGTATGCCGTTGGAGCCTAAGTTGGCTCCTTGTGGGTGGCGCTGCCCCCACCGGCGCCCCGCTTTGACGGGGCCATTTGGTAATTGGTATGTGCGGAAGGTTCGGTCTGCAGGCCTTGGAAGTCTGTTTTATGCATTCTAAGTTGCAGTATGTGTGCTTGAAGAAGCTCAGTTGGCTTGGATTTTAAGTCGTCACCGGCAGCTCTACATGTGCTTTGAGGTACTGCTCAGCTTGAGACTGGTACCCGGCACAACGCGCACTTGGCAACCATCTGATTAGAACTGAGCGATATTCATGCGCAATTGCTGGGTCTGGAGGCTCCGCAGGGCGACCTACCGGATGCGCGCAGATCACACCATCGAGTACTAGAGGTCGGTCTCTCTGAAGGAAAGGGAGACACAATGCAATTATGCGCCACACAGAACATCAATCCAGCAACTGCGTGATCCGGGAATGTGTCCCACTTGGCTGAAGTCGAAGGTCCTGCAGCCCTTCACATGTCGCACCCGAGAAGTGCCACGGACTGCGAAGGGCTTCCTACGGCTCACTCAGCTTCTGGCAGCAAGTTAAGGCATATGTACAAATCACGCCAGCGCTAATTGCCAGCTGCGGAGTTTGCAGGGATCTCGACCTATTCTGCTGTCTGACAGATGCTTCTCACTCCGCTGCTATTCACCATTCACCAGATGCAGCTTTTTTGTACCTACATGTTTGCGTTTCGAGCCTGACTTGTTGTTTATTGCTACATCTGATCAAGCCTGAACTGGCAAAAGCTTTCCAGCACACCCCGGGGTATTACATGACCTCTGGCTCCCGCTGGTTGCATGAGATTGCAATCTTTAGAGAGCCTCTCATCTGCTATTACCTGCCCTAAATTGGGCAACTGGCTCTTGCTCAGCAGCCGACACAGTCTGCAGGGCACTACGTGGCGGTCGTTGAGAAGACGCCCAAGGTCGCTGGCCAGAGTTCACCAGGATGAAGCCCTCTTGCCTGCTTTCCCCAGAAGGACGACACGACGTTTGCGGGCCCCAGCAGACCTTCCCCCTCCCCCAAAGCCCAAACCCAAACCGAAGTATGGGGCCAAGAAAAGGAAGCCGGAGAAGTCCAGCTCCTTGGACCCTGAGCAAGCAGCAGCTGAACCCCAGCTGATCCGCCCTCCAAAGCCCCACCCCAGCTTGGTGAGCTTCTAAACCACTATCCATGATGCCACGATCGAAGGCTAAAAGTCCGCGGGTCACTAGGAACAGTTTACGTTTCAGGTTGAAGGGCTTGCACCAGCAGCTATTTCAGAGAGCAAATTGGCCTGCAGTACCATTCACCTCTGATGAGCCTGATGGCAGTTGCACTTTTAAAGATGCCTTTAACTGGCTTGTTACTACAAGACTACAATAAGCTGCATCGCTGTAATTGGTGCAAGTCCACTGAGGCCATATCCGTCAAGTGCCAAGTGCACGCAGCAAAGCCGCCCCCCCCCCCCCCTTCCACAGTGCGTTACCGGCGACCTCACTCGCTGGGCTTGACATAACCCTATTTTCTTATGGCTGACCTACAGTACCTTATTCCCTGCTTTGTTGCAGCTGTACCTGAAGGTCTTGCAGACCCCCCCTGCGCAAGTACCTACCCGCACCCCCCTCTTCAACCCCACCCCCACCACCCCCTCCCCACCCACGCCCTCTAAGTCCAAACCCCAGCTGCCTTCAGCAAAGCCCCCCAGTCCCGCCCTAAACCGCAAGGTTTCCGCCCAAGTGGGTCGAGCAAAGCAATGGAGGTGGTTGCAAGGCAAGGTTCTAAGGAAGTTCCTGTGGGTGTTGAGCCCTGAATCTGCCCTGCTATTGCTAAAGCGTCTCCATGCAGTGCAGCCACCAGCCCCAAGTGCTGTAGAGGAGGGGGTGTGGTCTGACAGCAGCGGCAGTGCTGCCACCACCACCAGCAGCAATGCTACCACTGCCAGCAGCAGCAGCAGTAGCACCGCCACCACCAGCAGCAGCAGCAATGCGATGACCGGCAGTAGCAGCAGCAAGACCACCGGCAGCAACAGCAGCAGTGGCACCAGCAGCAACAGTGCTACCACCACCATTGGTAGTACCAGCAGCAACAGGAGCAGTAGCAGCACCAGCAGATGTGTCCGGGTCCCTCTGGCTGCAGCAGCTGCTTCTTTAATACAACCCAACGCCACTCGTACTGCTGCTCCTGTTGCTGGAGCTCCTTCTGCTCGTGGCAGAGGTCCTACCCCAGAGTACCACAAGAATGCTACAGCTTCGCCTGGTATGGCGAGCACCCCTCCTGAGGAGAGCAGGGAGAAGCTTCTGAAGAAGGAAGCTCAGCGGCAAGCAAGTGCTGTAGCATCTACAATTGAATGTGTTACAGTAATTGCCAGCAGCGGTGCTACTGCTAGGGCTTTGCGGCTACTGCTATATGAGCTGCTGGTGCTGCAGCCCCAGCTCGGCACTGCAGCGAGCGAAGGCAGTACCAGCAGCAGCAGCAGCGACAGGGGCGCATACATCAGTAGTAGCAATTCCAACACGAGCGGAAATGGTTTGAGCAGCGCCAGCGGCAGTAGCACAGTCAATTGGAGTTCCGACTACCCCAGCACGTTTGGGCCTGACATGGATACCTTGGTGGCTTTTGGTCTTCTCACAGAGCGAGCTGAGTTTGAGGCCTTAATGGAGCGAGCTGAGTTTGAGCTGCTGGTTGCTGCGGTGTGCTCTGCGCTTGAACCCAAGCTGCCATCTTTCTCTTCTGGTCAGTTGGTGCAGCTGCTGGACCTCCTTGGAAAGTTAGGGGTCAGCACTCAAACCTTCCTCAAGGTTAGTTAGCAATTGGGTTTTAGGTGTAGGATCTGGGTATATTTCATCATATGCTATAGAATAAATACCATATGTCCCACACCTTAAGCTGTTATAAACCAGCCAAGTGGAATGATTGTGGGCTAGTGCTCCCCCTTGTGCGAATCTTAAGCTTCAGTATCCTGTCTAAGCCATTAGAAAGATTACAAGATTTTGCATTGGCAAGAATTATTCATCTCTGAGCAGGGCAGAAGCCTAGTCACTGAATCTTACTTCCACCTCCTGTACTCCTACTATGTTTCTGTTACAGGCGGCATGTGCCCAGCTTAAACCCCAGCTAAACTCCCTCACTCCCTCGGAGCTGTCCCGGCTGCTGCTGTCCCTCTCATCCCTGAACCATCTCCCTCCAAAGGCCTGGTTCAAGCAAGTGGTGTACTTAGGCCATGGTTGGCTACAGCAAGCCGAGCTACAGCAGTTAGTTGACGTGGCAGTAGCAGCAGCAGGCTTGGGGCTGAATAAATGGCTGCCAGCAAAATGGTGGGGCCACTACGGAGAGGCTGTAGCAGAACATGTGCAGGAGCTGCTACAGCTACAGCAGGAGCTAACTTGGGGGCGGCAGAGGCAGCAGCAGCAGGTGGACGTAGGAATGGTTGGGACACCCGCGGTAGCAGCAGGAGGGTTGGAATCCACCCTAAGTGGTGGTCTACAGCAGCAGCAGCAGCAGCAGCAGGAGCAGGTGAAAAAGGAAGAGATGATAGCTGTGGGAATTGCACCAGTAGCGGCAACAGTGCCAGAAGTCCAGAAAGCAAGGCTACAGCAGCAGCAGCAGCAGCAGCGAGAGGAGCAGAAGGACCGGGCAGTCCTGCACCAAAAAGGGCAGTGGCAGTCAGGTGGTGGTGGTTTACTGCCAGTGACAGGGTTGTTGGCTCCTGCGGATGTGAGTAGGCTGTGCACCATAGCAGAGGCTCTGAGTAGGTTAGGGGTGCTCGGAGCAGCAGTCAACAGCAACAGTAGTACTGGTCAGGTTGCTGCTGCTAATGGCAGTAGTGCTGGTGATGTTCCTGCTGCTGCTGGCAGTAGTGCTGCTGGGTCCCCGACAGAAAGCAGTATGAGGAAGAACAGCAGCAGTAGCAGTGCTGACATGGTCCAGGCGACCAGCAGCAGGAAAACCAACACTCTTGGCTCTGAGGACCGTAGCAGCAGTGGTAGCGGCATTGGCACCAGCAGCAGGGGCCTTGAAACCACTACGGTTGACAGTAGCAGCAGCAGCAACAGGGCTGTTGACGGTGTTGTTACCAGCAGTACCACCGGCAGCAGGAGCAATGGCAAGATCAGTGAAAGCTGGTTGCCTTGGTTTGGGCAGCTGCTGCTGGTGCAGGTGGAGGGTGGCAGATGTACAGGTGCTGCTGCTGTTCGTCTGCTGGCTACTTGTGGCAGGGGTTGGTGGGGGGATGCAAGGTTAGAGCAGCAGCTGGGGGTTAGCAGCTTAGCTGCGGTTCAAGCCACTGGGTTTAGGCTGCAGGTGAGGCCCTTCGGGGAGCTTTGTAGGTTGTTGGTAGAGAAGAGCAAGGCAGGGGGTGTGGATAAGGGATTATGTGGCAGCTTGGAAGCAGGGACAGGAGGGTGGTTGGGAGAAATGCAAATGGTGGAATTGCTGTGGACGTTGAGGGTGTTTAGATCAAGTGGGTATGTGCCTGAGTTGGGTTGGGTGGGGGCGTATGCTCTGAAGTGTCAGGGGGGCTTGGAGGGTTTGAAAGCGCAGCACTTGAAGGAGATGTTGGAGGGGTTGGTGGAGTTAGGGGTGTATGTTCCAGGGGGTTGGGTAGCTCCTTTTGTGCGGGAACTCGGCACCAGGGCAAAGCAATTTGTGATGCTTGTGGAAGGGGAAGCTGCTGCGGGTTGGGCTGCGGAAGGGGACATAAGGCTGCCTAATAGGAGAGATGCTGAAGAAGAGGAGGAGCAGCAGCAGTGGCAGCAGCAGAGGCTTCATGAAGCAGACACACTCAGAAGCACAGAAAGGGTTGCAATGGAGGCCCAGAAGTGGGAATCCCATAGTGCAGGCATAGCAGCTTCTGAGTGCCTGAGAGATTGGCTGCAGGAGGCTTATGCGGTAGCGCAACTGCTGATGGCGGGATCGCAGTTGCTGCCGAGGCTGAGCAGCAATCAGGTCATGGACCAAGTGCTTACAGACGAGGAGAGGAGGTACCTAGAGCGCAGCATAGTAGTCGCTTCAACAATGGTCGGGCGGGGTCCTTGGTGATGAGAAATTGGTGTCCATGCGCTGTACGGTCATGGCCAATCTTCCAATGTAAGAAGCAGCAGAGCTCAGCCCGCAGTTTGCTTGTACTGTGATCGCATGTAAATGATGTTCAAGACACTCTTCAGCGCAGCAGCCTGGCTTTACACAGCTGGCCTGGACGCGTTACACGTGAGCACAAAGACTGCAGGGAATACAAAGCGATCTAAGCTGCGGCAAAGATGGAAATATGACCTTGTTGTGAGACCCGCATGTGGGACAGTTTGCGAAGCCTTCTAGCGCCTTGCCGTTGGCTCGTAAGCGGAAACCGACGTCGTGGGTCACCCGGTGACAGCACTCTCTGAGAACCTGTGGCATCGTTCCTTTCCCAGCATGCAATCAACATACGTCCGCACTGTACTAGCCTCAATGTGGTCTGATGGCAGTCTAACACGCACATTTTTGCTGACGGCCATACTCCCCATCGGTCGAAGTGACTCGAGCTGACCACAAGCGAACATCATACTCATTTACCATTTGCGCTCGGGCGCCTTTGCTGAACCTGTACTAAAGGTCTTCTGCCTTCTTCCGTCTATTGCACCGTGGACAGTTGTCCGCTTGCGTGGCTCTCTGGAGTGTGGAGTGCCCGCTAAGCGTTAGAAATGAAGGCCCAAGTCGAGCATAGGCCGTGTGCGAGCCAAGGCTCTTCTCGGAATCTAACCGGAGCATATAGAGTGTTTAAGCAAGCCCCGAGGAGTGTTGAAGGTCGTCGTAGTCGGGTGACCGTAGGACCGGAACATGTGAGTGCTTGTTGTCCCAACGCACACGATTGTCCCAATGAGGATGGGTGGTGTTAGTGAACGACCTATCGTTTACTCATGCGATGACTGCATCCCCCTAGGTGTCGTCAACATCAAATCAGAGCAGCTTTGAACGCATAAGCCGGTTGTTCCAGAGACTGCCTGGCTGGTCGTCGAAGTCAGGCTCTGCCAGGGGATCTTCGCCAACTAGAGCGGTAGCAGCTGCAGAACCAGCCACAGCCGATGGGACCAAGAGTCTCGTTCTGCCTCAGCGCTTTTCCAGTCTGCATGCCCACCCAAGGGGAGAACAGCAGGGAGATGGCCACCCCCATCCAGTTCTGGAGCTCATTGAGCAGCGCATCAGGGAGGGCAGCAAACCAGGCGGCCGCAGCGATGGGCTGAAGCTTGGCCTCGTTGTAGAAGGAGGTGGCATGAGGGGTATTGTGACAGGTGGGCCTGATCGACCGCAGCTACCTGTACTTGTTGCAGGTCTTGGTGCAGGAGATAGCCAGCCTCAAGCAAGCCAATATCAGACATATGTTTTTGTGGGCAGAAAAAGATGTCACACCATCATGCATGAGGCAGAAACCGTTGACATGGGTCTAGCAGCGATACTGATGTTCCAAGCAAGTGCACTTGGGGACGTAGTTGTGTCACATAATGGTAGACATCCGCAAGGTCCATGCTGACCCAAACTGCACCCAGATCTACCCAGGAGGAGCTGTGGTCCTTATAGGCGGGCGGGTCAGGGCTGCAAGCTCCTTTGCAGAGGTTAGGCAAGCTCTGCAGGTCCAATCTCTTTCCAGAAGCAATTGCCCTTGCAGCTCCAGCAACTATTTCCTGAAGTGCCTTCACGTGATTGCGATGAAAAAGAAACACTGGACCACATCACATCATGCTTGTACTTGGCCTAGTCGTGTATCCATAGTACAAGATGCATGGTCTTTCTGCTGTTGTTGCAGGTGCTATGCTGATGGGGATCCTGAACTTGGGCATGCGGGATGCATTTGATGCTGTGTATGGTGCGAGCGCAGGAGCTATCAACTCCACCTATTTCTTATCAAGTGAGTGGTATCAGAGCAGCATGCTCATGCAGCCTTTAAGCAGCCTGCAGCATGCGTACAGGAGGGCAGGGATGAGTATGAGGTTCCTGACAAACATGTAAGTGGTCATGGCCATTCTGCCATAGAATGCCTTGCAGCTTTGCAACAGCGAAGCAGCCAAATATTGTCAATGTTGGGAGTGTGCGACTACATATCTCACATGCATGCACACTTATAGTTGCGTAAACAGGGATCTTGAGCAGCTGGGCTGGTTCCACTTCGCAAGTTACATTCTCAGATGCCGTGCCATTCCTCTGGAAGATCAAACCTCTATGGAACACAAGCATGCAAGCAAGCAAACCTGATCTTTTCTGCAGGCCAGCGCCAGGGCCTGGACATCTACACAGACCACCTGGCCACCAGCAACAAGTTCCTGGATGTCTCCTTCAGGCGCTACTGGTCAGGGGAACCTATCATGAACCTGGACTACCTCCTGCACGAGATTATGCACGAGGTAAGGCTTGGGAACGAGGGTGTAGCTGTCAAGGGAGCAGCACCAACAGTGGGGTGGCACAGTCAATGAAAAGCAATGAAATAGCCATGAGGGGAGCAGGCAGGAGTATCGGGGCAGGACGCAATTGAGCAAGCAGGAGGGAAGGAAGCAGGGAGGCTCCCACATGATCGGAGAAGGGGCACAGAGGGAGCAACAAGCAGCAAAAAGCATACTCCAGCTGCTTTGATTACCGGTACCCACCTTCTTGAGCAGGGCCGAAAGTTGTCCTGGCATCTGAACTGCGCACGTCATTCGCAAGAATAAAATAACAATAGACAATATTGAACCATACACCCCAGCGTAGGGCTCGTCTGCAGGCAAACATCAGCTTTGGTGTGGACGAGTCTGCAGCAGTACTAAAGGCAACATCTATTTGGGCTGAAGGTTGGCATGGGATTGGCACTGTCCTGCAGCAGCTAATGCTGCATTGCTGCAGATGCGCATGTCGGCTCGTGTGTGTTTTAATGCAAGACAATACCATCTGCTCACACTTCTTGTCACTGCTGCTGAAGTAAGGCATGTTGCTGCTTTTGCCGTTCCAGGTGACCCCCTTGGACTGGGATGCTGTCATCAACTCCCCACTCCCCCTCAAGGTGGTAGCTTCTTCTCTAACAACCCTTCAAGCAGAAGCGCTGTCTAACTTCACAGACAAGCAGGACTTGGTAGAATGCCTGAGAGCCTCAGCAAATGTGCCTCGCATTGTGGGCCCACCACTGGAGCACAGGGGCCATCAACTGGTGGATGCGGCTGTGTTTGAGCCTATTCCTGTCAAGGCAGCGCTGCGGGACGGGTGTACACATGTGCTGGCACTGTGCAGCCGTGCACCTGATGAGGGCCCTGCATGGGGCAAGCTGGTGAAGAAGGTGGTGCACAATGCAGTCAAGTACACAGTGCTCAATCCAGTAAGTGTATGCTTTCATCAGCCGGCCGTAGCTAAAGTGAGTGGTATTATCACCTTGGCTTGCTGTAGTGGTAGTGAAATACTGCATCATAGTACACTTGCACTTTGCGAGACTTGAAGCCAATCTGGGTAAAATGCAAGGACTGACATGCACAAGATGATGTCAAAGTAGATGCGGTGCAGGCCGTGAACCATTCCGGTCTTGCTTCAATTACTGAAGTACTTCAATGTCTGCACTGCCAATCACCCGACCCAGCTGCATTAATGGGCCTGGTGTTGCTGGCTGCTTTTGGACATGTAGGCCTGCGCTGACTTTCATGCTGCTGCTCCTGCATTTCCTGCTCTGCAGCCATACATGCGTGAGGCATGGCGCGTGGAGCCCCGTCACACCTACCACCTTGGGCAGCCCCTAGATGACCTGATGATGAATTTGCACCTTCAGGGTTCAAGGCTCCTCATAGACCTCAGCCAGGACAGCTATAACAGCAGCAGCAGCCCAAACAGCAGTAGCAGCAGCAGTCGCAGTGGCAGCCCAACAGCCAGCAGCAGTAGCTCTGATAGTGACGATACAGCAGAAGGGGTGCCCTCCGGCATCTCTGGCAGCGGGAAGGCAGAGGGGATAGGGGCAGCAGATGGGATCTGTGGCCATGTGTACCCTGTGTATGCTGGACCATCCGCAAGCTTTGCTCCAATTTGTCAAGACATCGAGGCACTGACAGTTGGGCGATCAGAAGGCTATGCGGCTGTGCAAAAGGTGCTGTTGCCCATCAAAGCGTCCTTGCAGTAGCTAAATAGCTTGGGACCGCTTTTTTACAGTCTTGAAGTTTGTGATGTAGTCTATCTACTGCTGCCACCTCTAATGTGGTTTTGGAAACAGCTCGTATACAGCAGCAGCAGTGTTTGGTCTGGGAAGATCTTTTCTCAGCAGCAGTTGCTTTTAAGTTGGCTGGCAGGGATTCTGCAGTGCCAAGGTGTCGTTCATTAGCTGTTTGTTTGGATGCGGGGGGTGTGCTTCTGGTGAATTTGTACTTTAATTGGTGGGCTTAAAAAGGCAGACATGAAGGCAGGCATGTGAAAGGGTTAAGCAAGCGGGGGTTTTCAGAAGCTACCTATTATCATTCCAGAGCTTCCCCGTAGGGCTAGTTGCGGTGCACTGTAATTGGGACGTGGCTGCAGGAGTGGGAGAGACTAGGATGGTGGAGGGATATGTACTATATGCCGGAAACAGTGACGTTTGTGCAGGCAGAGAATGGAGCAGGCTATCATCTACCCTTCAGATGAAGAAGGGGTTAGCCTTGCATATGCTTCTGCAGAAGCAGGCTGAATGGATGTAAGCCCGAATGAAGGAAAGAGGATTAAGGGCGGCTTTGTTGTGTATCTGTGGGCATGGCATGATGAGAGTTAATGACCTGCCCCTGCATGTGTTTTGCTTTTACATGGAAGATGGCTTACATGACAGTGCTGATATCCAACGGATCCCTCAGCACCTTTTTATGACATGGTACTGAATCATTGCACTTCATAGGCAGATACTGCCGAGGCTGGCAACATGCAGCAGTGCTGCTGATTTAAGCTGTTAAAAGAAAGAGATTCCTGGCTCACGCTCTTGTGCAAGCCAAAATGCCATGGACATGTTGTGTTGTGTACCAAAGACAGAGCAGAATAGAAGGTCTGAGTAGCAAATGGAGTGAGTAATGCGGCTTGTCTGCTGCAGCTGCTTCCTGACCAGACATGTGTGCTTGTTGGGTAGACCAGCTGTGTGGAAAGGGGATCTATCTTACCAGCTTTAGAGTGGTGTGTTTCAGGCCTGACTAGGGCCCACGGTTGGTCTGCTGTGGGTACTTGTAGCTTGCGATCTTAAGCTCTAGTCCTGCACAATATTAGCTCCTCACAAGTTGGGTAGATGCCCAATTGCAATGTGCCTTTGTCATGATGATTTTCTGCTTTGTCCATGGGGCATCAATGGTATGTAAGGATGAGGCGGTATGCAGGCTCCAGGGCATCTGTGTTGCATGTACCATAAATATGAATGTTTTTTTGGCAGTGTGAGAGCTACCTTGGCCACGTAAGGAACAGTGTGGCAAAGCTTGTCTGTCTTCCGAAGATGGTTAAGGTGGAATTCTGCCCCATTTTGTGAGATGGACCCGAGGGAGGGGGAATCCTCAGACAGACAGAGAACAAGCGTCCTACCCAACTGTGTTCAGCATCCCTTGGGGCTTATCCATGATGTGGTATGTTTGTGGGGACCGAGGTTTTGGTAGTGGCAGATGGCTTTGCAAAGACATTCAGGCAAGGGCCTTGAGAGGTGATTAGAAGCTGTTGTGCAAAGCATGCAAGAGCAGCTTTGCTGACGTAGCTTTCGAGTGTTCTGGTATATTTTATGCTGGGGATAGCGTATTCTTTTGAGATCAGAGGGAATCAAAGTGATTCCAAATGCCCCTGCTCGCTGCATGCATTGCTGTCTTTGGTCGATCTCTCTTCCTTCATTGGCATCTTGCAGGTCGCCAGTATGTGAACGCTAATGCAGCATGCTGGTGCAACATTCGTCTGGGAAGATGTTGTTTGGGAACAAGATAGGTATGCAGAAGTTGAATCTCCTGAACACTTCTTGTTTGACTGTCCTGTTTACCAGGCACAAAGGCAAAAGCTGTGGGAGAAGCTGACTTCTGACCCTGATGTTGCTGCAAAATGTCAGATATTGGATGGCAAATCTGATGAGGAGAAGCTGCATAGCATGCTTAATGAAGAGTTCTGGGGTGTAGACGTCGATGAGGAGTCTGGCTTAGTATATGGCCCTTTCAAGCATGCATTTAAGTGTATAGCTAAATATGTTGCAGCTGCTTGGAAGATTAGGAATGCTTATGCTCACCCTTCTGATGTGGCGTGAGGTCCAACCAATGGGGTTTGTTACCAACTATTGCTTGCACCCGGGCTTACAAGCCCTCCTTGCTTTCTTAAGTAGGAGGGAGGCTCTTACCCCCATTGGGGCAGCGGAGGTTTTGGGTGATTTTGACCTAGCTGCTGGACCTCATGTTTAGGCATATATTGTCATACATGTCGAAGTTTACCCGTATTCTGTTCCACCTCGCTGTTCTTTGTGACAGCTTGAGGTGCGGGGCCTATGGCACTTATTGCTATGGCATATCATGAAATGTAATAATAATAATAGGTATGCAGAGATGTGTACCGGAAGTTTTGAATGGCAGTACGTTGTGTGCTCACTATGTGTCGTCTTTTTCTTGAGTGGAAGTGGAGGTACCCCAACAGCATGCAAAAAGTCAAGGAGAATGGAGAAAGTTTGCATGCATGCTCAATGCATGCTGGGTGTGTTGGGGCGAAGTGTATTGCGCTCAGGGGCCATGACCCGGGCATCTGGAGTCATTGCGTTTATGATGCGTTGGGATAAGGTTGTTGGAAAGGGTGTGTAAAACAGTGGTGGGCAGACTCGTCATGATGATACCATCTTGCAGGTGCTCCCAGTGAAACTGGGATGTCACCCTAATGCGTTTTGCAATCATATCAGCCACACCTTACATTTTGTTTACTTGTTTGTCATATTGGAAGAGCACTAGGAGCCTGGGACCCCCCTGAGCTTGGGACGCTGCTCTGGCATTGCTGTTCATTCATGTATGTTTGTGTAGCTGGTCGAGTGACCTTACTGGTCTGAGCAAGCATGCAGATGGGAGTGAGTTTATTTGTTGACATGTGTCACACCGTACAAGCAGTCTGAATTGTGTCATCATGGCTTGCTTGGTAGTGTCCCCTTTGATACGCAGGAATAGCTAGTAAGATGGGTGGTATTCTTAGCTATGTGTTGTGCAATCTGGTCGGGTTAGTTCCAAGGTGCGCGTTGTGCTTGTGCGTGTGGGGGGTTTTCTGCCCCCATTCCATCCCCTGTCAATGAACCAAAACTCGTCCAGGCGGTTGCCACACCTTAAATGTTTGTTATGTTATGTATGTCCTAGCCGAGCGCTTGTAATGCTCATGAGCAGAGTACCAGTCGATTGAGAGGCTTTGTGGCATTGGTCCTTTTGGTCAAATGGTCTACACAGTCTGGCATTCCTTCAGTACCTGCACGGCCCGAAAGCTGTCCAGTTTATCGTATGTTCACTACTCTCCTATCACTTTCATTTCACTGCCTGCTTTGCAGGTAGGTATACATAGCAGAAGGTCTTTCATATTGCCTCTTCTTACAGCGGCCAATGTGTTCGGCCTGTTATTGTCCGTACCCATGTGACATATGTTGTCGTTGGTTTTTCCTCAGCGAGCCAAATTGCTGGGATTTATGCCAGAGGGCTGCTCTGCGCCAACTGATGGCGGGTCCGCTTGCAGCGGTGGCTACAAGGTCTGCAAAGCATTATGTAGCAGCAAAGGCATGCAGAGGTCTGCAGATTTCTTGAAACGCGGCAGTCGCTGCTTGGCAGTGCCAAAGCCACGCTGTACGGCTGGAATCGGTACTGCCAGCGGAGAACAGATCCGATGTACAAGTGCGAAGTGCTGCCCTGGGGCGCCTGGTGGCTCAGCGAAGCACGATACGTCAGATGACCATGGGTAGCGTAATGACGGTGAGTACTGCGCGCTTCAAACTGGTGCCAACCTTTGGCATGTAGTCGTCTGCCAAACGTCACATGGCAGCTCTTACGACATTCCGCAGCCTGCCCGAAGACCTGCAAAGCTACGTTCTGCTTCAATCCTGGCAGCTCCTAGATCAGATACATCGCTACGGCATCTTCCCTCTTGTAAATCGCCACTGGCTCAGCTTAGTACTCAGCAAGCCGCAACACCAGCTGCAGCTCCAACCCACGCACCATTCTTTCCTCCAGTCGTTCCTTTCGTGGGTCCTGAAGCATAGGATCACGCTTAATTTTCCTCATATCTCCATCAACGGCAGCAGTTTACGGTACTCAGCACCGAACCTCCTTGATGACCTCATACGAGTCACCAGCAGTACAAGCTCCTTACAGAGCCTCAGCCTCAGCGCCTTCCACTTCGGATCCCTAGGTGACCAGCTCTCATCCCTTACCAACCTAATGTACCTCAGCTTACAAGATTGGGGCGAGGATTACATCTGCACCCCCCTCCCAGGCCTCTTCGCCCTCACTTTCCTCAAGCACCTCGAGCTTACCTCCTCTTCCAGTGACGAAACCTCAGACCCTTGGATAACCCCAACCCTCCCCACCCTCCAGCGACTCACCCACCTCCGCTTGTCAGGCTTCCCCTTGGAAAGCAAAGACCTAACCCCCTTCCTCACGCTCCAAAACCTCCGTAAGCTCCATTTGGACTCAACCACCTTCAGCCTAAAGGACCTCCCTCACATCAGCAGTATACCCTTCGCCTCCATCTCCTTAGAGGTCCCGTCTGATGATGCAGCAGCTTTCCAGTTCTCCTCTTATCTCCACCATGCCAGCCGCAGCTTGGAAGCCCTCAGCCTCAAAGCAGCACTTCCAGCAAGGATGCCTCTTTTTGGGCAACAGGAGCAGCCTTTGTACCTAAGTCCAGGCATGGTCTCCCTCCTACTTTCCCCATTGAAGGCAGCTGTTGATCTGCAAGAGATCCGCCTGCACAGGTGCAACTTAAGCACAGCCGCAAGCAGCGAGGGCAGCTCTAGCTCTGCAGAACTAGCCAGCTTGACTCAACTCAGCAGCCTCTGCCTCTCTTCCTGCACCCTAACTGCAGAAGGGGTCTCCAATCTAGCTTCTCTATTGCACCTGAAGCGTCTGGAGCTTCTAGTGAGCGCCCAGGAAAGTTGCTGTGCACAGGCTCGATCCCTGCAGCACTTGGCAAGCAGCCTCACACAGCTAACGTCCTTCCGCATCCCTTACTGGCCCAGTAAGCATTTGAGCCCCAGCAGCTTAACAGCAGCAACGCAACTCCAAGAGCTCCAGCTTCCCTTTGGTACAGCAGCAGCTGCTCTTACGCATCTCACGGGGCTCAGCATGTTACGGGTGCTGCAGGCTGAGGGCCTGCAGGTAGCAGATGCTGCTTCAGAGGCCAGTGGCATGGCTGCCTTGGCATGCCTTGCAAGCTTGCAGCAACTGAGGTGCTGTGGTTGCTCCAGGAGGTTTGGAGCGCATGCTGTGCTGATGCTTACAAAGCTCAAGCAGCTCACATGCCTGGAGGTGGACATGGAAGGTTTTGGACATGCGCCGCTCATGCCAGAGGTAGGGGGGCTTGCTGCATAGTGAGGAAGAAATGTCGCGGCCTAGGTACATTTGGTACCTATGGCACTTTTTGCGATGGCATGTCATGAAATGTACTATTGCTATACCTGGGATGGACGAAATTGTGTGATAGCAATGCCGTCTCAGGTGTCAATGTTGAGGGGTTTTGTTTTCCTTATGTACACCCTAGTGCCCAACCTCACATGCTATGTGCTTGAGGACCTCTATGCATTGAAGAAGCATGTGACCATGCCTGCACGCTTATACATCCCAGCCGCTTATGAGGCTGCTGCCCCTGCTGCTGCACCACACACCGCTGAATAAATAATTATGGGTCATTGAACCACTGCTACTGTGCTGCAGACCGGAAGGCCAGTGCACCAGCAACTGCTCTGGAGATGCCTAGCGACCATGGCAAGTCAGCTGAGCAGGTATAACAGCGGGGCTGTCCAGGCAGAGGCCACGGGCGACCTGGAGCTGCCTGCTTTAGTGTACGAGTGTGAGTCACTACTTAACAAGCTGGAAGAGTGTCGGGAGGAGGCAGGTAAGAGGATGCACTGCTTCTTTCATGGAGGAAACAAACAAACAAAAAGAAATTGAAGGTGTGGCTGGCACCAACTGAAGGCAGCTAGGTCGAATCGACGAAACACCCCAGGGCCAAACCAATAAATGGGCACCAAGCAATGTGGGTGCTTTCTACCGTACAGCAACGTAGTTGCTTAGGCCATGTTGGCCACTGTGCCTACCTCTTATCTAGCTGCAGGAAGCGCTCTCCAGCTGCTGGACCCGCACATCAGGCATTGCGCTCACAGGTGCATTGTGATGCAGCTAAGCAATTGGAATCTGGCACTGCACAGCAACCAGCTTTTCTGCATATCAGCATAACAGCTGTTTTGGAGGGAGTCAGATTGAGCACCATCCTTGAACCCAACCCGCAATCCATAGGCTGCCCCAATGTCATGTCATGTCATTTTTTGATCTACTGGTGCGACTTAGGTGCGACGGCTGATCCTATGTGGAAGGGTAGGTTTTTTGCGTGCTTGCATGGCTCTCTTCCATCCTAATGTTTCCGCCATCTGTGGTAGACTGCTGTGGTTCTTGCCGATGATATGGGACTGCAGCAGTCAGTGCCCATGCAATTTCTTATGTACGCTTTACGTAGCTTGCATGATCATATGTGCAAGGAGCTGCCAGCTGATATGTCGACCGTGGTTTGCTGATTCTGTAGGAGTTCCAGTTGCTCCACAGAGTGCTGGTTGGCAGCTGCTTCCCTCCACACCTCTCCAAGAGAGACACCAGAGTGCAGCCAAGGCACTGGATCAGGTAGGCGTGCAAAGAAACCAACCTGTTGATCTGTAGGTATGAAATTCACCATATGCCTTGCACCTCATGCAGGCAGAAGTACAGCGAGGTGGATCAAAATATTGGTTGCCTTCCAGAGGCAGCCATTAAGAGAAATAACTTGTGCCTAGCCATGATAGTACAACCCCACTCAAAATTGCATGTCTTGACCATTACAGCATTTAATTATTAAGATCGTGTCTGGCCCTTTTGGTACATTGCTGTTGAGGCGCCATGGACTCTATGGTGTGCTGGTTGGCAGCCCAGTTGTTATTAGTAAATATCAGGAATGTTGATCAGCTATCACGTTGGAATAGCAGTCTTCTTCGCAAATTACCTTTGCTATTGCAGTGCACATTAACCTCTGGGATTGCCCTCAGAGGCTTGCAGCTGTCATAGCTAGACTTCTAAATGCAATGTACTCTCTGGTACAACCTAGATTGTAAAGCCTAGTCAGTCGAGCAGCATCATGCGGGCATGTAAGCTGTGCATGATGGTGCTGCTGCTGTGGCTGCTCCTGGTTGGCTGCAGGTGGAGCACAAACTGGCTCAGGTGGTGCAACAGCTCCATGCAAAGATGAAGGACGATGCACCACTGGCTAGCTCAAGTGGCCCGGTTGCTACTGAAGCTGCTTGCCATGGTCATGCTGGCAATCCTGCTGGTGCTGTCAGTGTCGGTGGGTGTGGTCAACTTTCTACCGTGGCAGCGTGGGAGCAGCCCTTGCGGGCCATTATCAGGATGGCTCAAAGCATAGATGCAGGAAGTCATGAAGCCGCTCCTGACATCTATCAGTTAGATTCGGATGATGATGGAGATCTTGTCGGGTGTGGTGGGGAAGGGTCAGATGAGTCGTTGGCAGCCCTGGAATCAGATGGTTGTGAGATGGACTCAGTCAGTGATGGGGAGTTTCCGTACTTGGGGGGTTACAGGTCTGGGTCTGAAGTCGAGGAAGTCGAAGCTGTGATGTCTGAGTGACCGGTGTCCATTAATGGTTCGTAACATTGTAAATAGTAGCGCCCTAGCTTTACTCGACCTTCCTACAGGACTACGTAGTGGCCGCCGTCTTCCGTGTTAAGCAGTCGCGCACTCGAGCTGGCTGTAAATCTTAGCGCTTGGAACGCCTGTTCGATGACCCTTAGCGATCGGGTCGGTCATGATTCCTTATCCCGCAGGAAAGGTGCATCCTGCATGCCATGCAGCACAATTAAAATTTAGGGCGCTTACGATCACAAAGAAATGCAAAGCTTACCAGGATTTAGTATCTTACACTCTGCAGGGGTACTCGCTCGGGTCAAAAGTTCACTCCATCCGGAGAGAGCCTCACTTGAAAGCATTACAGCACAGGGCCGCCGACTACACATAAACCTAGATAAGTCCGCTACCAATGTTAGGCTTCCAGGCACATGTGTCATCGTACAGGCTTCTGTGCGGGGCAGGATGCAGCCCGGCGGTGAGGCAGTCAAACGGTGACTTCTCACAGTGTGGGCAACACCAGTATTGCCCCGAGCAAGGCATTAAACTGCTTGGCTTGCTGCTGACTGGGTCCACCGGTCAGCGCACAGCAAGTCGAAATGGGCTGGCCTGACATACATTGGCCAGCACGGGATCCAGGGTGGGCTGGTGGCAGCCATTGGGCTCTATGCTTTGACAACCTGATGATTAGCCTCTTCAGACAGCTGTGCGATACGTTGTGTCCCGTGGTGCGCAGCAGCAGCTTGCCTATCGGGAGGGGGGCCAGCTGTTGCTGGGCTGGTCTATAGCACTCCATGCTTGTGGCCAGCCATTATGGTTGATGCAACTTTCTCTTTGATGCTATTTGTGGACTGGCATTAATGGACTGCTGTGTCCCATCATCCGCACCTGCCTGCAATCACTAGGAGCGTTGCCTTGACCTTTCAGGGATTGATTCGGCCACATGCATTCCATGTTGGTTGGGTCTGGTTGCATATATCCCTCTGTGGTTGAGTCCTTTGCATGGTTCTTGTACATCTCCAGCCCGTGGTAATCGTCATTGTTTGCCATGCCATTGCAACCGATGGAGGAGTGGGTGGTGTTCTTGATCATGGGCTCTGTGTCGATAGGAGCGTTGCCTTAACTTTGAGGGATTGATTCGGCCACATTCCATGGTGGCCACATTATTACATTTCATGATATGCCATAGCAATAAGTGCCATAGGCCCCGCACCTCAAGCTGTCACAAAGAACAGCGAGGTGGAACAGAATACGGGTAAACTTCGACATGTATGACAATATATGCCTAAACATGAGGTCCAGCAGCTAGGTCAAAATCACCCAAAACCTCCGCTGCCCCAATGGGGGTAAGAGCCTCCCTCCTACTTAAGAAAGCAAGGAGGGCTTGTAAGCCCGGGTGCAAGCAATAGTTGGTAACAAACCCCATTGGTTGGACCTCACGCCACATCAGAAGGGTGAGCATAAGCATTCCTAATCTTCCAAGCAGCTGCAACATATTTAGCTATACACTTAAATGCATGCTTGAAAGGGCCATATACTAAGCCAGACTCCTCATCGACGTCTACACCCCAAAACTCTTCATTAAGCATGCTATGCAGCTTCTCCTCATCAGATTTGCCATCCAATATCTGACATTTTGCAGCAACATCAGGGTCAGAAGTCAGCTTCTCCCACAGCTTTTGCCTTTGTGCCTGGTAAACAGGACAGTCAAACAAGAAGTGTTCAGGAGATTCAACTTCACCTCCCAATTCAGGGCCAAGATCACAGGACTTGCAGCACTCCCTACGTGCACTTTGCCTGCTAGCGCTCTGCCTACCGAATTTTGCTGTCATAGCGTTGAGAGGAAGAATACCTGCACGCAGCTGCATAATGAGTTCCATGCCTTTGCTCAGAGGGCCTGTGCACATATATGGCTGCGGCTTGAAATAATTAACATCGTCATTGTAATGCTGCATATATGTCGCTAAAGTAGATTTATTTCTAGCACCCTCCTCCCGAACAGCCCTGTCTCTTTCATATATACTCCACTTGACATATGCCCTAAAGCTAGGTAGGTGTCCCTCTCTCACTCTTGCTTGTAAGGTTTCCTCCTGCATGCCTAGTTCAGCCCTGAGTTTATTGAACCTCTTCTGCCAAGAAGCATAATTCCTGTGGCTTGGCCAAGATGCTTCAAGTGCCTGCCTGCTAAGGCTAGTAGTATCCTTTTGCTGTAATTTGAACCACCATTCAACCTTCCTCTGGTCCAACCAGCTAGATAGAGGCCTAACACCAGCTTCTGCCCTCAATACCTCATGGCAGATGTTTGGCTTGCAATGCAGTGATCTCTTCAAAACCTCTATTTGGATCTTAGACTCTATGGTATTTGTCTGCTGGGATGATGCCCACCATACCTCAGAACCATACTCAACCCTTGGTCTTATCAAAGCCAGCAGCATGGCTCTCTTAACCTCAAAGCTTACATGACGATTCTGGAAGAATGTTTGCATTGTTTGGTGGCCACATTCCATGGTGGTTGGGTCTGGTTGCATATATCCCTCTGTGGTTGAGTCCTTTGCATGGTTCTTGTACATCTCCAGCCCGTGGTAATCGTCATTGTTTGCCATGCCATTGCAACCGATGGAGGAGTGGGTGGTGTTCTTGGTCATGGGCTCTGTCTTGCCTGGATACATGTTTCGGTATCAGTACTGCTTGGTTGGTGGTCTGGAAGCCATTGTGTTTGGATCCATCCGATGGTGTGTTTGGTCGTTTCGACCTAGCAGCCCTTTGCGGTTGCCGCACCTTAAATGTTTGTTGTTGTTGTTGTTATTGGGCAATCATACCAGTACTCCAAACATCCAAGACACCAATCAACAACCAACAGCAAGTCAAACCGGTCTGCATTTCTGCAACCTTTGAACAGACCCATTACTGTTTGCACTCACTATCAGTTCTCCGCTGTAATCAGAACATGGTCCCGTGCCTGGCTGAACAGCAACTAACAGCTCAGTCAACCACACGCATCTCAGAACATAGCATACAAACGATCCATAAGTATACACAGCCTGGGCTTTGGCGGGTGCATACAGTCAGCCATGAGGCAGCCGTGCCCTTATTGCCTCAACCACCTGCTGTGTGCAGCCTCCTGCTACAGCTGCATCCCAAAACTGCTGCAGCTGCTGCTCAGTCCACTCCGCCTTGTCCAGCAGCTGATGAACCACATACACTGCCCTGCCATGCCCAGACTTAGCTGCTGCTAGCACTGCCTCTGCCAATAGCTCAACCTCCCACTGCACGCCCTTCATATGCAGCAGCTCATGCAGCTGATCCCCTTTGATCTCCACACTGTCACAGCCTGCACCTCCCGCTGCTGCCATCAGCATTGCTGCGAGCTGAGGTGGCCCCCACTTAACCTCAGATGCCCCAAGCAGCGCCCTAATCATTTCAATGTTGTTGTTGTTGACTTCATTCCCTGCTGCAGCTGCTGCGATCACCGCCCCTGCAAGCTGCTCTGGCTGCCATCCCATCCCCGGTACCGACAGCAGCTCCCTGACCACATGACCACTCGAGGCGCAGTATCTACTCTTAGCTGCAGCTAGCAAGGCGGCTACCAGGAGCTTTGGCCCCCATTGCACCCCGGACCGCGCGAGCAGGATGCTGAAATTCTCACCCCCCTTTGCAGCCGCTGCAATTAGCAAACCAGCCAGGTCCTGTGCAAATGAAGCTCCTCGCAACTTGGCAGTCAGTACACCGGGGTTCACCAACGCTCGCATTACCTGAACATCATTTGTGCTGCCCAGGCAGCGAATGAGTAGAGTATTTCCACCGTCTGGCAGGGCTTTAAGTACGGCCTTGACAGCAGAAATCCTGCCATCCTTGGCTACTGCTGTCAAGCTCCCTGCCAAGAGGTCATCAATCCAATGCACACCAGGGAAGCTAAGCAACGCCTCCAACAGCTGCAGGTCTCTGAGCTGCACGGCTGCCTTCACCAGTGCCAGCAGCTCAGAGGCTTGCCACTGGGAGCTATTACGTGCTGATAACAGCATATGCATGGTGGGGCCACGGCTGGCACGGCTCATTGCAGTCAAAAGAACAGCCTTGGGCCAGAACTCCACTGCTGGGGACCGGAGCACTAAGGATAGGGTAGCTCCACTGCCGGCTGCTGCTGCTGATTGCAAAGCCACTGCCAGTGCCTCTGTGTTTCCTCGAAGCAACGGCAGTTCGATCAGGACACTCATTACTGAGATCCTGTTCTTAGCTGCGGCAGCATCTAAGGCAGCGGACAACTCCTCTTGAGTCCAAGCCAGCAATCTGCTGCCTAGCAGCAACTCAGCCACAGCTGCTCTGCTTGTTGAAAGGAGAGCTTGCTGAAGGCTCTGATTGCTCCATGCTGGTATGGACTGAAGGATACACCTGGTGTTGGCTGCGCTGCCATGTGCTGCTGCTGTCTGCAGTAGAGGTGCCAGCTGCAGCTCCTGCCACTGTGTCCCTGGCACCTGAAGGAGGTGCTCAAGAGGAGCCTGAGAGCCGTAACGTGCTGCAGACTGCATGCTCGCGAGCAGATCTCGAGCAGACCCAAGCCTGAACTTCCGCAGGAGCCACTTCACCAAGGTGAGGTCGTTGAGGGGGCCTGCTGCATACTCCAGTGCAAGAAGGCTCGTTTGCAGCTGAGGGTCCTGGAAGTCCTCTGCCAAGCATTGCGTGGTCTTGCGGCGCAGGAACGTGGTAGTAGACCCCCCAGGGATGAAGTAGTTGCAGGTGAGGGCATAGAGCCCGTGACGGGCGATGGGGTTGATTGAAGCTGCGGTATAGGGTTGGCTGAGGAGGCCCTTGAGGGCACTTATGCTCCCATGGCTGATGGCTGCTGATAAGGAGTCGTAAAGGTGGGCATCAGCTTGAGGAGTTGCCAGGGCATGCATCATGTTGGTAAGAGTATCATCTGCTACGTTCTCCATGTTCTCAAGGGACAACAGCGTCATGTTGCATCCCAGGGCATTGTCAAGATGCTCTGTGGCTTTCAAACCTGCAACAGAAATAACCATTAGTGTGTGAACTTTCACAGGCATGCTATTGTGTGCATGTGCACTGCAGGTTTTAATCAGATACCCAAACCTGAACCAACGAAACGATGTCATGCGGGCAGACATCCAAGATACGTATAACCTGCCCTCCTAAGAGTGAATTAAGGGCAAAATCCAGGAAAGCAGTCTTGCCACTCATGTCTAGTGCCCACCTACTGCTTGGGTCTCCTGTGCATCTGTGGTCAACTTAGTCAGCACACGTATCATAACCGCCTCCTGCCACCTGCAACGAGACAGCTAATCAGCACAATGGCCTGCTCTCAGAACGCAGGAAGCTAAATCAAGCTTACTTGACTAGGTGCTCTGCGCCAGCAGCTTTGGAGGCGAGCAATCTCAATGACTTGCAAGGGTCTGGAAGCCCCAGCTCCAACACGATAATGGCTGCTTTGCCATGTGTGGCGCTCAGGATGTAGTCAAGCAGCTTATGATGCTGCGGCGTCCCGTTGTCACATAGCTGCAGGAACTGCCCCCATGCCACGAATGTTGTCTGGCATGTAATTGCTAGACACAGAGGGTTGCAGTCCTCCATCTCGGCCAGGTGCTCGTACAAAACTGTCAGAATTTCTACAGGTAGTCCCAAAGGCCTCCCTTCACCATAAACAGGTTCCATGGTACCGTTATGATTCAAGGAGGAGTCCCCGATAGGCACATGCTTCCAGCCTGCTCAGTCGGCACCTGGAAGCCATGGGCGTCACGCAGGAGGGCCAGTTTGCCGAGCATACAAATGGGCGGGCATGCCTTGCAAGCGGCTGTCTTGCATATCTTTAAGTGGCATGGACATATTGATGCCCTAAAAACGCAGGTGCAGAGGTCGGTAGACGAATCGTCGAACTGAGGGCTTTGACTTGCCGAACTTCCGTTGGACTGAAAACTGGAAAAACCGGTGGGCAATCAAAGCTTGCGCTTCAACAGCACGCTTCCAAACACATTCTAGTCATCACTGGCGGTGCCATAATATCGCACGCACCACACCATCCACAAGCTAGAACTCCCTTTTACAAGCTAGCATGGCACACTGGTAGGGGCGGGGCATCGTCGCCGTTTGGCACTAAATCGTAATCCAGTGCCAAGCACAGGTACATAGTGTCAGCCCGGCTGACATACAGAGGGAAGCTCCCATGGCCCCTTCACAGGAACCTTCGCCACAGGACCAGCACCCTTGTGCCACACCAAACAGATAGAGCACACCCCCGCAAAGCTAAACTCACAAAGGCAACTACACTGTCAACGCTGCATACCCATGTTTGCCCTCTGTCGCGCCACCACCCTCCTCCAGCGCCTTCTGATACTGAATATGCTTCTTCGTGCCCTCCCAGAACACCTTGGTCTCATCATCCACACTCGCCTCAAACTGAGCTAACTCACTCGCCACCAACTCAAGCAGCTGCTGCACCACAGAAGCACTCATTGTCTCCACACCCCGGTCAAAGTAATACAAGTAATGATTGACAATCTCCACATACATAGGCAGGTGCTGCCCAGCGCCCTTTGACCTCGCGGTCGCTGCCCTTTGCTGCTTGGCAGCTCCAACCACCTTCAAAGCTCGCTTCAGCCCTGCCATCACCTTCTGAGCGTCCCTCACAGGCGGGAAGCGGTTAGGAGCAGCAGCTGATGTAGTCGTCTCTTCCTGCCAAGCCAAGTGAGAGGCTGCACATGCTGCTTTGCATTGATCTCCACGCTTCAGCAGCTTGGCGGCATAGCTGACAACAGACTGAGCCAAAGCGTCCCTGTTGTCTGAGCTGAAACAGTAGCAACGGTGCAGGGTGCCTACAATCGCCTGTAGCGCAGTCACCTTCTGCCTCGAGTCTGCAACAGACTCCTCGTACAATGTGAACGCCTGCATGCACCCAAAGCACATGCAATACAAGGCTTGTCAGAGTGATCTATAGAACACTAGGTGAACTGCATTGCAGGTTGCACATAAGCATTTAAACCAGGGGATGCGGGGAAGCAGGCTCCTTTCATTCAGAGCTGGATGACACAATTGCAAATGTCCTTTGTCCTGCTTTGTGAATGACCCAAGCAGTCTCTTTACAACCACCCACAAGCTGCGGGGCTGTAGTCTGGGGCAGGCGACTGCCTGTGGCCTGCCAAGATGCATCCATCAAAAGCTCAATCTGCACCCTAGCAGCTGCTCCTTGTCTACATGTATCCCGTATCCTGTAACCCCTGCCTCCAGGCCCCCTTGGTGCTATTGCTGCCAATGCTGCCTTGCTTTGTACTTTGAAATTGTCACCAGCTGTAAGGTGACTTCCCAGTTGCAGGAAAGATTCTAGCTTTTCACTCCATACATCCCACCCCTACCAGCTGTAAGGTGACTTCCCAGTTGCAGGAAAGATTCTCGCTTTTCACTCCATACATCCCACCCCTACCAACTCATAACGCACAGATCCACGTCCCGTTCCATCGGTCACTCCCTAGCTCCTTCCCCTTATCCTAAGCCCCCACAGTAAACCCCAAGTCTCCGCTCACCTGCTCAAAGAATTCATAAGCCAGCATCTCCAGCCCCGCCTCCTCACTAGTTACATGTGCACATGCCAGCAGCACCCGTAGTGCCTGCAACGGCGCCGGTACATCTGCCAACACCAACGCCACCTCCAGCAACAACTGCAACACCTGCTCAGCATCCACATCACCCTCCCCACCCTCCCCTGCTGCTGCAACCAACGATGCTTCTGCCCCTTCTGCTGCTGCTTTCTCTTCCCCATCTCCTTTTCCCTCTTCACTAGCTGCTGCATCTGCATCTGCAGCAGCAGGATCTGCAGTACCAGCTGCCGCAGCGGCTTTAGCTTGGCTGAGCCGTCGTACTATCTGCAGGCCGCAGAATATGAGGGCAGGGTACGTATGTGCGATGCGAGTGGGTCCACCCCGCTCCAGGTGTGCTCGTGCTGCTTTGAGCAAGGCAAAGTGCTTCTGAGGGTCGTCATTGGACAGCTGGTGCAGGAGCCGAGCAACTAACACCTGCTCCTCCTCCAGCTCCTGTGCAGGGATAGGAACACAGACATGGTTGGCTTGGATGCCGTATACAATTAAATTCAGGATCACATGCCGTCAGGGTCGTTTTGCTACCTCCGTAAAGCGCTTTCCACACACTATGTATGTGAGAAAAAGCTTCAAGGACATCGGGATGTTTTCATGGGCTCTTTGGGATATATGATAAAGTGACAACACATTAAAATGCCCGTAATCCTTGCAGGCTTTACCTCATTACACTGTTAACCAGACAACAGGAAGATTTGCACCAACATGCTTACAGACATTGGACCTGTATTGCTGCCACCACATTCCAGTGTCCCCATAGCCCCCCTCCCCCTTTTACCTCTTCATCCAGATCATCAGCTTGAGTGTCTGCCCCCTCTTCCACCAAGGGGCTCACAAACTTGAACAGCATCTCCACACTGGGAAGACCAGTCACCTGCACCGCATGTTGATGCACAGGGCCATTTTTGAAGGGAGTGAAACAAAGCCTCATTTAAATGTACAGCCTCATTTAACATGTACTATTCTTCTAATTCAGCATAACCTTCAAAGCAACTGGTCCATAATGCAGGAAGAGCAGAATACAGGAAGCCTGAAAAGCCAGCAACCCCACCCTTCGTGTCGCCAATAACCACAGCATCTTGTCAGCTGCGGCCTTTCCGGATATTCAGCCGACATGCCAGCCAATTCAGCTCATCAATCAGCTCTCAGGACAGGTTTAGCTTTGACGTGGTATTGCAGCTTGCGTTGTTTGCTGCACCCTGCTTTTCTTTTTCTAGCACGGCTTCTGAGTGCACCCTAGCTGGCAAAATCAAGTTGCAGTATTGCGCTTTCCAGACATCCCTTTAGCAGCCAGCTTGTTGCATCTACGCCTCTGCATTTAGCCTCATCTAGTGTGTAGGTCCACCCTCGGTTGTGCAGCTTTGTGAAAATCACATGCCTTGTGTTTATTTGGCCATTGGCACAGCTGGTCTCGCATTCTGCTTGGTAATTGATGGAGCCAGCCTATTAATCTTGGGGCCCGCATGACCACCCACCTTTGTGCCTTGTGCCAGCACTGTCTGCACCACCTTGATAGCCATGTCCTTGTGTGTCCGAGGGGCCATGAGGGCCATGAGAGCAGGGTAGCGGTCCAGGCTCAACACAGTCACAGGATCATATTTGGACAGCGGCATGCTGAGCAATGCCACCAGCTGCCTCTCAGCCTTCACATCACCAGCCAAGCCCCTACAACAGGACATAACACAACACAACCAATTAGTACTACATCTCGTGAATGCCATAGCAGAAGTGCAAGAGGTCACGCACCTTAAGCTGTTCCAATATCAGACCAGTGGAACATTATACAGGGTTTCTTTAACATTCATCCAGACATTATGACATATGCCCAGACATGAGGTCCAGCAGGTAGGACAAAACCACTCCAGAACCTCCGCTGTCCCACACTCACAATCAGATAGATGTAGTCCCAAGCATTACGCAATATGCTTTGGGTGGCTTGAGGGCCAACAGGGCAGGGTAGCGGTATGAATTCTAAGCCAAGTGGAGTATTCAAAAGAGGTCCCCATGCAGCTTGCTGTGGCTCCTAGATCGTTTTAAACCTTCCTCAAAGATCTCCATCATGCCCTTGCCCACCAGCCTCATCAATTGCTGCAGCAAGGCCACTAGCCCAGTACTTCACTCTGCTGCTTCCTTACCTGCCCTGCAGAGAGGCATGACACGCCCCCAGGACCTGATTGACATTGCCCAGCTTGAAGCGCCTTTGCCCACCAACCTCTCCCACAGCTGCAGCAAGGCCCTAGCATTAAGTGGCTATTTCACTCTCCGGCAACCTTACCTGTCCTGCAGAGAGGCATAAAACGCCCCCACGACCTGATTGACGTTGTCCAGCTTATCAGTGCTTAAAGGCCCCTTGGCCACCTGCCTTTCCCACATCGGCAGCAGATCACCAACACTGCTTCACTATCCCACATCCTTACCTGCCCTGCAGAGAGGCATGACACGCCCCCAGGCCCTGATCGACACTATCCAGCTTATCAGGGTGCACACTGTCTGTCAAAACCATGAGGGCCACATACACTAAGCCAAGTGGAGTGGTCAAGAGATGTCCCCATACAGCCGTGGCTCTTAATTCGTCCTAAACGTTCCTCAAAGATCTCCATCATGCCCTTGACCACCAGCCTCCCCAAATGCTGTAGCAAGGCCACTACTTCACTCTCCCACTTCCTTACCTGCCCTGCAGAGAGGCATGACATGCCCCCAGCACCTGATTGACATTGTCCAGCTTATCAGGGTGTACACTGTCAGTGAATGCCATGAGTGCCACATACATTTCCACCAGGTGGAGGGGAGGGAGGTCACCATGCAGCTCTGCCACACGACTGATGCTCTCCACAAACTTCTCAAAGGCATGGCCCTCCAGCAGCTGCTGCACTACAGTAGGTTCACTGGCTGCATACCTGCAGTAGCAGCAGCAGGACAAAGTGGGGGGTTCAAGAAATGCGAGACATATTCGAAAAGGCATGGCCCTCCAGCAGCTGCTGCACTACAGAAGGCCCACTGGTAGCATACCAGCGTTAGCGGCAGCAACAGGAGCACAGAATGAGATCCAGTAGAACGCAATGCATACTCTGGGACGTGTGGTCTGTCAGCAGCTGCTGCACTATAGAAGGTTCACTAGCGGATTCCCTGCAATGAGGAGCAGCAGCAGCAGCAGGGGATGGGATACAACAGAATACAATGTATATTCTAAGAACATACGGTCTCCCAGCAGCTGCTGCACTACAGCAAGGCTCACCGCCCAGCATAGCTGCAGTAGCAGTAGCAGAACATAGGGTATAAGAGAAAGAAACAAAAGCTTGGAAGGGATGATCCTCCAGCAGCTGCTGCATTTAAAATTGAGGCCCACTTTCAGCATCCTTTGTGATTGAACAGCAGCAGCAGCAGCAGCGGGCGACAAGACAGGCGTGAGGTAGATATGCTGCAATACACACATTTGAAAAGAATGAGGGTTTCAGCAGCTCCTGTAGTAAGAAAAGCCCACCACAGCGGTCCAGTAGCAGCAGGAGGACATGTCCAAATGACCTGTGAGAGTACCTATTCAAGACATGTCTACCTGTAAGCTGACACCTGTGCAGCCTAGGCTAAGGGGCACAGTATTGTCACCACCTTGCTTGCGCCTTATAGATTAAGCTGATGCAGTGCATATAAACATATTGGCTTGGCTGCCCTGCATTTCCGGTTTGAGACCCAAAGGAATTGCAGCAGCACGTCTATGGCACCTCTTGGCATACCTTGCCAGGTCCATTCCCAATGCTGGACATCATGCTGTACAGCTTGAAATAGGAGTATGAGGTGCCACCATGCATTATCTGCTACATTTACCTGCTGCTGGTAAGCATCACATCTGCTCCTGCTGCTGCTGTCAATCCCTCCCTATTCTCCCATTTATGGACCTTCTGCTCCTCATCCTGGCTGCCAGACTCACATCTTCTGCAGGTGCCCAGATATCATCCCACGTGCTAACAGCTGCCTTGATGCTCATAGCCATGCGAAGTACACTATGAAGCCAGTAAAACCAGAACCAGGTACAGAGTACTGCTGCATAGTAGCAGGACACAGTACAGAAGAAGGCTGTATGCGATGCTCTGGTTTGCAGGGCCCCTCATGACTTACTTTGCCAACCTGTCCATAAGGCTGGACATCACACTGTGCAGCTTCACACCGTTCTGCAGCTCAGGCAGTGCCCCTAGCAGAGCATCCAGTGTGCCCAAGTGGAAGGCATCTGGGAAGCCCTGAATCACACACTGCATCAGGTACTGCTGCGCTAGCTCATCCTTGCAGGAGACCACCTGAAAAAGCACACCAGAATAAAGTGCTTAATCCAGATAAGCCTGCTGAAGGATCCTATCGAATGCAAAGAGCAACACAGTCGCACATGGCCTGCAAAGGACTCAGGTCAGTGGCTTCATGATAATGAAGTTGCTCATGTCTTTGCACCAGCAAAGCTGCTCGTATCTAAAAGGACACAACCACACCGCGATCAGCACTCCATGTGCAACTGCTGCAAGGTGTTCCTCTGAAGTACTTTGCCCCTAGCATCTGAGATTATTTAATTGCATTACCTATGATCTCTCCAAGCTCCCATCTGAACGCTTGCCCATACTTGCAGGGCCTATGGCATTTTAGTGTTTATGGAATACCATGAGATGTAACAGTAATACTCAGTTTCCCCATAGGAGCAGATCAAAGCATGTGCTGTCACGTGAGCTGCCTAGCTTCTGAACAACAACCCGCAAGACCCAACAGGCTGATATCAGCTTGTCACTTCTGTAACAAACACACTATCCAAGTGGACTCCTAAACAGAAGTGCACTTCCTCAGTCCATTGCTATGTGCTACCTGCTGGTCCCAGGAATACTTGGTAACAAATTCCAACTGAACACCCTAGCAATACATCCATTCTTACGCAAATTACAGCCCCAGCGCACCTGATCCAGCAGCCGTGGCAGCACACTGCTTGAATACAGCTGAAAGGTGAGGCCATCCAACTGGCTGATGTAGGTCAAGTTCTTCCCCACAAGATCCTGCAGCACGCAATATGTGCATGTTACCTCAAAGGGCGAAGGTACGATATTTATACTGCGTAAGCCTCTGCCCTAATGATGAATGATGCCTTGTGAATGCATAGCCTGGCAGCAGAATACCATTGTATGGTGTGTTTCTTATCGTCACTGTCCGGGTCACAGATGTAGTTGTGCACACTGGCATATCAATACAGGTCTTGGGTGCAGGGGCCCATCTCCCTCCCACACTCTTCGCCTTTGGCCCATGCAGTTTTGGCGACCTCTCCCCAACACCCAGTTACACCCCAATCCCAGCAATCCCTTCCCTAATAAACTCCCTCCAATCCATAGGTGCCTATTGCTTAGGGTGCTGCTCTTACAACCATATCCCCACCTCCCCATGCTGCGCCAGGAGAAACATCCATTTGCCTTGCTTGCACTTTGTGTGCAGTGGCTGGGCCAAGCAGACAGGCTGAACAGATAGCAGCGTGGACGGAGTGTGATTATGGTGAACACTGAATGGATGCCCGCCTGCCCACGAGAATCCAGCCCCCCTGCTTCCGGCCATTGCAGCCATGTCCTCAAGTAGCAGCTGCTGTTGCTGTAAATCTGCACTCATCCCCCCACCACTCACTAACACCGTAACCACAACATGCCTCATCTGCTGGCAGGCACCCAGAACCCTAGAACGTTTGGTTAGCCATCCTCGTCCCATGCCATTCAGCCTGTACCTGTCAGCCAGCATGTGTACTAAACACTCCCAGATGGATCCTGATGCCAGTGTGGGGCACCTGATGCCCATTACTCATAGCACAGTTCTTCAAACCATCCAATCCACCTACCTGCAGCTGCTGTCGCTCTATCTCCTTCGCCCATAAACCACCCCAAACAAGGCAGCAAGCACCTGCCGGGCATCTCGCCTGCCCCAACCCCCAATAAGGCTTCCATCCCTCCCCTCCTCCCACAAGCACCTCCCAAACATACGTACTTCTCTCACCTGCAGCTTCTGCCCCTCCTCTTCCCGCTACCATCAATGCGTCCCAAACAAGGTACGTTGCCCCACTCCCACCAACAAGAGAGGTACCAACAGACGCATCAACAAGAAGATACATATAGCACCTCTCCACTTCACTTTGACTTCATTTACCTGCAGCTGCTCCCTCTCCTTCTCCAATTGCATTGGACACCCTAAAAATTCTCCTTGCCCCATCATGCAACGGTACCTTCCCCAAAAGCAACTACTTCCTTCTCCTGCAGGTGCTGCCTCTCCTTCTCCCCACTGGTAGTGAGTACCCTAAACCACCAGGCCGTACCTACATCCTCCCCCTAGTCCCCCCCCCCGCCAGAAGTCCATCCCTCCCCCGCACACAACGGAACCATCTCCAAAAGCAGCTACTTCCCTCTCCTGCAGCTGCTGCCTCTCCTTCTCCCCAGTGGTAGGGAGTACCCTACACCAAGGCACCCTGGTAATTTTCCTAACATCTCTGCTTCCCCAAAGGGTACCCCCTTCTCCATACCACAGTACCTTCCCCAAAAGCAACTACTCCCCTCACCTGCAGCTGCTGCCTCTCTTTCTCCCGCTTGTCCTTCTCCCTAGGCCCTCCTTGGTGCTGCATCCGGACCCACAGCTTGTTGGTCTCAATGAAGTTGGTCAGCAAGAAGTCAATGGCGTCATGGATGTCCCCACCCTCTCCCTCATAGCTTGAGCCTGAGTCAGGCACCAATCGCCTGCTGCTCTGGCACAAATAACTCCTCAGGAAAAGGCCCCTGGTGGGATGCTGCACTCCCTTAGTCATTTCCACTAAGTCCTTAAGGATCTCTTTGGACTTGGCTTCTCCAGACTTGATGTAGAGGCAGCCCACAACGACCATCAAGTACCTGCAATCAAGGGAAGATGAACCAGCGGCATGTAGCAGCTTGTCCTTCTTGTTCCTGGAAGAGGTTGAGGCGCAGGGATTATGGCATTCTTGCTATGGCATTAAACAGAATATAAGAATAACAAGATAACCCATACGGACCGCTTAGGCCCAGCTCTGGAGTACCAGGGTTAAACCTATGGTTCTGGAGGGATCAAGACTCGGGGTCCAAGATGCCTATAAAGTAGTTGCAGACCCTGACGGTACCATGCTTATCATTATTTACTACAGTGCCATTGCTAATGGGATAAGAGGTGTGCTGCAGGGATACAAACAGGGCAATCATCTAAGTTGATGCAGGAAGGGTTTCTTGGTCTGCAATGACAGGTTCTGGCCATGTCTTGCCCAAGAGTGCTCCACCTGTTCGTTGCTATTGAGCCTTACCAGAGCAAAAGCTATGCATTATCTGAAAGAGGATTTAAGGTGTATAAGTAGTCTTTTAGGCCCAGGACCAAACTCAGCCGACAGTCGTTCTGTGCAAGCCCATCCTCACACTAACCAGATAAGCCAGTGTTGTCCAGCAGCCAGCAAACCCACCACTTCCCTTGCATGACACTTCTAACAACCTCTCTGCTGCCACTCGAAACTAGATACTTACAGCCTTGGGAGCACATTGCCAGCATGCTGCACCAGTTCATAGAGCTCAGCGTATGTCCGCCCTTTGCTTTTCTCATCTGCAAAGAAGACCTGCAAGTACCACCCAAGTACCACCCTGTTAAGTGACATGTAACAGTAGCAACGGCTCACGCCTCTGGCCTCTCAGTGTTCAGGAAACAGCAGGATGTAGGCTACGTGACCAGAAGCGAAGGCAAAAGACACAACTCACCTCCAAATTCGTCAGTTCGTTGAAGACGTGCATGTAGAGCTCATAGTACTTCTGCGGAGACAGGAATGACGTGCGCAGCTCTCCCAGCATAGCAGCGGAGAAGCGGAGCGCCTCCCGTAAGTTGTCCTCGTCCTGCATGTATCCCCCTCCAGGCCTCAGTTCCAGATCCACAAATGCCGTATCCAAAGACTTGGCGTAGATCGTACCATGGCTTTACGCATAAAATACGCATTCTTCTTAACGGAATTGCTCGCTTCCTTGAGGAACTTATCTTGTTCCTCAGGGAGCGAAAATGCCAAAGACTCAACCTACACGAGACAACAGGGCTTCATCCTGTCCCAAACAACGAATCACATTTCGGGAATGCTGTCAGATGGCCTATACCATATCGAGGTCCCTCGGGATGCTTATAGTGCTGTTGATCTTGGCATGGTAGGACGTATACACGGTGACAGCATAGAGGTCGAGACTAGGTCAGGAAATGTAGAAGGCTCCTAGGAACGGAATATGTGGCTGCACAAACACGCTGATGATCCAGCTGTTCACACTTAATTCCAGTTCTTGCGTCAGGGTCACCTGCGTAGTGCCTGAATGTAACCACTGCCCACCCCTCAACTGCCATTTACTGAATCTGCCAGTGGAGTGCTCCAGCGGTACCCAATACCAATATGATGGTGCTAATTAACTCCTCTGAGGTTGTTTATTTTCTACAACACTAGGAGGCCATGCTTGGCGGGTGAGGCTGGGGTTGGCTGCTGAGGCACTCTGCTCCTGATGCACATCTCTTCAACCCCTGAGAGACTAAAACCTACCCAGAAGGTCCAAACCCGTTGGTATTGAAGATACAGAAGCACAGAAAACTGGCGTTGGAAAAACAGTACCCCAGGCAAGCATGACAAGACTTGAAATGCTTTATATAAAAAGACGACGGCCTGGAGCAAAAACAGAGGCGGTCAAGATGCCTACACCTGTACATACTGGGGCCTCCGCCAGGAAACAATGGGGTACCTTTCAATCCCTATATCTACTGGGCAACCCCTGTATGTCCTGGGGTTGAAGCGTGTACGCCTATAGAGTCTGGGGACTAAACCTGCATCTTTTAAATGGAGCTTCCATTTGTATAATCTGGAAATGCTGCCAGGCGCCCACCCACAGTCCCTCCCCTGCCCGTTTATGTCAGGGCAGCGCATTTTGACTTGCCGCCCATGTGCGGACCAGCTGATCCAATAAGGATCGAGCCAAGCAGCAATTCCATCCTATCCTGCAGTTTTAACTAGCAGGTGGGGCTGCAGTGTGTTCTGCTGGGCTATCGTGTCACTGGCAAATACTGCCACAGCAGCAAATGCAGCAGGTAGGCCCAGCAGCTTGTTTGAAAACACTGGCACGCATTTATCCGGTAAAAGTGAGAGTCAGCAGATAAACCATGCAGGTGCCGAGAGGTTTTTTTTATGTCTATAGAGGTGCGGTCTCATAATTGGGTGCAGGCCAGGCATGGTTATATTGGCACAGATGGTTTCCTGTGCCTCAACTTGAGATGTCTGGGAACTCCCGGCTCCCAACAGATGCCACCCCAAGAGAACATCTACCTGGGGTGATGTTGTGCAGTATCCAGGTAGATGTATAGATCAACAGCTAGGAATGGCGAGGCTTGTGATTCTTAGCAAGAGAGAAAGGAGAAGACCGTGCACCAAATAGTCTGCACCTCTAGGACCATACCACTGATGCACTCTTGACGACACTGATGCAGCCAGCAGCATATCACACAGGGGGCCCACACCAGGGCGAAACTCCAGCATAGAAACAGTTATATGCTCTCACTGTCCTGGTAGCAGTAGGCACTCCAAGGAGGTGGTTCCCAGAAGCATGTGCTAAGGTGATCAGTTTTACTTGTGGGGCCCCTGCAACAACACGGCCCACGGACTCTGCCCAGGCTAATACGGCTCTGCTACTGCATGTCACAGATGGAGGTGCGTGCATGTTATGTAACCCACAACACTATTTGTCTCCGCACTGTCCCAACTCCTTCAACCAGGGCATTTCTGGAGAACGAATGCAGTTCTGGTAGTCAGCAAACTACGGCGTAGGTGTGAACGCTGTTTTCATCAAGTTGAGGCACGACATGTCTTCTTGTCAGCTGTTGTACCACCTGTGTCCGCACTGTCGTCTCTCAGGTATGCTGACTTTTGGGCACTGTATTCAACTGGCAGGGTCCCTCTTCCAGTGTTGGTCAAGTATGTTGCCATCTGCGTTCGTGTCGGTCGACAATGCCACCAGTCTGGTGGTACTGATGTGGTGGACTTGCCAGACATCTTGCTTCCGGAAGATCAGTATTTAGATATGTTTGATTCGGAGTCTGATATTTCTGGTGATAATTCTGAGGATGAACTGGTTGAAGTCCTCTAGATGAGTGAATACCTGGCTGGTATCCATTTGCTTGGTGGTAGCAACCCATTGTGTTTTGGATCCATCCGATGGTGTGTTTGGTCGGTTCGACCTAGCAGCCCTTGGCGGTTGCCACACCTTAAATGTTTGTTATGTTATGTTACTCCCCAGTCTCCAAGTAAAGCGGAAGGTGATAAAAAAGGACCTCTACTGTATCAGTGTATTGTAGGAACTGGTTAACTGAGAAAGACCAACATCTGCAAAGCCTTCAACTCACCTTGGCTTAGTCTTGCCGTGGGCCATTTAACTCTACAAATCCTGTCTGAACCACCACCACACCTTCTGCATAAACATTTGTTCCTGTCATCTCCAGCTCCCAATGTGCAAGTGCTTGTTTGGCAGCAATTGAGCTCTCAATCAGGTACGGCATGCCTTAGGCATGCCTAGCATTTTGTGGGTCTGGCCGGCTTTGGCAGCGTGCATATGACACAGGGGTGCGATATTCATGGCGTCTCTGTGTAGACTGATAGATTGTATCGGTGCAAGAAGCTGAGAAGCAGACTGACTGCAACACGGCTTCTGGGGCTCAGAAGCAAACTAGATTGAATATGAAAGACAAATGGTATGGTATGCCCATGGCCCTTTGCGGTTGCCGCACCTTAAATTTTTATTTGTTTGTTTGTTACCGGTATGTTGGTCCCGGACCCATCAGGGCCTGAGTGCCCCGACCACCTACCAACCGCTACACGGGGCCAGTCAGTTGGAGAGTCAAACCCATAGTGTTAAAAGCACAGGGAAGCACATCATGACTGATCATCAACAACAACAACAAACATTTAACTGTGTGGCAACCGCACAGGACAGGGCTGCTAGGTCGAACGACCAAACACACCATCGGATGGATAGAAACACAATGGCTTCCAGACCACCAACCAAGCAGTACTGATACCGAGACATGTATCCAGGCAAGACAGAGCCCATGACCAAGAACACCACCCACTCGGCCACTCCTCCATCGGTCGCAATGGCATGGCAAACAACGGACGATTACCACGGGCTGCCGAGATGCACAAGAACCATGCAAATGACTCAACCACAAAGCGATGTATGTGAACCAGACCCCAACAACATGGAATGTGGCCGAATCAATCCCTCGAAAGTCAAGGCAACGCTCCTATCGAGACAGAGCCCAGGATCAAAAACCGGATCAAAACACCCACCTCTCATCAAGACTGTCAATGAAGCTAGTCAAAAAAGCTGGCTGGACCTGGTAGACCGTGAACACCGGACGGATTCTGAAATGCAGCAGTAACGCCGGGCGTACCCGGAGATTGGGTACAGGTAATCAAAGCAGGGTAGAGCCGGGCGTACCGCCCTTGGGTGCTCCTAGTGCTTAGCGTAATGCAAATCGAATCATTACCAATGCACCGTAAGGTGGCACTTTTGCTTGAAGTGAGTAATGGCATAACTCACACCAGATGAGAATTGCAGCCAGTGGAACTTATCAGCCTTGGAGCCCATGCATGTGAGGAATCAGAGCTATGTGTAAGATCGTGCTACTCATGCTGCTTCTGGTGCATCTATGGCCCGGTTATGTCGTACTGGAACAGCCTGCGGCGAGTGACCCTGAGTCTTTGAACAGCAACACCTGTGCGAAAGGCCTGAGGTTGGGCCCCGTGTCCGCACTGTTAAAGCTGTATTAGACCCTGATAGCATGTGTCGCTCCGGCCAGAAGAGAGGCAGGTAGCTCGTGAGGCAGCAATTCAACCCTCACCACCCATATTTAATGAGTGGGTTTATCTAGGCATAATCATTTGCATTAATTACTCACTTAATTCTGCACAGCAAGTTGACAGTCCACACCGTTGTTGGTCCCTTTGCTACAAGCCAGCAGCTGCCCCACGTATCTTCTTAGCCTCTCCACAATTACAGCGTGCTTGATCCTTGCATTGATTTGGATTAGACACGAGTCCGTTCACGATATCCAGTCTGACAGAGCGCTAAGTTATTGACTTCCATAGCAAGATATTCCCGAGCTGCAGCGTAGCGTGCGCTCAGCTTTTGTAAACAAGAGTTAAAAGTGCATCCGTGCTGGACCACTGGCGTAAGCGCTGCTGGGCTTCTTATGCAGAGTTAATGGTCCAGCGGCACGAGCGTCGCGCTGTGCAGCAGCTTCCTTTGGAAGTATGCGTCCTACATTTGCAGTATCAGATGCTCAGTGGGAATCTTATGGAAGCAGCGGGCCCGTTTCAAACACATCTGGCCAGCTACCAGTCACGAGTACCGGCCTGGTGGCTTTGGCTCCAGGCGATATGGACCGTGGATATCCAGCCTGCCTTCCAGGAGCCCTGTACAGCGTAGGGCAGCTCGCTCCTCTCGGGTTAGGCCCAACGGCACAGTTCCAACGGGCATACATGGGATCTATGGCAGGGCAGTACGCCCCTCTCATGCCGCAAGGACTTCCCTCGTCATCTGGGCAGATGAGACAGGAACAGGGTTATAGAGGGCTTTGGCAGGCTTGCAACAGCCTGCGAGCTGGCGAAAGCCTTGCAGCTGGTGCGAGTGGACATGGAGTTCCTTCCACGGTTGAAGACTGCATCGCTGTGCTGAGGTCGTTGCCGCAAGGGGCGCCGGCAGTGCCAGCTATCTCTGCTGGTCTATCTTATTTGGATAGCAGGTGCGTTTAGTTGCTTTCAGACGTCTATTTGCCTTGAAGCCCGCTCGTCGTGGTCCTTGCAGTTTGCAGGGATGCAGTAGCACAGTCAAATACAATGGCCTCCCAGATAACGCTGCAGATCCATGGCCTGGGACCCTTCTCATGAACTTTAATAGGAGGATGAGAGGGTTGAAGCTTCCCACAGAATAATGACCTGGTTGCAGCCAGCAGACAGCAGGAAACCTGTGCTAAGCATAGCAAAGTACCTTACATGTTTGTTGCGATCTATCCTGACACAGGGCCTTGGCAGCACTTCTGAAGGACCTAGGGAAGTCGAGACGGAGCCACATGGCTTTTGAGATCTTCGACTGGTTGAGGGGCTTGGACCCTGAGCAACAGCCAGGATTAGCAGCACTGCTGGATGTGTATACATACACCACGATGATCGTAAGTAGGTGCTGCACGTGTCAAGAAAGCGTTGTCCTCATGGGATATGCACCTTGCTTGTCCTGTTAGATGTGAGGTTTGCACCTTATATGTGGAGTGCACCAATTGCAGTGATCGGTTGCCTCCCGCTGATGACAGAGTAGAATGGCTGACAGGAGAAAACACAGGCATAGGCATGTCTCTGCTGTCCAGTCCATGAGCTCCTTGGATAAAAAGCGTGCTTGAAAACAAACTTATGTTGATGTCTGTTTCGTGCTTGCAGTCACAGTGCACAAAGGCCAACCAGCTGCACACAGCCTTGGCGCTCACTGCAGACATGCGCAGCAGGGGCATCCAGGTCAACAACCACACCTACAGCGCCCTGCTCAACATATGTGTGAAGACAAATGAGCTGGACCTGGCATTGGATGTGTTCCAACAGCTGCTTGCAGAGGGGCTGAGTCCCAACATTGTGACTTACAACATCTTGCTGGAGGTATATGCCAAGCAAGGCATGTGGCAGCAGGCTGTGCAGACACTCAGCATGATATACAGCCAGGTGCGAAGCGATCCAGGATCATTTAAGATCCTCTGCAGGGAGCAAAGTCTTCCTAGTCAGGCACATGCCGCATGCCCAACAAAGTCACTGGATATGTGTGATGGCTGGCACTGAGGCTATGACAGAGTACAATTGCTCCATTCTGATACTGAATGAAGACTGGAAGATGAGCACAGCTATTGCATCTGAAGACAGAGGATGCCATGGTGTTTGCAGTGAGCTGCTGCAGATTGACTTCGTGTCGCTGCATGCTGATCCTTCTTTTCTGTGGCCTGCAGCACCTGCAGCCTGAGATGAGGACGTTCATGCTGGTGATGATGGCGTGCAATGCTGCGGAGCAGTACCAGGAGACCATCCACACATTTGCCGCAGTCCTGCAGAAGTTCAAGACGCCACATGTGGGAGCGTACAATGCTGTCCTCCTTGCCCACTGCATGTAAGTGCAAAGATGTAGGTCATCTTGTATGCAGCAGAAAGCAGTGCTGGCTTAGGGAGGTTGAAACAGGTGTGCAGCAGCATGCAGGGAACGCTGATGCTGTGAAGCAGATTGCCAAGGAAGGCTGGGGAGATGAGACTTGGGAAGTTTACTGTCATACTGTGGTTTTTCCGGTTATTGCTAAGCAGATAATCGTCAGCATGCATGCATGGCGTGGGGAATTCTGTGCTGTATCATGCTGGCCATTGACCACTGGCTTGCGGCACAGTTAAGCTTGCACTTTCCACCCTTGCAGGCTTGGGGACATGAGAGCCGCACGTGAGGTTTACTCCAAGATGGTGCGTACCAACTGTGAGCGCAACCACACCACTTTCATCCTCTTGCTCCGAGCAGCTGAAGCACATTGCCAGTGGCAGTTTGCGCTGGAGCTGCTGCAGCAGATGGAGCAGGCTCGTGTCAGGGCTACGCCCATGGCATATGCTGCTGCTGTGGGGGCGTGCGCTGCTGGTGAGCTCTCTTATATAGCAGGGATACCCTCAAACAGAGGAGGTACACCTTCCCCTGTACCCCAAAGCTCAACAAAGGTTGTGGTATGTACTGTGTTGTGTTGTGCCATGTGTACCTGTCACGTTCAGGTTGTCGGCATGTCAGATCGCTTGGTAGCACTTCAAGCTTCTGAACCCCCTCAATGAGACATAAGCGAGAACAAAACGTCCATACGTGTTGTGTGCAGGTGGCCACCTGCATGCTGCTAAGGAGCTTTTGGCCGAGCTAAGCAACAGCAGCAAGACCAGCATGGCAGCACCAGCCTTCCTTCTGATCTCATTGCACTCCAAGTGCTGTGACTGGAAGGCAGCGTACAGCATCTACCAGAAGCTGCTGGCCTCTGGAGTACGTCCTGATGGCCAGACCATGTCCAGCTTGATAGATGCTCTCTGGCAGGCTGGGACGGCTGCTGCTACTCTGCTAGCGGTGTCACTGTTTGAGGAGGCTTGCAAGATGGGGTTGCTCAGGTCTGTGTGCAGATTCCGATGACCCAAGAGCGGCGGCAACAGTGTATGAGCGTGCTTGGCGGTAACATCTGTTGTTTGTATTCCGTTTCCTGCAGTGCCACCATGATAGTTGCAGTGCACAAGACATGCTTCCTGCAGGAGAGAAGGTGGTTGGATTGTGCGTTTTTGTGTGTGGGGCCAACCTAAAGCATCTAGCCGTTGCAGGAGTCATGCATAATCTTTCATGCATCCATTGTGCTGAACCTCTTACTCCGCTTGTGTTGTAGCAAGTTGGGAAACTTGTGGTCTGTCTGTTAGCCACTCCACCACAGCATACCAATCAACTTTGTGCATGCGGTCCCTTCGTCATCTGCAGGTTGACTGTGTCAGTTGATGCTGCTTCATCAGTCGCAGAGTTCTTCCTCCCTGTCAGCAGCCCTGGCATGGCCATAGTGAGCACCTGGAGGCTGCTGCAGGAGCTGAGGGGACGTGTGATGCAGGATGGGCCACATATACTCAGGGAGAGGGTCCTTATTGTGGTTGGCACAGCGACACAGGAGGTCAAGGGGTTGGAGGAGATTCTGACACAGGTAATGAGCCATGGGAGGACTGTTGTATGCTTGTATGGTCTGACGTGAGCTGCTGGAGGGCACGTGGGCCTGTTAAGAGGGGCTGCTGGTCTACTTAGGGAGCACAGCAGGCTCCCGATGTTTTGCCGTTCTGCTGCTGGGGTGATTGCATGCTGGTGGTTATGCTGCTTTAGTACTCTTTAGGCCGAGCTTGTACTGCAGTGCAAAGCACCACCAGCAAACCTCGTGGTACCTGTCCTTCGAACAGGACTTCGGAATCGAGACTCGGTGTAAAGCTTATGATCCATAAGCTTTACACCGTCATGTTCATTACTCTGCTGAGATGTGAATTGTGAGAAGGTGACTGCCAGGCTGTTCTGTAGCGCTTGCCAGCGATGGACTCAAGAGCTGAGTGTTGGGGCTGTTAAGTTTGAGGTTCATACAGACTCTTTGTGGCAAAGTCCGCTATTTCAAATCAACATGGTTTGACACGAGCTGTTGCTGGTCTGTCCTTGAATAGGTCTGCAGCTGCCCAGGCTGCCCGCTGCAAGCTCAGCGGCAGGTCAACACCACTGTCATCCATCTGAAGGCGTCCACATCAGACCTTACAGCATGGCTGCTGGGCCCTAGCTTCATGGATCTTGTGCCAGTGCCCCAGCTGCAGAAGTCTGTGTCAGCAGATGAGATGCTGGCAGCGCAGGATGGAGCCATACTGCAGTGCCAGGAGGCCTACAAGCTAGTCCGGGGCATTGAAGATGCACCACCTCCGTCGGTAAGAATAACAATGCATGCTGGCTCTCACTTCAGGGATCCGTACCTTGCTTAAAACCTTGTGTTGGTTCGTCTGTGGCTGATTGCATGAGGCCTGCAGATCTCTGCAGGAGTTCAGTGGGTTTCCTTAGTATATCCATGTTTTGCTTGCAGGGCAGTACTAAGGCAGCAGACTACAGCTTGCCATAGATGATGTATCTACTCACTATAACAATAGCATTTATTTGACAACTTAGGATGATGGTGCATTGTCTGTATCCTGTGCAGGTCCTGCCAGCTTTCTACATTCAGATGCGTGCCAGCATGTGGCAGACCCTACAGAGTGTGGTGGCAGCCCTGCAGCCGTCCCTGCCGGTTCTGGCGTACGATGCGCTGCTGATCCTGGATAAGGTAGCAGCGCTGAGCCTGATCAATGTAGATTTGAGCAACACAAGCCAGCTTATCGCTGCCTCCTTGCTGGTGGTCTTCCAGAGTGCACCACAGGCCCCGGGCAGCCCACCCCCTCCTGATGCTGCTAGCTTGAGCCATCATCTGCAGGTGGAGCAGGCAGCAGTGGAGGAAGCAGGAGAAAGGGTGCGCAACGTCCTGCAGGATGCATCTCTGATGTCTGCCTACAGGGTGGCCACCCTGCTGCTGGAGACACTGCTGTCAGGGCAGACAGACATGCAGGTACGTCTCAGCCATGCAGTAGCTCTGGTGGCTGATATGTAGCCCCCTCATCTAACTCCCGCCCTAACAGACACCCTGCAGACTGAGCAGGGCAATCGTTGCAGTTACGTGCACCAGTGCGAATCCTAGTTGCTGGAATGGGCTTTGTTACAATCTCCTGCACCATTAAGCATTTCCCTTTGCAAAGCTTTACTGCATGCATGACCCTTCATATAGGTTGTTGGTGCACCTTTGCTCCTTTGGGCCTTTCATTGACTCCCTCGATTCTGTGTATTCAGGTGGAGCTACTAGCTGGCCAGGTTCACGGCTGCTTGGCAGTGCTGGCAGGCCAACCTGTGGCAGCAACGTGTTCTCCATCCCAGGTGGCTACAGCTGCTCTGTGTGCAGCTAGGCAGGCAAAGGGCCTATCACCTCGGTGGCCAGGTGCTCTGAAAGTCGCCACTGGTTTGGCGGACCCCGTTAAGGGCGCAGAAGCCCTCTTCCAAGTTGCTGTTAACATCATGCAGCTATTATGATTGCACGGCTGGCATGAGGTGAAAGATACGCTGAGAGATTTACAAAACCAAAAAGGCTGCATCCAGTGCAAGATCTCCAAATATGACCCAGAAGCAGCGTTAACTGTCGTCTCAATGCTGATGTACGTCACGGCGCCTGCCAGAGGCTGCTGTAGACGAGTGTTAGGTTTGAGGATCATGAGATTGGTTGGAATGAAGATCAAGGTTGCCCCTGTTTTGGAGAGCGCGCTGTGCTTATGGAATGTTATGAGCAGCCTCTCTGCCTGGTAGCTCCTTTGTCGCAATGGCATTTATCACCTGCAATCATGGATTGAAGATCGTTAGACTAACCCAATACATGCTTGGGGCTTGCCTCTGCAGTTTACGTCATGGCACAAGCAGCAGGTAATCATGTGTGCAGTGCATAATAACATAGGTCCTAGCCCTTGATGTGGCAGTCGGATATCAATTTACATATATGCCAATGGAGAAATTCCATTCTTGCAAGCTCAGTTGTAACAGGTGCTAGCAGGTACTTTGTGTGCTTGCTAGGTTGTGTGACCCCACTCGACAGGCGTTACAAAGGCAGCGGGCAAGTGCATTGGTCGTCCTGCTACTTTTGGGTCGCAGTATCAAGTGTTACATTGGTGTCATAATCCATGCTGGTATTTGGGAAGGGTCCGTGAATTGCTCCAGACGGCCTTATGAGACCCCTGTTGAAACGCAGACGTTCTTGCAAGCTTTTGGCATACTCATCCTCATAATAGAAGGGCTAGAATGGTAGCTGAGTCTGTTTGGCACATGAGTCCTGAAAGTACTGCCCATCAGAACGACTATGCTCATGGGTCCAGTGCGGCTGTTCCTTGGGGTAGTGTTCCTTAACAGGTAATGTCTATGATTCATGCGGGAGTAGGGTCATGACATTGTATTCAGCTGTGAGCTGTGGAGGATGTATTGCACTGAGAAGTATTGAGTAGCAGTTATTACAAAGGCACCTGCCTCGAAGCCATGCTGGGGTTTGTTTCTTCTTAGGATGTTCCAAGGTGATGTGTTACACTGGTCACTGTATGATGAATTTTTGTGAGTCAGCTGACTCTTTGTGCCATCTCTGTCCAGCATCGTGATCTGCTGTTTCTGCAGGCAAATGGAGGCCAATTGCAGTCGTAAAGGCTACAGGAATAAGGACCTGCCATGCAGAAAGGGCACATGACTGTTGGGGTTCTTAAGGCCTGTACACAAGAAATCAAGCTCTTGTGAATGATCAGTGAGGGTTGTGAATTTGAATGTATGTGTATTATTGATGAGCAGCCAAGGATTTAAGTGGAGATGTCAAGAGGCTGTCTCAAGTCCGTGGGTCATACAAGCCTTCGTGTTCTGCGGCACTGGATAGGAGCACTAAGCACTCCTTAAGCATGGACTGCAATGTTGTGTCCAGGTTCGGGGTCTTCTTTGGTATCTGTATGGCATGCTATGCCTGCTTGCTGGTTATGTATAATTTGTGGTACCATTCATGCGTTTATGTGGGATCGGTTGATTTGGTAATAGAGGGATAGGATACACAAACCATGCTCGCAATGGTGGGCACAGTCTCGAGGGAGTGGGTAGCCGCCATGCATGTGCAGGCAGTTTACAAGGCAGCATGCCGCCTCGATGCAAGCTTTGCTCTGTGTTTCCAAGCTGTGCCATTGTTGTGTGGCAGCTTTATGTGTTGCCTGCGTAACATGCACCCCTACTTATCTCCACTGGTCATTGTCCCATGCAGAGCTCCCTATGAAGAATGCGGGCTTGCAGCAGTAGGCACAGTTTCTTGCTTGGCCGAAAGATGGCAAGAGCGTTGAGTGATGCTTATTACGTTCATCTGCTGTGTAGCTGGGACGATGCGTCTAAAATTGTCCATATCTAGACTTGCCAACTGCACCATACTGCATGTTCTGATTGGGCATTTTCTTGTGGGCACTGCGGCTGAAGCGAATGGTTGCTTTCATGGCAACTGTTCTACCGCAATTTTTATTGAGCCGTGGCTGATTTGCAAATGGGGTTAGGGGCTTAGTCTGAGTACTTGAGGCCTCTCGGACTTGTTCAGATGGTGTTCTGAATGCGCTTGTGTCAATTTGCTAGAGACCAGCTATCTCAAGAAAGATCCATGGGAGCTTTTTGTGAGAGGGTGGGGTTGCCTTGTCATCCTGTGCACGGAGGCTACAGTGGTTTACCTTAATGATGGTGTAGATGTCCTGCTGACCTCGTTCGGAAGCAGAATTGTTAACTAAGTGTTGATGTTTTCTCTGCATCAGTTATGTTTATGTGCATTTACCAACATGTGGAGTAGGCGCAGACTAGACTGCTCTTTATGTTATGTAACCTGAGGGACGGGAAATTGTCAAGTAGGTGGTGGGAAACACAACCCTTGTTTGGAGGCCTTTAAACCACACTGCGCTGCATGCTTGTTTCTACGTTTGCCGCAGCTGAATTTGATGATGGCGCGGAACAATCATGCACGGTATGGTGGTGTTCATCTTGTGTGGTAGGACCTTGAGGAGGTTGGGGTAGGAATAGCTGCAAGCTTGGCATCTGTGGGCTTAGTGCAGGGGACTGAATGTTGTCATGAAAAGTGTAAGGCCATGTGGATCTTGTGGGAGGGATGCCTGCAAAGTGCTTCCTAGAGTGGTTGTAGGGTGGGTTGACAATGTACGAGCGTAGGTTGGGTGGCCATGGTGGGTTTAGGGTAGATATATCAGTAGGGTACTATCACACAAGCCTCTCATGTCCATTTTTGGCGCACGGGGCTATGAAGGATCATTATGGTTTGGGGGTCCCTTAGGCAAGTAATCCTTGGGGATGTGTGGCATGTGGCGAAAGGCATGAGACTCACGGTCACTGCACACTAAGTTTGCAAACATGTGTTGAGGGCAGACCTTGACAGCATGGGGGTCAATGCATGTACTTCTGCCGTATTCCTGTTGGCCGGCCTCATACACGAGGTTGACATGGATAGGCTTCGGAATGTGACACAGATAGGCTTTGGATTCATGCATGTGAAGGGAAATTGGGGCGCTTTGGGTGCACAATGGGTCCCTGAAAGACAGTATTAAGTGAGTGGTTGTGGTGCAGCTGCCACAACATAATCATAATCTGGCTGTGCCCAACACAATCATTTCAGAAATCTGCAGTCATAACGGGTCAGCTGTGCTTTAGTTATGCTCATGATGTGCTTATGAGGCTCTAGCATTGAAGGCCCTTTTTGGGTCAGTGCTCCTGTCACACTTTGGGCAAACCTGTCGGTGTTGGAAGGATGAATGTGTTCGGAAAGGCAATGAGCTGGTATTATTGTTGGAAAGGGTACGTTCTCTGGCACGTTTCAATCTCAGTAGATGGTTTCATTGCCTTCGAGTGTAGAAAGGGTGGCAGTGCTGGCTTGCTTTTGAATGATCCTTTGCTTTCCTACCAAGTTGCTAGCCTACCAAGGCAAGGGCACCTGGGCAGTCCAGACAAGGAATGTCTGGTGTATGGGCGAGAGGTCCTTGTTGATGTACCGTATGAGTGCATCATTTGGGCAGCACAATTGGAATTGAGATGCGGAAGAAATGGTGGCTTGCTCGAGTGTGGTGCTCATATGCTTGAGGGAAGCCATCAATGCAAATGAACAGGGCTATGAACCAGGGGTGGATATTCTGACAACTCTGCCTCTAGGCAGGTGCATGCGTAGAAATTGTATTTGCTCCCTTACCTTTATGCAAAGCTCAGGCATTGTGTTGAGCGGATGCTCATCTGGGTGCAGACTTGTGAGCTGCAACAATACCATTAAGTTGCCAAGGTGAAAATCTACGGCATAGGTTGTGCTGTTCTAACATGTATGGCATTTATGAAGATGTTGAAGGGTGCTTTACTGTGTGCGCAATCTTTGATGTCAACTGGCTAAGCTCAGTTGTAGCCAGGAGGTGTGGCTCAGAACCTCATGATTTCCAGTGCGGATGTTGCAAAATACCATATCTCTCTGCAGCTGTGTTTGTGGCTTTTTTGCTTGAAGTAGGAAGGTTGGTTATGTTGCTACCTTATCTGTGCTGGCTCAAATCGAATTGCGTAGAAAGTCAACCACGAGCTCACGCAACGGCAATTCTGCCCAGAGGCATGTAAGCTGCTGTGGAGAAACCGAAAATATTGCAACCCCTTCTGGTCAATGGGCATGGCTGTTACTGTTAAGGTTAAAGGTCTGATCCAAGTTAATCGTCTTATTAATAGGTATGTTGCATAGTGTACTGGTTGCAGTATGTGTCTGGTGGAGGATTGGCGTCGAGCAACTTCTGTTCTGCTTAGATAGTTCTTGAGCATGGCAGGGTGCCTATGTAGCATTTGTTGCTAGCAGCCCCTGTTTGTGTAAATCGTGGGGCTAGTGACCTTTGATGTACTTGCCTCTGGATGCTTGACTGATTCCAATTATGATGGCATGCACTGAGTACTTCTGCCACTGAATATGCTAATCTGGCTGTACCTCATCGGATTTGTTTTTTGCCTGGTACCAGTATGTACGTATGATTGCTGGAGTGAGCGAGCCACAGCTTTGTGTTGCCTGTGCAGTATGCAGGAGTCAGTTGCTGGCAGATGCAGAAATGACAAGTGCTTTATACTGGGCTAAGAAGGTGAGCCTACTCTGTGTTGCTGGTAACTGTATGTAGTGCCCCAAGTTCGTGGTGCTGGTGTCTTTGACAGTTATTGAGTGTCCGTCATGGGCAACTGCTTTGAAGATCCGGGCACTCCGGTTATAAATTTTGTTTTATGCCATAGCAAAAGGTGCCATAGGCCCTGCACCTCAAGCCGTTTTAAACAACAGCGAGGTGGAACAGAATATGAGTTGTTGTGGGCACGTGGTATACTTGGGCATAACTGGTGTGGGGCAGAAGGATAGCATCTTTGCAATCAAGGATGCCTTTGAATCGGAAGTGTATAAGTGCATTATTCCCACTGCTTGGATTCTGGGAGCTGTTTGTAGCTGTTTGGACCTCATGTCTAGGCATATGTTGTCATACATGCCAAAGATAACTCGCACTCTCGCGGCTCTTCTTTGTGGCACCTTGAGGTCCGGGGCCTATGGCACTTTCGCTATGGCACCTCATGAAATGTAATTTTAATAGTAACCCGGACGGTCCGCTATTACTACCTTGAAGTGGTGGGGGCGGGGGCTGCTAGTACCTTGGTGGAAGGGGTGCGTATGTATCTCGGGGATCATATAAACAGAACAGCCCTCGGGGATCATGGCAGCGGAGTCACAGGGTAAGAGGGGGGGGGTTGCTGTGCAGGCGCATCATGTGTGATAAGTGGTGAGCTGCTGGGGATGTGAACAGCCTTGTCTTTGTGGTGGATATACTCGTGTACTTGGGAGGCAGGGTTTAATACATCTGATAACGGAGCTTACATTCAATGCAGCTCAGTGGTAGCAGTGTAGAGAGAGAGAGAGAGAACTGCGCAGAGAAGTGGTAGCAGTGTAGTTTAATGTGTGATGAAGCTGGTGGAGTGATGCCAGATGAGACTCACAATGTCTGGACATCATGCATGCTCTTACAAATGTGTTAGCATGTTAGGTTTGTAGCATGCTTGTAACAGTGGCACATCAATACAAACGTAGCACTTCCAGCAGTATATTTTGTTGGTATTACATGGTGATTGTGGTTACAAATCGGATCATTGTCCAACGGAACTGTGACAGGAGTGAGTGCGAGTTCCAGCAGCAGGCCGGGGCAGGTGTCTGCAGTGGCTGGTTCAGCGGTGAACGGTACCCGACCAATTTTCAGGTACATGGCTGTGCGTGACGCGTCCCTAGTGAGTGCTCCCCAATGCATCCCATTGCAATCAATCCTATCTATCTATCTATATAACTACTATATGTTAAGAGAGACCACTACACAGCCCTACGGCCCGAGCAGTATCCAAGCATGGCAATCAATCATACGTGTGATGAGCCATCCACGGCGGCTCCTTTTACCCGTATTCTGTTCCACCTCGCTGTTCTTTGTGACAGCTTGAGGTGCGGGGCCTATGGCACTTATTGCTATGGCATATCATGAAATGTAATAATAATGACATGATGCAGCTCCACCCAGGTAGGCACGTGGCGTTCCCAATTAATTGTCGTCCAGAGCGTACATATATAGCACATGGCTACAGTACACCAGTGTCAGGTCCAAAAAATCCAGCCAAGCTGCTTGTGCTGACAGAAGCTGCATATGCATACACTTGCTTACACGTCGCCCTCTACCATAAGACCTACTTGCTTAGAGCAGCCATAGCCACCTCCCTTGCTTCCTGTTGCAGGAACGCACTGACGTCCATCAGCAATTGCACTGCCTTGGACCCATCTGCTACTCTCGTCTGCCTAGCTACATCTTCCACCAGCATTGCCACGACTGCCATTGCCTCTATGGGACTGAACCTATTACTAACAATTGCTGCTACATCTGAAGGGCTGCTACTGCCACTGCCAGAGACTCCTTGCCCACTGCTGTCTCCGGCAGCCCCACCTGCTACGGCTCCTCCGCCTGTAGAGCCAGCCGCAGTCCCCGTGTCTAGTCCGCTCACTTCCCCATTACTAGGGCGGAAGAAGCGCAGCAGCTCCAGAACTTTGTCAGCTCTCCCTTGGATGCTCACCCCACCCCCCAGCTGCAGCTCCGGTGCGCCGTTGCTAGCTGATCTGCTGCTGCTACGTGCGGGACCTCCTTTACCTACTGCCCCTCCCTGTGCTGCAATTGGCTGCTGATGCTGATGTTGTGGCTGGGGATATGGTTCCTCTGATCGAGTTGGCTCACTCAACCTGCTGCGGCTCCGCTCTGCATACCCAGCCCGTTCTCTTGCATCAGCATCTCCTGAATCTACTCGGCCATCCCGCACATCATCATTGCTGACTGCTTCCCGGGGATCCCGAGGCCGATCTTTGTGCCGCTCCCGCTCTTTGCCATCTGCCTCCCGATCTCGCCCCCTTTCATAGTCATATGCACCACGAGACCGCCCATCCCAAGCCTCCCGCTTCTGGCTGCCTCGTTCCCTTTGGGCCTCTCTCTCCCGGTCCCTCTCCCGCTCTCGTTCTTTTTCTCTTTCCTCCCAACCCCTATCTCTGTCTCTCTCCCGATCCCTCTCCCTATCACTTGCTTCATACACCCTCTCCCGTGAGTTTTTCCATCCCCGATCTCCTCGCCCTTCCCGCCCCCTATCCCGTTCCTCAGTACCCTCCCGCCCTCCCCGGCCCCCTCTGTCACCCCGGCCGTCTGTTCGGCTGCTGCTCCTATAAGGGTCTCGGTCCCCTTCCCGCCCGTCACGTGATTCATACCTGCCGCCTCCAGCCGCTGCAACTGCTGAGTTGTCTTCCCTGCTAAAGGTCCCACCACCACCATTACCTGCTGCTGTGGGCGTGCCTGCAGAACCTTCTGGCCTGTGTAAACATGAAGCCACATCGTCAGTAAATTTCCCCACCTTGATGGCACAGGCTTGATAGCGGCTGCTCATCCGCAGTACATCACCGCCATGCTTAAACAAAGCATCTGGTGATCATGCAATCAATCAAACACAGGGTCGGCCCAATAGGCGGCCCCAAAAGTGTCGATACCTGGTGTCTCATTCTGCAGCGGCGGAGTTGAGCCCTTTAGGGTTTAGGGTTTAGGTGTTAGGGTTTAGGGGGTTAGGGCTTAGGGTCCCCTGTCCCTGTGAGCCCTCAATATGACCCAGCTACCTTTGCACTCTAGCTGCCAGCCAATGTGTCTAGTTGGAGGTGGATCAGTCCAAAAAGGGATTTACCTTTTAGGGGCTATACATAAATGAAGCCCGTTTAGATTACCGGTATCACAAATCGCACAACTCGGGAATGAGACAGCCTGTTTCAAGGTTTTGCTCAAATAAGGGCCAACTAGAGCAATAACGCCAAGGAAACAGATGGTGCATAAGCAAGCATGTACTGCCAGGATGTGAAGTGCATGTGGTTTATATCTTAGCTCTTGCATGCTTGCCGTCTTTCAACAGGATGTGAAGTGACAGATACATCAACCCAATGTTATAAGAAATGCCAAAAGCTATGAGGAAAGACCACCGAGAGCAACCACCAACCGAAGCCTATCCCCGTGGAGTTGCACCACCTGTATTATAGTATAAGCATGTGCGCACCTTGAAAGCCCCACCCACCCACATCTTGAAAGCCTCACCCACCCACATCTTGAAAGCCCCACCCACCTGTATCTCTTCATCGGCCGAGGTCCAGCACTTTCTGCTGCCAGCACCGGAAGTCCAACCGGCACCACTGGCCCCCCAGCTGCAGCTGCTGTCACCCCAACAGGGTCTAAATACAACCCCCCGGCATCCCTCCCACGCTTTATATTATGCTCCCCTTCACCCATCCTGCCCATTGCTGTCGCCGCTGTAGCCATAGATGCCGCCGCTGCTGCTGCCCCAGCTTGCACGGGCTCTAAACCAGCAGCAGCAGCAGCAGCAGCTGCGCCTGGAAGTTCTGCTGTTGTATGGTGCAGCCACTGCAGCTGCTCCTGTGCTGCTAATGGTAAAGGCGGGGGCTGAAGCTGCGGGAGTAACTGCGGCTGTAACAACTGCCCATCTGCTTGCTGCTGCTGCTGCTGTTGTGGCTGCTGTGCATGGGATAGTAACGCATGTGCCTGGTGGTGCAGGGGTTGTGAGGTATCCCCTACTTCTATGCTGCCTTGTGAGGTCCCAGTGTTCATTGCCAGTGCATGATGTCCTTGTCTGTGCCGCTGTTGGTGCTGCTGTTGAAGCCAGGCTACCTGCTCCAGCTGCTGCTGCTGATGGAGGTGGTTTACTCCACCCTCGTCAATCACCTCCTGCTGCTCATGCACGTCGTAAGCAACCTCCCGCCCCTCATATCCCCTAGCTCCATTAACCACTCCAGCTTCTGCCACCCCTGCCGCCCATGGATCCCCTGCTGCTGTAGCTGCTGGTGCAGTCCCCATTGCATGCTGATACTGCCACTGCTGCTGCTCATGGTGTCCATATGCTGCTGCTGCAGGTGCTGACACTGCTACTGCTGTTGCTACGGTCCCTGTTAACCCCAAAGGCCCCCCTCCACCACCATTTGCTATCGCAGCTGGATCTCCAACCCCTGCTGCTCCACCCACAAGAACATCTGGGATCCAAGCGGGGGAGGATAGAGTAGGAACTACCACCTGCTGCTGCTGCTGGTAGAGTTGTGCCAGGCACTGTTTTAGATACGCATAATCTGGCTTATCTGCAAACTGCAAGCTGCGAAGGTGCGAGTTCACCATGCACAAAGGCTCTGCAAAGCCAGCAGAGTTGACATAGTTGAGATGCAAAGATATGGGCATACTAGTTGCGGGGTTGGCTATATGCATCCTTAGAGACTTGTAAAACAATAGAGCATAAGGGTGTGTAACGGGCAGCAGCAGACTCATAAATAACACGGCAAAGCAGCAGTACCAACAGCAGCACATCAGCAGCGCAGGAAGGCAAAGAGCAGAGGTAAGAGGGGCTTCAGCACAAACAAACACAGCAGCTGCCAACATTGTCAGCCACAATAGCAGCCGCAACGGTAACGGCAGCAGCAGATACAAATCCTCCCCTGCCCCCTTAATGCCCACATCCAAACCCCAGGGACTCAGGGAGGACCTCACAACAGCATACTCAGCCAACTGCGTAAAGTGGAGTGGATTGCCAAACTAATACCATGTATAGTGTGAATTGGAAAGTGGTTGGGACAACTTGCGACTTATCACCTTGCAAATTGACTTGCAAAATAGGCGTCATTTTGCGCCTGCGCGCAGGCAGAACGTCTTGCAAATTCGGGCTCAATTCTTGCAGATTCGATTTTGCAAGATGTCCCAACCACTTTCCTTTTCACACTAACCGGGATAAAGTGATGCTCACCATAACCAGCAGCTTAACTTCCCACCAGGAAGGACATATTAGGGAGGGCAAGGTTGCCCTTTCATTTCCCCATAGTTGCATGTCAGTGCCAAGGTTTGAATGCCTCAGGAATAGCTTTCTGGGAAACAAAAAATGGCTCTGGGCCTAAGGTTAAGAGAAAGAATGGCTCTGGGATAGGAAAATGGCTCAGGCACCGAGAAAGATGTCTGTTATGCTGAAGCATGTGAGACCCACCAGGAAGCACCCCTCTAGCTGCCATCTTATGCGGGTCTTGCATACATAGCTCCTTCATCTCCAGCACCCAGGCCTTGTCAGCACCAGCAGGAGCATCACCACCACCAGCAGCAGCAGCAAAAGCCTCCTTGTCAACGCGCCAGGGAAGGCTGCCTGCAAACAGACGTACACAAAGGTTCTCACGCTGCTCTGCTGAGAAACGTCAGGGAAGCCTAATTTCCTGCAAGCACCCCTCCGCAATCGCCCAATTCCATGCACAACCTTTGGCCATTGTCGCTTCTCCCCCAATTTTCCTCCTACTTCTCCGCAGATTCTACCCTCCTTGCCCCGCATGGGCTCACCCAGTACCACCCTCACCCTTCTGCCCTTCTCCACGCATCTTCCCTGCCCCCTTTCCCCAAACCTTCTCCATTCCTGGCCCCCTCCACACTCAGCCAGATCCACCACCATACATAGCCAGGACCAAATCTCCCTCCCTACTGCAATCATGACCCGTCCATTGAATCAACGTGTTTTACCAGTTGCATCATTCCCCAATGCCTGCCTCCTCCCTCCCTTTACCCACACTTCAACATCAATCCCCCCTCGACCTCCTTGACTCCATTTCCCTCTCCCTCCTTTCATGGCTTACATAGCCAGCACAAGAGGCCTCATGCTAAGGTCTTCACCCAGTGAATCATTGTCCTCCTCACCTGCCTTTCCTTCGTCCTTTTCCCACTCTCCACCCTTTCGCTCCCTTTGGGGTCCTTGCCCTCCCCCCTCACCCCTTTTCCGCACCCGTCCCGCCTCCCTTTCCCCCCTCTCACCTGCCTTTCCTTCCTCCTTTTCCCTCCCCCCACCCTTCCGCTCCCTTTGGGCTCCTCTCCCTTCCCCCTCACCCCCCTTCTCGACCCCTCCCGCTTCGCTTCTCCCCCCCCCTCTCTCCCCCCCCCCTCCCCTGCCCACCTTCACACAGCTCCACCAGCATATAAAGCCAGGACCACAGGTCGTCCCGCCTGCTCAGGTCCTGCGCCTTTAGTGAGTGCACACTGGCGTAGGTGGTACTGCCCCTGAAGGCTGCATCACTGCGCTCGCTCATGTGCTCACCCGCGTCACCCGTGTAGCGCCGGGCAAGACCAAAGTCAATCAGTAGCCAGTCCCCTGGACAGTGAAAGGACACATAAAGTTTAATCAGGATGTGACCATGCACAGCTTTCTCTGGGACAAGTGGTCTACTTCTTGCGCATTTGCGTCTCAATCGGGACGATTGCTATTTTAAAAGTTACTGTGAATGACAAGGTGAGTGTAGCAGTCCAAATCATACTCAGGTTTTGGACATGCCGTTGGAGCCTAAGTTGCCAAATCGTCCCTGGCGCTGTGCCCCGTCAGCGCCCATAATTAAAGGAGCCATTTGGTATCATGGACACTGTAGCCAATTTTGAAACCCCTCCTCTTAGTCAATGACTACTAGAAATAGCCAGACAGAGGATTTTGCCACATCCTGCTGGCCCCACCCGCCCGGCAGCACACGCTTGCCAGTGTACCCACCAATGCACCAGAACCCATGAAAAGATGAAGCGCCCACGATGCTATCCTCTTCACCGTACCTTTGTCTGGTGACGCGTGCAGTGGGAACAGCCCAAAGTTAGCTGGTTTAATGTCTCTATGGATGTACTGCTGCTCATGCAGGCCTGCAATGGCATCCAAGGTGCTCATGCCAATAGCTGCCACACAGCTCAAACTCAGCCGGCCCCCCTCCTGCTTCCGCACTTCAAAGAGGTTCTGCCCTAGCAGCTGCAACATAGGCATGGAGGGAAAAATTGTGTGATCATTCTAGCTCAAAGAGGAGGGACAATAGAGGCATGAACAGGCAGCTGGGACAGATACAGGGAGGTTGCAGGGCAGGTTTAGCCGGCATGAGTGGGGGCGGCGCAGAGCAGGCAGCAACGAATGACGACTTGGACCTCTCAAAGAGGTAAACTGCAATATGGTGCATATAAACCTCACAAGTATGGAATACAGAAGTATTACCTTTCTAAGCTAAGTGATGTGCAGAAAGGTGATCATTGGGCTGGCCTGGTAGCTTTCCAGACGCCAAAGGTGAGAAACTGAACTCTTCCCCAATGGCCACACAAATCCTTATGCATTCCCATTGTGCTCATTCCCAGTTGCTCCTGCTATGACCTCAGCTAACCAACCTGCAGAATCATGTAGAAGAGCTCTCCACACATCCCTGAGTCCACCACTTGCACCACCTGGCATTGTGCACCAGATAGACGCTGCAGCACCTGCGACAGCACAGCAGTGACATATGGTCATGACAAGGCATGTGGAGCTTCACACTCGTGGAGCCCTGTCTCTGGTTGCTATCCACTCAGAGGCCAGACATGGGTACCCGATTTCAAAAATAGCATGACTACTTTGAGCAAAAACATTGGCGAATGATCCGTACACAAGTGAAATGGTTTACGATCACAGCTCTCCAGATGCAGCACAGTCCCAGTAAATGCTACAAGCTACTGCACCTGCATCCACATGCACATGCCTCTTGAACTAGTAGTATGGTACATGACATGTGAATTGCAATATCAGGTTTAGTGGCAAGCGGCAGTTTGGCGCTTTCAATGCATCAAGAGGGCTACTGCTGAGGGTACTGGTGAGCCTTCACTCAGCGGCACTACCTGCAGGTTCCCACATATGACAATCAGCTTCTGTAACAATGATTACCTAAGCTGCCCAGGCCAGCATTATCATGTCATGACAGTACCAGTATCGGTATCTCTCAACACACACTAACAAACTTGTTGGAGTCATGTGGCGGGTGCTGCACGGCCCGAAAGCTGTGCAGTGATCTACCTCATATATGTGATGACACTGGAGAGTCTGGTTAGTCTTAATACCCGAATTCGTCACCAGCTGCTCAAGCTTGCACAAGCACATCTATGGTAAGCTGCAGGGACTTTCAGCTTCTGCTATGCACCCGAGGGCGTGCGGTGGCTGCGGCACTGCTGCTCCTCCTGCTGTATCTACTGCTGCTCCACCTCACTCGCTGCGTTTCGCTGCAACCCGTGGTGATCTCACAATCCTGGTACAGACAACCTGCTGGGTCTCTTGCTACAGCTCCCGCTGCTGCTGCTGCTCCACCCCTCCCGCTGCATTTCGCTGTATTCCCAGGTGCTCCTCCTGCTCCTGCTAAAGGCCATCTGCTGGATCCTTGTTCCTTCTCATGCTGCTGCCCCTGTCGCTACGCCTCTCCTCCAACTTCCCAATTGCTTGTCCTGCTGCTACTCCTGCCCTGCTGCAACTTCTGCTGCCCCCTGCTCCCGCTGCTGCTCTCCATCTCCAGCTGCATCATAAGCTGCTCCTGCTGCTGTTGCTGTGCCCATCCTACTGAATCTCTTGCTGCTTCTATTGTAGTTACTGCTGCTGCTGGGTGTCTTCTGCTGCATCAGAAGCTGTTCCTGCTGCTGTTGCTGTGCCCATTGTCCTGCATCATTTGCTGCTCCTGATGTGGCTACTGCTGCTGCTGCTATGCCCCTCCAGCTGCATCAGAAGCTGCTCCTCCTGCTGTTGCTTTGCCCATCCTCCTGAATCTTTTGCTGCTCCTAATGCCACTACTGCTGCTATGCCCCTCCAGCTGCATCAGAAGCTGCTCCTCCTACTGTTGCTGTGCCCATCCTCCTGAATATTTGCTGCTCCTAATGTAGATGCTGCTGCTGCTGTGTCTCTCCTGCTTCCAGCCCACCTTGTGCTCCTGCCTGAGGTTCCCGAAGTTCTTCTTCTTCTCCATTTTGACCGCATACTGCACACAGACAGCACAATTGAATCTACTTTCAGTATAACAATCATGTAAGATCAGCAGCATGCATATGGCCAAAGCTTAAAAGCTGACACGATGCATGTTAAGTTGCCTGACATCAGCCTGCTATATCTTAGTACAAAGGTTGCATCTGCTAGCCACGTCGCTCACTGCTGCAAACCCTACCAGAAACAAACCAGGGAAGCTGATTGACAATGGCTACCTCAGACAGATAGGCCATAAGACATCTTTGACAGCAGTTGAGTGCTAGCACGCTGCTCTATATGCCTAATCAGACTGCTAATCTTGATCATGCCATGACAACTGCTTCAGGGATCCTTGCTAAGCTACTGCTGCTGGTGCTGTGGTGAGGCCACCCTCCCATCTCCCTCTTACTCTGTGATTTTCCCCTCCCACATGTTGGTCTCTGACTTCCCAGACTTCTGCAAAAGCGCCCTCCCCCAGCTTCCTCACTACTTTGTATCTACTGTCATCTCCCAACAATATCCCCTTGGACAGGACTGCCATGCGTCCAAGGCGAGAACTATTGCGGGATTGGCCTCAATAGCCTATATCATAGAAGGTGTACCAAGTGCCGGTACAGGCTTCGACATTCGGAGTATTGACACCTGACAAGGCAGGTTTGTGGCATCGATAGCCTAGAACAAAGCGACCAAGCCCCAGAGGGAAGCGGTGCCACGGAACGATCGGGCAGTCAGCTATAAACTCATAATCTTCGCGACCAAGCAGATATCATAGGACTTCGCGCGGCCCACGCAGCTGGAAAGAAAGCAGATGTTCACCCAAACGTTGAAACCCAGATGGGCGCGGCCTTTTCCTGCCTGCTAGGGTACGCAATCGATGGTTCAACCTGGGTGCCTGCAACAGGATCAAACTAGTGCAACGGCTCCTCTTTCCTCATTTTCACTGGATGGTATCGGTATCGGAGCAAGCACACCCAAGCTTGCCTTGACTTCTTGCATGAAATGCATGCATTGAGCTTGCAGCTTTTGAGAACAACAGAAGCCCAACACGATGAGAGGAGCGTGAGAGTGCGAGCTGGAGTCTTTGCTGTGCTCTGGATTTTGGTCTCTTGTAGATCTTGTTGCATAGGACTTATCACCGGGCGCTCCTTGAGAATCCTTAATTCCTTTTGAGGTCTTGTCTGGAGCATTCATAATGTTATCTCTCCTGTGTCCAGCCCAGAACTATGCTTGGGGTCGTCCTGCTGACCGCAGCGAGGTGAGGCCCCTGCAACTAAACGTCTTCAACGGTTGGCAACTCCCGCCGATGGGCCCGCTTCACTATAGGCCATGCTTTTAGGTTGCGAAGCTTGCTAAAGCGAATGGTGTAGAAATTGATGAGTCCAAGCCATTTGCAGAGCTATGGTAAGAAGAAGCAATTGGATGGGCGCGGCGCTTCCTAGCGTCTCCTGTCCGGAACGCTAATTCCTGGTGTATCCAAGCAGCAAGGCTCAATTGGCTCGACTCATGTCTTATCATTGCTGGCAGGATGGGAACCCACCCCAGCGGCCCCGCGATCATAGCAGGAACCAGCACTACTCTTGGAGACTGGGTCAAGGACCACCCAGAGGCTCTAGGCAATGCCGTGATCGACAGGTTTGGCAACGACCTACCTTACCTATTCAAGGTAACAAACATCAATATGCTGTCTGAATGGTGTGACAGCCGTTGCCCAGCCTGACCTTAGTTGTGTCCTGCTGTAGGTCCTGTCTGTGCAGACTGCTCTATCAATCCAGTCTCATCCAGACAAGAAGCTAGCAGAGAAGCTGCACGCACAGAACCCAAAGGTGAGGCTTACATGAACTCGTCATTAAACAGAACGTGCCGCTCAAGGGCGCGCCAATCGATCTTGCTGTTCCACAATTTGAAGCAGTTGGGATCTTGCTGCTCAGCAGTCTGTAATGGCTGCGATCTGGACCACTAATGCCATGGTGGGATCTACCACCTATGTCCTTAGTGCTTGACCGTCAGGGCCAGTGCTTGTTGACAACATGATAAGGCAGGGAGGCAGTGGACCGTATTAGGCGTCAATGAATGGAGTCCAGAAGGGCGCCTTCAATGACATATGTGATTGCGTTGATGGCAATACATAATCATCATCTTCATTGACAAGCTTAAAGGAGCGAGTATGTGTTGCTGAGGACGTTTGTTGCTGGTCATCCAACACCTCGTTGCTAATGGTGGTCCATACTACTTCACTAGCATGCATAGAACTGCAAGCAAGTCTTTCTTAACCAGCAACCCCTTGGCTGCCACCAGGATTATAAGGATGACAACCACAAGCCCGAGATGGCCCTGGCTCTGGAGGACTTTGAGGCCCTATGTGGCTTTGTGGCACCTGCGGAGCTTAAGGAGAAGCTGAGGAACCATGAAGAGCTAAAGGCCTGTGTGGGAGCAGCAGCAGATGCATTCCTAGAGGCTGACGAGGCTGACATCAAGCCGGTGAGTGCTGACCCAGGGGCTGCATCTTCCATCTCATGGCTTCCTGCTATCCTGGTATAGCAGGAAGCCTTCCCCACCTTGTCACTTCTTCCGGTCAGGCATGATTTTGCTATGCCATGTGTGGCCATAGTAAGATCCCTTTGCCAGAAAATTGGCAGACCTGTATATTTCCTTTTCAAACTTATGTGGAGCTGATGTTTCGGGGTTGGAGTGGCCCTTAAGCGCCTCTGCGTGTGACTAGGGCACTGGAGTGGTGGCTCAGTGGGCATAGTCGGGGATCTAAAATCAGAGGCTTCCTGTTCTTGCAAGGAGGCAGGATTCAGACATCGTATGGGTGACATGGCTAGGCAGATAGTGGTGTTATTGCAGCTTACATGCCAGCTCTGGACCCTCAAGTGTTGTGTTGGCGTTTAAAGGACACACAAGGAGCGGGGCTCTTGATGGTGGCTGGGTGGGGGCTCTTGACATCTCTCCCTCGTCCCTTCCCCTTCCCTGGCCCTGCAATTCCCACCTCATGTATGCCACTGTTGATCAGAAAGATTTTGGAATGTGTAGGCTTGCATCTGACTGCTCCCTCCTGCTACCTCTTCAGGCTCTGAAGGCAGCCTTTACAGCACTGATGACGGCTGACTCAGAGAAGGTGGCTGCTGCTATCTCAGCCTTGGTGGCTCGCCTCAGCCAGGAGCAGGCAGGTGGCAAGAAGCTGGGGACAAAGGAGGAACTGGTGCTGCGCTTGAACCAGCAGTACCCCGGGGATGTGGGGGTCTTGTCCGCCTTCTTCCTGAACCTGGTAAGCAGGGAGGTGAAAGCTTGCAGTGGGTGCTGTACTGTGGGCACTTTGCCCGGTTTTGCACGAGTAAGAAGAGTGCATGTTTGGTGGACATCTTGTTGCTGGGTCAACTTCATACTCGTAGGCATTGCTTGGAGCAGTTTGAGCAGACCTAATTGTTTAGCGGCTGAGTCCGTAGCCTTCTTCCTGACGGGGCTTGGCCAAATCATGGCGCATTGCAGGGAGTGCTTTGGCACTAGTGCGATAGGGTTGTGGAGGCTTCCTCTGCCTTTCTCCTGAAACGAGAGAAAGGAGAGCTTTCTTGCAGCACTTATTGTGCACAATACAGCGTGCATTACCGGTGTTAGGAGTTGCAACGTATTAAAGGGAAGGAGGGACTTCTTCTGAACGATGTGAAGTGCCAGGGATGTTGATTAACAAAATCTAGCTATATACTTCCTTCCAGCTCAATTTGGAAAGGTTGGAGACAGAATAAGGCCTAGCTTGCGCTTGCATCGACATCATGCTGGGACAGTCTTGAGAACAGGCATCCCCCAAGCGACCTTTTGGAGTATGGCTAACACACTCTTGCTGGTGCTGCTCATTTGCTTCATCCGTAGGTCTCCCTACCTGCTGGCCAGGCCATCTTCTTGGCAGCCAATGAACCCCATGCATACATCAGCGGTGAGCTGGTGGAGTGCATGGCCAGCAGTGACAATGTCATCCGTGCGGGACTCACCCCTAAGTTCCGTGATACAGCAGTGCTATGCGACAGCTTGACATACAACACGGGGCTACCAGAGGTGCTGAATGGGACAGCCATCCATGATCATGTGAAGGTGTTCCGGCCGCCCTTTGAGGAGTTTGAGATCCAATTGGTTGAGATCCCGGCAGGAGAGACGGTGGGGGTGCCTGTAAACCCTGGACCTATCTTGCTGCTAGTGCAGGGTGGGAAGGGTTCATCCGTTGCAGCTGGGGGGCCCTCGAAGGGGCCAGAGGTGAAGGCAGAGTTGGATCTGCATCGGGGGAACGTGGTGTTTGTGCCGGCGAGCACGCAGCTGACGTATAGTGCCTCAGCAGAAGGCCCGCTGAAGGTGTGGGTGGCGGCCTGCAATGCAAAGGTGTTTGCGCCTGCAGCTGTGCCGGCAGAGGAAGCAGTGGCAGAGCCGGTCTTGGTGGCAGCGTAAGTGCTGATCTTGACGGGATTTGCATGATGTTGGGGTGTGTGTCGGGGAGTGTACAAAGTACTGCACTGGTTCAAATACTTTGTAGTTGAGGCTGCTGAGGCATGGTTTAGTTTAAAGTTGTCACCAATTGGGGTGTTTTGTTGGGGATTCAAGGCACTCACTTAGTTTTTCTTAAACCAGTGCCATGTATGGAGCCTATGGGCCCAGAAATTTGCACATCAACAACAACTACCCTAACTGCACAGGCAAGTATTGCACAATATACGGTCGTCTTGCATCAGGTCCGTCATGGTAAGCTGTGTTGCAGATACTTGCACTTGTGTCGGGTGAACTCAGGGGTCCTGGATATATTGGAATAAGTCGATAGTGGTTTAACAGCAGGGCCATCTGGTTGGGCATGGACTTTATAGAACTAATGGGATGTCTACCCTTGGCGTACATAGGGGCTCTGGGCAAAGTATAAGGCTTGTTGGTTGTTGAGCTGAGTTCCAGTTGCCTCTATAGGGAGCAAAATGGCATGTAGGGAAGCGTGAAAATCTTGGGGTCCTGTTTGGGCTGTGCAGCGTCCTTGTGGCTGTGCTGGATGGTGGAGTTGACGCTAAGCTGAAGCGTGCCGTCTAGGCTTGAAATAAGATCGCCTGTAGCTATGTCGACTTTCAGGCTTTGAACTCTAAACACCAGCCTGGGCTGGCTCGATGCTTTTATGCTCTCTGCACTCCCAAGTGATAGGTGATTATGGCTTGTCAAAGTGACTGCCGTACGCCCTTGTAGTGCCGTGAGATTGCAACTTCGGCAACCGACTGCTTCCCCACTCCTCAACTAATGGCCTAATAACCACGCACAGTACAATGCCTCGCACAATGTGTACGCCATCCCTTATTTGACAGCAACGTTGAGCAGAGTGATCCCCAGTGAATATAGCCAACGGACGGGCAATGATGCATGTCGCCCGGCTTGAAGCCTTGCCAGAATGTCGTATTTACAGGCGACAACCATTTGTTCTTGATAGCTCCGCACAGCGTTGCCAGGGATGCAGACGATTGTTACAGTCTGCAGGCAGGGTACGAGCAACACCAGGGGACCCAACCCCTGATCCCGCAGAAACCCCCCAAGGTACTGTGCCCAAGACAGGACTCCTGCGCAGCAACTCGGCCCGCTCAGCAACGAATCCATTGCGTGCTGCTGCAGGCCCTCAGCTGAAGCTGTCAGATCCAGTGCAGACCATCTCTTGGGGAGGTCGTGTACCCAGCACCAGGAGAGCAGTCATTGGCAGCTTGACAGCATTAGGCATAGGTAAGATTAGAAACCCATACGTGTGCCAAGGGTGTTGCACAGCATTTACAGCCGCTAGCCGATGGTGCTCAGTGTCAAAGCAGCTAAAGTCGAGGTGGACAGCAGACCATAATTGGCCTTGAGGCGGAAGCAGACAAATGTCCCATAGTTGGTGGAGACAGAAAGCAGACAGGCGTGCATAATGGCTGAGGCTGAAGCAGATAGGCATACCATAATTGGCTGATGCGGAAAGTAGACATGCCTATTATAAAGGCCAAGGCGGGAAAGCAGGCCTGGCAGGCCTAACACAAGTACCTTACACATTTAATCCTGCATTTTGCAGCGGTTGTTGGTAACCTTGGTGGCATCACCAGCTTTCTTCTGGGGCTGGATGGTGGCCAACTAGCTGGGAAACTGAGGGCAGATGTGCTGATACCTGTGAAGGGCTTCAAACGTGCAGTGGACTACCAGAATGGCTATGGTAAGTACCATGGCAATAGCAAATTGGCTATCGAAATAGACGCTCCAGGCGACCATCACACTGTCCTCATTTCTTGGCTCGATGATGCTGGTCTGATGTACAATGAAGGCACCAGGTGGTTATTGTAAGCATATTTCATCTATGAGGCCATGCAGTGGAAGCAATCCTAAATGCTGTAATGTAGCAATGTCCATGGGGCCACAGCCGCGAGCCTGATGTCATGGGAGCTAGGCTGCTACATGCTAAGGCAGTTGTGCTTGCAGCACTGTACAATATGGAAGGGTGTTACATGTTTGGGTACCAACGCTGCTTGGTAGTCTGGAAGCCATTGTCTTTGGATCCATTGAATCGCGTGTTTGGTTGGTCCACCCTAGCAGCTGTCTTGTATGATATGAAAGGGTCTTGCAGCTGTCCTGGGGAGGTTTATGATACCACAGACTGAAGTAACACTGGCACAAAAGTCCCATCACTTCTTTCGATGCCTTGCTGCTGCTCTATTGCTTGGCTGCTGAAGTGATCCTAAGGCTTCTTGCCTCACCAGGTATAGCGACAAGTCGGCACAAGGGACCTCTTCGTATGACCTACTGAGTTATTGGCCATTTGAACAGCGCAGACCAGGTTTCCTGGGCCATTGCTACAAGAAGAAGAGATAGAACTGAATCGGGGTTGGTAGCTGGCCTGTCTGCTCAGCTGCTGCCTGCTTTCTGTTGCTTGTGTTATTGCAACTCCATGACTCTATGGTATCTCTGCTCTGCTTTGCCAGAGCTCCAGTACCCTGCAGAGTGGTTAGCAGACCAGACTATGGCTTACAGAGCAGCAGTACGAGCAGAAGAGGCCAGAGGGTTGGACCCGCCATCACTAAGGCCTAAACCACGACGACAGCTGGCTGAACCCTCGGCTGCTTTTGGTCCCCCTGGTGGCACGTGAGTTGTCTTATACCCTTGCATGCTATAACACATGGATAGTGAAGGTTATGTAGGACTGATGTGATCGTATTCCACAGCAAGGTGTTTGTATGTGATGCAGCAGCGCACTCTCTGGAAGTAGTGATTTTTGCGAGCTTTTTAGGGGTGTTTGTTGCGCATTTCATGCTCCCAAATGCCTAGAAAGGCTGGCAGAGTTGCAGATGTTGTAGATAAACGTTCTGCTGGCATCACATTGGTCACGTCATTGACAATCAAGCCAGGCAAGGGAGGAAGCAGTGGCCAATTAGGCACAGAGCATAACTTCCATAATCATGGTGCTCTGGTGGACCTTGGCGCTGTCCCCCTATCCATGCTTGCTGCACCCCACTACTAGTGAAATGCACATGACTTAGGGTGGTCCTCCAAGCAATCTGAGCCATGTGCTGCTGTCCTGAATTGTGCGAGTCTGCAGGGGTGAGAAGAATGTGAGTGTGATCGTAGCACCGATTTTCCAAGGGTTTAAGCTGGCTGGTTTAGGCAGCCCCGCAGAAGTAGGTCAGCAGTTTCTGGACACAACAGCGGCACCACCGGGATCAGACAGGAAAGCAGAGCTTGTTGCAGCCAGCAGCAGGTGAGAGTGGGTTGGAGGGGTGAGAGCGAGGCGGGGGGGGGGGGCGAGGCGGGGGGAGGAGAGGGGAGGGGAGAGGGTCGGGGGAGGGGGAGGGGGGAAGAGTGGGGTGAGGCTGAGGGGAGGGGGGAGGCGGGGGGAAGGGTGAGGCTGGGGGGTTGAGGGCGAGGCAGGGGGGGGGGTTGGGGGAGGGCGAGGCGGGGGGGAGGGGAGAGGGTCGGGGGAGGGGGGAAGAGTGGGGGTGAGGCTGAGGGAAGGGGGGAGGCGGGGGGAAGGGTGAGGCGGGGGGGTTGAGGGCGAGGCAGGGGGGGATGGGGGAGGGCGAGGCGGGGGGGAGGGGAGAGGGTCGGGGGAGGGGGGAAGAGTGGGGGTGAGGCTTGGGGGGTGTGGTGAGGGTGGCGAAAGGTTGTGTGGTGTGACGGAGGGGGAGTTGGTCTTGAGGGCTGATATGCCACCTTCAAGGCAAACACCGATCAGGTGCTGTCTATCAGCTAGATCACATCATGACGTTGCAGCCTCCTTCATTCATGAGTCCATCCAGTTTGTTAGCATGGGAAGTCAAGTCTTTAGACTAGGAAATGCTGACAGTGCTAGGAGCTGCTCAGGATCATCCAGGTTACCTCTGCAACTACATAGCTCAGGCATAGATGACATAAGCTACATACAAAGTACATCCGATTTATTGAACCGAGGCACAGTAGGGGCAGTGCTTAGTGCATGGTGGGGTGGAGTTACACCTCGTTTTGTGGGTAGCCAAGGGACGTGCGACAAGGGACATGGCGGGACCTGTGTATGAACACTGAGCGATTGCATAAGACTTAATCCAAACGTTTGGAAGAGCCTTTGGGCAAGGATTTGTACTGTCATGACAGGGGTTGGCACTGGCGCAGCAGCATGTGAATCCCACCATCTGCCGGATCGCCGGCAAATGTCTGGCATGTTATTAAGTGGCTGCATGTGTTTGATCCCAGTTGACCATTGATACACTTGGCCCACCGTCCATAATAAAGCTAGAATGTGAGCTTTGTGGACCACCATTGGGCGCCGTGAAGGTGTCTAGTGGTGAACAACTGCTGAAGACCTCAACTAATGTGCTTGATACAACTTCTCGTGAGCTCAGGTGACCAGACATAATGGGTTCAAGTTGTCGAACTTTTTTTGTTGCTGTCTTCCAGGGTGGACGGGCAGGGCATCTTGTATTACCAGTTTGAGTACACTATCAGCAGCCCCAAGTTCTCCAGGCACAACATATCAGTCCTGACAACTCAGAGCGATCTGCTCTACACCTTCAATGCTCAGTGCCCTCAGTCGCAATGGCAGCAGGAAGAGGCAAAACTTCATCATGCAGCTGCGTCCTTCACGTTACTGCCAGGATCAAATGGAGCCTTCCCTGGGCAGTTGTGACAGAAACGATAGAGACAGCTTCTGTCACACGTTTCTGTCACATGATAGAGACAGCTTCTGACCAATTGGATCCTATTCTAGGGCTGAATTTTTGCCAGGTAATTGTGCAGTCAGGCGGGAGATTACCTGCTAGTATTAGTTCCCAGCATTGGGCATACCAGCGCCAGTGCTATCTGGAGGTTACGGGGATAGCAGCGGGTTCTGCTTGATGTTGCTTGATGTGCTGCAATTTAACGGTGTCAATGGGTTGTGGTGACAGAGCTTAGCTGCGTTGGAGCACAATCTTGTGGCGTTTTTGGTCTTAAGATGTGAGCTGGCCACATGGGATGACATTACATAACAAACATTTCAGGTGTGGCAACCGCAAAGGGCTGCTAGGTCGAATCAACCGACCAAACACACCAAAGGGGCAATGGCTTGTTGGGGATGAAGGGACAATAGCTTGTTGGTCCGTCACCTTGTAATCTTTTTGCATGCGTTGGTCCTAGCAATCTCAGCACTGCAGCTGGAGGGTTGAGTACGCCACAGGATGGGAGGTTGTAACCCCAGAAAAGGGACATGTTTTCGATTTGACGGGCGGCAGCAGACGATCCCTTACAGGATAGCTGGTGAACACTTTGACTGCAACAGTATGGATGGCTGCACAGTTGTAGTGTGCATAGAAGTCATGGTAGCTGTGCAGTGATCTATCTCATGCTTGGGTGCTGCACGGCCCAGAAGGCTGTGCAGTTGTATCTCTTAACATATAGAAGTCATGGTACACTGACGCCATTGATGAATGCCTTATGCCTGCCTTGAGCCTGATCAACTATGAAGTATGACATGGCTCCTACACTCCCTCCAAATATTCTGGGTCTGCCTATGCAATTACGAAATGACAACTTTGTGAGTGGTGGGTGGTTGACCAACGCCTTGTAGGGCGATAGCGTACTGTGATGGGAAATGCCATCGTGCATGTAAGAATCGCCCATTCGTTAAGTTCAGGATGGTGTTTTAGTGGCCTTGACCACTGAGCTGTGCCATGGCGGTCAACCTCAGGGCGGGATCTTTCGTGTGGCTCACCGGGACTTGAAGAGACGGCAGCGGGCGTATCGGAATGGTGAGAGCATTCACCGTGGGATCGATAATGGTGCGAGACTGAATCCCAAGCTATCAGAAGTGCTTGCAGTGGCGGGATATACGTGTCAAAGGCTCGCAGCAATAACTCGTGGACGGCTCTCTCTGTCCTCTGATCTGAAAGCGATGGCCTCAGTGGCTTGCAAAGCACAGAGCCTGCTCAGCGGGCGTGCAGGCGTCAGGCAGTCTTCTAGGTCAGCATATGCACACACTTCATTGCATCATCCACCCCGATAGGTTCGTTGCTGAAGTTGGCATTGGTACTTCAGGACTCCCGTGGCTTTCACGAGCCGGGCATCATCTGTTGTTGTCAGGGTAAGTATTGCCATCCATTACATTGCCATTGTCGATACTGCTGCTGTGAACCATACTGCACGGCTTTGCCATAGCACCGGTAGTCCACAGGTTGAGCATGCTCTATCCAGTGGTGGGCGATAAGCAGTCGTTATGTCATGGTCGTGACAAGCTATCAGTAACAGTTGGTTGCGTGTGCAGGCCCAGGCCAATGTGTCCCGTCGTGAGCTTGCAGCTTTCGGGGCTGCTGCTTTGGCTGCAGCCACGCTGAAGGCCGAGCCAGCACAGGCATTCTTGGGCTTCGGAGAGGGTGCTGCCAGAGAGGAAGCATACAAGAGCGACACCGTGAGTATTGCAGCAGCTGTGACTTACTCCCCACGGGATCAGTATATCAGTACTCAAGTAGTGCTCCACCAGCACCCCTTGCCACCAGATCTCTCTGCTGTGCTTTTGCATGGAGCAAGCAGCAGATGCAATGATCTATGCAGAAGATAGCGTGCAATGTGAAATTATCTGACGAAGTTGCCTTTGTGCCTTCTCTTTGGCGGACCAAACCCAGTGTGTGCAGCAGTGCCAGATAAAAGCAGACACTTGCAGGGAAGAGCCAAGTGCATTGCAGAAGGATTCTCCTCAGATCGCCCAGAAACAGGCACAAGGCATCTTACTTTGCCAATGTTGAGGCCCTAGTGACACCTTCACATCTCTTTGTCGTTGCTGCTGCATCTTCTTGCAGCAGCACAAGTTATCATTTTCCAAATTGGAGCAATAAAGGTGTACAGAACCCTGCTGCATGCACCCCACGTGCCTAAGGCTTTCTCACCACCTGTTTTTTTTCTGACAAATACACCTTTTGACATCATCTTTGGTTTCCTGCTGCACTCTCCCTTGTCAGGCTGCCATTCTTACCAAGGTGAATGGTGCTATTGCTCTGGAGCGTGACGACCCTGCTCGCGACGAGAAGATTGGTGAAATCCGCAAGGACATCAACGGGTGGGTGGCCAAGTACCGCAGGGATGAAAAGTTCTCTGGCAGAGCTTCCTTCAGGTGAGAGGCAAGGGGGTAGCTGCGGGTGCTGCTGGGTGCTGCTGTTGGTGGTGGTGGAGTCCCTAAGCCTTGAACACCTGTCACCCATAGAGCATATACACTTGGCTCACACACAGCTAACACAGGGTCTGCTCTATCAAAGCAGGAAGAGGCTTGGCAGTTAGCACAGGGGCCCTGTGGCTGCTGCTATAGCTTTTTGGCTGCTGTTAGGCAATGAGTTAGTGGGATGGCAACCAGGGTCACCTTCGAATGCCATCCCCTCTTACGCTCATTGCCAAAAACTCATCCAATGTGAGTTCCTCATATCGTGTGTATCCTTTCCCAAATAATGGATTGATGTGCAATCACTAGCTTTCTCTCAATGGGGCAGCAGTGGTACCAAGAAGGAACATCTTATGAACAGCCACAGCGGACATGCCATAGGGCCTGCACCTTGAGCTGTTGCAAAGACAGGGAGGTGGAAAATTCAGAAGATGCCGTCGCTATGCAGGCTTAGGTGGCATGATTGATCATCTTGGAAGCAGCCTTATGCATCCTTTTGGGAGCAGCAGCGTTGAATAGTTGGCATCAGTGCTGTGTTGTAGGGATGCGTTGGGCCAAGAGTTTACCTACCAGACTGCTTAGGGCTGACTTTAGAGGGCTGTTGCTGCGGGTGTTTTAAATGTGTTAACATTGCAACTGAAGGTGGTTCGATGCTGCAGCTCCCTGGCTGAGTTATTAGTTGTGCTGCTTGCATGGTGGTGCGGAAGGGCAGCTGTGGAGAAGGGGGGGGGGTCTGGGGGGCGGAGCCCCCCGGGCGGGGGTGTGGGGGGCGGGCAGAGCCCTACGACGACGACCATGTCGGCTGCGGCTGCCTTTCATGTGTATGCATGTTTTGAAGCACGCAGCAGGGAATGAGGATATTGTAATTGGATTAGCCAGAGTGCCCCCTTGGCTGGTAGTAGCAGTCTGCTTGGCAGGAGGGCAGCTTTCAGGCTGAAGGGTTGGACTGCGACACATGGCTAAAGGGGTGATGAAGAGACAGTCTTGTTTTGGCATGCGCTCTTTTGTTGCAAACCAAATCTGATCTGACATACGCACTTGCTCTCGTTGTGTTTGCAGTAACACATACTCTGCTATCAATGCCCTGGCTGGCCACTACAACAGCTTTGGTACACAGGCCCCCATCCCTAAGAAGCGTTTGGACCGCCTTAACAAGGTATGACCAGTCCTAGTCAAGTGCTTCTTCCGCCTAGACGCTTGCATGTAGTGATGGCGAATGCTGACTCATTTCTGAGGGGCAAGCGGGTAGGACTTGAGAGGAAAGACCATAGCAAGTGGGGAGGTAGCGAGGCATGCTGATACTTTTAAAGATAATTACCAATTACCAATTAAAGATAAGTGTTGTATGTGTACTAGCTTGTGGAGATGTAAGCAAACAAACAAACAAACAAAAATTTAAGGTGTGGCTGCACCAAGGCAGCTAGGTCGAAACGACCAAACACACCGGGGTCAAGCCCCAAGCTCAGCAGGAACGCGTCTGTTCAGCAAGGCATGCAAAAGGAACTACCACAGCAGCTGCTTTGCTCGAGGGGCGTTGGACATACTGCTGTTAACATTTGCTAGGCGAGAGCAGCTTGGAAGACAGCTGGGCAGTGCTTGGCACTGGTGATCTTGATAGCGCATATTATATCGTCCTGTATCATGTCTACTGTCCACGGGAATGTGCTTGAGCAGTGCATCCGTGAGTGTGTCTGGGGGGCGAGGGGGGGGGGGGGGTAAAGCATGCAAAAGTATAAGGCAAGGATCATGCAACAGTTCAGACTGACGAGCTTGTATCTCTGTGATATGAAATACAAGCAGGCAAGATGATAGTTAGAGGATGGCAGTGTACAGGCATGCTTCTGTGCAGGGAACAGGGCGCCAGATATAAGCTGCTGTGTGGAGGTAGTGGGGCAGGTGGACATGTGGCCTTGGTCCTCAGTTGATCATTGCAATGCCTTTCAGGGGGTGACTGCCTTTGCCACGGCTTACAAGTGGGGTCTTACTGCTTTGTTCCAACGTTCGACTCAGTCACTCATATGTTTTGGCAAGGTGAGGTTCAACATGCCCAGTATCACTCCTGTTTAGAAGGACAGTCTTAGGAGCTGATCTCGCTGACATTCGACGCATATTCATCGGTCTGCTGCTTCCCTTTGTGTATGCAGGAGCTGTCTGATGCCGAGCTTCTGCTTGCCCGCAACCGTTGAACCTATGATGGTGAAAGCATATTGAGCTAGGGGTCCAACGGGCGATTACCGCCATGTCTTGGCTACAGCTGTGGGTCAGCTTGACTTTTTCATAACACAGCAAGCAGTGGTCAGATTGAAGGTCTTTGTGGGCCCTTTTCCTGTTCGGCCTACGTCGGTCTGGGTTTGCGTGCGGCGAGGTGTAGAGGGTGTGGTACTGGTCCAGTACAGGCTTTAAATAGACCATAGTATGGAGTGCGCCACGTCGACAAAGGCGTGACTGCGTGTGCCTGTGATGTGTCAGTCTGGTTGAATATCTTTGTGGGCTGATGCTGAAGTGGCCTATTCACTCACCAGGTGCGTGGGATTCCTTGCGCTCGTGTAGACTCTTGATATGACGTGCTCTTGAAAGGATGGAGGCTTTTGTATGCTTTGAACGAACAGAGGCCTCCCAAATACGTAATACGCCAGTCTAAACCTCCAGGTTGCGGAGCATAGGACTTCGTTTGTAACCTTCGAAGTTCCATAGGTCGGTTCCGATGGGCTTTCCGCCTGATCGCCATGATTACCCACTCGAATTACTCACTCTTGATCGGGTGACGAACCGCCACAGCAGCCACCAAGGGCGCCACAACTTCAACCCTATAAATTCGGCCATTTTGCAATCTTCCCCAACGGTCACATAGCGGAAGTGGCAAGTTAGTGACAGCTGCGTTTACGTTTCGTTCGGAAGCCGAGGCAAAAGGCCCTTTAGAGTCTACCAAAGTTTTCTTTACGTGTTGTCAGCTTTTACGGAAAGAAGTGCGTGATCTCACTCGAGCTTGACCACATCTCGGTAGCACCACCCATCTGTTGTTTGCTATTTCACTTCCTCCGGACGGGCGTTTGTTTGTATAACGCTGGGTGGAAATGCACATGCGTAGATGGGTGATATCACCGAGCAAAAGGCCACCAAACGTCGAAGGATTGTCTTGAGACTTGACGATGGCTCATTGATCGCCGAGGGCTCTGTTCTGTTTGATAACGCGTCCGATGGGGCGGCATTGTTAACATATGAGGAAGCCTACCGTCTAGGAAAAGCGGGTCAGAAGGAGGTTGACAGGCTTAGAGAGCTCATAGACCAGTATGCAGCTCGCAACAGCGCGGACCCGAACACTGTCAGGGCTTCAGCTCTCAAGCCATTTAATCCCTATACTCAAGACGTAAGTACGTGGCGAGGACCATGTATAGTAGCAGAATGAATTCCTGAGGACTGCTACTCTTTGCCTGTTGACCGTGTGCACTGTAGTCATGCATCCCCTGCATAAAACTTCGGTTCAGGTGACCGGCCTCTTTGGTCTCTACAGGGTCAGCGAGCACTAAAGCGCCAGAAGTCCCTAGCAAATGGAGACGTACTCCATGTCGCATCACCCGAGAGCAACCAAGCTGTCCCTGCGGACTTTGTGTCAAAATGCTGGGAGGTGCTCAGCAAGGTCTATGGCAACATTGGTCCTCGTGAGGTGCTTTTCGGCCTTCCTGTCAAGGACATCTTCTACAAGTCTGTTCACGAGTCCTTCCCTACTGTGGCTGCTGAGTACTACCGGATCATCTTAAACCCCATCACCCTCAAGGAGGTTGAGGAGCGGCTGAACTCAGCTGCGTACAGCCAACCCCAGCAGTTTGCAGAGGTAAGAGGCTACTTTTGGGTGAAGTGCATGCCAAGAGATCTTGCTGTGGAGTGGCAGTGCTCTCACGGCACGGCATAATGAACTTTTCTTAGTTGCAGAACCATGTTCACTTGGTAGGTGTTCCTACGACTGCGAGTTGCCGAGGGGGGTACCAGAACCAAAGCTGTCCTTGTCCTAATTTTGTACAGTGCTTTGCTTCGACAGCAGGAGCAGATAATGTGAATGAGCGGCTAGTAGCAATGAGCGCCCCATTACACAGAGGGGCATTTTGGCCTCCCCCTGTGGTCCTCGGGATGTAGCTTCAAGTGGCTTGACTTGCTCATGCAGGAAGGCATGCAGATAGGAGCAGAACAAGCTGCTGCTAGGGTCCAAACTAATTGACCTGCAATAACGGACTTGGTAGTGTCTGGTGATTGCTAGCACCAATAAACAATCCACATGCCACAGTACCCAACGTTTGTCCTCTTCTTACTGCTGGAGTCAGCAAGCAAGCAACAACATTGTGTGTTTGCTATATTCATAACACTTCTGTGCTTGCTTCACTTGTGTCTGACATGCCTTTGCTGTTCTTTGCTGTCATGCAGGACATGCGGCTTGTCTTCCAGAACTGCAGGATTTACAATGTAGACCCCAACCAACCAGTGCGGAAGATTGGGGACCGCCTGAGTGATGCCTTCGAGCAGGCCTGGGCAGCATCTGGCTTGTGCAGTGAGTCGCGAGCAAAGCGGGCAACAGCGGGAGTAGCAGCAGCCAAGTTTGAGCCAGATGATGACCAGCTCGTGCAGCAGCAGCAGCAGCAGCAGCCAGCCAGGACGAAGTCCCATTCCCGTGGCCAACCGCCTCGAAATGGGCAGCGGCAAGCGGTGAGTGGGCTGTGTGGGGAGTCTGAGGGAGGTCTTATTCATATTGACATGTGGGAATGGTAGGCGTACTGATCAGTGTGAATGTTCAATGCTGGAGGGGTTCTTCTGCTCAATTTAGCGCTCGCCAAAATGAAGAGAAGATGAGGGAAGTCTAGTACATGGGTGGAAGACATGGAAGGTGGCAAGGTGGGGGAAGTGACGTGTGGAGGAACTGAGTTGGAAGTCATAGTGCTGCTGACTGGAAAGAATGCAGCATTTTTTAGATTAACCTGTGGCTTGACCTCGCTTGAACTCTCAGCCTTTGGCATGCGACCTATGACATGTCATTGTCTGCTGTTCTTACAGGATGGTCTTGACCGCACCTGGAGTCATGAGGTGGCCTCCTACCAGGATGACATGGCTGGCGTGGTGGAGCAGCAGCCTGTGGATGATGCGCTAGTGGAGGAAGTAGCAAATGCCATTGGGGACCTCGAGGACCCAGAAAGTAAGCTTGGGCCATGGGCTAATGCTGGCAGCTGGGGATGATCTGTATGGATTTGCTGTTCTGTGTTTCTGACAAGGAGTAATGCTCACTTTGTGCTCCGCAATAGTTGGGTCCAGACCGATACAGCAGCTGTGATGTCTGTGAAAGATTAAGGAAAGGGGTCAGACATTATTTGGCTGTGCAAGAGTTTTTTTGGCAAGATAGAATAAGATGTACTGAAGATGGCTGCATGGTTGAAATGGTTCGGCAACTTTCTCTGACCTGGAAAGTGAATTACTAGGCCGGCCATATATCAGGGTTATGTTCTTGTGTGTTAGCTTCCGTCTGAGACTACGCACATGGCTGCCTGCTGCTGTCTCTCTCACAGCTGCCCTCAACCTCTTCAATGAGGGAGTGGTAAACCCCACCCCAGATGGCGAGGTGGAGCTGGACTTTGGTGCAGTAACGATGGAGGCCCTCATACGGGTGGACACCTACATCAGGCAGCAGAAGGGGCTACCTCCAAGGGAGTATCCCTCAGCAACGCCTGCAGCAGCAGCAGCACCTGCGCCGCCACCGCAGCCACCGCCGCCGCCGGCAGCCGCAGCAGCAGCACCCGCAGCTCCCCGGCCTCCTCCGCGGCAAGCAGCAGCAGTTACTGGGAGGAAGAGGGGTGCCAGGGTGATCGATGATGTAAGTTGATGTGGATGGGACGGGGCATGGGTGGGTGTAAGCATCAGGTGGGGGATACGGTGGCTGGAGCTGGGTGTGTGGTATGCATTCGCTCAAGGCACATACCAGGCTGGGGCGGCATTGAGATGTGGCTGCTTATAAGTGGCATTGAATGGCATTGGCGATGTGGGTGCATGTAGGGCATTGAGTAGGATGGTGGCAAGTGGCAACAGCAACTTATGGGTTAGGGATTCGGTTATCTAGCAGGGCTTGGGTTATCTTTCAGGAATTGGGTTAGCTTTCAGGGAGTGGGTTGTCTTTCAGGATGGGACCATAAACATGTTCTTTGCGTTAGGCTGCGGCCAATGGCGGCTGACCAGTGCCGACCAAACGTAAGTGAATTGCCCTGACCGGGATCCCCAGCTTCTCCGCAACAGGGGATAACACCTTTCGTTTGTACCACAAGTAACGACTTGCTACATACTCATACATGCTCCTTGCTGACATGTGTTTTCTATTATTTGTTGTGTGCATTGCAGAGTGATAGTGACTTTGAGGAGGATGACTCTGACTCTGACGATGACTGAACAAGGACTGCTGGAGGTGGGGTGCGCTATGGCTGGAGTATCTGGGGATATATAGCAGGGAACGGCTCGGCAACCCTCCATGTGGCAGTCAAAACCCCTACAGCCAGGTGATCATGTTGGGAGTCCTGCATGACAAGAAGCTGCTGTTCTGTCCTTTGGTCATGGACATGGCAGCTTCTGGGAAGGAAAGCCATGCTCGGATAAGCCTTAGCCCGGTGCCCTGCATGTTGCCATACAGCCCGCGGGGGGTCCTCATCTTGGTTTCTTGATCTTGACAACGACAGCTGTTTGATGAGGATGGCTGTGTCTTCAAGCATGTGTGCTGTGGTGTATGTTTCCTGTTGTTCTCTGGCAGTTTCAAGCAGTGAAGCAAGTTGATGAGCAGAGCCAAGCCCCCGAGCCTCCTTGATATGGGTGATCGCACCGTGAGGTGGGGTGGTTGGGCAGTATTTCTCGGGCAGGTAAATACTACGATGGTTTACAGCAGCAGGGTTTACACCCTGCGTTTAAACTGTGCTTTCTTGTGAGGAGAGGGTGCACACATGGATGTGTTGCGGTCTGTCCGGGATTTGTTGTCTTGTTCAAATGACTTTTGAGAGGATCTTTATGGGTATTGAGACAAGTACATTGCCAATCTGGCCTTGCTCTTCAGCAGGGAAGAGATGCTTGCTTTATTGCTTTGTTTTGCAATGATGAGCGTTGACTGAGGACTGGTTGGATGTAGTTTCGAGTGAGTGTGAGAAAGCATCATCAGCATATTGTGCAAGTTTTGAGTTGGTATCAAAAGTGATGGATGGAGTTATTTACGCTTTTCAAAGTGTTATGGTAGCTACTACCCAGTGGATACAGACCCTTCATTTCAGTTCCCGTAACATGCTACGAGACATCGGAGCTCAAGAACCATGAAGTGTGATAAAATGCATACTTCAGTGATAGATCTAAGGCAGCAGCAGCATGCTGGTGGTGGACGCTGTATCAGAAGCCTTTGTAGCAAGATCGATAGTGGGATGGGAAAGCGGAGCTTTTGCACGTCGCATGCCGCTGCTCCCGCACTCGGCAAACTGCGAATCTATACTGATAGTTACGGCCATTCTAAACTCAATCCTATGTGAAAGGTTATGTCTCGTCGCACCCACTGCGGGAGCACCAGCCACGTACCCTCGGTCGCACCCACTGCGGGAGCACCAGCCACGTACTGAGGGGAAGGGATCCGCCGCCGGACGGTGCCAAGAGTAGTTGCCTTAGCGCATGGCGGACCAGGCTAACTCCGACTAGATACGGCTCCTATGCAAATGCACAAACCTAATACGGAGAACTAGGAAAAACGATTCTAGCCATGCAATCTCTTCCTGTCTGCACCATGTCTCGCTCGTAGCAGGCCAGTACCAACCGATCGGTGGGTAACAGGGTAACCCGGGCATTCCACGCCGACTACAGATCCCAGTACTCTACCCTTACTGCCTTTGACCAGCCTAGGAGTCTCAGTTCTAAAGTTGCGTGAAGCTTTTGGGAGCCTGGGTTGGCAACCCAGTGTGACCCATGCTAAGCAGCCCATGCAGTCTCCACACAGCTCGGTTACCCGCCCCGCGAATTGCATGTGCTGCAGGATCTCAAAATCTCCACATTAAGGCCAAGACACCCTATCCCCCTGACTCATTACCGGTAATACACACCACCCTAACTCCCTCAACAAGCCGCCGTCACACCTCCTCTATCAGCTCTTGGTCCTCCAGCTCCGGCAATGGGAAGCGCAGGATAGCTGCTATGCCACTCAGCTGATTGAGCTGCTCCCCGCTGACATGCATGCTGGAAAACACCAGAGCTTCCCCTCCAGCCTCGCGCACCCCATCCACCAGCGCAGCATACTTCTGACGCTTCTCCACATGCTTGATGCGGAAGAGGTTATCTGCACAACAGAGCAGAGATGCAGCCAGCAGCAGCAGCGGCAGCTATCAGACACAGAAAATCCCAGGCATGAGGTATCTACTTATCACAGGACCATGATTCTTCAAAGAAGCAGCAGCAGCCAGGCAGAAGACCTCAAAAATGAAGGATCCACACCTTACAGGCATTGCAACTCTCAATAAAGAGGCTTAATGGCTTGGGCACTACCTTAGGCCCCCGTAACCTAACAGACCTCTCAAACCTCATCGTTTGTGCTTGATAATGACACAGCAAGAGAAGCGAACCACATCCCCCCACCCTACTGTCCTTATTACCATCTCCCGACCATCCAGAAATCCTATGTTTCACCTTGTCTCTGCAACCATTTTCGCGGCGAACCCTGCGTCGTCTCATTACGCCACCCACCTCCAGCTCGACGCCCTGCCCCTCTCCCTTGACCAGCAGACACCACAGCAGAGCTCAAGTAGCACCTAGCTCTGCATATGTCAGTACCTTATGTGACTGCTGCCCCCTGTACCCCCTGCTGGAGTCTGAGGCCCAACACAAGGTAGCAGAAGGAGGCGCTGAAGCATATTCTCCCTGCATAACCCCCCATCCTGCCCTCCACCCTGTCCATATACCCTGCTGGTTTGGTTGGCAGGAGATGTCTGGAATGCCTCTAGCAGGAGATGGAATGCCTCTTCTGCTAACCAAGGAGAGCAGAGTTTGGTTGGCAGGAGAAAGCATCTCCTGGAGTTGGTTGGCAGGAGAATGCATCTCTTGTCCTTCTCTTTCAACCATGCCCCTTTCTGCATCATCTCACCCTCCCCCTGTATCCACAATCTTAGATCCCCTTCCCTAATTCCATTCTTCCCCTCCCACTCCTCACCAGATATGAGTAGCGTCTGGATAGCTCCTAGCTCCGCAGCAGCTAAAACATGCCCAGGGCCATAAAAAGCTCTGCTCGGATCTGATCCCAACATAGTATAGAACTCCTGCAGCGCCTCCACCTCCCTGGCTGCTTTGGTGTCCTTGATCTTAGAGGCAATGCCGGGGAGCGACAGCACCTCCTTCAGGGAGTGCTTGTAGGCAGTGGAGGCCTGCAAGGGACAGGCAGAGGGAAGAGGTTATCTCCTTACCAAGGCAGACAAAAGGTGTCGTGCATTTATGATTGTATGGGATCAACAGGGCCATTGTACCAGGAGTCCCATCATTTGTGGCAGACAAATAACAAAGCACTGTGCAGGCGTTTGTAAAAGCAGTGCAGCCCTGCTGGAGATAAAACAGGATACTGTCGCAGAACATGCAGGTTTTTGCTCAACAATGGAGTGGTGTACCCACAACCTGCTTGCAGGCAACAGAGGTCTGCTAAAGAAACAAATATGCTCGGCCCTGGATTGTTGCTCAGCCACCGGCACCAAGGCCATTTGTAGTACATGCTACGATCACATGAGCGCTGTACATCAAGCATATCCATATGTGCTCAGCTAGGCCGCCCCTGCCCTGCCTCTGCTGTTCACCTCAGGTTGGGCACAGGTAATCAAAGCAGGGGAGAGATAAGGCAGGGCGTGTCATGCAGTGCTGGAACAAAGAAAAGCAGGATACATCAAACAAAGGCAAGCTCCAACCACCACCCCAAAATCCTTAGATCCTGTCCTGAGAGCTGTTTACCTGGAGGTTGGTACAGGTTAAAAAAGCAGGGGAGACTGCGGATGATTATAGCAAGGTCTGTCATGCAGTGCTGGAACAAAGAAAAGCAGGATACATCAGACAAAGGCAAGCTCCAACCACCACCCCAAAAACCTTAGATCTTGTCCTGAGAGCTGTGTACCTGTGCAACTACAATGCTGCTCTTGTTTTCAATGAGAGGTCGGAGCTCCCTCTTCACAGCCTCAGCATCCAGATAAGCCTTGAAGGACTCCTTGGCAAACCCTGGACCTGCTATCACCAGACACTTCACCACACCCCAGTCCACATGACGGATCACAGCCTAGACGCAGGAGCACCAGCAGGCAGTAGGTGTTGTAATCAAGACATGGTGAGAGAGGGCACTGCACAGTTCTGGAACCGTGCAGCATCAGCGACATGACTCCAACCAGTTTCTTACGTGACCAGGTGCTTACTAGGACGACAATGACTACCTTGTAGGGACACCTGATCCACATCACCTAATCCACATCACCTAATCCACATCACCTAAGTCACATCACCTAAGCCACATCACCTAATCCACATCACCTAATCCACCTAATCCACATCACCTAATCCCTTTATTTATTTAGTAAGGCAGCAGAAGGGACAGCAGACCGGACAACAACCCTCCCTTCCTGCAACACCTCCACCCATAACATCCATAACCCTATGGCACACATACCAGGACAGCCCACCCAGAACTAATGCACGGCAAGGACAGCATCTGCATTAAGTTGTCACCATGAAACTCTCACCTGGAACACATTCTCCAAGAACTTCTCCCAGGCCTTGTCGTATCCTGCTATAGCTGGCCCTCTCTTCCGGGGCAGATTGGCTTCGATCTTGGCCCTCACCAGAGTAGTGCTGGCACCCACTAGGCACACATTAGCTAGACCCTCCTGTAGCAAGGAAACAAGCAACCATAGATATGGCTTAATGATATTAATCAAAAACCAACATCTGCAGCCTATGCTGCTGCTAAGAGGGCTGATGCAGGCAACAGATACCATCCAATTTCCCCCATGGCAACAGCCCACACCAATTAACTCCTATGGTGTGAAATTAACCTGGCGATTTTGGATTCCACACGTCAAACAATGCTGCCAGCATAGAGCGTTCCAGCCTGCCTGCCCCAGCTGTCAACCATCGCTTTGACCCATTGTCCTATTACATCCAACTGCTGGTCTGGTATTGTTCGCCATTATCCCCTTACAATTTCTGTTGTGGCACTATTACTAACCATCGACTCCGTCCTCTTCTGCCTATGAGTAATGCAATTGCCAAACCAGTCCGCCTGGATCACAGGAAGGGGGTCCATAGTTTGACCAGCTTTGTGTTTACTCCACCCTACCCTCCAGCAAGCACCCCAATACTACAAGCTAACACTACACAGCCTCACTATCTAGAACTCCATAAGACCACATCCCCTTCTGTCCATTCTCCTCCCCCCTGGACCCTCCCAGATGCCTCATGCCGGATACTTAGCATCCTCAGCATTCCTGAGGATTCAGCACACTCGGCAAAACACTCTTTCGCCACGCTTTCCTTCGCTACAATCCCCCTCGCTTTCATACCTCCATACATCTGGCAAGCGTCATACAAGCCTATTGACCCTGCTGTTGCTGTGCCTAGCTCTTACTTGGCTGACCTTCATTCAATGTCAGCAGCTTGTTAATAGGGTCCCAGCCTGTACCCTGACCATTGCGCCCCCTCTCCATCTCTCCATCTCTTCTTGTCTCCACACACTGCCCCCCTCGTCACACTGCTTCTCTGACAGCTTAAAGAGCCAGAACCCCCGCACTCTTACTCTGTTATACATGAAGATCTGAATCCATAATGGTGCTATTTTGTGCTATCATTTACGCAGTATGTCATCAAGTCTGATTTCGAATGTAAAAATGATATGAATTCATACCCTCTTACCGTGATAAGCACAGCTGCTAGATCAGCTGACAGCTTGGGGTCACATGCCTGCTTGATGCGCTCCACATCCAAGCTATCCCAGTTGTCCTTAGCTAAGGTAAAGGCGCGCCCCTGCTCCAGTTCTATGGTGTGATATGCACCCAGCTTGATGTGCTCTGATTCCGTTAAGTTGCGACCCTTCAAACGAATGACTCCACCTTTGTGACAGGAGGAACAAACACAGTGGACAATCTCAGTTTGGTTCTAGAGTTGGTTCCAAAAAATGTCCCAAGTCCTTAGTGCTGGGACAGCCTCAAGTTGAGCATCAAACCCAATGTACGAGATGTTATGTCTGGGAAGAGTGGAAATGGCGGTCAGGTATCTCCCCTATCATTACTTTGCATGAGATACCTTGCCAGAATGCAACAAGTTGGCAACGGAAGTAGGAGAGAGACCCTAAGTGACGTCTGAAATGCCAGGAGTGGTTCTTTGTCCAAAGCCACGGCTGGCAATCCAAGAGGCTCCAAGTACAACATGGAGGTACCCATTTTATAGTTCCTATCCAAGTCCTAGACACAGCACCGTTCCCCACTTGCAGGTACCTCCAGACAGGGCCGGTGGATTTCGACAGCAGAGGATTGAAGCCAGCACTATGGCCACACCTCCAAAGCAAGCCCGCAGACATACAGAGCAGGACAGCTTTCACGCACAAATCTTTACAAGGGCATATAAATGCGAATGGACATCTGCAGCACATTTGCCCTGCCATGTCTACCAAGTCCATAAAACAGCAGCTGGTGAAGGACGGCCAATACTACATCTCAGGACATGCCACACCAGAAGTGCCATAGGCCCCACACCTCAAGCTATTACAGACAACAGCGAGACGCTGGAGGTGGTGAAAGGCCGCTTCTTCAGGGATGACGAAGCTTATGGTGAAGGGCATCTCTTTGCTTACCTTCCGGGTCAAACTCAACCGCTTCTATCTTTATTGTCAGTTTGACCTTGACTCGCTCTGACTCAGCGCCCACACCATTGTCACGGTTGACTTTCCTGAAAGTCGTGGCTGTGATGCAGTCGCCTTCACGGATGAGATTGTACGCATGCCACATGTCCTCGGCTGCAGACAAACACAGTAACAAGAGGTCAAGATAAAGGAATTGAGGGTATAGATGGATACCCTTGGGAATACATAGCTACGTTGGATGCTTTACAGAAGCATCAGGTAAGCTAGACTGTTTCTAGGACATTGTGATGTATCTATGACACCTTACCCTTAAGCTCTCCTTGACTAGCCGGAACCACAAGGTTATGCATACTCAAATCATGTCGACGCCCCACAGACATCTGAGAGTAGATGTGCAGGATTGAGGCGTCCTGTTGAAAAGGACGAATAAATGCAAGAGCTATACCACCATCCGAAAGGCGAAATCGAGACCGAGTCCTGTTACATTGCTCCCCACTTGCATGTGGTTGGCCTTCAGCAAGCGCTACACGATCAACATGTGATGGGTCTTTTACTCCATATTTCCAGGACCATGTAAGGGGACCCGACACAGGACATGCGACCCCTAAGAAGACCATACTAGACACAGCTTGCTTCCTGTCTGACGTACAGGAGAAGAACCCAACGCATCTAGAGGTGGAAGGATCCATAGAGAAAGCTTATCACAGTACCGAGGAATGCTTGTGACCAGGTTAAGGATGTGCTACTCTTTGTCACACAAGGCGCATTAATAATACCCTGCTTACGGGACTCTTACGGAGCACTTTCCTACCGTTGGGTTAAATCAGGCATTAGCATTAGAGTCATACACATGGGAGGCTCTGCTGGCGTCATTGGCTGCATCTTTTACTCTTTTAATCTTTCCTATTCTGACAGCGTGCGGTGCAGGCCTGTGGCAATCTGCTATGGCATGATATGTAGAAGTAGGAAAGCTTGTGCTGCCTGCTTTCCTGAGTCCCCACTATCAAAACTCGCAGGTGCCCATCATCAGAATGTTCATGTGTGCCCATCAGCATAATGTTCAAAAAAACCGCTTACCTTCCTCAGGTACGAGCTTAACCTCTCCAGGCCCATTACACACGAAGCCCTTGTGTAGTTGCTTCATTCCTAGTTGCTTCAAAAGCTGGGGGCAGAGTCTTCTATAGGGATAGCAGAGACTTGGCTTAGGCCGGGGCCAGGCCAACCACAATCCAGTACAGGGACGCAGATACGAACAGAGCTAAGACGACTATGCTGGCAACCACGATGCCGTTGGAGTAAGGGTACTTGCTGGCCTTGCGCTCCTTTCTAACGTCGGCTTTGGAGACGTGTGGCTTCTTCTGCTTGTGAGTCACTCGAAACTCTTCGGCAGTGCCGGCAGTCTTGCGTGCAGTGCCGATATAGGTGTCGTTGGCTGTTGTATTCTTGACGTGGCCCTGGTTCCCTGCGTCGTCGTCGTCAGTTAGTGGCTAACGTCCAAGATCTCACTGCTTGCCCCGAGACGCTCCCAGGGAGGAGCCATGTCATGTACAACGTGGCATCTCCAACAGGATCTGTATACAGGGGTCATTACGCCGTGGTGTGCAGCGGAAGCGCCTGAAGACTGAGCTCCACCCCGAGAAGGAGCTCACCATGTCTCGGAAAAACTTACCGAGATCACCGCTACGACGCCCCATATGTTCTGTTTCCAGATGCGTGTGCACCAATGGCGCGACTCGATATCCTAATGTTCTTTTTGCGTGTCTCTACCCAGTGCAGTTAGCCGCGTGCAGTTACGAAGCATGCACTTTCGTCAAGCTGTGGATTACGCCCAAATGGGTTGCTGGTGATGGTACTCTTGTCTGCCAGATGCAGTTTTCTAAACGCTACCCGCATTGTGCCGATCATATGCTCTGAGAGTCGGAGAACACTCTAAGCTTTGAGTTCGCACCCCCCGGCCCGGTGTGGCACCCCATCCTAAGACCTGTCTCTCAGTTGAGGGAGGTCCACTTGTCCACTCATGAGCAATCTAGTGTCGGTAAAGACATCCCATGCAGCGAACAGTTTGCTACCTGACAGCAAATTTCTGGTTTGCGGGGCTGCATGTGCCGATACCGCACCCTTTTGGGCAACAACGTTCGTCAAAATTTCGTTTATGTGTCAACCTGAAGCAGAAGCAACATCGTGTAACCAGTATGGGCCGGAGAAAGTCTAAGCGAGCTGCTGCTTTCGTCTCAGGAGGGGACATTCAGCAGGTGTGGCAAGAGGGTGGAGGTCTGTGACGTATGCCAAACGTTCTGATTGATGTAAGGTTATGTAGGAGCTTCCAAGCTTTTCCGAAGATGAAGGGTACCTTTGCATCGGAGGTGCAGTCGTCATGCGGGCTCCCAGGTCTCAGCAGCGTCAATTTCGACAGGCTAGTAGTAGTGGGCCCCAGCCAGGCACGCGAAGACGTCAGCGCTCGACAGCTCCTCTTGAAAGGTTTGACAACGCCTCTACGTCTTCTTTGGATGACGATCTGCAGGACTATTTGCGTAACACTGAGCAGGTGTGTAAGGCTGGTGGCACACAAAATGGTGCATCTGGGCTTCTAGTTCTCTGGCAGTGACCAAATGCTCCATTCCTATCTAGATTGCAACAGTACTAGGATCTGCATTAGGGCTTCCAGGAAGGGGCCTAGCCAGCAGCTGGTGCGTGCTGCATTACGTATCTACCTGCAGAATCCCTGCAGTGCTGCCACTGTCGGCTGAGATCTATGACTCCTACATACCAGTTGCAGCCTATGCCGCGCCATATTGAATGAGAAATGCAATGCAGAACAATGGAATGAGCAAGTGGATGGTAGGCGAATCAGACCCCTCTATGAGCAGCACAGTGCCTCATGCCTGTAGGGCCTTGTCCGATTAAAAAAACCGGTAAAAAACCTTCCGAATGGGACGGGGGAAAACCCCCCTTCTGATTGGGACAGGGGTTGCTAGTGTTAATCCATGCTATTTAGTAAAAGGCCAGGGGGAGGGCATGGGTTGATTCCATTGCAACGTGCACAAGCACCATAGACAGACACTGCATGCCATGCACATGCCCCTTCTAGCCAAGACCCCTAGAATCCATCTCAACCCGTTCACAAAGCCATTTCAGTCGTCCTGTGGTTTCCTTCCATCTAATGTTGATTGAAGTAAGCAAAAATGTACTTGCAATATTGTTTGACATCCAGGAACCTGCTTCTTCAGAAGACAAATCCCATCCAACCCACTCACAGCAACAAGCAGCAGCAGCAGCAAAGAGAACCAGCAGAAAAAGGCCTAGCAGTGCCAGCAGCGGCAGCAGCAGTGACCAAACCAACAGCAGCAGCAGTGGTGAAGAGGGTGAAGGAGATGCTAATGCGGCAGCAGGAGGAGGAGCTTCCAGGAAGGCAATGATGTCATTCAGCAGACGTGACCTGGAGGGGGAGCTGGAAGGTCAACTGGGGCTGGACATGTTAGGTGGGGGAAGCAGTAGGATAAACTACTAATCCATAGAATCAAAGGAGGCTACCACTACTGCAAATGGTGTCATTAACAGCTGTTATGGCGCTACGGATACCGCAATGACGGTTATAGTCATTGCTAGGTCATCAACGCTTGCCAGCAGCGTTTTGAGTGATTACACTCTCAAGGACTTGGTTGGGGGCAGGCAGGGCTGGGCAGGTTAGGTGGGTCGCTCTTCTTTGCCCTTTAGCATGGGGCTCAGATCCAACTGGCTGGCATGTGCGTGGTGTGAGATAGCAGGGCAATGCATGGGATACGATGTGTCAACCACATTGCACGCTCCCATTCCTTCTGGTGCTGCATGAATAGGCGAAAGGAGACCCTGGTGCCTCTTACAATTAATCAATGAAAATGCAAGACCAGCTATGGCCAAACAAATTCAGGCCATAGACGCAAGGCACCTGATCTCGTTCTTGATGCCACACAATTTATGTTCCCACTCTCAAGATGAGGCTACGGAGCATCACACTCACCCACTAACTCATGACTTCCTTATATGTTTTTACGACAGGTTGAGGTGTTTTGGTATCGCACATTAGGAAATGTTCTTGAACTCTTTTAATACGTTTCCTAATGTGCGATACCAAAACACCTCAACCTGTCGTAAAAACATGTAAGGAAGTCATGGTTAGTTGTTCTTGAACTAAAAAAGTTCAAGAACAATTGCTGCTTGTTGTCATGCTTGCATGCGGAAGACAACCCGTATTCTGCTCACCTCACTGTTTCTTGTGACGCCTTGAGGTGCTGGGCCTATCCCACTTTTTGCTATGGCATATCATTATCTGTTATAATGCTGCTTCTTTTCATGCCAGGCAGCAGCGATGATGACAGTGATCAAGATGATGACAGCACCAGCAGTAGCATCAGTGGAGCTGAGGATAATAAACAGCAGCAACAGCAGGAGCAGCCGCCACAGCAGGAATATCCAGTGCAGACACGAATGGGTGCACATGTGAATGGCCATACCTATCAGAGCCCTGCCATCAGCAGAAGTAGGAGCAAGAGAGGTGGCGGGAATCACGGCAGCGGCTTTGGAGCTGCTGCTGCTGCTGGTGCTGTAGCTAGTGCGACCCCTGGTACTGCTGCAGCAGCAGTAGCAGCAGCAATGGCACGTGCAGCAGCAGCAGAGGGAGATCCTGAGCAGGCAGGAGGCAGTGGGGGCTTTGGTGGGGCGAAGGGCAGGCGGCAGAAGCAGCGATCATTAGCGAAGGGTGCTCAGCATGGGAAGCTGCTTCCTGGGGAGAAAGAGAAGCTTAGGAAGGAGAGGAGGGCGGCGCTGCGAGCAGCGAGGGAGGCGGGGCATGGGTTTGACGTGCTGAGGGTGGTGGAGCAGCTGTGGGAGGTGGTGGAGAGGGGCCAAGATATGGCTGCATTAGACCCTTGTAGGAAGCATGGAGAGGTAAGGGATGGGCATGGGGGCTGGGGTAGTCGATGGTCCATCCCATTCATCAAACGCGGGTGGTCCCACAAACCCAAGTTTCCCAGGCTATCAGCATGGGACCAAGTGCAAGGGGGAGCCACAAGGGTGCTAGCTAATGCAAGTTGAGAAAGGTAGTAGCACTTTCGGCCAGCTGTGAGAGGGGCCACCATATGGCTGCATTAGACCCTTGTAGGGAGCATGGAGATGGGGGAGGGGCAGACTGGAACCAGCATAAAGGGATAGTGTAGAAGGCCGTTGTGCCAAGAGGCTACACCGCGGGCATATGAAGCATGGGGGTTTGTTGTGCTGGGCTGGGTAAGTCACTCAGCAGGGCAATGCTTTTTGTTCCTGACCAGGATTGGAGACTTGCCAAGGTTGTCTAGGCCAAGTGTGTCTGTCAGAATGCCCAGCTTCTGGATGTGGCATGTGAAATGTATTATGCAAATGCAGTAAAAACAACATAATATAACAGCAGGTGGGTGCTTGCCATATTGTCGCCCAATAGATATTATGCATTAGAGCATGAAGAACTAGGCAATGTTGTATGGCAGCTGCAGAGGGAGTTTGGCGGCTCTTATATACAGTTGCTGTTCCACTTCCAAGCCTGATGGCCACATCCTCATCATGCACATCTTTTTCTAGACTGCATAGCAGGCTGCGAACCAGACCTTTTTTCTAGACTGCATAGCAGGCTGCGAACCAGACCTGTTTTCTAGACTGCATAGCAGGCTGCGAACCAGACCTTTTTTCTAGACTGCATAGCAGGCTGCGAACCAGACCTTTCTTCTGGACTGCATAGCAGGCTGCGAACCAGACCTTTTTTCTGGACTGCATAGCAGGCTGCGAACCAGACCGTTGACAAATTACTTGCATCAGCTGTGCAGCACTCATCCAAGCTTGGAAAGGAAGTTGTGTGGCTACATCTTTCATGGCATGTTGTGGCTGTGTTTCTGCTTTTGCTTGGATAACTATGTTGCCAATTATGAATTATCTACGCTCTGGGGTCTTAAAAGGTGTAAATTTTTATGATTGCCCCCTTTATGTGTGTATGTACTGCTTGCTTGGCTAAATGTGTTGCCCCTAGGTCGCACACAGATCCATGTGTAAAATGCCCTTTCTCTCCTTTCTCCCTTTTCATCCAGTTTATGTGGACAGAGTGCGATCGCCTTTGAGTCACTCCGGCTGTCTATATCATCCTAGGCCTCACCTCAATCACCTTCTTATACCCTGCAATTGGTGCTTTTCTTTGAGTCAGTACAATGTAATGGACAGGCAGCACTTGGATTTGCGCTATATAGCACCCCTAGCGAATTCTGGTCCCTGGCCCCTGTGTGCACTGTTGTGGATGGGTGTTGTTTCACAGCATGGCCAAATGCTTTGGTCTGGTTCCCATCAAATGCAATCCGACTGCTTATGAATAACTCCCGCTATTCATAGAGTCCTAGAGCTCACCTCTGTCACCTTCTTGCATGTTGTGATCATTGTATTCACTCAGAACAGTATCTTGAAAATATGTAGGCAGCACTTGGGCTGAGCCAGACATATCCCTTTTTATTCAGTCCCGCCCCCCGTCCCCACCCCCCTTGTATGCACTGCTGTTCGTAGGTGTTGACCCACAGCATGGCTAAGTGCTTTGGTCTGGCTCCCAGCACTCAGAGTAAGAGCGGCAAGCAGCGGGTGGTGATGGTGAGCCGCACCCCGAGGACATGTCTACCAGCAGGAGAAGCAGCAGCGGCTTTGGAGGAGATCATGGCTAAGGAACTGCTCAAGGAGCGGAGGGGGGCGGGACTGTCGGGAGGAAAGGGATATGGCGGAGCTGGGGGAGATAGCAAGCGGAGGAGCAACAGAGGAAGGTGAGGCGGGAGGGGAAGGGCACGGGCGGGGAAAAGAGGTTCAGAGGGCTGGGTTAGGATAAGAAGGAGTGGGGCTGGTGGGTGGAAAGGGCCATGGCGGAGCTGGGGGGGATAGCAAGCGGAGGAGCAACAGAGGAAGGTGAGGCGGGAGGGGAGGGGCACGGGCGGGGGAAGGGGAAGGGGGGAATTGATTGGTATTCAGGTGGGTGGGTTGGGATCTAGGAAGGGGCGGGGTTGGTGGCTGGAAAGGGTCATGGAGGAGCTGGGGGGGATAGGAAGGGGAGGAGCAACAGAGGAAGGTGAGGAGGGATGGTGAGGGTCTGGGGGGAGGTTATGGGCGGTGGGCGGTGGGGGAGGGGAGAAGGTAGGGGCTAGATTGGCAGGGGAGAAAGGTGGGGGGGGGGATTCGGTGATAGTAAGCAGAGGAGCAACAGAAGAAGGTGGGGTGGGGGGCCACACCAGCTCCAGGAGCTGGATTTGACATACAATGCACCTGCCGTTACCTTTCTTTGCAGTGAAAATGGAACTCGGTGGGAGCGTAACTTCTGCTGAGCAGACACAACTGCTTGAACTGAGAAACTGTACTCTTTCGTTTGCAGTCAAAGCCTTTTTGGATGGGGTGGAGGGGTGAATCAAAGTAAGGCAGCGGCTAATGATAGATTGTGGCGCAGGCCATGCAGGCGGGAGGGGCGGCAGCGGTGACTGCCTCAGAAGGGTCTCTAGGGGAGGTATGCTGGGGGTTACGGATGGGTGGGGTAAGGACCAGGAGTAAGAAGGATGGGGCTGGGGAGTGGAATGTGGGTAGAAAAGGATGAGTAAATGCAAGAGCTAAACCATGATACCGCAGGCGATAGCGAGACCGCAGCGTCGTACCTGGAATGGAGGAGTGGACTGTTGGTAATTTGTCTGGTGGCAGAGGAAGGCAATGGAGGAACAGGATGGAGGCATATGGAGATTGGGTACAGGCAACCGAGTAAACGAGACTGCACACAAAGAGTGGGACCCAGTTAACGTATCGAGCGCTTTTTGCCCCTCAAGTTCTTGAAAGTGTAATTGTTCCAAACGCTGCTGGCAACCGTTGATGACCTAATAACGTATGTAAGGTCATTATGGTACCGACGATGCCGTAGTGCCGTAACAACAGCTATTGGCACCCTTTGCAGTAGTGCTAGCGCCCTTTCATCTACAGATTAGTAGTTCGTCCTACTGCTTCCCCCAGGTAACATGTCCAGCCCCAGTTGACCTTCCAGCTCCCCCTCCAGGTCACGTCTGCTGAATGACATCATGGCCCTCCTGGAAGCAGCACCTTCTCCTCCTGCTGCTGCTGCTGCTCCAGTCTCCCTCATCCTCTTCACCACTGCTGCTGCGGTGAAGAGGGTTTTACATAACTACACTCACAACACAAACTTCCGTCCCGACTCTATTGAACTCGAATTGGGTCGACCGCTGACACATTCTAGGAGTCAAGTGGGACTTGCATCAATGCCAGTTTTCACTGCTTAGTACAATGCCAGGGGTATGATGGATGCGTATGTCCTAGGCCTTGCAGTACTGAGCGGAGTGACAGGCTTCATCCACGGGATGTTTGGTCGTTTCCACCCGAGCTGCCTTGTGTGCAGCTATACCTTCCATGGTTGTTTGTATGTTTGTTCATACCGGTAAACTGAACTACAGCACATCCCCTGCATTTCTTTATAGAGTGCTGACAACCTCTAGGCATATGTTGTCACCACTTCTGATTGCATGCCGAAGAAAACCCGTATTCTGTTCTACGTGATAACCCGTATGCTGTGTTCTGTTCAACCCTGACTCTCTCGTCGCTATAAGTGCTGTTATTGTCTGCTGTACCGCTGACCGCTGTCTATTCTTGTCGCAGGCCCTCGTCCGGAGGCAAGGGAGGTGTCACCCCTGAAGAGTCCAGGCGGTTGCAGCAGCCAGTGGTCTTTGTATCTTCGGGCGTATTGGACCCTAATGCCCCAATGTTATCAGAAACTCAGGAGGAGGCAGTACAGGCGATATCACTTGGGGCAGGCTATAGCATAACTGCTGCTGGTTCAGCAGTAGCAGCAGGAGGGGGATGTGTAGCAGCAGGAGCAGGTGGAGAAGCAACTGCAGAACTGGTTGGGGTTCCTCTACGACCACCAGCAGCAGTAGGAGGAGAAGGAGGAGGAGGAGTTAAGGGAGCAGCAGCAGTTGGTGGAGTAGATGTGCTAATGGAAGATGCAGATGGAGCTGCTGCAGCTGGTTCTGTGATGGGTGGGAGGGAGTTACCACTAGGCGCATGTTCGCCCCCAGCAGCAGCAGTAGCAGCAGCTGGGTTGTTCATACAAGAGCTGCTGCTGGAAGATGAGGTAGAGGCAGTAGCAGCACCTGAAGCAGCTGTCGCGGCAGCAGTACCACAACCAGTGGCAGCAGCAGTAGCTGAGGTACCAGCAGATCAACCAGCACTACAGGCAGCAGCAGTAGCAATGGCCAAGGAGGAAGAGGAAGGGGCAGGGGAGATATTGTATGATAGGGCCCCTGTGGGTCTGGGGATCAGAGGAGGGGCAAGGCCTGGGTTAGTGGGGTTGGGGTGGGTGAGCCCAGGACTTGGATATGGTAGTGGGTTAGGGTTTGGGACCCTAAGGGGTTCTGAAGCAAATGATGGCAAGCACGAAAGTGAGGATGGGGAGGGGCCTGGTTTAAGGGGGTTGGGCTGGAGAGATCATCCAGGGATTGAGTCTGTTGCTATGGAGGGTGAAGAAGATGAACTGGGGGAGGACGAGGAAATCGTTGATGATGGAAAAGGGGGCTGTAGCAGGAGCAAACAGCAGGGACAGCAGCAGCAGCAGCAGCTGCAGCAGCGGAAGCACAGGGGACGGGGACGGGCACATGCACCCAATCCTGTGGAGGTAGCTGCTTTGTTGGGGAGAGCTTCTCCTGGAGGTTGGAACCTCACTGCGAAGCAGATCAAAGCCGCTGAGAAGAAGTTGCGGAAGGAGCAGCACAGGGCGGATCGGCGTGCTGCTGCTGGTGGTGGTGGTGGGGGTGGTGCAAGGGGAGGGGTGGGTGGGGATGGTGAGGGAGGTATACTTGAGCAGATGGAAAGGGTGGAGATTGTGGCACCTGGGGCCGCATTTGGTGGGTTCGAGGAGCATACGTCTGGGGTAGGTTCTAGGTTGATGAGGCAGATGGGGTGGCAGGAGGGGATGGGGTTGGGGAGGGAGAGGCAGGGGAGGGCAGTTCCCCTGCAAGCTGTGATGCGCCCTAGAAACCTTGGGTTGGGGGCTTAAGCATGGCTGTATGTGTCTTCAATGTGGTGGGATTCCATTGTGTATTACTGCTGCACCTTACATTTTTGTTTGAGTTGCCTGTTTGTTTACTCTGGTCGATCAATAGGTGCTAGGTGGCATAGCTTCTTCATCAAACTTTTCGGCAAGCCTTGGTTGATTGTGAAACATGGACACACCTTACTTGGCCAGGTCAGCTGTAGGAGGTTAGTGTTGTGTGCGTTTTCCATGGCAGGTCACGACGCTGTCTGCACTGGGCAGTGGGATGAAAGAGTCGAGGTTGCCAAATTATTATATAAATGCAGGTGTGTGCTATAGTTGCGGCTGTGGACAAACAAAAGACAAGCACGGTTTGGATGTTACATTTGAAAAAAGAAAAACCCGGAGCCAACACGAGGCTCAAGGGGCTTCCAAAAAACCAAACTGACTAATATCATCAACTTCAACTAATTCGTTCTCATACTCATCACTAGAAACATTACCACAACTTGTATCTTCACTCGATTCAAATCTGTCAAGCTGCAGATCAAACACCCACTCAGTATCTTCATCTCTGAAGACACGCATTTTATGTACCAACTTCGCCAACATATGCTGCTTTGGATGACACATAAGCTTCCTTAAATCACCTTCACAGTAATCAAACAACTCACCAAACTCCGATCTGATTTCCTGGTAGGCAGGGCATTCCAGCATGAAATGCTTTTCATCCTCAACGGTATATGCCATGCATTTCCTACAATACCTCTGTGCCCTCACAGTACCACCATCAGCCCAACGTCCAGTCACAACACTCAGCCAGTGAGCTCCCACTCTAAACCTCATGAGATCAGCAAGATACTCTGGATTTATACAACGGTCATGATCAACATACCTAGCAGGCTGTGAAACACACTCAGCCATCCACGTATAATAGGTCGCATACGATACCTGATCCGAGGATGCAACCCTAGGATCCTCTGGAAGGTCACACCAACAAGCAGTCCACTTACTACCCCAAGTGCCTAGGACAACTTCTGTGTCTACACGCTCAATTTCTGTTACTGACCTGTTCAGCACAAGAGAAGTTACCTTCTCAGCATAATCCGGAACAACATCTTTAAGACACTTCATCATCTCAGCAGACCACAGCCATCCATGTCCAGCAACAATCGACAACTCGAGGTTCTCTGTAAACGCTGCACGTAGCATAGGCGCAGATGTCTGAGCTACTAACCTATTCCAAAAGCCACAAGCCATTTTAACCCACGTAAATGATACAGGCATGCACCCCAGCTCCTCATGCAACAGTCGTTGAGATACCGACTTCCTCAACCAAGTCCCACTAACTTGTCTCAAGAACATGTTCTGGACCTTCTGGAGTGGATTACCCAATGGCAAGTTTGACGTGAGAAAGGGCAAAGACCATATTTCACACCCATATGACATAACTGGAATAACCATCGATTTGAACAACAGTACCCGTAAAGCAATCTGCTGAATGTCCCGTTCCTGAGTCTGGCGTACCACACTCCACATAGCTTTGGTTGCAGCACACCTCATAACATCCACAGCACCTTTAAAACCACGATCAGATTCCACAGTGATACCCAAATACTTGAAGGTACTGACAACCTCAATGGCCTCCCCTGCATACTGCCATGAGCAACCTACTGCGTCCCGGGACCTGCAAGACAATATCTGTGTTTTCTGGACATTGACTGTCATGTGCTTTAGGTCACAAAACTCTTTCAGGGCATCTAGTTGAGACTGCAGTTCCACAACTGTCTCTGCAAACAACACCACATCATCCGCATACAGAAGTAGCTGACACTTAGAAGGACCCACCTGCGCACCACTATTTGGCAAACGTTGCCTCACAAAATCTTCAAGCTCATCAATAAACAAACCAAACAGCAGTGGCGAGAGCGGGTCCCCCTGTTTCACACCAATACTACTCTGGAAAGCCGGCTCTACCTTCCCATCAACCCGGGCATGCAAGGGGACATTTCTGTACATGGCTGCAATGGATGTTAGCATCGTTCCCCATATACCCAGGGACGCAAGCCGCTGGAGTAAGAGCCTACGATCAACAGAGTCATATGCCTTCTTGAAATCCACAAAACAACAAAACAATGGCTTTTTCTGCAGGCGGTACTTATCAATCACATGCCTAAGGATGAATAACTGGTCTGTGGTTCTCATGCCCTTACGAAAACCAGCTTGCGCTTGTGCTCTGTGCCCATGCTCCTCATACCACTTTGACAAGTGTTGCTCCAACACCATGCTGAACACCTTCCCAAACACATTGCCCACCATGAAGCATTGAAGGTGGCTGCACACAAGGCAGCTGGGTCGAAATCCCCAAACACACTCAGGCATGATGCCTCTTCGGCTCAATACTCAGTACGGCCTAGCTCAACGACCGCCCTCCCTTGTCTCCAAAGTTCCCACGATATGTTATTATGCAAGTGACACTGAAGTCAAGGTCTCTTGCCCGCCACGGCAAGAAGCAACTCGAGTCGGTCAAGCAGTAGTGGCATTGACCCGGAAGCGACAGGTGAAGGGGCCCGGCAGTGCACCCCAAGCCATGCAGAGGCTGCACATCGATGCACATTATGCACACACAACCCATGATTGGCTGCCCCGCAAGCACCCAGGGCTCACGCGGTTTATTCATGTTGGCATAGGCATGCGAGAAGTTTCGAAGGCGGACTGGTGTACATCAGCATGCAGCGCCTATACAGCACCTGGCGTGTATATATGTAAATGAGTGCTAGCAGGCTTTCAGTTGCTCCGGGATTGAAGAGATCGGCCACAACACCCTGGGGTGCGCGTTTGGCGCCCTGTTGAGGCAATGCACTTGCCTGATCGCAAGGCTCCAAACTGGCACCATAGCATTGTTGGACCTTGCAAGGGATGTCCTCTGACGTGGGCGCAGGGCCTGAGGGTCCTTTAAACAGCCCTGGCAGTTGGCCACAGGTAGTGTTCGAAGTTGACTCTGTGGCTGTGAGTGATTCGGAATATCTGTTTTTATGGCTCGAGTTGAAAAGTACAGAATCCGTCGCTCTGCTTTTTGTGGTAGATTTGGAAAAAGCCAAATCAGGCCGTGCTTTTGATGCGGTCACAGATTTGGCGCAACCTACGTAAGTGAAGCTTTCCCTCCCAAAGTTCGAGCCACTATGTTAGCCAGGTCAACCCTGCCAGCGCGCAAGAAGGGGATCTGACACACGATTCATATGCCATTACATGTCTTCATAGTGAACTTATATTCCTTGATAACGTTGCTTGTCCTGAGCACACAGGATCGTTGAAATGAGAAACTGTACTCGTCCTTTCGCAATCAAAGCCTTGTAATACGCGTCCACAAACAGCATACCCGATATACAGCAAGCGATTTGAATGCACATAGACACACGTGGGAGTTGGGAGTGCTGCTTTTCAACAACGCCCTGTGCCTACGACCGTGCCTCCTATTCACGAAGTCGGAAGAATAGCGTTATTCAACCTGCATAAGCCGTAGATATGTTCAGGTAAGGTTCTCTTTGAGTTGTCTGCTCTCACTGAAAAGTTGCTGGAGTCCTGCGACTTTCTGCCGCGGTCGCCAGCAACCCTTCGCTTGACATGAGCGGTATTCAGCACTCCGCAAGCCGGGTCTCATGTCACAGCCGTGCTTTCCTGCGGTACAGACTTCACAAGAGATTACTGCGCTCGCAGATCATAGTCCTTGCTTTGTACAGGCTTTGCTTGGTACACGTGGGTCCAGGCGGGCTTTCCTGCTGGAGTACCTTATAATGCTTATCATGCCAGCTCGCGCTTGCGTTGCTCTGAATCGTTGCTAAAAGACTTGCCTTCTGGTTCTCATTGCAGGCTGATGATGCCTAAAACACATACACAGAGAGGTGGGTGGGTCTCACCTTGGGGTTCGACCTGGTCCCGATAGCTGTTTGGCCCGTCAGTTTGTATATTACTTTGCGATACTTTTGTTTACCTGCATGCACATGCTCATATATGTACAGGTCTTGCCTCATCATCCAGCCTATCGTAGCTATCATGTGTGAGATTGATCAGTTGCACTTGAGTGACCTGCCTGTGCTGCCCTCTCCATCTGTTCTTCCATACTTTAATCTCTTCGTTCAGCCAATATCCTATACTCCCACATTCTGAGATCGGTATTCATCAGCGAAGCTCACTGATATGACTCACCTTCATTGTGCTCTCACCACCAGGTGCACAGGATCCTCCTTGCGAGGATGGCGTGTCAGATGTCCACCCTTGGGCTGCCCAACGTCACGACATGGGCTCTGTCTGTGGAGACTCCTCCTGCAGCAGCAGCAGCAAACATAGCCTGCACCCCTCCTGCAAATCCCCAGCCTGCGGCTCTCCTGCAGCAGATGGCTGGGACAGCAGAGGCTCTTCCCCTGGACCACTAGACCTCCAAGTAGATGTACATGATTGGAATCCATCCACAGGACACTCCACATCGGGCGCTTCTTGCTGCTGCTGGGACTCCCAGCCGACCCCAACCCCATCGCAGCACTATCAGCAGAGTTACTGCCAACAGCAGCACCAGCAGTGCAGCACTATGTCATTACCACCACCTGCGCTAACAACTGTGATGGCCAGCACACTCCAAACATCGTCAAGTGTCTTGACCCCCTCAACTCCCACTGCCGTAGCCTTCCCGTGCCCGACCATGCTCCACCAGCAGCAGCAGCCAGCACGCAGCAGCAAGTTCAAGCAGCTAGCGCTACAACTTCCCCGTATGGCACGTAGCCTACCCAGCGATGGTTCGGACTTCATTCACCCAGCTGACCACTGCATGGACACATGCAAAAGTGTACCTGACGATATCCCCTCCACCTGCAGCCTGAGCCCCACTGCATCAGAGCAGACTGGATGCAACAGTACAAAGCTCTACACCATGCCTCTGACCGTAGCGATCACAGCAACGGGATCAGCAGATTGCGATGTAGACACGGCGGTAGCAGTCACGGAGGGTCAGTCGCACGGTTGCAAGTCCATTGTGCTGTCTGTCTCTAGTTATTTGCCAAAGCCCATGGCGAGAAACAACTGGAGCCTTGCGCAGTTCTGCTTAATGCGGCCCATGTACAAGGGAGAGACCTCAAGCGTGCATCATGTAAGTGCCTGTGTGCTATGACTAGAACTGGGTGACACTGATTGATGTGCTTGGACACATCTGGAAGCTTCTCAATACACTTCCCCACCGCTACTATATCAGTCCAGCTTTGTGTCCATTTTGCTCACAGGACTGGTATTTAATTATGGCTTATGATCAGGTGGATAATGCTAACCGGAGGTCCTCTGTGCGATGGTGCTTCTTTGTAGGCGGTTGACCTGCTGAGCAACACCCAGGTGGCTTTGAAGGTGTACAACACACGTGCCATGGGCACACTGAACCGCCACCAGGTGCTGCGGGAGATCTCCCTGCACGGCTCCTTGGTGCATGAGAACATTATCCAGCTGTATGCTGCCTTCCAGGTGCGTGATGGCAACAAATGATGAGCGATTGCTCCTTTCCCTAGCTCCACAACCTACACTAATGCCCTGACTTGATATTGGATTTCTTGAAGTTGGTGAACTCCTTGGAATTGGGATGCTCATGAGGCTGTTTTTCTACAGTCACTTACATGAGCACACTTCTGTTCCCGTCTCAGCAGAAGATTGTATGGCACTCAACGCATGCCTGGCGTGCGCTAGAAATGGTATTGCATAGCTCTCTTGACTAGGATCTCTTACCCCAATACTTGTGCTCAGTTGCCATGCCTAATGCGTGTCCATCTCTCCTGATTACAGGAGGGAGACCACCTGGTAATGGTGCTGGAGTATGCTGAGGGCGGTGACCTGTACAGCTTGATGCAGCGGGTAGGTGGGCGCATGGCTGAGGAGCAAACCATCAACCTGGTGCTGCTGCCCTTCCTGCGGGCGCTGACCTACATGCACAGCAGAGGCATCCTACACAGGTAAGACCAGCCAAGATATCATGTGGCTAGGATTGCTGTTCAACGGTAAGACTGGCATTTGGTTAGGTATTGTTGGCATGGCAGCTATGTGAGGCGTTGTATGTCTGAAGATTTGCCGTCCTAAAACCCCAGGAGATGGCTTCCAGGCTTTCCTTTGAAATGTACTAATCCCCTTTTCTGCTCCAACGTGCAGGGACATCAAGCCAGAGAACTTGCTGTTCTCCAGCGAAGGGGTGCTGAAGGTGGCAGACTTTGGTCTGGCCATCAATCTGAACCAGGAGAGGGCAGTCACCAGAGCAGGTGAGACCTGGTGTGCCACCACATGGGTTGCTTTCCAAGTGACGTGATAAGCAGCTGCATATCAGCAGCTGCAATGACCCCACACAAGATGCCATGTGCCCTGCACAAAAAAGCAAAGTAGAGACAATGACCTGCATCTTAATCAACTGCCCACACAGTCTGCATGTGTCCAACATGAGATGACTCCATTTACACCTGACTAGTTTGTTACTTAAGCTCTTGATTGGCCCACTGACACAGTGCTGCGATCTTTGTTTCTCTGCAGGTACTCTGGACTACATGGCCCCTGAGGTCCTGTGCTGCCCACCTAAGGTGAACCCCAGCGACAACAAGACCATCCGTCAGCTGCAGTACAACAGCAGCGTGGACAGCTGGGCAGTGGGAGTGCTAGCGTACGAGCTGCTGGTGGGCTTCCCACCCTTTGCCTCTAACAACGCCACCGACTCAGTGTCTAAGATCATGTCTAATCAGGTGGTGTACCCGAAGAGGATGGGGGATGCAGCTAAGGCGTTCATTGATGAGGCCTTGTCTTCATACCCAGGGGATCGGCCCACAGCCCTTGAGATGCTGCAGAGCCCTTGGGTGAAGAGTTGCCTGGTGCGGACATACTGCAGTCAATAAGGCGGTCAGTCGACAAAAGCTAATGTGGCCTAAGCAGGGGCAGCAGCAGTAGCAGCCATGCTGCGGCTGGAGCTGTTTCCGCCTGTGATGGACTGCAGTGCTTGTATGGTTGTGCCTGCTGCACCTGCCGTTGTTATGAAACGTGTTGGTAGCCTGTGTGCTGAAGGTCAGCCGGGCGAGAGGTCAAACAGAAGGTAATGTTATGGGGGTGGCCCAACGTCTTACCAAGGGGGGTTGGGTTAGCTTGGGTGGCTGGGCTCTATTGCTCTGTAAGCAATCCTCTGTCCGAGTCCTAGGGAAATGGGGGATCAGAGGGCTTGCCGGGTCCAAGAGGGCTTGCGGAGTTCATGGCAGAAAGAGCAACTGATTCTTTATCAACATGGGGAGGGGCTAAGCAAATGTGCCGCTGTCTGGGAGCAGACACATTGGCATACGGTGGAGTGTTTGGTGTAGAAGGGGGGAAGACCATCATACGGAAGGCACATGGTTCCTGACAACTCTTTGTTCAAGTCGGACTCTTTTCTCCTGGTTTATGTAATGATTAGCCTCTTTGGGCTGTTGGCTCTTGATTGTGTGGATTACATTTGGGAGTCAGTGCTAGAGTAATCAAGTGACAGGGTGGATTTCACACCAGAGTTCACAGTGAAAATACACGCTGCGAGTTCACGATGGTAAAAGTACATATACACGGGTTGCTGGTGTGGCCCCCAAACACTTGCCTTCTTTGCACATACATGCCAGCTTCTGCTGGCAGTCGTTCTTTTTGGCTATTACCTCTGTATTCTGGGTATGATTATAGCAGCAGCTTGTGGCTATGGTTATTCACGTTGTTGTATATATATTACTATACTCTAATAAGTGCCTTACTATACTCTAATAAGTGCCTTACATCTTTCCAGCTAAGGGAGAGGTTATGTGTAGAGGTGGCAGGATTCCTCTGAGGGTTGTCTAAGTTGATTGGCTGGAACAGAGTAGGCGCCTGCCTTCTTGCTGTGGGCCATATTGCCAACAGCGAGTTGAGCTCTTCCGTTTCTAGTTTGGGGTGGAGCTTGGTGAGGGCAGGGTCACAGATTATTGGTGGAGATCTGAATGTCGTGGCAAAAGTGACGCCAAACTTCTGTCTCCCCTTTGCTGATTGCTGGTGACTCTGGGTCTTGACGAATTATGGGCGATTTGGAATCCGACATTCAAGCGCTCAGCATCTTTATCTTCAGCAGCGCAAGGTGGGCAGCTGAGTGTAACACCCAATTGGGTCCGTCTTTGAGTCTTCTGCTCTGTCGATGCTTGCTATTGAGACCTTCAATACCCGGAGTAGCTGGGATTGGAACTCATTGTCGGGGGAATGCATGCCTTCTGGTGGGTTGGCTTTGGGCCTGCGATTCTTTGGATACGGTGTCCTGAGTAGGCATTCTGGTGTGAATGAGCACTGGTTAGGTGTCTCCTGAGGTCTTAGAAGATATGGATGTCCTGGGGTACTGCTGTGGGCCTGGGAGGGCTTGAAAGATATGTGAGCAACTAAATGCATGCTATGAGGAAGTTGTCTTATTCAAAATTGAAAGGAATTTTTAAGTTGTGCATTGACAGTTGCTAGTGTTTGAAGTCACTGTTGGTCCAGGCTGGGGTCAGCAGTGAAGCATGCATGATGACATCTCACCATGATGTGTGAGAGCCTGCAGATGCCTGTGATGCTCCTTACAGCATCCTTTCTATGCAGACATCTCCATGAAGCTTCATCTAAAGCTGCGGCTGTTTTGCTTGTGTAAGGCATGCACGGCCGTCTATGGAAAGGTTGCATGCAAACTCCTATGTAAATACTGACAAGATGACTGAGGATGGATTCCGCTGTGCTCCCCCGTGTCAAGGGTGGAGCTCGTGTACACCTTGAATTTTGCTTTGAGCCAGATTTATGCAGGTGCAGGGGGGTCCAGGGGGGTGTTTGCAGACATTGCTGCAACGGCCCCTTGTGTGGTTATGTATCTGGGATAGTGAGCTACGCCCCCACTTGAGTGGGAGGGTAATCTTCATGCGGGGTGAGGTCTTATGCAAATTGGCAGCAGAGGCTGATTTCCTGGCTACCTTGTACATGTCATGTTTCCTTAGGCCACAAAAGGCCGGGCATCATCACCCCATGGAATTGAGACTGCAAAGGATGCAGTCCTAGCTAATACCATCCATGCAGCATGGGTATGACTGTTACTGCTTTGTTCATGGTGTGAGAGGCACAACATCAGTGCCAGTTGGTCAAGGGTGAACTTGCTTGTCATGGGGTACCAGCCCCATTGTCCATGTGTATTGTTCCAGAGATAAGAGGTGTTATGTAGTAGCTGGAGTTCTTGTCGGAGGGGTGGCATGAGGATGATCTGTTTGAGAGGGCATTTATCAGCACATAATCATAATTCCTGGCTGTGACAGCCTCAGTTGGGGTCTCATAGAAAAGGTGGTGACCTGGAGAACACATTGCATACAGCTATGTATATTTGGGCCTACCTATTGAGACGTGGAAAGCAAAGCCCTTTTTGTCTTCCTTTATTGCTTTGATCTGCGAGTGGGATTTGTGGGGTTGGTCTTTCTGAGGAATCAAGGCATTTACATCTTCAGGAGGATCTTTTCATTGGCAAACTGAGAGTTCCGGTACTAAGTCTCTGACAGTCATGGGCGAAGGCTTTGTAGTGGATGCACATCAGTGACCCAGCTTAGCGCAGACGAGACAGTGCTGAAGCATCTTTCTTCTTGGTACACAAACACTGCTGCGTGCTACTTCTACGCACGATGTGAAGGGTAAACCAAAGCAGAAGTGCAGCTGTCTCTTAGCTGCGAAATATCTGTGTGTTGTGATCCTTGTGATGCAGTACTTGTGGTGCAAACTTTGTCAGGTCACATGCTGAGTGTCAATTTGGGATGGTGAAAAGCTATGGGATCAGTAAGCATTGATGTCACATGTTCCATTCAAGATTCCAGGTTGCTTTACTGGGTCACATATCCAAACATGTTTTCGAAAGAGGGCAGAGCTAAGGCTGACAGTGGAAGGGGAGCAGTTCACCTCCCTTCTGCATGCCCCTCTTCCAACTGCATCAGTTGTAAATCCTGTGGAGTACTAGGCATATTCAGGCTCAGGCATCTTTGCATGCGTCTGCTCAGTCTTCCTTGATGCATTACACAGGCTTCTGTGGTGCCGGAAGAGCCATCTGTACCTAGTGCCATTGGATGGGTTGCGTGCTGCAGACCCTATGCATGCACGCCCCTGATGTCTTCTAAGTGACAAGAGAAGCTGAAGTAAGGGGAGGTCTTCCTGGAGGGGCATGGTGGAGCAGCTGCTTCTGCTGTGTCCTGTATCCAGGCAAGCATAATGGCAGGACTGTTGATGAGCAAGGTTGCTGAAGGAAAGTAGAGGTGGGCCACAGAGGCCAGGTTCTGATTGGCATCCTACCTCGATGGGAGTGTTTTAGTTTTGTCATTTGCTTGGCACACAATTCTGCATCGGTTGCATTCTATGGTGCTTGTCTCTCAAGCCTATCTGTTGCATCCGGTGGATGCCTTTTGACCACACACGAGTTCTCCAGGATTCCTGGTGGTTCGGCCAAACTGCAATCCAGCAGACTTGTGCACCGCTTATCAGGCACCATTTTCATGATTGTGACAAGGCCTTCTGGTCATGGTAGCTCTAAGCTTTCTAGGCTCCATAGTATGGAGTAATTGCTAATTATGATCCACACAGGTTAGGGGTAGTGCTGCTGTACACAACATGGGGACTAAGTGAAAAGCGATGGTGCTTTCCTTGACCCCTAGCTCCTAGGCCATGCCAGGTTTCTGCATATGGGCAAATTTGTAGATAGAAACTCAGAGATGGACCATTGTATGTTCCTACTATATTTCCAACCCTTGTATCCCTAGCCTCTTAGGACGTATGCATGTGAGCAGAGGCTTGCTCCTTTAAGGAGCTTGGTTTGCATGCCTATATTCAGGATGATTGTGCCGTGGCAAGTGCCCTTGTGGACATCATTGCCAGGCTTTACGTAGAGTAGTTATGGTGCTATGCATGCCTTGTCACCCTGAGGCAAAGTCACCTTGTGTTGCTTGTACCCTGCCTCAGCTTTTGTAGCTGTGTGGAAAGATTGGACCTGGTGGGCTTTAGTATCACCAGCAACCTGTGCTGCAGCAGGCATATGCTCTGTTTAACACAAGCAATATAGTTGGGGCAGCTGTAGGCGCTGCCTCTGGGGCCTGTTCCACATTTCAATTTGCAGGCACTTTATTCACAACCAGGGCTGGCACAAACGGACCTTCCATGGTCAAAGTGTGGGCTGTGTTGGTTGGTTGAAAAGCATTGTACTTCATCTGCAGACCTCAGATCCATGCATGCAGGCTATGCATGCATCAACCTTGACAAAGCATGTAGTTCAGCAACACTCAACTTTATGAGTGTTGTTGCAAAGGTATTATGCAGTCTCCCTGTGGCATCTTTGGTCATCTGCTTGATTTAGTCACAGGAACTGTTGACAAGGCTAGATTTATGCACGTATAAAGAGCAAGGAACTCGCAGCTTGGGGGGTCCTTTGACCCTTCTTGCACTGTGTAGAAGTTTTGCAGAAGCAGAGGCTTCCATGTCTGGTCGCCTTGGCTCTTCTGAATCATACAATCCCCATGGGTATTGAAGTGTCGTGTTCTGGGGTGCTGGATATGATCACCTTGCAATATGGGAAATAGCAGCAATGTTTGACTCGCAGTTTGGGAGTATCTCAGAAGCATTTTCTTGGTCGAGCTGCTGAGCTCAAGCAGGATACTGGCAGGACAATATTGTTTGGCATGGGTGGAAGAGTTCAGTAAGTGCAAGCGTGGTGCTTGTGCGAGCTGCAAGGATGTCTGATGAACTTTGGGCTCTGGATGTATGACCTTGATAGGAAGGGCCATGGGTTGTACAACATGCAGGCGTGAAGTTTTGGGACGATGCTTGTTGGCAGCAACTTTCCCTTTGGCCTTGCAGAAGTTGGTTGCTTGTTCCTTGATGCTTATGTTGCATGGTATTCTGACAGCAATTACATGTGGAAGCCAAGTCTTATTGTGTATCTTGATAAGGTAATGGAGCATATGGGCCTCATCCATGCGTCTCATGTTGCATAGATACACACCATCCATTGTGTTCTTTTAAGTAAGTTTTCTCATTCATATGTCATGATCTGAACAAGTGGTTCTTATGTGCATACTGTCAGACCACCAGCTGTTGTGGTTCACACAGCCCCTGTTCTTGCTGCGACGTTGCCCCCAAAAACCATGGGGCCATGGCAAGCTCGAGATGTTCTCAGAGAGAGACTACAAGGTGGCAAACGGAATACATCTAAAAAAGCCTTGGTGTGTTGGGCCTTGCTTAATCTGTGAGCGTGAGGGCCTGTGTTTTTATGTGAACATGTCTTAACTTGCAAGTCTATGTATTTGCGCAAGGGGACTGTTTTGTCAGTAGGCTGCTTTTGAGCCCAACATTTGGAGGCCGAGGATCAGTAAAGCTGACTGGTATGCTCTCAATTGTCCTTTGGTCATTCATTCTTCTGCACTTTGGGCCGCTCTTGTTGGCTGTGCTGCTGTGTCATGTCACTGGGCCGGTACTATGCTTTCCATGCGTCACTGGATTGTACTGCTGAGTGGTGTGAGTGTGTGCAAATTACAGTTGTACTGCTTCCACCATGTGCACATGGTGACACCTGCAAGAGGCACTGGTGCTTTTGCCTGCATCCCGCAGCTTTGCTGCTTTGGCCAGCCAAGCAGCAAAGCTATACGCCAATTAGTGGGGTGCAGGCGCTATGTTTGCATGAGCGGAACATGTATATGGAGCAAAAAGCATGTAGTGGGTCCCTTTGCAGATGGGCAGGGAGTTGTATGGCAATATGGTGCAGGTCGCAGTTGTATTGGCTGCCGCCTTGACTAGTAAACGAGGATCTATGTATATGTCACATCATTTCTTTGGGAGTCTCAGAGATTTGGGAGTTATGGCAGGAGACCGTGAAGTTTGTTACCTTGCACGGTACCTTGTGGGAATGCAGATATATTGCTATACTGCTTTGAATACTTTGTTGCAGGCAGCTGTTAGAGCCGGCTGCTGGTGCTTCTTTATGGTGGTTCCTCAAGGAGCACATTGGCCCTTGCCACCTGTCTCACCTTTGGCTAGTGTTTGTGTATCTAACGCGAAAGAGAGCGGGCAGACCAGAGAGAATGCGTGAGGGTGTGACATGGAGTATTCCATCTGGATGGTGTCTTGGGGGCATTTCCGCCCTGATGCAAAGTGTGCTGGATCGTGAATAGCCGCTTTCAAAATGGCAGAGCTTTGATGACAATGTGTGGACATTGGCCATGATATGTTATCGGCTCTTCTGGAAGTGCTGTATACTATGGATTTGGACAGCTCTGGGAGTGCGTTTGTGGAAGTTAGGCTTGCAGCCTTGGTGTGCAATCAGGTGGTTCCCATCCTGAACTTCCTTTTACATCTCTCTATGCTTTGGGTGGCTGCATACAAGTGCTCAGCACCCTATGAAGCAAGCTTAAGCATATAGAGATTCTTGTTGTCATCATCAGCTATGCCGTTCTCTTCTGCTGTATTTGTGTGTCCTCGTTGATGATGTTGCAGCAGCATATGGCTGCAGACACAAGCATCAGTACATGGCCAGCAGGTGCCAGCACGCATTCAGAGGCTAGCGCATGCAGTGCAGGATGCATGTGCGAGTGTTATGGAGAGGCCGCACAGTGTTGTATGTAAAGTCATCAATTTGCATGAAGGATAGGTTGACTTTGTTCCAGGATGGTTTCTGCACTGCTGCAATCAATAGCACCCGACGAACTGGGAGGCCATTAGCACTGGTGGACAGAAAGCAGCGTATTAGCAATAGCATCTGGGACGGTCATGTTTAGTATTTTACGGTCATGCCAGCTGCCTGGAGAGATGAGAGCTACAGAGCTGGATATCTTACATGACATGTGGCATAGAGTGAGTGCTTGGCTTAAGTAGGGTGTGGCGATCCTCTTGCCGTTCAATGGCTGGTTTGGTGAACTGCGGCGAAGCCATCGGTCGTTCGCTGGCCTCGACAAAGTCAGCTCCCGCCGGGAAGCTGGCGGCCAGCTTCCGAACTGTTGATAGTAATCAGCAAGCCTTGCACCTTTTTGCCATATCTAACAGGCTTGGGAGAAACGGCCTTGCAGTCATGACCGTGACGATGGGATGCATAGGCATCTGAGGAGGGAGTGGGCCCGCGGCAAGCGGGAAGATTCACTACGCTACCGGCTTGCCCGACATGCCATGGGTTGACGAACCTTCGATCGCCAAGCTGCGTCAGGTAGAGAAACGTTGAAGACTGAAAACACACAAAGCTACATTCCAAGCTGAAGCTAGGTCCTAACACGTGCCAGGCATGACAGGGCATACAATGTTCTGAAACACATAGCTACTCACATGTGGAACGGCCTCGGAACATTCCGACGGTCTGTGGACACATAGTCTTTCTGACTCAATTTCTGCTCCGCACATGCAAATTATTAAGGAACTGGTTGGCATGCCACCGGCGAGGCCATAATCTGTCTTATAGACATCAACCCACGACTGCAAAGCTTGCCATAAGCAACTGAATGCAACAGGATCCTCACTACGTCAAGCTGTCCCAGTCGGAATCCCTCTGCAACCGAAAATGGAGGACAACTCGTCAATGCCAAAAGCTACCACTCACAGCTCATGCATACTGACAAGCAGAGGAACATGTACGATGTCAGCACATCAACAGGGGGCTATGGCACTTACTGCTATGGCATATCATGAAATGTAATAATAATAACAACAGGGGGCTAACTTTACTTGCAAATTGGACTTACACCAGCACTCGAAAAAGGAGCCAGCATGCGCAAATGAAATACACCCAACACCCACCAGGCAACTGTGGGCCACAACGACACACCCTCAACCATTCCCTCTGGTTCGTCTGTCGCTGTCCTTCTAGTAAAAAGCGTCCATAAGACAATCATGTACGACTGTCAGTTGGGTCGTCGAGTCAACTACCAGTCAGACGTGTCACCATGCAAACAGTCAGACACAAACCCCCTCAACCATATGTTGCAACAAGAAACCCACTTGCAACGCATCACACATCTGAAGTGCTTTCACACCGCTATCATACATAACAAACCACAGAGAGGAAGAGCAGGATCAAATGATGTGACTGGTGCTTTCCCTGAGTGAAAGCAGAATGGTGAACACAGAATTTGATAAGTTACAACCAAAGCTGCACACAGGGCAGCTTGAATGTGGGACCAAAACAAGCAGCACAGTTCAACAACAATTCCCCTACCACCCCCATGCAAAGCCCTTCCAAAAGCCCCATCTAACATTGCCAATAGTTTCAGTACTTAACTGACATGAGCCTGCCTACCTTCTGCAAGGAAGGTCCGAGGCAGCAGAATGAGCACCCCGCCTAGTCTACACCTTCTGCCATAGGCATACCTAGCCTCTTCTACAGAGAGATGCTAACCTACCGACGTACCATGCTGACCATCCACCATACACCTTTTGCATGCAAGGGACGTGTGGGCCTGAGCTACAAACTCCTTAAAATACTTCATACATGCCCTTGGGTGCCCGTCATGTTCCTAAAACCCTTGTGCAGATACCTTGCCACCTTCTCCTCACTAAGTAGGCTTACTTCCTTACTTGTACGCCACAAATGGTGTGTGCGTAGATGTAACATGTAGCCACTTGCCACGTTCTGAACCCAGGTTGTACCCTCACTCTGGCGCTATCTGGGTCAGGGCTGCTTCAACTCCTGTGGCTGTTGTATTGCGTCCAAATGCACCTATTTGTCTTCCCGCCCGCCTTCATCATTTTCAGACGATGTCTACAGATAAGGGCTGGCTATTTCTATACCTTAGCAAACTGGCCTACACACTGTGCCTGCCTGCCACACATTTCACTGACATCAACATAAAGCAACCACCGTTTGCAGATCCAGAAAGAGCAAAGCAGCAGAAATGTAGGAGACGTTGACCGCAACTGCTGCAGCAGCAGCAGCAGTGGCTACAACTGAAACCAAGCCCCCATTGCAGTAACTTGCCTGCAGACACATCAAAGCTGCACCATTGTCAGCCATGAGCAGGAGCTCCAGCAGAGCAGCCCCCTCTGGTTTCACTGGCCATGCCCAGCAACTGCTGCAGCAGCAGTTCGAACTGCCACTGCTCGTGCGGACCACTCTTCCAGAGTACGATGCTTGCCATTGCTGCAGAGTGCCAACATTGAATCAATGATATTGGTCAACCACCAGCAGCTGCTGCAGCAGCAGCTCAACCCGTCACTGCTAACGCTCCCTCCTGCTCGTGAATTCAATGCTCGCCAGTGGCAGCACAGTGCAAGCATGTTGGCCAACCATCAGCAGCTGCTGCAGCAGGCGTTCTGCCGATCACTGCTCATGCTTCCTTCTGCTCCAAAGCTTGTTGTTGAGCCTCTTGTTGAGATATGCGGGCATGTATTCCACATTAGAGAGGTCTGTGTTGTGCAGCAGCTCCAGCTCAGCGAACACATCCTCCTCAGCAATCTTGCTCAGCTGAGCCAGAACCTGGAAGAACAAACAAACAACACTTTTAGGTGTGGCAACCGCAAGAGGCTGCTAAGTTGGACCGACCAAACACACAGATAGTGATGGCGATAGACAAACCCTCGACAATATTCATTTGTTTTAAGGGAAGATTACAGAAGGCCATGCAGTGACATACGGGTGGTCTGAATGGGTGGATTAGAGCCATAGAAGCAGGCAGTGCCAACTTTGTGTTGGGAAACCCCGGCACGGTTCAAGACAGAAGAATCCAGCCTATCGCAGAATGGCCTTGCCTGCATCACCTATACAGGCAGCTGCTCTCGTATTGCCATCCCCAAGAAACCAGACACAGCCAAAGAGAACACTCCAAGACCACTGCATGACTCGTCAGTATTTCCGCAAACCACATAAGCCCACTGTCTCCAAACATGCTTGAGCAGCTGGTAAGGTCAACGCTCAACTTCAGCTCGACGTGCATATTGGCGAACATGACTTAGGATGACCTCTCTAGGTACCCCTTAATCTTACCGTTAGGCAGTTTTCAGTCCCAAAGAAAACATGCTTGAGCAGTTCCTTTGCAAACAGAGTCTAGCAAGTTTGTGCCTGCCATCGTCATGGGGCGAATTCCATCTCCTCCCACATTAACTCTTGCATAACTGCCGGTCCCACAGCAGCCCACCTGCCAAACACCACAGCCATCCCACTGCCTCCTCTCTCCCTGACTTTGACCCCCTCACCTTCACCACTCCAGCGTCAAAGTGCCTCCATTCCAAGTAGTCGCAGGCAGTCACCACTTCCTCCAAGCGCCGGTACACCCTGAGTGGCAGCTTCTGCAGCATGGCTTTTGTGCTCACGGGTACACTAGCCAGCCGGATCTGACCACCATAAGCACCCTGCAGCACAGAGTATTGGCATCACAACCAAGATCATGTTATCCCACAGCAGAAGTGCGGGAGCCTCTATAGGGAGTAGGGGCATCAGCTCTTAAAAGTCCACTATTCAGGGGTTCAGAGCGGCCAGCATTTACCAGCCGTCCTCAGGCCTGGCCAAATGAATGTGCATGTGAGCCATGCGGTCCTGGTGTACAGCATTTAATTCACCTTGGAAGTTGCAACCAGCAGGGCTTGTTTGATGAACCTTAAAAAGCTGTAAGATCATCATACCATCTATGATCTTCTGTTATAATGTCTATATGTATGTGGTTCATCATACGGAAGAATACCTTGGATCTCATCGACGCAACTGTTTGTCTCCCTGTGGCACACTGCTGGTTAATGCTGTGGGTACCCAGCCATAACTAGAGAAGTCAGCGACTGCTGCTCGCAGGTACATCCACACAAGTGTTTGCACTAACCAGGTTTTCAACATCGTGTCTACCAAAGCCCCCATCCTCTGCATCAGCTTAGGATGCAAAATAACCATTTTAAGTGCAAAAGAATGTTGTTGAAAACCTGGTTGCGAACTTACCATTCCGGAGCTTGCTGTCCCAGACTCCCCAGCCGCTGGGTTGTAGTGCTTAATCACATGGTTGATGTAAGCAGCCATGTGTTGTATATTTGACAGTTCGTACTGCCTAATGCTACGTACTGCCTCCACAGCTTCTGCCTCAGTCCTCTTGCTGGTCAGCTGATGGATCACACCATCATCAAAATGCTCAAACCGCACTAAACCCCCACACTGCTCCACCACAGCTTCAATTTCAGCTCGGATGGCAGGCGGCAATCGGCACAGGCTACGGCCCGCTGCGGATGAGGCTGAGCTAGTGCTGCTACTAGTTGAAGGCATAGTGAAAGAGGCAGAGGCCGTACGAGGAGTGGTGGCTGCTGTGCGGGGTGTGCTTGCCAGGCGGGGGGCTGCCGTGCTGCTGTTGAACTCCTTGCCCCCAGTTGATCCTACAGCAGCAAGAACACAATGACAGGTTGGCACACTCCAACATGCACCCATCTGAAATGATGGTCCGTATGCCATGTACTTATCCATCCTAAACAATTGTGCTGCTGTTTTATGGCTGCTTCATTGTCCCAGGATGTGCTTTGTCATAACAGCCACATAGCTCAAACCGAGTTTCATGGAGCACATGCCCCTGCGACCCCCAAACGGCGCATATGAACTTCAACTGCCGGACATATCAGGAAGCTGATATGTCCTGAAATTCTCCTTGAACCTTATGCATGTGTGAGGACTCCATGAGGCTGAAACATTCAGTCAGGCAGCAATTTGTTGAGGTGCGTATACACCTAACGATAGCATCAGGAAAGGCCCTCAGCCGGAAAAACCCTGATTTACCTGCCCGCCCTTGCATTCTCGGAGATGTCCCAGCCCCCGCAACAGGTTCCTTAGCAGCAATAGCCGCCCAGTTCCGTACAGGTGGCACCGGAGGTAACCCAATGCCACTTCCAGCAGTCACTTCTCGACCACCCTCTGCTGCTCCTCCTGCTGCTGCCCCATCAGCTGCTGCTTCCGCGCTGGCGGAGCTATCCCCACCCAGTGCACCTGCTGTAGAAGCCACGCCTGTTGTCGCTACGACCTCACCCATTACTGCTGATTGCTGTGCAGTGGCACTGGGACACCCAGTGACAGGTGTAGCACACCCAGCAGCTCCATTTGCTACTTGATTGCTACTGATGAAGTTCCCTTCCAAAGACTCCTGTCCAGTCTTTCCCCTCCCATCTAGCTGCTCCTGCTGATGCTGCTGCTGATGCTGATGGTCATAGCATGCCCCTTCAGAAGCCAAGCTCCCTCCATTAGCATCACCACCACCAGCAGCAGCAGCGATAGCAATGTTGGCTACAGCAGCAGCATTCAAATCTCTCCCGGCTGCTGCAGCATTCCCATAAGAGCTGCTGTTGCCAGCACCTTGCCCATCAGCAGCACGTGTCACAGCACCGCTCCCATTCGCTGCTGCCGCCGTAGCAGCAGCTGCTGTTGCTGCAGCATGCTTCTTCATTTGCCCCTTTGTTGTGTCAGCTGCCCCGCTGCTCCCAACATCCTGCGACCCCAACCTCATCGGACCCTGCTGCCTCTGGTGCTGCTGCTGCTCTCCATGTTTTTCTCGCTCCCCTTCCTGCTGCAGCTGCTGCTGCTGCTGCTGCTGGAGCTGTTGCTTTGGAGATTGTAACTGCTCAGGAGAAGGTCCATCTCCTACCCCTTGCACCAATCCATCGCCAGCAGCTACATCGTAAGAGTGTCTCCTTGTTTCAGCCCCAGAAGCAGAGGGCTCCGGAGCCCCTGGTACGCCCCGGTGAACCCTATTAAACCCATGCAGGGTTTCCCCGCCATCAGATGCTGCTCTTTGCAACCTATGCTGCTGGAGCTGCTGCTGCTGCTGGTGTTGGTGATGCTGTTGTTGCTGCTGCTGTTGCTGCTGCTGCATCCATTCGTGCTGCTGTTGCTGCTGCTGAAGCTGCATGTGCTGCTGGTAATCATACTGGAACATCTGCCGCTGCTGTCGTTGCTGCTGCTGCTGGTGATGCTGGTACATCAGCTGCTGCTGCTGTGGATGCTGCTGCTGTTGGTAATGGTGCTGGTTGTAAGGCAGGGGCGGAGGATGATGCATATTGCTCCAAGGGCTGCTAGGGTGCATCAAAGGTCCAGGAGTCCACAAGAAAGTGCCTGGTGACGGAGCAACATTGAAACTACTAGAATACTGCCCTGCGCTTGAAAACTGCCCCTCCAGCAGCGGCACCCCCTCTCCTCCCATGTAACGCCGTTGCTGCTCCTGCTGGTGCTGGTGCTGCCCTCCCCAGTTACAATACCCGCCATCAATGCTTCTCCCACACCTACCGCCTGGCCCTACCTTATCCTCGCTGACCCCTCGGTCACCTTCCGGACCGGTTGGTCCAAAGCTTTCATGCCCTTCCAGCTGAAACTCGTCATCCAATAGTGCAAAGGGTAATTCAAAGTCCTCAGAGGCAATACATCCCACATCCAACACTTGTCCTGCCCCTGCTGCTGCTGACGCTCCTGTGGCAGAAGACCGCCGCGATGGGATGCCATCTGCATCAGGAGAAGCTGCTACACCATGCTGCAGCTGCTGCTGCTGGTTCTGAGGAGGACACAATCCAGGACCAGAATCTGACCTGCTGAAGCGACCTCCAGAGCTGAGCCCTGAAGGAACAGCAGCAGCAGCAGCAGCACCGGTCACAGTGCCCTTCACAGGTGGTGCTGCAGGCAGGTCTGTACTGTCCCTATTGTCAACAGCAGCAGCAGCCTTTGCCCTGGTGGGGGCAGGAGCAGGAGGGGGAGCAGTCAACCCGCTCGGGTAGTTGCTGCTGTAGGTCCCCGGGTAGGTGCTGCTTTCCTGAGGGTAGCCATTGCTGCTGCTGCTGTCAGCATTGCCAGAGCTACACCTATGATATTCCGGGACGCCTGCCGTGCTTGGCTCTGCCTCCGATACCAGCAGCGCTTCGCCCCTAGGCCATGCCCCCCACCTAGTGGCAGCTGTGTTGCTGTTGGTAGTGCTACCCCTGCCCGTCACCGGCCCGTTACCTGCATCATTAGCAACAGCAACAGCAGTAAGGCTTTGTTTGCCATTGCTGCTGCTGCTGACACCCCCAACCCAGCTTCGTACCCCAGTACCGGCCCCAAGGCCACCACAAGTGCTGGCCCCATTACGACCACCACCACCACCACCAGCCACAGCAGCAAGGCGAGGGCCCACACTCGCCCCTGGCGCTGCTGCTGTAACACCTGCAACCGTCAATTCAGCAGCTGTATCGGAGCCCATCCGAGCACCAGCCTCCTCTGTTACAGCAGCAGCACCCAAAGTAGCCGCTGCTGGAACCCCAACATTCGCTTTGCTGACAGATGTCTGAACCCCACCAAATCCAGGTGGCGGAGCAGGGATACTAACACCTGCCCCACCATTGACTTTCTTAGAAACTGCTGCTGCTTTATTGCTACTTCCCCTTTGCGCAGCCTCCTCAGGCACAAGCCCCCTGCTGTCAGTGCTAAAAGGAGTCGCAAACTGCGGAACACCCTCCCGTGTAATTCCGTGCTTGCTGCTGCTGCCGTCCCAACAGCTTGCTATAGCAGACGGGACAGGCAAGACCCCAGTAGCCCCCAAAGCCCTGGTGACCGGCAGCCCTCCCTCCCGATTTGTCCCAGACCCTGGCGACTGCTCATCTTCTGGTCCTGCAGGAGCATCAGCCAAAGAGCAGCTGCTTTTGCTCAAGAATGCGCTGGTCTTTTTCATGCGGTTGCTGCTGCTATTTCCGCCAGCGCTTTTCATCTGGTTGGTGCAGTTCTTGGTACCAGTGCTGCTAGCAGTGGTTGATCCCACTGCTTCCAATTGAGCGTACATCCTGACGCTAGTGTAACCGCTTCCATCACCAGAAGTGGCACCAGGCACCTCTTCTGGATCGGGCAGCAGCATATGAGGCGGAATAGCGGCATCTACTAAAGCATCCACTTTTAGACTCCCCTTAGGGCAAGGTGCATATCCGAACCGGCTAACTGCCATCAGCCCGGTTGCATCAGCAGAAGCAGTAGCAGCTGCTGCTGTTGCTGCCACATTGTTGTACCCACCCTTTGACTCAGAAACTCCCACAGTACTGTCAGCTGTAACGCCACTGCTGCTGCTGCTGTTGCCATTACTGCCCCTTGCTTCCCCACCGTTCACCCTCCAGCCGTCAGATACCTTATCAAACACGCTGATTAAATCTGACACCCGGACACAGCTGCTATCTTCATGCCCTAGCAGCCCCTGAGTTTCAGAGGTAGCAGCACCAGACCCCACCGTTGCCCTACCAGACCCATCAGCTAACCCCCCTCTTCCACCAGCCGTGTCTTCCCCTCCACACTTGGGGCTTACCCGTAGAGCGCGATCTGAACCGCTTTTCAGCTCTGCCCCCCCGGTGCCTGCTGACGCTGCTGCTGCTGCTGCTGCTACGAGCCCGCTATACAATCCACCACCGCCGCCATGCACAAAGAGAGGGGAGCTGCCAAACAAAGCCTCGGTGCACGAACCCACAGAACCAAGGGCTGCCCCCAACACCCAACCCTCCTCTTGCTGCCGACCAGCCTGATCATGTTGCTGCTGGCGCAGCTGCTGCTTGCCTGTTGCCAGCATCCCAGAATCACGCCCACCCACCCCGAAACCTCCAAACCTACCCCAAACCCCACCAGAAGCCCCCAGTCCTTCATCAACGCTGCTACGCCTTAACTTTGCAACTCCTGTCACTTCTGTCGCTGCTGCTGCTCCTCCAAAGCCTGGGACCTGGGGCTGTGACTGAGGTCCCCCAACCCCTGTCCCTCTCCTCCCTTTCATTCCCGTCAGCCCCCCACTTCCCCCTGCAGGGCTCCCCACCACCGCCCCTGTTCCCATTGCAGCAGCAAGCTGAGGGTTTAAGTGCACTACAGGATCCAAAGAGGGCCCTAAACCCTTGGAGTTTTGCAGACAGGCCCGGGGCTCAGATTGCCAAGGTCCATTGAGCCCTGGTGTGAGAGCATCTTGTTGCAGCTGCTCATCCGCAATTGCTGCTGGTGCAGCCCTGGGTAGAACGTTTAAACCTAGGCCTAGCTGTACCACAGCAATGCCATCTGCATCTGCATCTGCTACAGCAGCAGCTGATGCAGCCAATGGAGCAGAGGCCTTGCCACTCCCACTGATTGAGTCCTGCCTTTCAGTTATTGTAGCATGCTCCGCTGCTGCTTTGGCTGCTACTGCTGCTGTTGCAGTACCTGCCTGTCCACTGCCCCTGATTGGAGTTACTGCTGCTGCTAAAGCTCCTGAAGCATCTGCTGCTGCTGCTGTTTTACCACAATCCAGGGCGGCTGCTGATGCACCTTCTGCTGCTGCTGCTGCTGTGTCTGCGGCTGAGCGTACTGCTACCCCTGCTACCACTCCCAATGACGCTGCTCCAGCTCGCTCTGCCAAGCTACTGCTCCTGCTCAGTGCTGTCCCAGCAGCACCAGGCAAAGGTGCATCAACAGCAGCCGCACCGGCTGAAGGAGCAGCCATCACTGTAACAGTAGTAGCATCACGTATACTTGGTGGAGGAGGGGGTGGTGGTGGTGGTGCAATTGCCTGCAGCATTTCCTGGCAAACTGATAGCTCTGAAACATAGAGAAATGGAGGCAAGAGGCTTGTTACACCCTCGTCCTGCTGCTGCTGCTGCATCGACGGCATCTGCTGGTTCTGGAGCTTTCTTACTTGCTGGGAGTGTAGCTGGTGCTGCTGCTGCTTGGAGGCAACGCTGGAGCTGCCTCGGGCATTTGGTGATGTGAAGGCATCAAATACCAATGAGACCACCTTCTCACTCTTGCGGACCTGGTCAAACAGAGCAGTGACATGGACACAATTACTTAGAAATGATCAACTGTATCTGCAGGCAGATCATTTACGTCACATGTGGCCATGGTATGATGAAGTATACCATGATGACTACTTCTAATGATCACAAGGAGTGCAGATTTCAATCCTCAAATGGGAACACACGACAACGGCCTTACTGAGAAACAGACACAGCTTAGATCAGTGAGGCAATCAAAGGGAAAGGCATACCAGTCGCAGCCAGTGCCCATCACAGCTCCACACACCCTAACCGTGGGATGGGACATGCATGCACTCCATCCCTTGCTTACCGGCGAGTCCTGCAGCTTGAAGAAAGGCTGGCACTTCTGCTGCCCCAAGAACTCCCCCAACCTGGGCCTCCTCCCAACGCAGCCGCCAGCAATACCACCAGTAACTCTCTTCACCAAAACACCACCACTGGCTGTCCCAGCTGGCCCCCCTCCACGAACCTCCTGACCCTGCCCAGGCCCCAACCCCATCCCCTGCTGCTGCTGCTGTTGCAGGCAAGTCAATGTCCCAGCCGGTCCCTTTGGGAAGAGAGTTGCCAGGCGGGGGTCAGTTCCTGCTGCTGCTCTAAGGAAGCCCCCCACGTCTGTGAGGTGGAGGTGGAATGGAGGCAGCTGGGACTTGGGGTCTGATTTCATGGCCAAGATGAAGGCGACGCAAGCTGCTAGGTAACCATCATCATCAACCTATGGTGACAAGCCAAGAACGGGAGGGTGTGTCAGGCTTTGTGTTATAGTTAGCTTGGGAATGAGATTTAAGGCAAGGCTAGCATGTTTCTGTGCAGCTCTCTATGCAGATCGAAGAGTTTACCCGAGACAAATTGATAGGCCAGTGGAATGGTCCAGAGTACAAAGTTTTGAGACAAATCAAACACTTCCCATAATGTTGTCTACTTGTACAAGGCCCGCACATGATGGTAAGAGGAAGTCAACTACACCAATACACCGAGTTTGGCAGCAAAGCCAATTAAACAGCAAAAGTCAACACCCTTGCACCTGAATGCTGCACATGAGGTCATAAGCAGCCAATATGTAGACACAAAACTCAGCTTCACAGAGCACCTATGAGGCAGGGCTGCTCTATGAGGCAGGGCTAGCCTTAAAACTGACTGAAGGCACATACATATTGGTCCAAAAGCCTGCCAGCACAACACGCCTGCCAGAACAGCAGATTAAGGGACAACTATAACTTAGTAACGGTATGTTTCATCATCAAAGCGGCACAATTGCTTACCTCTGGTACAGGCCATTTGAAGTGGATCAATCTAATAAGGAGCTCTGGGGTCATGCTGATAGAGCTGCCGCTGTCTGAGGCGCCTACTGCATCCCCTTGCTCAACAGGACCTCCTCCTGCTCGTGCTCCTGCTGCCGCTGCTGTTGATGCTACAGCAATATAGGTTTCCCCATTCTCCATGCTGCTACTCCTGCTGCTATTCAGCTGCACTCCACCTCCACTGCCAGCCGCTGCTTGAGGTTCAGTCCCATGCCCTGCTGCATCTCCTACAGCTGCAGCCTTAACATCAGAGCCTCCCACAGGGCTGCTGCTGAGGCCTACTAATGCCGGTGCTACAGCAGCAGCAGCTCCAACTGCAGCCTGCAATTGCTTCTGCAGCTGCCGTGTGTCCAGCCTTAGCACGCGCTGCTGCCAGTCCGCTGCAAAAGCTTTGCTGAAGCTGAAGATGCAGCTGCTAATGGGGTCTGAGAGGGCAGCCTGGAGGACAGCGTTGGTGATGCTGGAGGGGTTGCGGGAGCGGAGCTGCAGGAGTGGGATGAGGTGCATGAGGCGGAGCCTATGATCTGGGTCTTCCAGGAGAATTGCGGCCACCTGGCGCCTGTGATACAGGCAAACAAGAGAAGATACATGGGTGAGGGTTTACTGTGGAAGAGGCAAGCAGTGGGGGCAGCCTGGAAAAGTGCTCCATATCAGTTTGAGGCGGCAACAACACAGTTTCAGACGTGCAGAAAAGATGCATTCAGGACAGGGCATTTGGCAAATGAACATGTTTTACATGATGCACTGCAGCTGTGGACATACTCTGCTTTGCAGCCTGGTGGAGGCCTTGCTCATGCCAGGGTCGTTGAAACACATGCTCTGCAGCGTGTGGGAGGAGTCTGGAGATGATCAACATGTTTTCAACTTTAGTATCTAGACCTATGCCCTGTGCCTTCTTTCCCTGCATGCTTCTCAGCTAGTCCATTACGGCTCTATTCCTGGGATGCTCAGAACTGCAGCATGGGCGCCTTGGCATCCTAGGAAGCCTCGGCACTGCATGCTCTCAACCCACTATCTAGGATCAGTTGCCAAACCCTTGCCAGGCTAAATTAACGACGTGTACTGCCATACCTCAGCATGCTTTGATCCGAACTGTCCGGCCATAGCTTGTTCAACTGGTCCACGTAAGGCTGTTGGGTGTTTGTACTGCCAAAGACTGCTGCTGTTTTCATCTCGTATTTGTGCCTTGCTTGCACCAAAACTTAACCTGACCATGTCCTGGATCTCCAACTGGCTTTCCTCGTTGGCAAAACCATGCGCCCTGCACAACACAGGCCAGATTAGCTGTGACGCGCCAAGTTCTGAACAAGGATACATCATTCCCTTGGAGCAGTGCAGATGCTAATCTAACAACGTAGGCCTCTCTTAAACCACGCAAATTTCCTAGACACCCGGTTATTGCAGCAGAATTCTCGTGGCAGCAGGAAAATTAACACTTTCGCTTGCGTGTAGGGACATGGGTTCGTTTGCGGGTGTAACACATAATTGGTATCCCCCTCCACACAAACAATCGCTACTTTCAGGTGCACCCTAAACATAAGTCGGGCGTTTACTCACCAGGTGGGCGCACGAGGCTTTGCGCACAGTCAGACCTCAACCAACTGCAGCGGACATCTCATAAAGGACACCAGGTCCGAAAGAGTTAAAAATGTCGATACTTACGCGCCATACAATAGACGTGCAAACCCTGTAGGGAAAGTACCAGGTCGATCTAATGTACTCTTATGCGGGCAGACTCTCCTTGCAAATGCAGCAATCCCGGTTAGCTTCCTTGCAACCAAGGAAAGCTAAGCAGACATCCCGTCTTCCGTGCGGTCGGATCGATTAAGCTAGTTTGCTCAGGGCCCCTTGTGGTTCAGGCAGTTCTACACTTGTTGAAAGCACACGTTGTTGAACCGAAACCTTGGCTGGTGCGAAGTGACTGCAGGCACCACAACAGAGCCAACACAGCAGGATGGTGCCTGTCAATCCAGGCGCTACTATTACTAGCATGATGCTGGCTCTCCTGCTGCCCAAGCGAACGTAGCGGTTGCTGTTGTTGCATGCCAAAACCCCGCGAAGACGCTGGACTCTTCTGTCAAGAAATCATATTGCCGGCCTTACGGAAAGCAGTATGCTTATGCCTTCAAATGAAGTAACCCTTGGGGAAGGCTGCAACACATCAGAAACTTCACGTGGACCATGACCAATTTAGAGTAAGCAACGGCAGCCCAAATGATCGTAAATTATGAAATGAGTAGGCATTGAAGTGCGTATCTCGCGCACTGTTGCATCCAGTCCAGTAATTGAGGAACCTCAGGGCTACGAGCAACCATGTTTGGGACCAACCAATGGTGAGCACTCCTCCACTGGCTACCACCACTACCAAGTCCTGTGCTCCTTCACCATCGGCCTTGTGGCGCTCATCAGTCTTGTGAGACACACCATCTGCTCATGGACGATCCCAGGAGGTCTCCTGCAAACACAAGTAAATTGTCCTCAGTACCAACCCCCAGCTTGCTGCCAGCACCGTCCATTTGCATCTCAAGCACCAAAAGTGCGATTGCCAGCAGCGTGCTTGTCTGTCAGCAACGCGCTTGTATACCCGGATGGTGAGTGGCGTCAAGCCCAGCCTGTCTCTGTTTAACCTGCATGACCACATGAGAGCACCTCAGTGCAGAATGGATGACCCTCTTGTTGGGCCACAGTAGCTTTCACAGCCCATGCGACGGTATAGAATATGCCTACCCGAATGGACAGATGCAAAGTCGCCTTAACATCTCATAACTGTAAGTATTGCAGCTGTACTTGCCATCTCTGTGGGCAACTGCTTGCACAAACCTTGCCACTGCTAGGTACTCATGATCGCAGATGATCGAGGGTGACATAGATGTACAAAAAAGGCATCCAGCCAGGCCTAATCCATAAAGCAGTTGTATCCTGTTGTGCTCTATGAAGTATGCACAAATCTGCCCCACGGAAAAGGATCCCCACCTAGTCCCACTTGCTGCACAACAGCACGAGGCGCTTCCTGATGCACGCATGCATCTGATAGCATGGCCATTGACTCCGCAGCATTTAATAAGGTCCCAGAACCTTACCGGACACTTGGAGCCGATGGCCTTGGTTACCAATTTCCAAGCACCGTGCAACTGCTGTAGTAGGTACTGCAGCTTTGGCGTCTCGTATCCTGAAGTTTGACAAGTTAGCTTTGCAAGGAGCTCTAGCATGTTGCTCACTTACTTCAAAGTTGCAACAGATCACAGCACAATTAGTCGCACCCCACATTGTCCCACATCATTCAAGATCCACACGAGCAGAACACCATGTTCAATGCAGGACACAGTCGGTTTCTGTGGCTCGATACATAGGTTCTCTGTAAGCGCTTGTGGCTGGATGCATCAGTGCTTTACTTCTCATGCCATATTCGTCCAAGCACCTACATATCACCAACAAATTATATCCCCGCAGCAAAGGAGCACTCTGGAACATGCCATGTCTGGACATAGAGTACCATACGGTAAGTGTTGTTGGTGTTGCAACAGGGTAAGCCCCGACCCCCAAGTATATTACCTTTGTCGCCAAGTTGCCATAGTAGATATCACCAGAGCTCTTGTCCCACATTGCCTGCCAGCCCGGAGGAAGCCCTACTGATATGGCGGCCAAGTCCGGGCGCGTAGCGCTGTTCGTAGGGTACTTTGGCTTGGTCTCGCTTTCTGCCGCAGCGGCTGCTGCTGCAGCAACCTTTGCAGCTTTCTTGGCTGCCTTACGGGCTGCTTTCGCTTCTGCTGCTGTTTTTGCGGCTGCAGCATCTGCAGCACCATCCTCCCCAGTAGCCCCCTGCCCTCCTTCCCCTCCTAGCAGGCGAGCCCGCCAATCCCCAGCTAGCGGCACAAAATTGGGGTTATCTGAAGCCTCCCCGCTGACTAGCTGCTGCTGCTGCCACTCTGCAATCTCCTTCTCCCTCTTCTTGGTGAAGGCGTCTGGTTCAAATGCCTCTTCTTCCTCCCTCCTCCTGGCCTCCTCCTCTTCCTCCAAGTCTTTCCTAACTGCCTTCCACTTGCTGACAAGGGCTGACATCTTGCTGCTCTTTGGTACCTTCTTGCTGCCTGTGCCTGTGCCGCTCTTCTCCCTTGGCCGCTTCCGCTCTGTGCTGACGCCGCTGCTGCTGCTCCGCTGCTCGAGGGTATGTGCAGGATCCTCTGGAGGAAGCGGAGGTGCTTCCTCCTCTTGCACCTGTAGGTAGCCTAACCCAGGCAAGCCTGAAAACACCTGAGCATCCCCTCCTGCTGATCCAAGCACTGCTGCTGCTTCTGCTGCTGCTGGCTCAGCAAGCGCGACATGCCTCACAGGTGGTGCTGCATAGGACTTGCGCTTAACCACCATGGCAGCAGCAGAAGCAGCCGCAGCACCAGCACCAGACTCTGCCACTGGAGCGGCACCATAAACAGGTACTAGAGACTCCTCTAGCGGTAAGGGGGGAGGAAGCTCGTCAGGTAAAGGCGGCTGCTCTGGTACAGAAGGCTGCTGTACCTGCTGCTGCTGCTGCTGGTAAAAGTACTCATAGGACTGGTGTGCGGAATATGCTGAAGCCTGTTCTGCGTACTCTGGGTGCTGCTGCGGGCCATAGCCCTGCTCGAAGTAATGAGCATAGCCTGCGGGGTACCTCTCCAGAAAACGCTGCGCTGCTGCTGTATTGAAGCCATAATACGAGTCAGGCTGAGCCCATCCTGGAAGCTCCGAAGTATTAGCAAACATTCCATAAGACAGAGACCCAGTCGCTGCAGCTGCTTCTTGGTAAGGTTCTGCTGCTGCTGCTGCATGTTCTAATAGACCAGCTGCCTCTGTAAGGTCCACTGCTGCTGCTACTGGTCTTGCTACTGCTGCTGCTTGGTCTGTTCCTCCTGCTGCTGTCCCCCCTGATCCTGCAGCTGCTGCTTCTGCCTCCTCAGCCTTCGGCCTGACAGCAGCTGCACCCTTGACAGAGACTGGGCTGTCTATCTGCATATCCTCAGCAGCATCTTCTTCAACATGTCCATTGGGTTCCTCGTGCACCTCTCCTTCCTCAGTTGAGTCATCACTGCCTGATTTTGCACCGTCCTCCTCCTGACAAACATTGACAGGGTAAGGGAATAAGCAAACTTGACATGCGGCTCAGCTGCCTCCACAAATGACTCAATAAAATATCAGAGGCATGATCCCCTCGCCCCCAACCTCTCCTCCACGTCAAAAACATGCAGAATGCCCCCCCTCCCTCCCCCACCTCTTTTCATAATGGATAGTACTGCATCCAACAAGGCTTATAGGCATCTGACAAGGTCCGTTCAAGACTTTGGCCCTCAAACATACATGCAAGCCAATTGCTAAAGTACATCTACTTTGTGCCAGGATGAGAAATGACCAGACTGCTGCTAGAACAATTTGAGAGGCTGCTAGAATACTTTGAGCCTCCCAAATCGTAAGCCTGGCCAAATAACTTACCGTAGTATCCCCAGGTGCTGCTGCCACGTCCCCAGCTTCGCCAGCCACTTCTTGCTGCCCATCCCCCTGCTGCAGCTGCTCATCCCCTTCTCCAGCATGCTGGCCATTCTGCTGCTCACCCTGCTGTTGCTGCTGCTGCCCGTCCTGCCCTTGCTGATGTTGCTGAAGGCCTTGCCAAGCCTCCATTGCTAGCTGCAACTGACAGAACATGCTCCGTAACTGCTGCATCATGTATTGCTCAAAGACACTCCAGCTTACAGCCCTTCCAGCATCCCCTGCAGCCACTGCTGCCTGTTGCAAGCCTGCAAGTGCCTGCCACTGCTGCTGCAGCAGCTGCAGCTGGATGGCCATCTGGATCACACCAGGCACCAGCTGCAGCTGCTCCCCTATGGTGTTCTCCAGCTCGGACATTAATGTCATGAATACTGGCTGAACATCTGCTGCTGGAGCTGCTAAAGCATGCTGCATTGCAGATGGATGCTCTGGAGTCCCTGGCAAAGGCTCTGAAGGCACTCCCTCTGCTGCACCAGTTGCCACTGCTGCTGCTGTCGCTGCTGCAGGATGGACCGCTTTCTCCTCTGCTGCTTCTGCATGGCTGTGTCTTCTTGGGGAGGTGCTCTCTCCCTTTACAGGCTCTGCTACAGCACCTTTTGCAGCATGCTCGCTGCCTCCAGCCTTCCCCTCCTCCACCTCATGCTCATCAACTGCCATTTCCCCGGCTCCTGCTGTAGCTGCTGCTGCTGCTGCTGCTGGTTCTTCAGCGTTAGCTGCTGCTCCTTCAGGCTCCACAGGTACAAGCTGGTCCCCATCAAGGCCCTCAGGAGCATCCCAAAGGACTTCATTGGTTGTGGTGTTCCAATAATAGATGCTGCTGCTGCCTGTATCCAGCACCTTGTACCACTCTGGGGCCTGCAGAAGCCTCCCAAGGGTCCTCTGCTCAGGCGGGCCTGCCTCTGCTGCAGCTGTCTCTGTCTCAGCAGCTGCTCCAGCTGCTTTGGCTGGGTCTGTTGCAGCTGCTTGCCCAGTGGCTGCGTCTGTTGCAGCTGCTTGACCAGTAGCTGCATGCTCATCTGCTGTTGTTGCTGCTGCAGCTCCTGGGGAGGTGTCTGATGGAGGCTGCCCAATGGCCATAGCTGCTGGTGTGTCATCCATGCTGAGCAGGCCTTCAGAGTCCAGCTCTGACATGAATGCAGCCAACTGCAGACAGCAGGAAACCCAGGCTTAGAACTGAAGAATGAGAAGCCAAGAACGTGCTTTATCCTGGTAAAAGGCAGTGCCGCAGATTTTTGCAAGCTTGATGAATAGATTGGGCGAGCATACCTCGTCATCTAGCCCGTCGCCGCTTGGGAGGGCTTGTTTGCTGGTCAATTCTTGGCTCTTGGAAGCGCCCTGTTGCTTGGGGCTGGTAACATCGTCCCTGCTGCCATCTTCACTCGCTGATGCCTCGTCATCGCTGCGAATAGAAAAGAATCATGAGCTTCATTTGCTCTCAAATGACCGGAAGTCGGCATGTACCTCTCACAACCTATAATGGACATTTGAAGTACCAGCGGATCTGGACTACAATAAAGGAGGCATGATTGCTGCAGGGATTCTGGGAGCCAAAGGGAGCTTACCTGTACTGCAGCAGGCCTGCCAAGGGGTTGGCAGCTGCTCGTGGTGAGTCTACCAAAGGCTGCTCAGCAGGGCCTTCTTCGGTGTCTGCTTCTTGTTCGCCTACGCAAGCTCAGTATCGTTTAGAACACCGTGCAAAAGCATCACCACCCCGTGAGCAGTCAGGCACCTTGCTGCTTCAGAGGTGACTCGTCAAAGAACACGGTTGAGCGTCCTGGAGGTATTGCTTTGAGAGCAGCCGCAGCTGCTGCTCTGAGCTCCTTCTCAGAGGCCATGATGCTCTATTTGTGCTCAGCTGAAGCACTCGCCAATCGTCCTAGGACTGAACGTGAAAAGCAATGATGACTACACAGAGCTCCAGCACGTACTTTCGCAAGAGCGTATGAACATATACCTTCATAACTATGTGCAGCTGGAGCTAGAGGAATGAACCGCCTTTCTCACAGGTGCCACATGGGGTCCTGCTCCTTTAGCCAAGTACAGACCGTGCGTGCAACTCCTCTGGGTCTGGGCATGTCAGCACCCGGCCATGCCACGGGACCGTCCCCACCGCGGCCTCGTCCGTCTGTGCCTTCGTGTGTCCGGCAAATCTTCGAGGTTACGAATGGCCCTCGAGTCGGGTGCCCCTGGCTTTGACAATGCGAATTGGATGGAGAGTTTAACCTTGCGTATGAAACTCCAGAACGCGTGGTAGATGCAATGGCATTAGTCTCTAGCCATGTTCTCTGTGATCTCTGAGGGGTTGACGGTGCTGTCTACATTTCGAATGGTCGCAGAGCTGAACTCGATAGCGAAACATAAGAAGCATAGTATTCATCCTGTAGCTGCTAATTTGCACTAACGTATCATCAAAAACCCAGCAATACCAAGAGTGCCTTGACGTTTCGTCTCTTACTGCCGTGTGGCAGTGCATTCAGGTTAGCACAATCGGACAGCTCAAAGCCATATGCATCGATTAAGGCATCACAGTCTGATTAAATAAGGCGTTCTTGATGCAGATGTATGGCCTGGATACCTTCAGAAAAGCAGCCAGTACACTGTCCAGGTCCGTGCTTTATGGCAAGAATGACGGAGAGGTCCATGAAGAAAGGGCAGGGCTGAGAGTGGTAGAGAGCCCTGTGAGTGGGTCCACCCTAGTCATCGCGGACCCTGGACGGCTACAAGCAGTTAAGGACCCGATCACAGGCACTGTGCTGTCCATCAGCAGCGCACATGCCAATGTTACTGCACCTCTGCAGAAGCAGCCCCAAGTACACAGCAGAAAGTTCTACCTGCAAAGAGATGTTGAAATAACTATCCAGCAGCTGCGTGGCACTAACAAGGTCAACAGGCACACAAATGAGAAGATGGGAACTTCTGGGACACCTACTGGGCTTGATGCGTCACTGGTGACACGCAGCTGAGAGACACTTGCTCCTTCTTAGATGTACAGTTGTTCATATTTTTGTCTGACAGCGGGCTAAACAATGTGAGTCGCCTAAATGATATTTAATTGTTGGTTTAGCACCGACATGATGATGTCCTGAGTGTGTGGCAGGTTCCTAGATGGTCCCATTCCGTGCAGAGGGGGCGCTCAACCCTCCTGCGTTCCTGGCAGTCTAGAGTAAAATGGTTTCTGTGACATGATGAGGCATGGGTGGAGCTGCAGTGAATTGGAGCACTGTGCTAAGCCTTTTAATACGCTTGACAGCCCCCTACTGATGAAGGCAGTCATATAAACGATTGTTCAATGTCATTTGCAACAGCAGCTGAAGCCAACAGACTCGCAAACCTGCTAATCTTGCGAGGTCATGTTGACGTCTGCAATGGCATCGCCCAAGGGTTTGCAGTGAACTGACTTTGTCGCTGTGAGTACGCTATGCAGAGGAATCGCGCTGACTGGGGAACGTGTTCATACAACTGTATTGGATAGCTTCCACCGATGGCTGCAAACCCTTGTTTCAAAAACATGGGATCCAGGCCTGGGACCACTTTACAATTCCACAGTGCTTCACTGTGTGCATAAGTACATAAACAAAAGCTGGCATTCATCCTCCATTCAAACTTGCATCCAGAGCAGTGCAGCAATGATAAGCTGTCCCAGTTTCGTACCACGACCCATGCCAAGGTACACAAGGCATCTTCCAGTCCAGTCACTGTGAGGTAACCGCTATGCACTGCTTGGTACAGGAAGAGTAAGCAAATTTCTATAGTTACAAGCACTGAAGCAATTAATCAGTGAAGCAATGGATAAAATAGAGGAGTCAGGCTGCTCCAGTGGGACAAAGCACGGCACTATCCCCAGTAACTTCAGGTCAGGCTGCCAGATGTCACAGGCCACATTTTAGGCATCTGCTGCATCAGGCTTTGAGGGCATCTACCTAGGCCCAAGGCTAGTGGTGCCATCCATCATTCCTCAATCGCTGGCAAAGATCCTAGCATGAGACTATCCTCAAGAGCCGCACATGCCCCATGGACCTTCAGCTTCTTTGCTGGCATGTCCTGCACCCTGGTTGCACACTCTGAATACAAGCTGTCTCTGCTGGTGTTTGCTGCTGAGCAGCGCCCTCTCTTCAAGCCTGCATGCCCCGGTGCTGTCAAGTTCACCATCCTGAACTGGGCATCTGGAGCGTTGATCTCTGGGCACAAATTGTCCAGAAGGTGCTCCAGGAACTCGTAGCTAGGGCGGGCAGTAGGTGTCAAGCCTCTGAGGTACTCGTGCCAGCTGACAATGAAGCCAGGTATCCGCCCCTGCAAGTGAAACACAGATCTTTGCTTATGTGGTCCAGGAGCAGGCTGAAAGATTCTGCAGAAGTCTGTGCTTCAAATAGCACCCTAAAAGTGCAGCTGCAGCAAGCTGCCAAGCACTTTGTGGTGGCCTAGCAGCTGCAGATATATGCTCAGAATCCACCTGCAGCTACAGGGGGACTCATGGGTCGAAGCTGCCAAGCACTTTGTGATGGACCAGCAGCTGCAGACAAGACCTTGAATGAAGAGGGTTTCTGCGCATGCATTGGACCTCTGCTTTGACATGGTTCTTCTACGAGAAGCTGTAACCTTACCTGCTCCTGCAAGTCCCGCCATATGGCTTCTTTCTTGCTGGCCATGTCTTGCAGCTGCACTTCACTGAAGGTTGAGCCAGAGGGGTCATCTGGGGCAAGCAGCCATGGCAGGTCATCTAGTGCCATCTCCAGCAGCACATAGCCAAGGGACTCCAGGTCATCCCTTGGGAACTGCTCATACCCCTGCAAGGCTTGGATGGATGCGTAGTCAGGGGTCCCACAGAAGCCATGTGAAGCTTTGGCTTGAGCACCTGCATGGAAGGTAGCAGCTCAATTACACAAACATATCATCCCTGCACCACATTGCGCATACGCAAGGTGATGCAGTGCTGCTTGAAAGCCTGCACAGGAACACAGCATGCCATCCCTTGTGCATGGCCAAGGCCGCTTACCTGCAGCTTTGAAGCACTTGGCAAAGCCCATGTCCAGGACGTAGACTGGCTGGTAGGGGGGGCTTGAGGCGTTGGACCCTGAGCAGGAGCTGGTGGAGCTTGGCAAGCAGAAGTTGGTGCTCTTCACATCACGATGCACAATTCCCAGGTCGTGCATCACCTTGAGGTCATGCAGCATTGCTTTGCCATGTTGGGCCAGCAGCCTGAAGTCCTTCTTGTAGACACGGTGGGCAGCCTGCCTCCCAATGGTGGCACCCAAGAGCTCCATGGACAAGTATGAGCAGACATGGGCCTTCACATAAGGAGAAGTGGCTGGGATGCTACACCGTCCTGCAGGATACCGAAAGGTGCTTAGTGACTGTGTTGGCAAGTGCTCCCTGCAGATATTTGTTTAGGCTTGGGATTCTGCATGTCCTGGCAATATACATAAGGTAATGCTCACTTTGTTCAATGGAGGAATTGTCCAACATGGCCAAGATGTGCAGGACGCAAAGTGGGCTTTTACGTATGAGCAGACATGGCTGGGATGCTGCAGCGTCCTGTGCAGGAGACAGGAAGGTGCTCCATTACTGTGTTGCAATCTACTCCCTGCAGTGCAAAAGTGGGGCTGATACATGGTACTTCTCACTTGCAGAAATTGCCCAACATGGCCAAGATGTGCAGGAAGGCAAATTGGCTTCTACCAGTCTTCTATCACAGGACTCTTACCATGCTCAAGGACATATGGTACTCCTTGGTGAGGGCGCTTGCTAATCCCCTTAGTAGCTCCAAGCTTTTCGTACACAGACCACTCTCCCAATGTGGCTGCTTGCAGTGTGTATTTGCTGCCACCTTTGAGCCACTCTGAAGGGCGCTGCCCATTCTTGTCAATGTCGAACTCGTGAATCAGCTTCAAAGCGACCTGCATGGAGCATCCATGGTTACAGCAACCCTGCAACCAATCCTTTGCAGATGCATCCTTCATACACTGCCGAGACATTACTTTGCTATCGCTGCTTCTATGGGAAGCGCACCTTTTGATTACTGCCAGCAATGCTGCATCGATACACTTCTCCATAAGCCCCGTCACTGATGAGGCCTTCAACCTGGTAATTGTGGGAGGTTGTTGAGGTTGCTGGTGCCAGATGGGAGGTACCTCCTCTATGAGATGCTGGATCTTTTAGGCATTTGGTCTGGTGAGCTGATGAAGTTTACCTGGTAAACGTGCTTAGCACCAGTCACCACTGTGGAGTTTGGGCACAGCTGAGGCTGCTGACAATTTGCAGAGGCTGCATGCTGCTGCTGGCTTGCTCCCATGGTCCGTTACAGGGCGGGAACAGCGCACTACGAGGATCCCAGGGCCACTAAGGGACGGCCTGGGGGTGAAGCCGAGGACAGGCGTTCAACAGCCGTGTTCAACTTCTATCAATAGGTTATATTAGACCTTTCAAGTGCGTGTTGTCTTGTCCACTGGCTGTGAACTTTGCTGGTGGTTAGACGTTTGCTGCCTGCTGCAGGTGTGAAGTTGATGGCTTATGACCGGTAGCGGGTAGGGACAATCCGAGTCGCGACGGTAGTGGCAAGAGAAGCAAGACACAAGAATAGTACGGGTTCGACGATGCAGCTGCTCTTTGCAACGCGTTGCTGTCCTGGGTAACTCCTCGTCAACGGTAATAACTTCTCACTAGAGTGACTGGTGGGTGGGGTGTCCTATCGCTTGACCGCTGCCTTGACCTGTTTAACCTGCTGACCTATATTTCATGATGTGCTTACCTAACTAGCACATTGATCCTCAAGCTACTACACCGTTGTCTGCGATGCAGTGCAGTGCTGCCAGACACCGTTGATAGTGAGTTCGCCGACCATCCGGGTTGAGTCGAGTGGAACTTTTGTCACAACCATAAATCGTCTTTGTCCCTTTTACCAGCAGACTTTTGAGTAGCCATACTGCTACGGTACAGGCCAGAGGGTTCGTGGAGCCCTTATGGTGCAACCCTAAGGCAGCGGACTGCAGCACGCTCCAGGCCCGTTGATGGGGAGATCCGAAGCTTTCATTTGCCAGTTTCCTTAGGTGCGTATGGAGAAAGATCGTGATCTGCAGAACAAGCTCTTGCATAGTAGACATCGTAGCCAAGTTCTGCAGAGACAAGCTCGTCAACTTGTCAGGATGCAGTGCTGCAAAGGGCATGCAAGTATCTGGTGCCATTCTAGCCTCCTGCATGAAAGAAAAGTTTCAGGCATGCTTTCACAGCCACACAAGGCTGCTTAATCACACTTCTTCTGATTGGTGAACATGCTGCAGGTCCTCCCTACTGTGTTCTGCAGCTGCAGCCAGATTGCAATCTGACTGGACCAGTACCTCCGAGCCTCAGCATGTCAGTTGTTTCTGAGAGACTGGATCTGCCCGCAGCAGATGGTTCTGAGCTTATGTATGATGTCATTGAGGAGACAAGCTCAGGCAGCCTTGAGGCGACAAGCTCAGGCAGCCTCGAAGCGACAAACTCATCAGGCAGCCCAACGACATCCAAGCCAAGCAGCCCATGCCCAACTCAACCCAACCCAAGCAGCCCAACTGAAGATGGGCATGGCCATGCTACCAGCAGGATTGACAGCTACTATGCAGACGTCTTTGTGCCAGGCTTCATCATAGATGACCGTTATGAGATCCTTTCCACATTGGGCTCAGGGTCTTTTGCCACTGTCTTTCAGTGCATGGACCTAAAAACAGATAGGTGTGAGCTGGTAAGTGCTGCAAACCTTCCAATCATGCCTGCTATCCATGTGTAGCATGTTTACAGATGCAGAAGCTGATACTGCTTGCTTTACAGGTTGCTGTGAAGATTGTCTACCTTGGTAAAGATACAGATGAAGATGGCAACATGCCAAGGATTTCCGATCACCCGCTAGCATACGAAGTCAAGATGTATAAGAAGCTTGGTGCCATTGAGGACTCAGAAGATAAGAAGCTGGAAGGTATTCCAACAGTACGCTACTACAGTAAGCACAACTCTGGGAACAAGGGACTGCAGTTCTCTTTGGGACACCAGCTGGCATGCAGCCTGAATTGCACATGTGCACCTCCTGGTGATTGGTGTTCTCCTTCTGGTTGGCGGCAGTGTGCTCCTGCCAGGTTGAAAACTGTCTGCAACCCTTTCCCATAACACTCACCAAGTTCTATACTTGTTCCTGCAGACAAACACTACAACGTGCTACCAGCTGGACAACCAGCCAACAGTAGGAGACAGCATTGCTGCTCGTACCTTGCAATGCAGCTACTTGGGAAGGCAGTGGGGCAGATGGCTTGGGAGGGAGTGTACAGGGATGATGTGCAGAGACTTGCTAAGGACGGCATCGCCATGCTTAATGTAAGTTTGCTGCTGGTCGACTGGTCTGCTTGTTTGCTCATTGTGCATACGCAAAGCTACTGTCTTTCTCACACCTGTCGAGAAAGTGTCAGCATCTCTCTGTGTCATCCAATCCAGTTTAATAAACTTCCATTCTGCTCCTGCAGGCATTGAAGTCGATCCATGACCAAGGCCTTGTCCACTCTGATGTGAAGACCTGGAACTTCTGCCAGCCTCTTTACAATGACAATGGGCAGATCTATACATATAACTCCAAACTGTCCCTCATCTATGTGGTGGATCTGGGTTTCACGTATGAGCTACAGGAACTCCTGGGTGAGTGTTTCAGAGTCAACTGTGAATCTTGTGCCAAACAGTTCATAGGCATTTGTTGTTATGCTCCAGCTTACTAATGCTCTACTTTATCTATGCCTAAGACAACCCCTGTTCTGTTCCACCTCGCTGTTCTTTGTGACAGCTTGAGGTGCGGTGCTCATGGCACTTTTTGCTATGGCTTATCATGATTTGTGATGCTACCTGTGCACACACCGCCCTGAGCAATGAGGTGCTGGTGCTGTTCCCTCCCCACTGACCGAGCATAAAGCAGCTCTCGAACGTCACAACCGGAAGGGCAGACCCAGCAAGCCAATCCTCCTGTTTCTCACACGCAGGTGAATCTGATGTTGAAGGTGTTGACAAAGAAGGCTTCTTTGGCACTCCTGACTATGCATCAGTGCGCGCTTTGCGTGGCCACTTTCGGACTCCCCGTGATGATATTGAGAGCCTGGCTTGCTGTCTGGTGGAAATGGCGCTAGGCAAGCTGCCCTGGAAACTCACCAACTCCAAGGAATGTGCAGAAGGCTGGTCAGAAGAGCGCCTGCAAGAGATGGCAGACCAGAAGGCACACTACTGGGACAAGCACATTCAAGAGGTATGTATCGTGATTTTTGTCAGCTGGGCTACGTAGGATCCCTGTGAGCACTTTGGTAGCAAGCACAGACTTGATGTTAGTCCAGATGCTGGTTGCTATGAACATCTGTAGGGTAAAGCATCCCACGCGCTGTCGTTCCTTTTATCAGCAAAGTGCAGTGTATCTGCTGCATCTATGTCAGACGCTAGCAGATGCATGCAGGGAAGTGAGGCATTCTTTGTAAGGGGCTGTGTTGACTATGCACTTGTTAGGATCTGTCTCAGGAGCCACATAACCGCTTGGTTTGATTCAATACACATCTTCCTGAATTGTGTATCTGTGTTTTCATGCAGGGTACCATCCCCTCCTTCATTGGCAAATTCTACCACTACATCTCCAAAGTTGGGCCCAAAGACCCCCTCAACTACAAGAAGTTACGCAGCTTCCTGTATCAGGCTGCAGCTGGAGATGATGCTATCAGTCAGGACGATTTGGAGGCCTGCAGCAGCCAGCACAGCTTACACAGCAAAGAGAGCAACAGAAAGAGCATCAATGAGCAGCAGCCTGGTACTGAGAAGAAACGCAGCAGGGAGGAAGATGAGGTGTTGCAAAGCCAGGTTTTGGAAAGCAAGAAGATCAAACTGGATCCTGCTCCAGGTCATCACGTCGCACTACTTGAGTCCCAGCCAGAAGAGTGACCCCAAGAAAGGAAGCTGTTGATCTTCGCCTCCTGCAGCTACATGGTTCTGCCTCCCGTTTCTATCGATGCAAAAAGGAGCACGCTAACAGGGTAATAGGCTCCAGTGAATGAAAGCAAAACTGCTAATTGACCAGCCTGATTCCTGGAGCTGCACAATTAGCTGCCAGGCAATGTAGCGTGCAACGGGGTGTTGTGGAGAGAATACAAATAAACTGCTTGCTGTGGGTGCTAAAGCTATGCCTAAGAGGGCTCCTTTTGCCAAGAAGTTTAAGGTCTTGCAGCCATTCTTTCTTACTGCAATCAATCTTAATTGGGTTCTGGGGTTCATGTCTGTCATTTATTTGGTTACTTGAGCATCTAGACCCTTTCTGTCCTTGGGTGCTACCAACAGTTTATTTGAGTTACCAGGTGTAGCACAGGTCAGCTTTGCTATACTCTCTATTGGCTTGTCCTGGGCAGAGCTGCTATTCAATCGCAGGCCACACAAGCAAAGGTAGCAGCGATAACAATTTGCAGCTGTAACTCCAACCGGGTGCTATCTGCCAATTGCTGGCTTGTCCCTTAGGTGGATGCATGTTACTACCAGTACAGCAATGCGGATCTTGATACCTGTAAGAGGCAAGTACAGCCGCTGGAAGGTAAAAGACTGTCCTGCAGGTCCGCGCAGCACCCTCCCGAGCCATACATGACGTGTTGAAGCCAGGCTAAATGCATCAGAGGGCCCTGTAAACTTTTTATTGGGACATGTGGTCTTGCCCATGGGAAAAGATAGTAATCACAGGCAGTATCGTACACTAGAACCATTCACTTGCTTGCCAGCCTCATTCAGAGCGGGAGCCGTGGCTCAAATATGCAGACACATAAAGTTGTATGCAGCAGCTAGCAGCCCCCTCCTACAGCCGTACATTTAGGGTACTCCAAGTATGTTCTAGGTTTATACACCTAGCTGCTGCTGCAGAGCTTTAAGTCCAACCTCATCACCATTCTCTCTTTAAACATAGTACATGTAGGAGGCCAGTCCAGCAACAAGGCGGCGTGCATGCATAGAGCTAAGGCAAGCCAGTTGCCTCTGTGCACGCCCCAGCTGCAGACAGTGACACCAGCACAAACATCACACTAGCTAGAATCTCCCGTGATTGCCATCAAGGCTACACCAATCGAAGCGCATTCAGCCCTTGCATAGCTCCATTGGCAGAATCATTGCTTGGTCAGCAATGCAGTTGCCAATAATGACAAACAGACTCCTCGTATGTGTAAGGGACAGTTCTGACAATGCAAACCAAAAGGCCCCACAAAAGCAGTGGCAAGTCAACAAACACCACAAACACACCCCTTGAGTTATTATTCACGAGTGCAGCAGGGATTGACATCAGCAAACACAGCTTTCTGCCAACCTACTCTGGACAGGCATACTTGATGCCGATAAAATGTTATGCTCATGACAATGACAGCAAAATGCTTGCAGCCCCAAGGTATCAAATCTGAGCAACAGCTTGCTGCCACAGCGGTTCCTGTGCAAGCACCTGTGGCTGGCGCAATCAAAAAGGCTACACAGCAAAAGTGTCCCCTTGTCCAAATGTGATGCGTTTGTCATTTGCCGTTTATTGGGTCTATTCTGGGGATTGAACGGTCATCAGCACTTATTGGTCATTCCTCCTGCACGTCATGTACGAAATCTTCAAAAACCTAAAAGCGGGATCACCGCTCTTAATCTGCTCAGGCACAAAGCACTCATCGCCTGGAAGCTGACAGAAAACCTGCTGCCCAACCGCAGGGTCTCCTTTTCCAGGCATATGGATCCCGATGCTGTACAGCCTTGTCCGCCCCTGCTGCTGCTGCTGACTACTGTCTCCAGCTGCTACGTCCCTCTCACCAGCAGTAGCAGCAGCATAAGTATTACCAGTCCCAGGTTCAGCAGCTAAACCTCCTGCCAAACTGCCGCTGCTGCTTCCACCACTTTCTCTAGTCCCGCTAAGACCACCGCTACCAGCAGCACTGTTGCTAGTTCCAGCAGCAAAGGGTGGCGAAGCAGCCCTCGGCCTCTTTTTCACTACATTGCTAGAATGCTGGAAGTGCACTTGAAACACCTCACCGTCTACTTCCACCCACAAGTTCAACTTATGACGTCCTACATTGCATAAGTTGTAGTTCCTAGCACTAGCCCCCCCTGCTCCTCTGCCACTGCTGTAGGTTGGAGTTACACCCCAGTACTCTGCCTGCTGCTGCACATCAGAAGGAGGTCCAAAGATGTTCTGAGGTAAGATGCTGGCCACACGTGCTAGGAGATCCCTCCCAGCCAGGAGGTCATTCCGAGGCTGTGCAGATGCCTGGAATGCTTCTGCCACATCTAGTACCCCAGGCCCTCCTCCTGCTTCCCCCGATGCCTCCCCACTTGCCCCTCTGTCCAGGAACCCTCTTGCTCCTGCTGCCCCTGCCAAGCCTCCATGCACCCCTCCTGCTCCTGCTGCCCCTGCCACCCCTTCTGTGCCCGCTACTGCTGCTGCTGCTGCTGCTGCTGCTGCTTGTGCACCAGCCCAAAACACAGACTCACCCCCAAACACTGCCTGAGTCATACCCTGGTACCCTGCTCTGACTGTTGCTGCTGCTCCTGCTGCTGGAGGTTGTCCCATGCCTGCCATGTAAGGATACCCTCCCAGCACAAAGTCAGCACCTGCCTCTGCTCCTCCCTGCCCTCCCCCACCGCCTCCTGCACCTGCTGCCAATGACCCCACCAGCAGCTCGTGCCTTGCTGCTTCACTGCCTGTACGAGCTGCTGGTGCTGGCATTGCCCCTCCTCCACCTATTGCTGCTGTGGGCATGTTGCCACCAGCAGCCTGAAAAGCGCTCATGCCAGGCCAACCTGTCATAACTCCTCCTCCTCCTGCTGCTGCTGCTGCTGCTCCTTCAAAGGCAGCACCAGTAAAGAAGGGAGTGGAGGCATACCCACTGCCACCTACCCTTGCTTGTGCTGCTGCTTCCAATGAAGCAGCAGCAGCAGCAGCCGAAGACTGGTTAAGACCAGGCACGTAATCAGCCCCCGCTCCACCTGCTATTCCAGCACCCAATTGTGCCGCATTAGCAGCAGCAATAGAGGAGCTTGAAGCCTGCCCTCCAGCAGCTGTGCCTGGCCCTACGGATGCTTCCCCTGCTGCTGCTGTGGCTGCTTCAGCGGGAAGCAAACCAACCTGGCCAGACCCACTGCGAGCCCCTGCACCACCAGCTGCTGCTAAGGAAGCAAGAGCTGCACCAACAGACAGCTGGGGGGTCAATGCCTCCTTCACAATCTTGAGCAGGTAGTTTGCTATGTCGTCACCGTGTGCAGCAGGGATGTTGATCCTAGGAGGAGACCTCCTCAGTTGGTCAAAGATCCGTAAACCTTGCTGTTCTAGCTCGGATGTGTGAGCTGATGGGAGGGCAGCAGGCAAAGGCTGTCCTAGCTGCTGAAGCTGGATCTGTAGCTCAAAGAAGACTGCATCATCATTTGCTGCTCGGCGGAGTTCATCGAAGGTGCTTCTTGGGAGGCCTTGCTGGAGGGAGTTCAGCAGTTCACTTGCTTGCAATGTAGCACCTGCAGTGCCATGGGTGCTTGCTTCTTGCTGGGCTTCTGGGTTCCGTGGCTGCGGGCTCAAGACGGAGCCGGGGGCTATTGGCCGAAGGGGGCTGCTGGGGGCAGGCTGGTCCATAAGTGATTGTCTTGTTGAGTGCTGTTGCTCCTTGCATGTAGATCATAAATATCACTGCAGAGAAGCAAAGTAATGTTTCTAGTTTAGCACGACTGTTTAATTCTTTAAGATTTTCCCCCAAAATGGAAGGGTGCTGGTCAATTCAGCGTGTGTTGCATGTTTAGGCACCCTCATACTCTGGGACTGGTGGACTAGCGATATCAGATAGATAGATGGGCTGCAGGGGATGCAATGGGCCTGATCATACAACTGATGGTTGTGCATTCTCATATAAGTCCACAATGGTTGTGCATGTGTAAATAGCGTTGCAGCTGCTTGCATTTCATGGCCTTCAAGCGAGGAGCACAAGAGGGCCATGCCTGAACCAGCTGGCAGCCGCTAGCAAGGTAGGCAGTACTGCTGATCTGGCGGTAACGCAGGGCTGTGCTCTTTTCAGGTCCAATATCACGCTACGACTATTAAGGCCTGCACCTAGGCATGTCTGGCTTCAATACTCACAAGGATTCTTGCTCGCAACTTTCAGGCGGAAGGATCCATCAACGATGACAGCTTCTCTCCTTATATACATGTAAGCTGCCTCCAAGAGAGACAGCTTAGATGTATATGCCGTTGATGGATGCCTGAATCTATGGTTTTATCTAAGCCTGCATAATTGGCGTGCACACAGGCACGCGATTATGCAGCCGCACAGCCCATGCAAGGATAGGTAGGCCGTCCATAAGACTGCTAACAGCTCCGCCGTCTCTGGGCACTGCCGGGCGTACAATAATTTAACACGAAGACTGATGTCCCTATCTCTTTCCGCCGTCTTTTTCTTGCAGCACTTCATGTCCGTGAGGAGTCCGTGCAGTCAGCCCACGCCTGGTCCGACTCACCCCGGGCGTCTAATTGTGCGGGAAGAGGATCAAGGAAGGATGCTAAGAAGCTAAGAAGCTTGAGACAACGTATGTGTAACATGATGTCTATACATTACCCGAGGGTGCTGCCACTGCTCGAGCTGGGCACAACCGCTGGTCAGTTTAAAGATGTCAAGGCAGAAAGTAGCAGACAAGTGCATGAAGCAGCAGCACATGCTGAGCGCTCCAGCAGCACATGATACAACAAACCAGCAGGCAAAACGTTACAACCCTTATCCACAGCGTCAGGCAGACCATGACCACCGTATGGCCACTCACTCAGTAGGGAGCCCTGTCACAACATAACCCGAGTTTGCCCAGCCTACATAGGGTCAACAATAACTGCTCACAACGCACATTCAACAGGTAAGCATATACACCATTTTCAATACTCTTGCAAGTGCTGCTGAACACATGTAAGGACAGGTCCCTGTCAGCAGGTCTCATTAGCTGCACCTATCACATTTCATGATATGCCATAGCAAAAGGTGCCATAGGCCCCGCACCTCAAGCGGGGTGCGGGGCCTATGGCACAAAGAACAGCGAGGTGGAACAGAATACGGGTTATCTTCAACATGTATGACAACATATGCCTAGACATGCGGTCCAGCAGCTAGGTCAAACATCACCCAAGCTGCACCTACCAGGCAGCCTGTGTGTCCACCTAGCCACACATGCTCGCATCAGCCAGAAGCACAGCAACTTCACAACCTCACACCATGCAACTCACAGGTACACTGGTGCGTCAGGTTGACAACCCTCTCACTCAGCTAACCAGAAGCAACCAGACCATGCAAAATCAGTACAACCAATACTTATATGGGACGGATCTGCAGGAGTCACCAGCACAACAGACGAGCAAAGTACACTGTCTCCACTGCATGTGTATCATCACAGAATTGCTGAAGCAGAGGCTGCTACCGGTACATCCCACAGTATCATCATTTAGCAGACTATGCAAAAATTCCAGCAAACATGTGTCCTTTGAAATCTTGCAAGATGAAAATTAGACTCAAATCAACTCAAACTCAATGTTCTGACTTGCTACACTATGCAGCCTGGCCAGTGACAACATGGACACACTTTTCCCCCTTACACACAACTGGAAACACGAGGACTTTGTGTCGCCTCTGTGTTTTGCTTCCTTTCCTAGACCGGAAGCAGCCAACTTTACATGGAAGGCAAGCCACAGACACTTTTATCCTGTGGCAAAGAGAACAACCAAAGGAGGCTTCCCACGCCCCACAGTCCTTGCAGGACAGCTCCATACATTGCCTTCCTCCCTTGGTCAATCAGTCCCCCATCTAAGCACTGTTGTTACAAGCAACCCTTGACCCATGACACCCACCAGTGAAACTGGAACCCCAAAGTGATTTTGTCTCCTGTTTTGATTCAAGCACCTAGATGTCAGGCCTCTCAGAATGATCCAAGTATGGCACCTCTGACACGCAATTGCATAAGATGGTAAAGGACAGAAGTACAAGCAGACTGAGGGCTTTGATTGGTCAAATGATGCGCAGACAGGCCCACTGAAAACATCCAAGCCTGATGTTGCCAACATCAGCATCAGCAGACGTCCTGCTATTTCCAAAGGGAAACCAGTGCCTAATGACCATTAGTGAACCCATTGATGCATTTATTCTACATTCTACCTTGGGAGTCTCATGCAGTCACATCTTCATGCACTGGACCGACAGCTTGACTCAGCAGGCATCACAGCAGTGAGGCTGCTCAACATGTAACACTTGAGCACTGGGCAGCAGAAACTGGTCGCTACCATTGTTCCAGCTCCATCAATCCAGGCAACAGACCATGACCTAACCCATGGTCACCTGGTCATTGCATTGTGTATCTGCGTTTATTGGACACAGACCACTGTCCACAGTTCTCCCGGCCTCGCCCTCCACAGTGTATTGTGCTGTCCCACACCTTGCCCTGCCATGTGCTCAAAACACTGCCCTCGGGTCCTCTGTCGGCTTTTAATGGCTCCATGACTCAAAGTAGTGGGGTGCCAATGCAAGCAGCAGCACTTACAAGGAGCAAAGTGAAATCCCAATGGTACGCTCACAGGAACCGTGTCGCAAAACCCACTATCCAATTCAAAACCCAACGTTGGTGGCCAAGTGTTTGTCAAGTTATCCCCTATCAACAGTAGTGTTTATGAGGACCCTCTCAGGCTATGAAAAACAGCCTCCGTTCTCAATTGGGCCTAAGCTTTTTGGCTTGGGCCGGCTTATGAAAAGACATTGCACTTGTTGCATGCATTGCCGTGCAGGCCTTGACACGCCTGGAAGGAGAGGATCAGGGCAAGTTAAACTCCGAAGTATACAAAGGGTTCACTGGTCAAAGCCTCAATTACTACTACTGACTGCAACGCAGGAGGGGGTCCCTCCCAACCAAGCATATTTGACACACAGAACAACTTCATCTCCATGCAGAACCTGAAGACAGAAGGGCTTGGATCACTCCCAACAGCATCTACACGCCCAAGCAGGAACATATTAGAAGGACTTGAACCAAGTGCTGTAAGGGACTCCCAGAGTCCTCAAGTGCACCTTCCCTACTTGGTCCCGTTCCAGCTCTCTCAGCACTGCTACTAGTGTCCTAGCACAACAAAACCAGTAGACAGAGGCAGATGTATGCTCTTGTGCCCACAACACTGTTTAACCATCCACATCACAGCTTTATAAGATAATGCAAAATTTGTAAACACCTGCATGCACATCTCAAGTAGTAAGATGTTCGTGTTATGAAGAAAAGGCTTAGCAGCACTGCACTGTAAATGGCATGCACTTGCTGCTCTGTAAAAGACACCGACCTGCAGCCAGCCAGCCACACTGAAAGCCCCGCATGCAATGGTACAAATGTGTCCTGCAGCCCTTGATGCTAGAGCAGCATCACCATAGACAACATGCCCATGCACAACTTCATTGAGGGCTGCCAATGCTTTGCTGGACAAGCATGCATAGCAAGATCACATTCTCAGCCTGGGAGGAAAGCAACCACCTAGCCGGCGACTAACAAACCAAACACAGTAAAGCATTCAAGATGTGGCAACCGTGGAAGGGCTCCTTGACCAGCAACAGGCCCATCGCCTTCATTATCCCTTTTACCCTAGCAGAACTCAACATCTCCTCAATGTGTATCCAAAGCCTAAAAACAGTTGTATGCATCAATTAAACTCCTGTAAGTTGTGTACAGCTTTCTAGTTTCCGCCAACAGCCACCCCACAGCTGCGATATGAGCCAGACATGGTTTTGGGACAGCTCAGAAACAAGCGCCGCTCCATGCACCACAGACCCCAATTTACTGCTACTGATGAGGGCACAAGGGAATTGATGCTCCCTTCACATGACAAACAACTCGAAATGACTCATCTGCCTTCTGCATGAACCCATCCCCTCTAGCTCTGCTGCAAATTGATACAAAGTGCTCCAACAGCATGCAGACCCATCAAAGAGAGAGAGAGAGAGAGAGAGAGAGAGAGAGAGAGGGGGGAGAGAGAGAGCTACGCAAGGAGGGGCGCGAGGTGCCCTCCCGCGTAAGATTAAGGGTGGGGCCCATTTGTGTAAGGATTAGACTGGGCCAGCCTACCATAGGATAGGTACATCCGTGGGTGGGCTTCCGCCTTGCAGACCCATCAATAAAAAACATTGGCTACAGCTGACACATGTGAAGCTCAAAAAGCATGTGCTCTGCTCAAGAAGTAGGGTATCGGCCACGGCTTTTGGCATCGTGATCTTGAAGAAACTCAGCCCATACTCTGCATCTGCAGTTGCCACTGAAGCACATAGCTTGAGTCCGAAGCCACCGCAAGGATCTTCCTTTTCATTTCTTAGTAAAACGTGTCAATGCATTGTATTGCCTTGGCATCAGAGGTCTGCTGGTAAAACATGCCAATGCATTGTACTGCCTTGGCTGCAAGGGTCTGCTAATAGAACATCTCAATGCATTGTAATGCCTTGGCATCAAAGGTCTGCTGGTAAAGCATGTCAATGCATTCGGTGTTGCCTTGGCAGCAAGGGTCTGCTGGTAGAACATGTCAATGCATTGTAGTGCCTTGGCATCAAGGTCTGCTGGTAAAGCATGTCGATGCACTGCCTTGGCAGCAAGGGTCTGCTGGTAGACCATGTCAATGCATTGTAATGCCTTGGCATCAAAGATCTGCTGGCAAAGCATGTCGATGCATTGTACTGCCTTGGCAGCAAGGGTCTGCTGGTAGAACATGTCAATGCATTGTACTGCCTTGGCATCAAAGATCTGCTGGTGCGCTCAACACCGCAGAGAGCCACAAACGCTTGTGCAGAGTCTTCCGCCGGCAACATGGCCTGAGCGAACATCCTTACTCCTAACTCAAAAGGACTTGCAACCAACCATGGCTCCGTCTGACAGTGTTCACTCAATCAGTCAATCAGTAAAATGCAAAACTAGCTATGCCAATGGCCGGCAAACAAACCCAGGCCACCAACACAAGGCTCCTGACAAAATCATGAAGCCTCCATTCGAGATGTTACCACATACAATGCTGGCATAGCACAGAGGATGCCAACCTGACCCCTGCACTCAACGTGCCTAAGGCGTTCTTGCAAACATACACACACATCCAAGTAAAGATATTGTACATAAGCTTTCCTGTGCAACAGTAGCACAGGTCCATGTTTCAATTGCTTATACATCATGGTAAAAGCAGTCCTCCACCTGCCAACTGGGAAAAAGCCTCAAAGGCACGATACATGCAGTCACTGCCACCGAAAACATCAGCATTGTGTCTTCGGGGCTTTTTTCCTGGCAAACGGAGGACCCACGACATAGCATTTATCTTCAACTCATGCATGCATAAGATACTCCCCTATCAACCCTTGATTGTGCCACTGGCACACTCAGCAGAAACATCGGCTCAAAAGCATCATCAACACCAGCTCCAGGCTTGCCCAATGTGCGCTTTTCAGCATGCCAATTAGACCAAGCACTAGTGCATCTAACATTCTCCCAAGCACCGTTGACAAGTACTGCACGGCAACCAAGGACAGATGCAGATTCCTCTGGCATTACCATGGCTACACGTAGAAGCATGTGCTGCTGTACTGAGCAGCAGTCATGTGGTACTCGCCATTGTAGGGATGGACCAGGCATTACAGCAATAAACTAGCACGGTAACGTCCCACTCCTCAGAGTGAAGAACAATCCACTGGCCCTAAAACGGGTAGTTCCGGCAGAATCATCCCAAATATACGAGGCCTGGCGCCGCAAAGATGCCCAGATGGACTGAGCAGCAGTGGTTATCCTCAAACCATCCTCATCAATTCCACAATGACCCATTGAGAAACACCACCCCAATGTGCCACCCTCAGCTCCGCCCTGCCTTTTCAAACATGCACCCAATCTACCCTTACATGCCTGTGACCCCAAAGAAGCTATCAGCATTGCTGCTGATGGAAGGCCAAGGCTGCAGCATAGTGATGTCTGAACCAGAACCAACACCATACATAGGAGCAGGACAACCAGCAGTATCAGCAGCAGTAACATCAGCAGCACCAGCAACAGCAGCAGCACCAGTATCTGGATATCCTCCTTCCCACTGCATGACACCAGGGGTGCTGTCCTGACCTAATGACAGCGCTGGCATTACATGCTGGTCCAGCTGATAGGAGAAGGTGTATGCACCTGGGTTGGGTGTTGTGGTCCAACCTTGCTGCTCAGCTGATGCCCCTGCTGCTGCTGCTGCTGCTGCTGGGTCAAGTGGCATGGCCTCCCAGAGTCGCCCAGCAGATGCACCTACTGCTGTTGCTGCTGCTGTTAGCTGTGGAGGTGGCAGAACTGGTGCTGCGGCTGCGGCTGCGGCTGCTAGAACAGCGTCTGCTGCTGCTGTCTGACCAGCTGCTGCCGATAATGATGGCATGCTTATTGAGTAACAGTTGGGCATGTATTGCCCTCCTACACTTGCAACAGGATACCCTCCAATAAATGCCTCTGCTCCTAGTGCTGCGGCAGCTTTTCCTGCAGCTTCTGCTCCTGTCCACACCCATGGAATATCTGTTAATCCTCCTCTGGCTGCTCCTGCCCATCCTCCTCCTGCTGCTGCTCCTGTTCCTGCCCATCCTCCTCCTACTGCTGCTCCTCCTCCTCTACATCCTCCTCTTGCTGCTTCTCCTGCTTCTGCCCATCCTCCTCCTGCTCCTGCCCACCCTCCTCCTGCTGCTGCTCCTCCTCCTGCTGCAGGTGTCCATACACAAGCAGCTGGATAAGCAGCAGCAGCACCAGGTGGCAAAGCAGCTGTTCCAGAGAGGCAAACATGAGGAGGAGGAACAGCCCAGGGTCCTGTTGCTCCTATTGCTGCTGCTCCTGGCCCTGCTGCTGCTGCCAGTGCTGCTGGTGCTGCTGCTGCTGCTCCGGATCCTGCTTCTGCTGGTGGCTGGTGTACAGGGACTTGAGTGGCAGTAGCCCAGTAGAGAAAGAAGGGCTGCTGCAGCTTTTGCCTTTTCCGCTCCTTCTTTTCTGAGCTTCCTTTGCTAACCTCCTGGCCTGTCTGCTTGGCAGCGGCGACAAACAGCGCGGAATGGATCTTGTAGACGGTGTGGCCTTCTGGCACTGTTGTTGCTAGACACCGGTCTGCTTTATTAATGACCACGGGCCAAAGCCGTGCTGAGCTAATTTTGTCATGCTTGCAGTGCAGCAGCCATACAGGGTACAGGTACTCGGGCTCGTCAATAAGCTGCACGTACTCTGGAGCACACCCAGCAGACTGGAGAGCGTGTGGAGCATTCGTACCCTGTGTGCCGAGGTTATAGTCGTAAGTAAATCCCCCTATTGCTCCATGCTCCTCGCTGTAGGTGGGGCATACGTTCCAGTACTCAGTCATGCCGGTTAAATCCCCTTTGAACAAGAAGTTTTTCTCGAGCAGCATATTGCCCTGAAGCACGAGTGCATCCTTGCTCAAATTGTCAGAATCAGCTGCTTGAGACACGGCCTCGGCATATTTAAGTACTACCCGGGCATAGCCATCCATAACTTGCCTGGCAACACGCGCTGCAATCAGCTTGGCTACTTCCTTGTGGCGGGTGAAGATGCGGCTCATCTCAAAGGGGAGGATCCAAATATCTTCCACATCTGCTACTGCTCTTGCCGATGCCGAGGCGGTCGCCAATGCCTCTGCCCAGGTGATCACGGAAGAGCTGTGCCTCCTCTGGTCCATACTGCTGTCTAAAGGCATCCACACGACCATCAACGTAAATGCAGACAGCCTCCTGGGCTTGTATAAGGAGTTGGGAAAGGTGCTCCTGTGTTACAGGACTGCATAAGAGAACAACACAGTCACATAAGTTGAATTCACACGATGAAGAACCTTCTGCAACCGTCTGCTGCATGATGGGTCATGATTTGTGGCAGCTGCAGATACCGCATCAGCAGCAGTGACAGGTATGACCAGTGACAGTTTGGTACGTCGGGCTCATCATAGCAACAGCCTGGTATAACAGTCCAAAGAATCCAATGTATTTGATTGTAAAAATGTACTGGAATCCAGTCTAAACAATTGTACATATACTAGTGAAAAATGTACACTGTGTAGAACAACCATACCATACAGTGCAGGATCTGGAGTGTTTGTACCTGATGTGGATTATTTGGCGCAGCTGGTGGATCCACTGTGCTATGTATTCAGCTGTGTAAGCCGTGTGCAAGGGTCCCAGATTTTGCACTGCTTGAATTGTCGGCTACATTACTCCATATCAGGCCGCTCTCCAGCCCGCAACTCTCATGTGAATTCATGTAGGTATCAGACGTTCTAAAAGGGCAGTGCACTGCAGCGATTGGGTTGCAATGGCTCCGCTGTGGTGCGACCATGCGTTAGATGTCGCGGACCTTCAAGCTGTGGCGCACGCTAGGAGGCTTGCAAAGCCCCCCAGCAAATGCTGCGTAGCGTTTAAAAAAGGCTCTGCGATGTTTTGGAACATGAAAGGGGTCTGTCTACGTAACATTTGGCACCGAAAGCTTCACGGTCTTGGGTTTTATCCGGGTATAGACACTAAGTCACGTCGGGGGTAAGCGTACAAGGCTTTACCCCTGAGGATGTTCGTGGTTTATCATGGCTTAATGACTACTGTCCACATCGGTTTTGATGTCATTACATGTGACTAGTTGTCACCAACCGAGCCAGACGGCGGTGACGATCGGCGTCACTGCCCCTCCAGCAAGCAGTGTTGTCGCTTTACAATCGCAGCCACGTGCATTGTTCCGTCTTCAATGAACACAAACACCGCATGATTTGACTTTGGTTTGATACAGAGCACCTGCCAGATAGTGGCACTCGCCGATCGTCTTGATGGGAACACTATTGGTTGGTTCTGCTCGCAGCATCCTCGCTTGAGGAAGGATCGTCCCATAATGCAATGGCGATGGCGGAACTACTGGTGCTCGCAATGGTACACAGAGTGTCACAGCCAGCAAGTGTGTCCATGTGCACGGAGCCACCATCGACTAACAAGGTCCAGTGCAGAAAGAAGCCCGTCAGGCAAGGGAATACATGATTGCGTCTGCATCTGTCTGTGGGTGGCTGCAAACGTCGCCAAAGGTCGGAAGTTGTCTTCAAAGGTTGGCAAGGGTTGGCAGAAGTTGGGGTTTGTGAGGGTCAGTAAGGGTCTGGTACAGTCTGCAGTGGTCTGGTATGGTCTGCAATGGTGTGCTATGGTCTGCAATGATTGGCAATAGTCTGGTACAGTCTGCAGTGGTCCGGTATGGTCTTCTATGGCCCGCAATGGTGTGCTATGGTCTGCAATGATTGGCAATAGTCTGGTACATTCTGCATAGACCAGAGCAGACTGTGGGGGCATGTAGAGTCTGTACTCATGTGCTTATGACTTATGTGGGTTGCAAACAACTTGCATGGGGTCTCAAAGGAGAACTTGCGGGGGGTCTCAGAGGAAGGCTTACCATCCGCAGGACAGAAGGCCTGCATGGGTTCTCAGGGAAGGCTTGCCTGGGGGCTCATAGGAAGGCTTGTCATTCTCAAAAATAAAGGCTTGCCTGAGGTCTCAGGGAAGGCTTGCCCGGGGTCTCAAAGGAAGGCTTAGCATCCTCAGGAAGGAAGGCGAGCGTGGGGTCTCAGGGAAGGCTTGCCTTGGGTCTCAAGGGAAGCCTTGTCATTCTCAACAAGGAAGGCTTGCCTGAGGTCTCAGGGAAGGCTTGTCTGAGGTCTCAGGGGAAAGCTTGGCCTCCTCGGGAAGGAAGGCTTGCATGGGGTCTTCAAGGAAGGCTTGGCATCCTCGGGAAGGAAGGCATGCGTGGGGGCTCAAAGGAAGGCTTGGCATCCTCAGGAAGGGAGGCTTGCGTGGGGTTTCAAGGGAAGGCTTGCCTCGGGTCTCAAAGGAAGGCTTGTCATTGTCAAAAAGGAAGGCTTGCCTCAGACATCAGGGAAGGCTTGCATGGGGTCTCAAAGGAAGGCTTGGCATCCTCAGGAAGGAGGGCTTGTGTGGGGTCTCAAAGGAAGGCTTGGCACCCTCAGGAAGGAAGGCTTGCGTGGGGTCTCAGGGAAGGCTTGCATTAGGTCTCAAGGGAAGGCTTGTCATTCTCAAAAAGGAAGGCTTGCCCGAGGTCTCAGGGAAGGCTTGCCTGGGGTCTCAAAGGAAGACTTGGCATCCTCAGGAAGTAAGGCTTGCGTGGGGTCTCAAAAGAAGGCTTGGCATCATCAGGAAGAAGGCTTGCGTGGGGTCTCAAGGGAAGGCTTGGCATTTCCAAAAAGGAAGGCCTGCTTGAGGTCTCTGGGAAGGCTTGCGTTGGGTCTCATAGCGCTTGTCATTCTCAAAAATGAAGGCTTGCCTGAGGTCTCAGGGAAGGCTTGCCTGGGGTCTCAAAGGAAGGCTTGGCATCCTCAGGAAGGAAGGCGAGCGTGGGGTCTCAGGGAAGGCTTGCCTTGGGTCTCAAGGGAAGGAAGGAAGGAAGGCTTGCGTGGGGTTTCAAAGGATGGCTTGGCATCCTCAGGAGGGAAGGCTTGCCTTGGGTCTCAAAGGAAGGCTTGGCATCCTTAGGAAGGAAGGCTTGTGTGGGGTCTCAAAGGAAGGCTTGGCACCCTCAGGAAGGAAGGCTTGCGTGGGGTCTCAGGGAAGGCTTGCATTGGGTCTCAAGGGAAGGCTTGTCATTCTCAAAAAGGAAGGCTTGCCCGAGGTCTCAGGGAAGGCTTGCCTGGGGTCTCAAGGAAGACTTGGCATCCTCAGGAAGTAAGGCTTGCGTGGGGTCTCAAAAGAAGGCTTGGCATCATCAGGAAGGAAGGCTTGCATGGGGTCTCAAAGGAAGGCTTGTCATTCTCAAAAATGAAGGCTTGCCTGAGGTCTCAGGGAAGGCTTGCCTGGGGTCTCAAAGGAAGGCTTGGCATCCTCAGGAAGGAAGGCGGGCGTGGGGTCTCAGGGAAGGCTTGCCTTGGGTCTCAAGGGAAGGCTTGTCATTCTCAACAAGGAAGGCTTGCCTGAGGTCTCAGGGAAGGCTTGTCTGGGGTCTCAGGGGAAAGCTTGGCCTCCTCGGGAAGGAAGGCTTGCATGGGGTCTTCAAGGAAGGCTTGGCATCCTCGGGAAGGAAGGCATGCGTGGGGGCTCAAAGGAAGGCTTGGCATCCTCAGGAAGGGAGGCTTGCGTGGGGTTTCAAGGAAGGCTTGCCTCGGGTCTCAAAGGAAGGCTTGTCATTGTCAAAAAGGAAGGCTTGCCTGAGACATCAGGGAAGGCTTGCATGGGGTCTCAAAGGAAGGCTTGGCATCCTCAGGAAGGAAGGCTTGCGTGGGGTTTCAAAGGATGGCTTGGCATCCTGAGGAGGGAAGGCTTGCCTTGGGTCCCAAAGGAAGGCTTGGCATCCTTAGGAAGGAAGGCTTGTGTGGGGTCTCAAAGGAAGGCTTGGCACCCTCAGGAAGGAAGGCTTGCGTGGGGTCTCGGGGAAGGCTTGCATTGGGTCTCAAGGGAAGGCTTGTCATTCTCAAAAGGAAGGCTTGCCCGAGGTCTCAGGGAAGGCTTGCCTGGGGTCTCAAAGGAAGACTTGGCATCCTCAGGAAGTAAGGCTTGCGTGGGGTCTCAAAAGAAGGCTTGGCATCATCAGGAAGGAAGGCTTGCGTGGGGCCTCAAGGGAAGGCTTGTCATTTCCAAAAAGGAAGGCATGCTTGAGGTCTCAGGGAAGGCTTGCGTTGGGTCTCAGAGGAAAGCTTGGCATTCTCAGGAAGGAAGGCTTGCGTGGGGGTCTCAAAGGGAGGCTTGCCTTGGGTCCCATGGAAGGCTTGCTTGACGACTCAGAGGAAAGCTTGGTATTCTCGGGAAGGAAGGCTTGCGTGGGATCAAGTGCAAGGGTCAACATTGTGCAACATAGCTCATAGCCGTCTACAGTTTCTTACAATGGTCCGCCCATGGTGCGAGGTCCCTACCGCCATGAATCTCCATCCATAATGCGGCGCACCTCTCGCGCCTCACGCATCCGCGTAAAACCCATGGCTCCTCATTGCGCAAGAGCTTTGTATGAAGTAGGGTGCCCCCATCATGTGCATCGTGGCTCACACCGTCTTGGCACCTGCCGGACGCATAGTGACTTTGGATCTCCGAGCCTATGTGTCAGCTCGGTTAGGTGGCAGTAAAAGCAACACTGAGAGGGGACTGTGATCCGTCGCGTTGCTCACACTACAACCATCAAGTTATCGCACCAACAAACTAGAGCAGACTTGAGGGCAGGGTAGAGTCTGCACTCATGTGCTTATGACTCATGTGGGTTGCAACAAGCACAACCTAGCCTTGAGCAGAGCTCTGGGCAGCATCAAGTTTTGTATGGGTGTTTTACAACCAATATATCTGACGGCAGTCCTCACCCATGCTGCGTTGTATGGCAACAAAGTGGTGGCGTGTGCGCTCATAAAATTCTGGTGTGAATTCTGGACTCTTATCTGGTTTGCAATTGAGTCCCGTACTGGTGCCAACTGATCACTTCTGGTGCGTTCATAGTTGCTTGTAGTAAATGCCTGAAAACCCTAAAAACCATTCAGAAAAATCCCAAGCACATGAGTTAAACAGGATTGGCACTTGGGCTTCACGGTGAAAAGCACGTGGAAATGTGAGGCGCAAGATTACTACGTGCCGTCCCTGTGCCTATAGAAGTATGGGGTGCAATACGTCTTCTTGAGGTGCAAGGAGCCCAGTGAAGGAAAGCATGTGGTTGTTGGGGCAACTGCTGCGGGCAATGAATAACAAGGGGTGACACTCGAGGTTCTAATGTTGCCGGGGGCTTAGCAGTAAATGATCGATGTGGTGCAACTACTTGAGGCGTTTGGTGCCTCATGGGGGTTGCGGTTACAAGAACTTGCAGCCTCTCTTCCCCTTCTTCCGCATCTACCCGTTCAAGGCACACACAAGTTGATTTCCTGCCACACCGTCCCTTTTCATAGGGCGTCATCCTTAGTGTCCCTCTGCTCGCTGGTGGGCTTATCACCGGCAGCTCTATCCTCCGCGCCGTCGCTCCCGATCACCGTCAACATGGGCCCCATGTCATCGGGGTCCTTCTTCTGCAGCCCACACCTCACCGCGACGGTGGTCTTCTTGCCTTTGCACGTCTTGGCGCCCTTGGTGGCCTTGCAATAGCCCAACACCTCCAGCTCTTTCCCCAGCTTGGCATCGGAGAAGCCCAGCTTGAGGTTCTTGGGTCCCACCCCCTTTACCAGCAGGTCCTGCCGCAACTCCTCAAAGGTCACCCAACAGCTCGTCGAGGGCCGCTGCGTCCCCTTGTCCAGCACCGTGTCGTACGCCATATCCAACAACCCCTTGAGCCCCGTCTCGCTGATTACCCACTCCCCCACAGCTGCTGACACGCTCTTGGGGATGGCGTGTCCCTCCTTCTTGTACACCTGGTAGGCGTCCATCAAGATGCTCAAGAAGGCTGCCTGGTAGTCTGCACTGCTCTGGAAGAGGCCTTTCAGGCCGCGGTCAATATTCTTCTCGTGGTCAGGCCGGAAGGGGTTGGGACGTTTCACGAACCTGACCTGCTTCTCAAAGACCCCCCCTTGCCTGTCTTCCACGGCGGCGTCACAAGGGGAGATTGTGGGCACGTCGTTGCACATCACAAACAGGGTTGCCCTGTTGATGAGGATCTCCTCATCCTTATGGTTGGTGCGCAGGGTCAGGCGGTCGCCGCCGCTGACAACCTTCTTTACTAGCACCCCGCACAAGGTGCTGCCGCGGTGGGCCTCGCTGGAGAAGGCGATGCGCAGGTCCGCAATCATCTTCAGCCACCTCAACTGCTTGGCAGCGTCCGCGCCGCTGTTGGTGTTGCGCACGAAGCTGGCCACATCAAAGGTGCCCACAAAGCTGCCGCATGCCATCTGCATGGCCTCCTCCAGCAGCCCCTTGCCCGTCGAGGTGTCGCCCACCATGAAGTACATCTTGCGCGCCCTGTAGTCGCCCCACAACGCCCTTGCGAGCGCGATCTGCTCGCAGCGCGGCACGCCCTCCGCTAGCTGCTCCTTGGTGTAGGGGTCCTTCCACAGCACCTGCAGCACCCGGGTCTTGATGTCTGACTCCGTGTGGCGGTCAAACTTGCGATCAATGCGGCCTCTAAACACCAGCTTGGGGTCAAAACCGATGGTGAACTTGTCGTTGTCAAAGTCGTAGATGCCGTTCTGGAACAATAGCTTGCCAAGGCTGCTGTCCAAATTTTTGATGTAGAACGTTTCGTCCACCGCGATGTGGTTGGGCACCATCTTTAGCATCTTCTCGACCTTGGTGATGTCGCCGCCATAGTTCAGCAATACTTTCTGGGTCTGAAACATCAGGTCCTTCTTGTGCAGGTGGACCGCTCTGCTGAGCATGTAGGGCTCGCAACCCCACATGCCGGTCTCCTTGTCGAACACATGGATCTCGCCATGCACCAGCCTGAAGTTGTCTCGCCCGTACAGGCTCACGAAGCGCCCGGCAGCGTAGTCGTCGTCCACCACCAACTCCTCCTGCTGGGCGGCCAACTGCTCCGTGTACACGCTGGTCATGGGCTTCAGCTTGAGGTCAAACCAGCAGCCCGAGGCCTCGCGCACCTCGGCCTCCACCTCCTTGCGCAGCGCCTCCTTTTGGGCAGGTGTCTCGCTCGCGTGCTGCTGCGCTACCAGCAGCCCGTCGTAGATGAGGGTGTTGACTCTGCGGGTTTTTTTCATGATGCACGCGGCGATCTCCACCAGCAGCTCGAGCTCCTTGCTGCACATCAAGTAGTGTAAAAAAGTTGCCTTGCCCTTGAGCTGCTTGGCGGCAGCGGCCTCCTTGGCGTACTCGGGCTTGGCCATGAGGAGAGCGCTCAGCTGCTTGACCTCTGCCGCGAGGTGGTGGAGGAAGAAGGCGCCCTTGCCATCGTTCGCGTACTTCGGGGGGGAGCCTCCGTTTAGCACCTTGACGACTGCTTGCTTGCGGTCGGCGTATGAATGCAAGTCGTAGTCCTCCCCCAGCTGATGCAAGACACCATCCCTGTTCTCCACGTACTGCTCGAGGCGCTTGGCATGCTCCGCCAGGCCCGCGCTCTGGCACTCCAGCAGCAGCATCGTGGGGTGGGAATTTGCGATGTCCCAATCGTCGCAGTCATCCGCAATGAAGTTCCTGATGTCGCAGGGCAGCGTGCCCAGCGTGACGTCTCCGTATATGCGACCGATGCCCTGCTCCTTGCATACAGGGTTCTTCTTTACGCTCAAGTCATACTTGGCCTCCACGAACCACCTGCGTGTCTCGGGGTCTTTCCGGGCATGCTTCAAGAAGCGTGCTAGCTTCTTGCGGTGGTCCTCAGACATCATGCCGGGGCCGGAGTTCATCAGCAGCGTGGCCTTCTCGTGGTTGAAGAACTCCTTGAGGCAGAACTTCATGCCGGGAAACTGGAGAGCTCTCCTCAGTGTGTCTGCCGAGCTTAGCACGCATGTCTCATCCATTTGATGGTGGCGGGGACTGGTTGGGGGCGTCATGTTTTGGGCTGGTACAGCCTGATTCATACTGTGCCCCCTGCTCAAGTGGCTTTCTCACAGTGTTGGTAGGAATTCTTTGGGTCGGACAGAACGCAACAGGGGGACGGTTTATAGGGTTTACTGATTGTCTTCGAGCAGTAAACCCAGTTGCTTTGGGGATCTATCATTAGATTTACTGGTTTATAGGTTTTATTGGTTGTTAAAGAGTATCATGGAACTAAGAAAAACATTAGGACTAGAGTGATGTTAGTATGCAGCTAGCACCAATAACGGGGAGACCAACCTATAAAACACATTTCCAAGTGCAAAACTGACACTAGGTTTATTGGTTTATAGCACGACTCCCCCCTCCCCGAGAATGGTTGGTGCGTCGATCCCGTGAGGCCTCGCGAGGCCCGCTGACTGGATGGAGTCTGCACAACCCGCCAAGTCAAGAAGAGACCGCCTCCACACATTGCGCCTGATTTTTGGCTACTTTCCGGCGAAGGTATGCTTGTCTCCAAAGCTCTTGGTATCTAGCATAATTGGCTTGCACCTTTTCAACGGTCCTGGCAAGCTCCCTTGCCCGAAACGCTGGATCCCGCTGGTGCCGCTTCTTGTATGAGCTCCCGCTGCTTGGCTCGCCCACTCCACTAGGCTGCAATTGTTGTAAGCATGGGGGTTCGCTTGCTGGCTTGGACATAGAACACTGCTTGCTCACTTGTGGGGCAAGAAAACCTGCTTGCGTGTAATACGCGGGTGAATGCGGCTGCGAGGAGCCCTCAGCATGACTTTATAACGAGCTCACTCAATCTAATGAATCAACGGATGTCCTCCCCTGGGGAAACGGTTGCAAACACTCATGCCCGGAAAGGCCAGTTCCGGCGGGGTGATGCAGGGTCGCGGTGCCTCCGTGCCTATCAGTCACAAAACACTTGAGGGAGACTACAAAGCTGCTACTAGCAAGACGCGAGGCATGAAGAGGGACCTCTACAACATGAGCGCGCCAAGAGCCCGCCCCGCTGACGAGCGCGTGCGGACTGGCACCACGACATGCGGCAAAAGGGCAAGCACGTGGCGGAGAGGTTCAGCATGGAGATGGTGCATGGGTTCTACCACCAACTGCAGAGGGGGCAGCCGCTCCGGAGGGGCCAGTTGGCCTCCTTGGACAATGTCATCCGCAAGTGGTACATCTATGTATGGATGGAGAAGAACTATCCGCAGATACGGGGCAGTGTGCCTGTTCCCCAGACCTTTGTGGAACCGGGCTTTGCCTGAGCGACGATGAGGCATGACCAGCAAGGCAGCAACAATGCAGCGAGCTCCCTTTGCGCCAGCGGTCGACACACTAAGGTGTAAAGAGGCTGGTTGTCCGCTTGTCAGTGTTGCATGTGCATGCGTCCTGAAAGTTTCATTGTGCTGTAAGCGCAAGGCTTCCCGGAGCGCTAAAGGGGGTTAAGTTGCGCCTCTCCCGGCCCCGGATGACCCTCGCGCGATCATTGGGACTGCCCTTTCCTCACCTGTACCTTGGGGAGCAGCCGGTGCGCTGGCATGCAAGGTTGTTGTGTGCATTGAATGACACGGCGGAGGTATCGCACGAGGAGCTGCGCTGCCCACGGTGCGTGGAACCGGGGCCCCGCATGGCCAGGCGCATAGTCTCGGCGGCGCGGCGGGGGGCTTGGTACTTCTGGCCCGCGTCGCGCTCGTGCTCCTCCATCGTGATGGCATGCAGCTGCTCCATGATCGCGAAGTGTTAGGCGGCCAGCTGGTGCCCTCCGCGTTTGGTAGTGTCTCGGGAGGCACCATGACCACACGTAGGTTAGCACACATGTTCCAGAACCAACACGTGGTGCGGCATGGCCCTGCACGGACTGCTGGGGTTTGGGTCAACCAACGGGCACGCACGGGCGGAGTAGCGACCTAATTTAGAAAACAGAAACGTGAACAAAGGAAGGCAACCCACTTGGGAAACTTGTCTCGCTGGGGGTTGCTACCCGCTAACCTGCTATTAACCACCAGTGGCACGCAAGTGCAGCAATCCCTAGGTGCTACCATGGCACCCCGTGACTCCTACGACTTGCGTGCCAACCACTACCAGTGGCAGGGTGGGCTAGTCATCTGCTACTAGTGGCACGCAAGCAATGTCTCCATGTGCTGTAGACAAGTGCCAGCTGAGTGGAAACCCCTAGGTCCTATCTGTGGCAACCAGCGAAGGCCTTTAAATAATGCCAATCACGAGTTCGCGCCCGATAGCCATCACCTGTCGCTACTGAGTGGCACCCAGGTGCTGCCAAAAGGTGGCAGCTAACCGCTCTATGCCAACCCTTGCAGGCCAAGGTATGTGCAAAAGTAGCTCGTGCGGATGACGAGGCTGGAGCTTGTGCAAACCACACTCAATCAAGTTGTCAGCAGGGTTCTTCCCCTGCTGCAAGTTGCCGGTGATTGGCCGTTGCTTGTGGAACTCCTTCTAGGGTTCAGCCTGTTTATTCTAGTTAGTTCATTGTGGACCGGTTGGCAGCGACGTCTTGTTGAATCCCTTGGGTCTGGACAACATGTTGACAACCTGCTGCTCAGGAGGCAGCACCCGCCGTGTAGCGACCTTTCTGCACCCGTTCCCGCTAGCAGGAGCCTGAGGGCGCATGGCATCTGTAGTTGGCACTGGTAGCGGGGTAGCGACCTGGTATGCAGTGCGGATTCCCATGGGCACATTGGGCTCTGGCTTCCTCAACAGTAGCGGGGTAGCGGGGTAGCGACCTCAAACATAAAAAGTGAATTTGGAAAAAGGAAGGCAACCCACTTGGGAAACTTGCCCCGCTGTGGGTCCCTACCCGCTACCCTGCTACTAACAGTGGTTCTAGGACAAATGGGTTCTTTTGAGCATAGTCATGGCACATATGTGTCTGCAGGAAATCAGAAGGGGGCGAGATTGGGAGCGCGTGGAGTGGGTGCCTGGAAGGCTTGGCATCCTCAAGAAACGAAGGCTTGCGTGGGGTCTCAGGGAAGGCTTGCCTTGGGTCTCAAGGGAAGGCTTGGCATCCTCAGAAAGGAAGGCTTGTATGGGGTCTCAAGGGAAGGCTTGTCATTCTCAGGAAGGAAGGCTTGCGTGGGGTCTCAGGGAAGGCTTGCGTGGGGCCTCAAAGGAAGGCTTGGCATCCTCAGGAAGGAATGCAGGTGTGGGGTGTCAGGGAAGGCTTGCCTTGGGTCTCAGGGAAGGCTTGCCTTGGGTCTCAAGGGAAGGCTTGGCATCCTCATAAAGGAAGGCTTGCATGGGGTCTCAAGGGAAGGCTTGTCATTCTCAGGAAGGAAGGCTTGCCTGGGGTCTCAGGGAAGGCTTGCGTGGGGCCTCAAAGGAAGGCTTGGCATCCTCAGGAAGGAAGGCTTGCGTGGGGTCTCAAAGGAAGGCTTGGCATCCTCAGAAAGGAAGGCTTGCGTGGGGTCTCAAAGGAAGGTCTGGCATCCTCAGGAAGGAATGCTTGCGTGGGGTGTCAGGGAAGGCTTGCCTTGGGTCTCAAGGGAAGGCTTGGCATCCTCAGAAAGGAAGGCTTGCATGGGGTCTCAAGGGAAGGCTTGTCATTTTCAGGAAGGAAGGCTTGCCTGGGGTCTCAGGGAAGGCTTGCGTGGGGTCTCAAAGGAAAGCTTGGCATCCTCAGGAAGGAAGGCTTGCGTGGGGTCTCAAAGGAAGGCTTGGCATCCTCAAAAAGGAAGGCTTGCGTGGGGTCTCAAAGGAAGGCTTGTCATTCTCAAAAAGGAAGGCTTGCCTGAGGTCTTAGGGAAGGCTTGCCTGGTGTCTCAGAGGAAGGCTTGGCATCATCAGGAAGGAAGGCTTGCGTGGGGTCTCAGGGAAGGCTTGGCATCCTCAGGAAGGAAGGCCTGCCTGGGGTCTCAGGGAAGGATTGCCTGGGTCTCGAAGGAAAGCTTGGTATCCTCAGGAAGGAAGGCTTGCGTGGGGTCTCAGGGAAGGCTTGCGTGGGGTCTCAGGGAAGGATTGCCTGGGTCTCGAAGGAAAGCTTGGTATCCTCAGGAAGGAAGGCTTGCGTGGGGTCTCACGGAAGGGGGCTCTGGGCAAGGCTTGCGTGGGGTCTCAAGGGAAGGCTTGTCACACTCAAAAATGAAGGCTTGTCTGAGTTCTTAGGGAAGGCTTGCATGGGGTCTCAGAGGAAAGCTTGGTATTCTCGAGAAGGAAGGCTTGCGTGGGGTCCCAGAGGAAGGCTTGGCATCATCAGGAAGGAAGGCTTGCGTGGGGTCTCAGGGAAGGCTTGCCTTGGGTCTCAAGGGAAGGCTTGGCATCCTCACAAAGGACGGCTTGCCTGGGGTCTCTGGGAAGGCTTGCCTTGGGTCCCAATGGAAGGCTTCAATCAATCAATCAAAACGCAAGACCAGCAATGCCAATGGCCAAACAAACCTAGGCCACAAACACAAGGCTCCTGATCACAATCACGAAGCCACACAACCGATGGTGGATTTGCCACACACAAGCTGAGGCTAGATGCAACGGCGTGCACACCAAGGGGAAACAAACACCACCACTAAAACCCAAAACCTGCTCCACTTCCATCACACATGGGTGGCGGGGAGGCAGCAGGATCAAGCACCACCCTAGTAGGGGCTGGAGGTGGCTCCCACCACCTAGGTACTGGTGAACCACCATCCTCCCAGCCACTGAAAGGCAGCACATAGCGCTCCACATGCTTATCAATAGCTTGCTTAGTGCGCCTTCTACACCTCACTAACCGTTGGCTTTCCCAAGGGTGCGTAAGATCCCACAACCTCTTCCTCCAAGCACTCTTAATCTGACATGAAGCCTCCCAGCTCCCCTCATCTTGACCAAGCACCTTCAGATCAGCACACACGCATTTCTCCCAGGTATGGCGAGGCCTACCCACTGGCCTCGTCATGTCACCATGTAATGAAGAGAACAACGCAATATGCGGCAATCTGCCCTCCTCCATGCGGCCCACATGCCCCAGCCACCTCAGCCTATTTGCTGTGATGTATGCTGACAAGGTGGCTACCCCACATGATTTCCTGATATGCTCATTGGTGTGCCGATCTGACAGCCTGACCCCCAGGATGCTCCTAAGGCAGCTAGAGTGCACCCGCTCAAGCTTTTGCGATTGCACTTTGGTCAGGGACCAACACTCACTTCCGAACAGCAGAATTGGCAACACATATGCCTTGTAACACTTCACCTTCGTAGCCAATGACAGATGCTTGGTACCCCACATCTTTTCAAACTGCTTAAACCTCCCCACAGCCTTACCCCTCCTGATATTCAACTCCACATCCAACCTGCCATCAGTCACAAGCACACTTCCCAAGTACTTGAACTGTGACACCTCTTTTACCACACCCTCACTGATAACCACCTCTGGTCCTTGCTGCACTGGCACATCCCCCTCCTTCCAATCCTTGTCAATGGACAGGATCTCAGTCTTGCTTGCATTGATGCGCAACCCAAGACTAGCAGCAACCTTGTCCATCACCTGCAGCATGACCACCAACTCCTCCCTGCTGGGACTTAGCAACACCATATCATCTGCATACAGCAGAACAGACAACAGCTCCACACACCCACCACTACCACACCCATCACGCTCAAGTTTCCCATCTGCATGATAGGCTAGCTTCACCCCACATCCCTCCGGCATCTGAGCCATTGCCTGCCGAACCACAAAGTCCATGTAGATGTTGAACAGCAAGGGAGCAATGACACATCCCTGCCGCACCCCGCCATGCACATCAAACCACTCAGACACCACACCACCCATCCTAACAGCAGCCTGTGTGCCAGCATGCAAGTCCATCAGCAACTCTATCAGCTTTGTGTGTACCCCGTACACATGCAGGATGCGCCATAGCGTGTCTCGCGGTACAGAATCATATGCCTTACGCAAATCCACAAAAGCCATGAATAGAGGCTGATCGAATGCTACAGACTTAGAGATGACCTGGCGTATGGTGAACAGAGCATCAGTGAGGCCCCTCCCCTTCCTAAAAGCAGACTGGTTATCAAGCAGTTGTGCATCGATATGAGAACTGATCTTAGCCAAAATGACCAAGACATACACCTTCCCCGGTATACTTAGCAAGCTTATCCCCCTATAGCTATCTCTCACTTTGCGCTCTCCTTTGCCTTTATACAGTGCCACCAACAGTGCACGTTTCCACTCCACTGGCGCTTTCCCTGACTCCCACACCGCCACAATGACCCTGTGCAACCATTTCAGCATGGTCCCACTGAGCTTTAGCATAGGCGCTGCGATACCATCAACCCCAGGAGCTGCCCCATTACGACAGGCAAAGACAGCTTCTTCAACCTCCTGCACAGTAGGTGGCTGAGCTGCTGCTTCACTCTGCTGGTTTGCACCTTGCCCTGCCTCCATCTTCTGCACTAACTCCTCAATGGTCTGCTGCATTTGCTGGTCGAGCTTGGCAGGGCAGTTGAGGACATCAGCAAAGTGCTCAGCAAAGCACTTCACCACCTCCTCCCTGCTTTGGAACAGCTGCTTGCCATCAGCACCCCCTAGCACAGCTGTAGGAGCAGCAGAGCTACTGCCCTGCTGCTCCTTGAAGATCCGCTGGACATGCTTGTGGAACACGGCTAGATTACCAGCTTTTAGAGCATGTTCCGCAAACAGCGCTTGCTGCTTGAAGTACCGCTCCTGATCCTTCTTAACCGCTCGCCTAGCAGCATTATTGGCCTCCCTGTAATCTGCCCTGGTAGCATCATTAGGAGAGGACAGCACCGCTGCATGTGCTGCATGTTTCCGCTCAATCTTCTGCAAGGGAAGGCTTGGCATTCTTAAAAAGGAAGGCTTGCCTAGGGTCTCAAGGAAGGCTTGGCATCCTCATGAAGGAAGGCTTGCGTGGGGTCTCAAAGGAAGGCTTGGCATCCTCAGGAAGGAAGGCTTGCCTGGGGTCTCAGGGAAGGCTTGCCTTGGGTCTCAAGGGAAGGATTGTCATCCTCTAAACGAAAGGCTTGCCTGAGGTCTCAGGGAAGGCTTGCGTGGGGTCTCAAAGGAAGGCTTCGCATCCTCAGGAAAGAAGGCTTGCCCGGGGTCTCACATTAAGGCTTGGCATCCTCAGGAAGGAAGGCTTGCCTGGGGTCTCAGGGGAAGGCTTGTCATTCTCAAAAAGGAAGGCTTGCACAATGTCTCAGAAAAGGCTTGCCTGGGGTCTCAGGGAAGGCTTGGCATCCTCATGAAGGAAGGCTTGCGTGTGGTCTCAAAGGAAGGCTTGCCTTGCGTCTCAGGGGAAGGCTTGTCATTCTCAAATAGGAAGGCTTGTCTGAGGTCTTTGGGAAGGCTTGCCTGGGATCTCAGAGGAAGGCTTGCCATCCTCAGGAAGGAAGGCCTGCCTTCGGTCTCAGGGAAGGCTTGCCTTGGGTCTCAGAGGAAAGCTTGTCATTCTCAAAAAGGAAGGCTTGCCTGAGGTCTCAGGGAAGGCTTGCCTGGGGTCTTAGCGGAAAGTTTGGTGTTCTCAGGAAGGAAGACGTGGGATCAAGTGTAGGGGTTAACATTGTGCAACATAGCACATAGCTATCTACAATTTCTTGCAACAGTCCGTCCATGGTGGCTACTACGTTCTGCTGTGTCTATGCGGGCCCCTCAAGTGACTTGCAGCGCTGCTCCATGTGTACGTGAGCCTTCACACCTGAAAATAATTCACGCTTCCCTCAGGCAAGCATGACAAGGCGAGGCGGGGCGGGTGGCTTGCCACGGTTGGCGCGCCGCCTTCCTCTCCCTGTAGGACCGTGCCCGCAGCAGGTTGGCCGCACGGACCCTCTGCATCTTCTCGGGGTCTGCGCGGGCCTTCCGCCATGCCTCCTTGTTGGCCCCTTGTAGCGTGCGCACCCGGTGGGCCATCTACTTGCACACGTTTGGGTAGCTTGGGGGGAGGTCCTCCAGCTCAGGCAGCTTGATGCCATACAGGGCAGCAGCAGCCTCGGTGCTGACGCGGAACTGCTGCATGGTGTGTGCTGCTGGCAAGCAGTGGCTGTCTTTTGCTCCTCTCAAGCAAGGCATGGCTGTGCTGGTCGGTAGTGTGCCTAGTAGTGCTGTGCTGCGGTACTCTCGCTGGTGCTAGGGCTTAGGGCTGATGAAGACCAAGCCCTAGCCAGATGTGGGAAGCGTGGCTGACGGGAGAGTACGCAGGCTAATATCCGCTGCTGCTTCTGGAGTACACCATGGATGATGTACTGGTACTCAGTTCACACTGGGGTTCACAGCAGTCCTTACACAGACGATGTAACACAGACTTAGCTCACTGACTGATTGGTTCTTGGTTCATGAGTTGTCATCAGGGAATTCCTGCCCCCTATTTATACTCATGTTGGAGGCAAACCCAATCCAACATGCAAGTATTCCAGAAGGTTCTAGGCCCCAGACCTCAAACTGTCCAGAACCTTGCACACACTTCCAGTAACCTCTAGTAACATCTTCACACTTCCAAAACTCCAGGGTTTATGGCACACTGAACCCTAGGGTTTAGGGGTCAACTGGTCAACTAGTCAACTGTAGGGTCAACTGTAGCAGTACCCTGCTACACCCTCCCCACCTTAAAGAGAATCCACATCTCGGAAACAATTTCTGCACACCATCATACTCAGAACATGGTAGCTGCACTGAGCAGCAGAATGGGACCATACCCCAACACACACCAGAAAGGAGGTGCTAAGAAACAGATGCAACACACAACCTGCAAGCATGCAACCGGATGTGCTCATGCACCAGCAGCATGCCCCTGCAGCCGAGCTACATACGCGCTGATCAAATCAGGGTGGATATCATCCTCACGCTGCCACTTATCATGCTCAGGGCCATAACCAGCCCAGCGAACTTTATACCAAGCCAGCTTGCCGCCCCCACGGTACCAGGGCCCAGCGAGCAAGCATTCCACCAAATACTGATCATCATCAGGCACAACGGCAGGTGGGTGGTTCTGCGTATCACGCGCAGCCTCAAAGGGGTCAGGCACCCAGGGCTTCAGCAGCGACACATGGAAGCTGTTGTGGATAGCCATGGTGTCTGGCAGCTCAAGGCGGTAGGTGACAGGAGAAACCACTGCAGTAATACGGAAGGGTCCCAAATACTTCAGGGCCAGCTTGTGAGTGAGGCCCTTAGCCAGCTGCAGGTTCTTGGATGAAAGCAGCACTTCATCTCCCACCTTGAACTCTGCAGGCCGGCGTGTCTTGTTGGCATACGCCGCCATTCGGTCCTGCGCCTGTTGCAGCAGCGCCCGCGCTGACTCCAGCGCTACCTTCATGTCGTGTATCCGCTGCAGGGCAGGCACAGCGCGGTCTCCTGGGGCGGCCTCTGCCAAGTCCAAGTCCAGGGGGCTCCGGGGGTGGTAGCCATACAGCAGGTAGAAGGGTGAGGCGCCCGTGCCAGGGTGCACACTGGCGTTGTAGGCAAACTCCACCAGGGGCAGGTACTTGTGCCAATCCTTCTGGTGGGAAGACACAAAGGCTCGAAGCATCGTTGTCATTGTTCTGTTGGTGCGCTCAGACTGGCCATCAGCTTCAGGGTGGAAAGCGGTGGTGAGGTGAAGAGATGTCTGCAGCGCCCGCATGAAGTCCTTCCACAGTGCAGATGTGAAGAGCTTGTCACGATCGCTGATGATGGCGCGGGGAACGCCATGAAGCCGATGCACTTCTCGCAGGAAATGTTCCGCCAGGTCGGACGCTGTTGTCTTGCTGGAGATGGGCACGAAGTGTACTGCCTTGGTCAATCGGTCCGTAATGCTCCAGATGGTGTCAAAGCCACCAGAGGCAGGTAGCTCTGTGACAAAGTCTATGGTAATCTCAGCCCATGGTTCGGAAGGAACCGGGATGGGCTGCAGGAGGCCACGTGGTCGCTGGTGCTCCACCTTGCATCGTTGGCAGGTTGGGCATGAAGTCACATAGCGTTTGACCTGCCTGTAGAGACGGGGCCACCAGAAGCGCCGTGCCACTGAAGCAAAGGTCTTTTCCACGCCCAGGTGAGCAGCATATGGCACGTTATGGCACTCCTTGAAAATGTTGAGGCGCAGCTCCTGCACCTCAGGCACAGCCAGGCGATCATGGTAATACCAGAGTGACGTCCTGGAGTCCCACTGCAGCTTGGAGGTGAACTTGGAGTCTTCATAGTTGGAGTCCATTGCATATTCAGCTCTGATGCGCTCCAGCAATGAAGGGCTGGTCACCATGTTGCACTCCACGTAGTCAGGGCGCCTTGACAGGGCATCAGCTAAGTTGTGGGAGCCCTTGACGTAAAGGATGTTGGCACTGAACTGCTGCAGGTACTCCACCCATCTGGCATAGCGCTTGGAAGGAGGGATCTGTGTGTGCACATACCTCAGGTTGGCATGGTCTGTGCAAACACTGAACTGGGCTCCCTCAAGGTAAGGCCGGAAAATTTTCAAGCCGCGCACCACAGCCAGCAGCTCCAGTTCTCCAGCTCCATAGTTGCGCTCTGCCTTGTTGAGCTTGTGGGAGTAGTAGGCGATGGGCTGCAGGCCTCGGCCTTGATCTTGAAGCAGTGTTGCTCCTTGTGCAAACTCACTGCTGTCGGTGTACAGCTCGTAGGGCTTGGAGGGGTCGGCAAAGGCAAGGACGGGAGGGCTGCACATGGCCTTCTTCAGTCCTTCAAAAGCCAGTTGCTCCACATCATGCCGCCACCTCCACTGGTAGGAAGAGGAGGTGAGCTCGGTCAGGGGCGCTGCTATCTCAGCGTAGCGTTCCACAAACTGCCTGTAATAGCCAGCAAGCCCCAGGAAGCGTCTCACATCCTGTGGGTTGGTTGGGGTAGGCCAGTCTTGGATGGCCTGGGTCTTGGCTGGGTCCACACTGATGCCTTGAGCTGAGATGACGTGTCCCAGGTAGTCCACTTGGTCCAAGCCAAATTGGCACTTGCTGAGCTTCAAGTAGCACTGGTGCTGCTGCAGGGTCCGCAGTACAGTCTCCAGATGACACAGGTGTTCTGTTTTTCTTGGTCAGCGCGTTGAGGCGCCTGTAGTCCACCGCCATGCGCAGGCTGCCATCCTTCTTCCTGACAAACAGGATTGGAGCTCCATAGGGTGACTCAGAGGGTCTGATCCACCCCTTTGCCAGCAGATCTTCAAGCTGGCGCCGTACTTCCTCCAGCTCCGCAGGCGACATGCGGTACAAGGGACCATAAGGTGGTTTGGCCCCTTCCACCAGCCCAATGGTGAAGTCCTTCTCAAAGCGTGATGGCGGTAAGCCAGGGGGCGGCCCATGCATGATGGCATCATACTTGGTCACCAGCTGGTTGACCTTCGACTTGAAGGTGGTTGTACCGCCAACGTACTTGGGTGAAGGGCCAAAGGGTTCATCCTCCGGGTGCAGCTCCAGGTCTCCTTCTCCTGTCTCCTTCTCATGCACCAGGGCAATAAAACTCACAGCGTAGCTGCCTTTGTTTAGTACCCTTGCTGCTGCACTTGCACTCATTAACATAACATGAGACCCCTCCCCACCATACTGGGGAGCCAGGGGTAGGATGCATTCTGAGTTGGCCCCAGTTTTCACTACTACCCTGTTGGTAGACCAATCAATGCCTGGATTGGTCTCACCCAGCCAATCCTTACCCAAAATAATGTCGTAACCAGCAATGGGGATAATGGGCAGATCCCGCTTAAGCTTATATGCCCCAAGCCACAGCTTGAAATTGGGCACCATGCTATTGACTAACTCCACAGCACCATTGGCTAAGCAGGCTTGGATGCCTTCCTTGCAGGGCACCCTCCTCTAACCCATAGCCTCACACAGGTGCTGTGCTACCCAAGATCTATGAGAACCACTGTCCAACAACACTCGCAGCTGCCTTTGGCCAGCACGGCCCTTGAGCACAATCAGCTGCTTAGGATCCGTAGAAATGGCATAGACTGCAGACTTGTCATCAGTAATGGGGTGGGCAGCCGGCATACCTGGCCCACTCATGTCCAAGCACCCTGTCACCACCTCCCCATCACTTGCCTTGCAGTCGCTTGCCCTGGAAGCCACTGGCGCCTCAGCCCAGGGCTTCATGTTGCCTCCATAACTCGGTCGTTGAGACCCTGCCTCCACCGGCCATGGTGCAGGCTTGTTCTCCACCCTTGGAGCATCATAGAAGACACACACGGGCCATCTGATAGGCCCCTTGTCCACACGACTTCCACCAGGGCGCTGTGGCTGGCATGTGAAAAGGTGAGTGCCAGCCGGGTAATAGCGCACCATCTTGAAGTTCTTCACCACGCCCCACCAGCGTTGCCGTGGCCAGTAGGGAAGCACGATGAGGGCTGCGGTTGAAGAAGACGCCTGAGCCTTTGCTGCCAGGTAGTGCTGAAGGAATTGACCAGCCTTGAAGAAGGGCGGGTTGATCCACAGAGTCTTGCCAGAAACCTTGGCATCCAGGAAACTCTGTGAGCGTGAATAGTAGTCCTTGACGAGATGGTTGGTGCTGTTGGCACAGCAATCGATGTCCACTGGGCCATACTCCTGGTTCAGCATCTGGAACTCCATTGGGTCAAACTGCCAGTCTTCTCGGTCAACCCCATCTTCTGCACTACCCAGCCCACTCAGTTTTTTGGCTGCTGACTGGGCTTCAGGCTCGTCTCCCTCCGTGGCGCTCTGCAGTCCTCCTTCTTGTGCCCTCGTTTGCCGCAGTTGAAGCAGGTGCCGTTGAATGGTCTTCCACCATTGATGTTGTTGATCTCCATTGGCGTTGGGCCATCGACGCCGCGCTGGTTGGGAGTGCAGTAGCGCTGCAGCGTCTGGCCAGTCTGGCGTAAGCGGGCTTCAGCAGCGTTGGCCAGGGTCATGATGTCTCCGAGGTTGGAGGTGGCCAAGTCAAACTTGCCATCAATCTCCCTGATGATGTCGGCTTGCAGCCCATGGACGTAACGCCAATTCAGGTCGTAGCTGCTCATTACTCCTCCCAGCTCCAGCGACAGCCTTGTGAAGTCCTCGTTGTAGTAGGTGAGCTTGCCCTTGCGCTGTTTCAGCACCTCCAGCTTCTCCCTAGCAGCTCGCACACGGTCGGGCTGCGGCCTCCAGGTCGTGATCAGCGTGAAGAGCTCATCCAAGGTTGCCGGTGTGGCTTGCTGTACCTGCTGGCAGTGCCTCCAGTACTGCTCAGCACGCAGGGACAGGTCGGGCGGCAGGTAGGACAGCGCGTGGTCCACCCCAGCAGGTGAGTCCTGCAGCCGGTAGTGCTGCAGATAACTCCTTACTGGTATCTCAAACTTGGTGAGCATGTCCCCCTTGCCATCCCACTTCTCCGGTCGTGGCAGTTTGGGCTCGTGGGCGGCAGCAGGTACGTTGGGCGCAGCAGGGGCTCCAGGCTGCTGCTGCTGCTGCAGTTGGTGGGCGAGTGCTTGATTGTGTTGCTCCAGTTGGGCGATCCTTGCAGCAAGGTCCTGCATGACTTGCTCCATTGTAGTCGTCTCTGGCGGTATTGAAGAGGGTAGCCAACCCTACACGTATACGTGATTTCCTGTGAGTGTGTCCGGATCCTTCTAGGAGGTTCTAGGCTGCTTCTGCCCAAAGCAGCTCAGGATGTCGTTCGCTAGGCTCCGAAACCACTGCTGCGGTACTCTCGCTGGTGCTAGGGCTTAGGGCTGATGAAGACCAAGCCCTAGCCAGATGTGGGAAGCGTGGCTGACGGGAGAGTACGCAGGCTAATATCCGCTGCTGCTTCTGGAGTACACCATGGATGATGTACTGGTACTCAGTTCACACTGGGGTTCACAGCAGTCCTTATACAGACGATGTAACACAGACTTAGCTCACTGACTGATTGGTTCTTGGTTCATGAGTTGTCATCAGGGAATTCCTGCCCCCTATTTATACTCCTGTTGGAGGCAAACCCAATCCAACATGCAAGTATTCCAGAAGGTTCTAGGCCCCAGACCTCAAACTGTCCAGAACCTTCCACACACTTCCAGTAACCTCTAGTAACATCTTCACACTTCCAGAACTCCAGGGTTTATGGCACACTGAACCCTAGGGTTTAGGGGTCAACTGGTCAACTAGTCAACTGTAGGGTCAACTGTAGCAGTACCCTGCTACATGCTGCTGTGTGGTTGGCACTGTGCGCACGGTGCTGTTGCCTGCACATGCGCAGCCCGTAGTGCATTTTGACTGATATAAGCCTAAAAAGCAGTTGTGCCGTGGTAAAGGTTGGGGATGCAACTTTTGTGTGTGGCTCAAGACAGCAGTGTATGCAGGGTTTATGGTTGCACTGCGTGTTGACCTCAGGTCTACGATTACGATCACGATTACAATGGTCTACAATGTGTTGGTACTTGCATGCTGCAGGAATCCTCCTGTGCCGTTTGTAGCATATGTGGACAACCTGAGCCCACCCTTCACACTGAGTTACATGAGCAAGTGACAAGGTATGGCAAGCCATACAGCTTCACACACAATTAGTATCGCAAGTAGTATCAGTAACACACCACTAACCCTATCCATCACCCAGGTCAACACCGCACAGCTGCACAAGAAAGCAATACGTAGGACAGCCCAAAGGACAGGCCTGTTGTGCTGCTGTATGCAAGACTGAACCCACAAGTACAACTTCCTATCAGTGAACAATACAGGATGTTGCAACAGTGAGGACGGCACATCACTCCTTTTTTTTTGGAGGTAAGGAGACGGCACCACCACCAGAACAGCGGTATCGCCCACGACCCGTGAGGGCCGGCGTTCCAGGCCTGTTGGATCTGGCGGGTAGTCACCGGCTTGCAAGCAAGCCAGTGCCAGTCTCAACTCACATAGTACGAGGTGGGCAACGCCTGCGCCAATAAGCAGGGGAACTGAACCCACTCCACCCCGCTGTGCACTTACACCCAGCGCGTCAGGTGCGTGCACGACGACCACAGGCGTTGGCCGCCACCTGCAGCCGCTCTCCACCACAGAGGATACCGGGAGACAGAGACAAGGGTGAATGCTTTAAATGATATGCAGAAGGCAAGAGCAGGTGTACGAATGACAGAGAAAATGGCAAGAATGGAGGCTAGCAAGACATGAGATCATGGAGAAAAGACGGGGCCACACCAGGGCACTGCCATCTTTGAGCAGTGTACATCCCCTGCCCCAACCACCTACCAACCCTAGAGCACGCCATCTTCGGGCAGTGTACATCCCCAAGGCGGAACCATAATAGATAAGCAACACAACTACCCTTGACTGACATGTAGATGCATATTCAAGCGGCCAACCCTTCAAAACACCCGGCCAGGAGACCCTGCTAGAACGCTGCACACCACTTGCGAGAACCTGCTAAACCAAGCAAAGCCTGCTAAGCCCTGCAAACCCCATGCTAGACCAAGCTAAATCAGCCAAACCTTGCGAACGCAGCCAAAAGGTCCACTTACATGCCTGAGGACAAAGCATGCTGCGATGAGAGTTCTATCCCAGGATTTGTAATTGGAAAACCATCACATCACATCACTCCTTTTCAGCTGTTCAGCAATACTCTTCACAATTTGCTGGTCAATCGTGTGGGAGTTGATTGCTCTTTGCAAAAACCCCACAAGGGTTGATGTTGAGACATGGTGAACATCACCATTGCGGCCATGGAGTGGTGGGGACTGGCCGAGCACCAATGTGTTGTTCACTGTCACAGCACCATGCACCTGCATGAGAGGGCACAGCAGAAAGCGCACAACAAGAGCAGAAGCAGCACGATGTCAACATCTGTGGCGCACATTTTGTCAAGCATGTTGCTGAAGCGAGTGCTTGGCCCTTGCAATTTTCTGTATCCACAGAACAAAAAAAAACGAGCACCAATGCGTTGTTCGTTGCCACGGCACCATAGACCTGCAGAAGTGGGCACCAACCGCACAAGCAGCAGCAACAGGAGGAGGATGAAGCTACCATTCTTGGTTCGTATCTTCACAAGCAAGCTGCTAGGCCTGTGATTGGCCCTTGATGCTCTCTCATCACCACAGCTGATGTTTCCAAGTAATCCACAGTCAGCCTTCCATGCTTTCAACTATGGTACAGGCCTAGCGTTGGGTGATGAGAGACGCAGGCCTACATACATATGCATGCTGCAAATATGGGTTGCAGTGTGGTAAGCTGATGCTCTCACAGGCATAATGGTGTACACATGTCAACACTTTGGTACTGCTTATCTTGTTGATGTGCTGACACTCATGTCAACACAACAACCTGTGAAGGGTCTTCACAATTGCCACAGACTTGGCCCATTGATCTAGGTAGCAACAACCGGCCCACTCCAGACTGCAACGCAATTGCTGACATTGATGACATCAGCCTTTTCAAACTACATTACACCACACTTTCACACCCACCTGGCTGAGAATGAGGCTCATGTGTGAGGAAGACGAATTTGGTTCTCCTCGCAGATGTGGTGAACTGTGTCAATCCAGGCATCATTCTCGGTCTCCAGCAGGCAGTCATAGCAGTAGTACTGCCGAGGCCTGACATCTCGTTCCATGGGACGTGCATATTCGAACTTTCCTGCAGGCACATACAGTGTTCTGTCAGCACCCAAACCCATGAATCCGACACACATGCATCAACATGGTTATGCAAAGTCTTGTAGGTAATGAATGCATGTGACACCACCACCATGTAGAGGTATTACACTGTCACTCATGTCAATATAGGCCCACCCCTACACCATGACATGCCTCTCCTCACCCCTTCCATTCCTTATGGAGTAAAAAACATAGGTCTTGTTGTTGTCGGAGTCATCATGTGCAACTCTGTTGCGGCCATTATTGTTGTTTGGCGGCAGCTCACTGCCGCAGCCCCCAGCACAGTCGACTGTGAATGCCTCAAATCTCTGCCCAAGCAGAGATATGCCAAGGCAGCTTGCCACTACCTCTGCGTACAGCTCATGGCGTGAGGCATCCTACAGTGCAGTGCAAGCAGATGATACAAGTAAGGCTTCTATCAGCCCTCACTGCCAGTGAGGCTGCAATTTAGTGCTCACGTGAGCCCAATCTGCCACCACTAGCAACAAGGTCCTATCCATAGGCAGACTGCATTAGCGCCAACTAGTTACGTGCAACACTTGAGGCACCGCCTACTCGCTACGGCCACGCTACTTGATGAGGCACGGATCCGCTATGACTTCATACAGCGCCATAAGCGCGAGCTAGGTCTATTAGCTAGCTATGTGCAGCACAAGAGGCACCGTCTACGCTATGAGCTACGCTGCTTGCTACTTGATGAGGCACGGCTGCGCTATGACTTCATACAGCGCCATAAGCGCCGGCTAGGTCTATTAGCTAGCTATCTGCAGCACCAGAGGCACCGTCTACGCTACGGCCACGCTACTTGCTACTTGATGAGGCACGGCTGCGCTATGACTACATACTGCGCCATAAGCGCCGGCTAGGTCCATTAGCTCGCTATGTGCAGCACCAGAGGCACCGTCTACGATATGAGCTACGCTGCTTGCTACTGTATGAGGTACGGCTGCGCTACGACTACATACAGCGCCATAAGCGCCGGCTAGGTCTATTACAATACAATACATTCTATGGGACTGAAACCCACCCCAGGCACTTGCCCTGCGACCCTTACGGAGTCTATTAGCTAGCTATGTGCAGCACCAGAGGCACCGTCTATGCTATGAGCTACGCTGCTTGCTACTTGATGAGGCACGGATGCGGTATGACTTCATACAGCGCCATAAGCGCCAGCTAGGTCTATTAGCTAGCTATGTGCAGCACCAGAGGCACCGTCTATGCTACGGCCACGCTGCTTGCTACTTGATGAGGCACGGCTGCGCTATGACTTCATACAGCGCCATAAGCGCCGGCTAGGTCCATTAGCTCGCTATGTGCAGCACTAGAGGCACCGTCTACGATATGAGCTACGCTGCTTGCTACTTTATGAGGTACGGCTGCGCTATGACTACATACAGCGCCATAAGCGCCGGCTAGGTCTATTACAATACAATACATTCTATGGGACTGAAACCCACCCCAGGCACTTGCCCTGCGACCCTTACGGAGTCTATTAGCTAGCTATGTGCAGCACCAGAGGCACCGTCTATGCTATGAGCTACGCTGCTTGCTACTTGATGAGGCACGGATGCGGTATGACTTCATACAGCGCCATAAGCGCCAGCTAGGTCTATTAGCTAGCTATGTGCAGCACCAGAGGCACCGTCTATGCTACGGCCACGCTGCTTGCTACTTGATGAGGCACGGCTGCGCTATGACTTCATACAGCGCCATAAGCGCCGGCTAGGTCCATTAGCTCGCTATGTGCAGCACTAGAGGCACCGTCTACGATATGAGCTACGCTGCTTGCTACTTTATGAGGTACGGCTGCGCTATGACTACATACAGCGCCATAAGCGCCGGCTAGGTCTATTAGCTAGCTATGTGCAGCACCAGAGGCACCGTCTACGCTATGACCCACTGCTTGCTACTTTATGAGGTACGGCTGCGCTATGAAACATACAGCGCCATAAGCGCCGGCTAGGTCTATTAGCTAGCTATGTGCAGCACTAGAGGCACCGTCTACGCTATGAGCTATGACTATGTACAGCGCCATAAGCACCGGCTAGGTCTATTAGCTAGCTATGTGCAGCACTAGAGGCACCGTCTACGCTATGAGCTACGCTGCTTGCTACTTTATGAGGTACGGCTGCGCTATGACTTCATACAGCGCCATAAGCACCGGCTAGGTCTATTAGCTAGCTATGTGCAGCACCAGAGGCACCATCTATGCTATGACTACGTACAGCGCCATAAGCGCCGGCTAGGTCTATTAGCTAGCTATGTGCAGCACCAGAGGCACCGTCTACGCTATGAGCTATGACTACATACAGCGCCATAGGTGCCGGCTAAGTCTTTTAGCTAGCTATGTGCAGCACCAGAGGCACCGTCTACGCTATGGGCTACGCTGCTACTTTATGAGGGTACAGCTACGCTATGACTTCATACAGCGCCATAAGCGCCGGCTAGGTCTATTACCAATTACCAATTACCAATTACCAAATGGCCCTGTCAAAGCAGGGCGCCGGTGGGGGCAGCGCCACCCACAAGGAGCCAACTTAGGCTCCAACGGCATACTCAAGTTTTTGTCCAAGCTCGAACAATGGCTGCCACCAGCCCACCCTAAATCCCTTGCTAGCCAATGTATGTCAGGCCAGCCCATTTCGACTTGCCATGCGCTGACCAGTTAGCTAGCTATTAGCTAGCTATGTGCAGCACCAGAGGCACCGTCTACGCTATGAGCTACACTGCTTGCTACTTTATGAGGTATGGCTGCGCTATGGACTACATACTGCGCCATAAGCGCCGGCTAGGTCTATTAGCTAGCTGTGTGTAGCACTAGAGGCACCGTCTACGCTATGAGCTACGCTGCTTGCTACTTTATGAGGTACGGCTGCGCTATGACTACGTACAGCGCCATAAGCACCGGCTAGGTCTATTAGCTCGCTATGTGCAGCACCAGAGGCACCATCTATGCTATGACTACGTACAGCGCCATAAGCGCCGACTAGGTCTATTAGCTAGCTATGTGCAGCACCAGAGGCACCGTCTACGCTATGAGCTATGACTACATACAGCGCCATAGGTGCCGGCTAAGTCTTTTAGCTAGCTATGTGCAGCACCAGAGGCACCGTCTACGCTATGGGCTACGCTGCTACTTTATGAGGGTACAGCTACGCTATGACTTCATACAGCGCCATAAGCGCCGGCTAGGTCTATTACCAATTACCAATTACCAAATGGCCCTGTCAAAGCAGGGCGCCGGTGGGGGCAGCGCCACCCACAAGGAGCCAACTTAGGCTCCAACGGCATACTCAAGTTTTTGTCCAAGCTCGAACAATGGCTGCCACCAGCCCACCCTAAATCCCTTGCTAGCCAATGTATGTCAGGCCAGCCCATTTCGACTTGCCATGCGCTGACCAGTTAGCTAGCTATTAGCTAGCTATGTGCAGCACCAGAGGCACCGTCTACGCTATGAGCTACACTGCTTGCTACTTTATGAGGTATGGCTGCGCTATGGACTACATACTGCGCCATAAGCGCCGGCTAGGTCTATTAGCTAGCTGTGTGTAGCACTAGAGGCACCGTCTACGCTATGAGCTACGCTGCTTGCTACTTTATGAGGTACGGCTGCGCTATGACTACGTACAGCGCCATAAGCGCCGGCTAGGTCTATTAGCTAGCTATGTGCAGCAACAGAGGCACCGTCCGCGCTACGAGCTACGCTGCTTGCTACTTTATGAGGTACGGCTGCGCTATGACTACGTACAGCGCCATAAGCGCCGGCTGGGTCTATTAGCTAGCTATGTGCAGCAACAGAGGCACCGTCTGCGCTACGAGCTACGCTGCTTGCTACTTTATGAGGTACGGCTGCGCTATGACTACGTACAGCGCCATAAGCGCCGGCTGGGTCTATTAGCTAGCTATGTGCAGCAACAGAGGCACCGTCTGCGCTACGAGCTACGCTACTCGCTAAGGCCACGCTACTTACTGCTTTATTAGGTACGGCTGCGCTATGACTACCTACAGCGCCAAAAGCGCCGGCTAGGTCTATTGTTAGAATTTCTGTCTTAGAAGAAAGAGTAGATTCCATGTAGGAATCGAGCTTTGTTCCGTCTATTAGCTATGTGGAGCACCGGAGGCACCGTCTGCGCTATGAGCTACGCTACTCCATGGGATGATATTGGGTGCAGAGGTTCGCCATCCCGCTGTGCGGAGAAGCCTGGAACCTCCATGCACCCAAGGCTTAAAGTGTGCGTGGGGGACTTCATAAGCTCGGTGCCTGCGAGGGGGATTGCAAAGGGTGTGAATGGTGCAGTTACGAATATGCGCGGAATCAAAGGCGCCAAGTTGTCAAGTTCCTGGCACATGTTACCAAGACTGCAAGGGACGGAGGGTGGCATGCGGCCTGTGGCTTGTGGTGCAGTGCGCCACTTGGCGTAGGAAGCTCACTGCACCACCAAACGATGGCATGTGCTGCACAAGTCGCAAGAGTGGCACTTATGTGTTCAATCATGGGCTATCCCTGGCTCAAGGCAGTGGCTTGTGGCTCAGTGCACCACTTGGGTGTAAAAACACTGGCCAAGAAGCTCACTGTGACACCCCCCAACCATGGCATGTGCTGCACCAAGTCGCAAGAGTGGCACTTATGTGTTCAATCATGGGCTACTGCTGGCTCTAGCCCTGTGGCTCAGTGCGCCACTTGGGCGTAAAAACACTGGCTGAGAGGCTCACTACACCACACCAACCATGGCATGTGTTGCACCAAGTCACGAGAGTGGCAGTTATGTGCTCAGTCAAAGGCTCCTGATGGCTCCATGCCTGTGGCTTGTGCTGTGGCTCAGTGCGCCACTCGGGCGTAAAAACACCGGCATGTGGCTTGTGGCTCAGTGCGCCACGTGGGCGTAAAAACACTGGCGGAGAGGCTCACTGCACCACCCAAAACATGGCATATGCTGTAAGTCACAAGAGCATGCTGCCACTTATCTGTGGAAGGGTGGTCCTGCTTGAGGTCCAGAGCTTGCGCGTCTTGTGAAGGCCACTGGCAATGGCGCTTGACATCTTGTAGGGCAGTTGGAGCCTGCAAGCAGAAAATCCAAGGTATGACTCATCAAAAGCAACTGAGACCATCTAGCCTTTCATTGCAGCACCTAGACATGACACAGATGCCATGGACCACTGCGATCGACGAGGCATTGTCTCATACACAATGCAGGCTAGCTGACACACAGGAAGCTAGCTTGACAGGGCGTATCTTGGTGGTACTGATAGTGCATGGACCCTGGGGGGCTCACCTGCTTTGCACGAGGTGCCAGCGTGCTTGAAAAAAACAGAGTACATCATAACGCGGCCTAAATCAATGCCGCGAGCGCCAGTAAGAGCAGCGAAGCTAGCATCGGAGCAGTTCTTGTGGATGCAAGCAAGGGATCAGATAAGGGACTGCATAAGGGCGCATAGCACACGGCAACAACGAGTCTTTGTCGTTTCGATCACTATAAGGGCCGCGTCGGGCTGGGTTGCGAGCCCGAAGAGTCACTCTGAGTCACTGCAACTATTCTACGCTCCGGAGCCATTCTGGCAGGCCCGTTTGGGCAGGCCATCTCTAGGCCATCGCTCCCAGCAGGTAGGTGCGCGTTTCTATGTACGTTTGGAGATCATTTCCATCGAACAGCCGCCCATGCCTTCGAGCCCTTGCTATTCTGCCATATGGATCCATTTGCCTCTCAACCAGTGAAGCACAAGCTGCTTTTCAGGCTGGTACTAGGCGCAAACACTCAGATCAAGGATGTCGTAGATGCTCTGGATGGCGCCCTACACATGGTACTTAGAAAGCAAGGCACCACATCTACGCCACCAAAGCTAGCAAGCAAAGTCACCACATTCATGGGGACTACTAGAGATGGAATCAGCACGTCTGTGGTCAATGTGATGTGGCAGCTGAGGAAAGGTGTCTGGCTGTACAAGCAGATGTTGGTGAGGACATGTGTGAGAGGCATTCCATGCTGGCAATGCCGGACCCGCCCTATTGACCGCCGAATTCTGCAGGGCTTGGCCAAAAAGACTGTCAACGTAGTCTCAGCCCTGGGCAGCAATGAGGAGAAGAGCCACGTGTGGATCTTGGATGCCTCTGGGCAAGAGGTGGCGTACCCTGACCTGCAAAAAGGTGAGTCCCTACTTATGGATGAGCCATGCAAGTGCATGCTTGTGTGCAGTCTAACCATCAGCTGATTTGTTTTCAGAGTTTGCATCATATTGCCCCGATATGCTATGGACACAGACTGGTCCTTGCGCCCGCCCCCATTGAAACTTGGACTAGCTCCTCAATCAAACCTGCTGTGGTGCTTGCGGGGCAGTGGTTGCTAGTAACTACTTGTGTAAAGGCTCATATTCGAAATCTGCTCACGGGGCTGATTGCTGTTCTGCAGGGCCCGGAATCACGGAACACATGTCCACATGTTTCCGCCCAAACCCCAAGGGTGCATTATGCAGTGTAGTATGGCCCTGGGATGTACCATGTACTTGCATGTTGTCAAACACAACACCGCGAGTTTTTGCTGCATTGTTGAATGGAGCTGTTCACACTCAATAGTTAGACCCAAGATCCAAGCCCTACATACGGTTGGAACATCGCGAGCACGGCATGCTATCTGCTGCTCCGCTCATTGTGTCTTCCGTTGTGGTATTGCAGAAACAAGCGGGCAGGCGCTGCCACAGCCTGCTGACACTCGCAACCGCAACACCCTACCCATGCGCAGCATTGCCGACACTTCAGAGTTACCGCAACCCCTCTTCAAGGACACCGCTGGGTGGCCGGATTGGGTGGTTTCCGTTGCAGAACGCAAGGGCGAATGGGAAGAGCGTATGGCTCGTTTTGCGGCGTTACAGTTTCGACTCAACCAACCATTGGGGTGTACCATCCCGGCCTTGGATCAGAGCTGCAGCCTTCACTCCACGGATATAATGCTTCACCGGGAAGTATTGGGGTACAAGCTAGCCTTCGCACGGTCCAAGGTAGTCCGCAACGGCCTCTTCAAGCCCAATGGGGCTAATAGTGACCGGGGAGAGTGCCTGCGGGTGGCGCCCGAGACCCCACTCACGCACGAAGAGGAGGGGCTTGTGGATCGGCTCGTGGCAACATGCAAGGAGCAAAGCGTTGGTTCCTTGGGTTTGGTCTTTCAGCAGCAGCCTTTGAACAACCTGGGAGCGGCGGGCTTGGTGCTGGTCCTTGCGGACCCCGTGGACTTTTGTGTGAAGGCGGGCACGCGAGTGGTGGCACGGGTGGTCACCTCCGTGGCGGTTGCGGACCCGCGTGCGCATGCGGAGAGCCACGCGGAGCTCTTCACCCTTGGCAAGGTCACGCAACGGGGCGACCACGGCAAGGAGGATTTGAAAAGCGTCGCCGGATTTCACCTCAAGTCCTTTGGTTTCCGAAATCCCACGGGGGGGACGGGGCCCAACGCGACATGGGGCCGTTTCCTCACCAAGGAGGACCCCAAGCGCACCAATTGCTTAGCAGACCGCCTTGCCGCCCGAGAGTACCTCGCCCTCGGCCCTCACTTCCCGAACGAGCTTGAGCGGGTGCTTGACGTCGTGCAGGATTGCAGCAGAACGGTGGCGCCGCCGGGGGCCATGCTAGGGTCGCCCTTCACCCTCAAGACGGTCACTCTCAACTACGCTTCCCGGCTTCACGTGGACAACCAAGACGCCGATGCAGCGGGCTCATTTCTGCTCTGGTGGGACCACACGGAGGAGGGGACGGTCCTCATGCCGGGCCTCTTCTGGATCATGCCTTCCATCACCTTCATCCCAAGGAGCAGCACGGCCATGTGGTTTAGCTCCCATGAGCTGAAACACCAAAGCGAGGCATGCATGTGTTGGAGGCGGGACGAGAGCGATGGCAGGTGGGGATGGGCAGGGGACGGGCACGGCAGGTTCGGCACGGCGTTGGTGGTCAATAGCGGCACCCTTGGGTCCTGGGCGCAGCGCAATGAGCATGTTTACATGAAGGTGGACAAGGAGCTAAAGGCACGGGGTCGATTTGCCCTTGAGGAGGCCCCAGCCGCGGTGGAGGAGATGTGCAGTGCATGGAAGAAGAAAGCGCCACCCAAGAAGCGTGTGAGGGAAGGGTCCGTCACAACTATAAAGGGGGTGAAGAAAGCGTAGCGGTCCACGACAATGTGTATGGTCATTAGTGTTGTTATGCAGAGTTTTGTGTTGTGGTGGGACCTCGTGGAGAATGGGACAGTGATATTGCTAGGGCTCTTATGACTTGCCTTCTTGAAGTGCCAGGGTGCCAGGGGTGCTCGACCGGCTTGCTATTGTGGTGTGGGGTTGTTGACCTTTAAGTGGGTGGACCATTTGGTGTATGACCACGATGTTCACTCACAGGGGCGGTCGTGGCTGAACAAACCATTTACTTGGTGCCAGCACACTATGAGCATAAAGTTACTTACCACATGGCAACCACCTAGTTGCGCCAGCTTGTAGCACCAAACACCGGGTCGGGGTCTGCGCGGGCCTCTCGCGCAACCCACAAGTAAGGCGCTGCGGCCTCTCGTGCCCCATGCGATCTGTTGTGGCTCCGTGCGCAGCATCTGGCGAGCCTTGTGTGAAGAAGCATGCGCCCATCATGCGCAAGATGCGTCCCACACCTCGTCGCAGCCCTTCCCCACAGTTAAAGGAGCTTGCTTAAGCTTGCTTTAGCTTGGTTGAACATTCATAATTCATGGTATAGTTAAGTTGGTTGCGCCGCTTTTTGATCGGAGCTTCTCAAAAGGTTAGTCACGAAGTTGGGTGCACTTCCTCGGATTTGCCCAAGCTTGCCTGGGCTTGCTTGAGTTTAGGAAGACTTGTCAATGTCTGCATGAAAATGTTGACCCCCACCCCCGCCTTGGAGCCTCTCAGCCTCGCTCTTACAAACCGTGCATGTGGTGCTAAAGAGGCACGACCCGTATATCGGCACGAAGAACGTCCAACTTAAGCAACAGCCGGCACTAAGCTCCACGAAGCTTTGGCAATTCTCACCAAGCTCTGGGCACTCAATCCCACCAAACAATGAAGGTGCTAGGCATTGGTGGAGTTATCTTGCATTTCCTTCGGTTTCGTGGAGCTTCGTCCGTGTTTGCAGCGATGTGGCTCTCACGGCATGCAAGGATCCCCGACAGCACCCGGACGGGTTGCCTCCCCCAACACCCAGGAAGCACACAAAGCCTCGGGTCCACGGATGCTGAGAGGGGTGTGTCGTGGCGTGAAAACGGAAGAGGAGAGGCCGGACCAAGGGCGAGGGCTAGGGCGCATCAGAAGCACGGGCGAGGGCGCAATTACATGGCCGGGAACGTAGCGTGGCGTAGCCGCAATGGGGCCGTAGCCGGGGCAGCCCATTGGGCACCCAAAGCGGATGGGTAATCACCCATTGCTGGCTGCCAGCCCACCTGCAGCCGCGGCGGGCTGGCTCAGCACCGTCTACAGCGACACGGCTTGGGCAGGGGGCCGGCCTAGTCTATAGCGGGGGTGCCATCAGCATGCCAAGGAGCCAAAGTCGGTCCACATCTGGTTGCCTGGCCACAGGACGCTGCGATGGGCCGTAGCCGCGGCTGCGGCAATGGGCTGTCTCAGCGCCGTTCGCAGCGACGAGATCCTAGGCGGGTGGCGGGCCCGGTCCACAACAGGCTCACGGACGGCGTGAGTGGCCGCTGAGAGCCCCGTCCACATGTCGTTGGCTACCTGCCCACTTGCATTGGGCACGGCAATATTGTGCTCACACCAGGTGCCATCCACACGCCTCAGCTGCAATGGCCCAGTGGTCGATCCCGTCCACATACAGAACGGGAGTGGGCTTCACGCATGCTGCTACCCAAGGTCACAGCCGCCACATCAGAGAGAGGACCGGGGAGCCACCGACAGGCAGGCCATATGCTTAAAGATACCGATCCGAAATGAGCGTATCTCCGCCAAGTTTGGCCATCTCCCTCCAATCTCGGCCAATCTCCGCCAATCTCCACCAATCTCCGCCAATTTCCGCCAATCTCCGCCAAAGCTGAAGAAGTTGCGTGCAATTGGCGGAGTTTGACGAAGCTTGCTTGGGTTTGCTTGGGTTAGGGTGAGTTTGGTTGAGATTCATATTGTTTTGCAAGGGCCGGACTTTGCACCCCCTCACACGGCATACAGCCTTGTCTATGGAGTGATGACGAGAACGTGAAGGGGGTGGATAAGAGAGCGCCAGGGCACAAGTCAAACACGGAAGAGCGGGGGGTACCACCAGCGGCGGTAAGGAGGCGCGGCGGGGTGAAGCGACTAAAAGAGCAGCTTGTGGGTGAGGCGTGTAACCATGCCTGTGGATGCGCCCGAGCGAGAGCGGTACACGGCCGCGACGGGTGGTGCGGCGGGTGGCAGGCCGCGTAAAGGTGACGTGGCAGCGCAACAGCAGCCGCTAGCCTTTGAAGATGCGCCCCAGCCGCAGCACCGGTACATGGTCGCTACGAGCAGGGGCGGGTGGCGGCACTAAGAGCGCATGTAGCCCCGGCACAAGCGCAACGGCGGGCAGGAGGAGAACGTAGCCGTGGCGGAACATGCGGCACGGCGGGCGGGAGCGGGGCGCCACGCTCGGAGCTGACTTTGCGGACGGCGATAAGAGCGCCGTCCACATGTGTTTAGCTTCTTGCCCACATGCAAAGAGCACGGCTCAGCTGCAATGACCCAGTGGCCGGTCCCGTCCACATACAGCACGCTTGGCAGCATGGCGGAACGGGAGCGGGCTTCACGCATGTGGATACCCAAGGTCGCAGCCGCCACCACCGAGTTGCTGTTCCTCCCGCTGCTTGCCCCTGCTTCTGCTGTAGCTGGTGCTGCCGGAATTGTGTCATACCTGACTGGACCCTCAGACCTCAAGAGTGTTGCAGAAGGTGACCGGACATGCGCCTCCCTTGCCCTGGGTAGCTGCATTGCAGTTGCAATTGGCCCCATTTTTGAGTCCCTCCTGCCCGCACTAGAGCAGCTGCTGGAGCGGAGGGAGCATGATGCGCTGACGGAGGAGCATATCACCATGTGGAGGACACCTGAGGGGATGCTGAGCACCGATGTGGTGCCAGAGGGGGGGTTTGACGGGTGTAAGGCGGGGGTGTAAGGTGGGGTGCCAGAAGGGGTGTAAGACCGGGGAGCCACCGACAGCCAGGCCATAGGCCCATAGAAACCAACCGTAAAAAGCAAATCTCAGCCAAGTTTCGCCATCTCCCGCCAATCTCGACCAATCTCAACGAATGCCAGCCAAAGCCGAAGAAGTTGCGTGCAATTGGCGGAGTTTGCCAAAGGTTGCTTGTGTTTGCTTGGGTTTGGTTGAGTTTGGTCGAGATTCATGTTGTTTTGCAAGGGCCGGACTCCGAACCCCCTTACAAGGCATACAACCTTGTCTATGGAGTGATGGCAGTCACGTAAAGGGGGTGAGTTAAAGAGCGCCGAGGCACAGATCTAAACATAAAAGAGCGGGGGGTGCCAGCAGCGGCGCTCAACATCTTAGGTAGTAGCAGCTGCTGGCCGCCGAGGATGCCCCCAGCCGCATCACCGGTACATGACCGCTACGGACGGCGGCAGATGGGTGAGGCAGTTCGAGCACACGTAGCCCCGGCAGTGGACGCGGCGCTTGCGGAGCGGCAGGCGAGAAGGGAACGTACTCGTGGCAAAAAATGCGGCACGGCGGGCGGGAGCGTGGCGCCATGCTCGAAGCGGACTTTGCGATGAGAGAGGACAGGGGTGGGAGAGAGGCCCGAGCCGATTGCCAGCGGTGGTGCGAGAGGCAACAGTGGGCCTTGTCCCACTCTCGAAACGGGCCACTTCCGCCGCGGTTGTGGTTGGTGTAGTTCGGCGTGGGTGGGGTGCACCTGTCTCCCGAGCTAGTGGCGAAGCATGGGTTTTTTTTTATTGCGGCACGGCCCACTTGACGTGCTTGAAACGACGAAAGCTTAGCAAACTAGAGCAAACCCGGGCAAAGTTATGCAAACTTGGGCAAATAAACGGGGCCACCTCAACAGATCCGCCAATGGCAAGGAGTGCGGCACCACGCAATATACGCAAGCTCCCTTGTCATACCGGCATTCGCGCGGACGGATGAAGCCATGCATGTCGGAGTTACTTGCGACGCGGCACTTGCATCACCAACTACCGACAGGCTTTTCACCGACACTTACAAGCACAAGGCGTGCACAAAACCCCACAGAGTTGCGCACCATGTGGCACTGAGAAGGGGCAACACTTGACTTTAGCCCCAACCCGGTAGCTTCATTATTAAATCATTCATGGCAACTCTCAACTTCACTTGACGAATATAGAAGGAGCTTCGAAGGCAACCGCGAGCAGAGGACAACAAACATCATCCAACGGTACGTGCTATGTTGGTTCTTCTAAACCATACAAAGAATGACACATTGGATAGAACACCAAGACTCACTTCGCTGGCTACAACACCAAATAGCCTTACACAATGGCCGTGCCCATCATCCTAGAACCTCCTATTGCCACTCCACCACAAATCATAGCCCCCGCCACAACTCTACTCGGAGGGCACAATGTCTGCACCCTTGCCATTCTCCTCTTTGGCCCATTCTGGCAGGCACTTGGCCACCTTGGCGTCCACTTCCGCAGACTCCTGCAGCCACAGGCTCCAACCCTCGTTGCAGAACATGGTCTTCTTGAAGGGCATGTAGATGGGTGTGATCGTCATATTAAACAACCATTCCTCCCACAGGCGATCATCATCGTCTGCTGCCGGGGCATTCATCGCGAAGCATCTCCCATGCACGTGGTTCTCCGACAAGTACGCCAGCCCGTTGGCGTAGCCCGTGCCCTGGTCAGTAGCCCACTCCTTGCAGCTGTGCACCAGCTCGGACTTGCCGTCATCACTCAGATGCGCTATCGGCACGCTACGGAAGTCCCTCACCTCCATCAGCTCCTCAAACTGCATGAAGGCGGACAGAAGCAAGGGACAAAATTCGTGATTGCATCAGAGGGAAGGCGCACTCACATTATAAGTCGCCGATCAAGATGTTAGGGTTGCACATATTTAAGCCATGGACTCCCAATGAACCGATATTGCTGCCCATTCCAGTTTGTGGGGCACCCAGGAGACAAATGCCTTGCCTCGCCAAATCAGTGTCGAGCACTACAACAAGCTACGGCAGCGTCGATCATCATCAAGCCAATCCATCCCCGTTACCTAGTTCAACCCTACGTACCTTCTTCGCAGCAGCCGCAGCCTCCGCCTCCTTCGCGGCCGCCGCCGCCTCTGCCTCCTTCGCAGCCGCTGCCGCCTCCGCCTCCTTTGCAGCCGCCGCAACCTTCTCCGCCTGTGGGAGGGTTGCAAGGGAGGGGTCAAGGTGTTACTTAGATGCTTTGGTGAACAGTATATGTGATGACACAACACCGGAGATATATGTAGAATGTGCATCCCCAAGAGGCCCTTGGTGGCATCATGAAGATAAACGTACTGCTCTACCACATCTTATTTGCGGCCCTTGGCTCATCCCAAGACGGAGAAGCAGTGCTATTCAAAAAGTGTTGGTTGGCAGCACCTGAGCCAATGGTCATAGTATAGGAACATTGCTCGCCAAGGAGATGTTTGGCTATGCTTCCTTACGGCGATGTGCCTTGCCAATGTGATACAAACTAGTCACTCTCTCTCATACTTCGAGGATTATCGCGGTTGTGCTCATCCTTTTCCGTTTGCAAGAGTAGAGGTGCTCATGCGGCGAAACCCATTGCACCACCCATGATCAACGATTGCCATGCCTACCTCCTCTCGTAGTATCTCCTCCACCTTGGCCACCTGCTTCGCGACAGCTTCGTGCTCAGCCACCCACTTGTCCCAGCAATCGCCCTTGAACATGTTGCTGTAGACCTTCAGTCCCAAGGGGGTGGTGTTGAGGCCACCCAAGGCGCTGAGCCAGTCCTCTGGTGTGGCGGCATCAGGCTTCGGAACAGGGACTTCAGTGTAGCCCTTAAGGGAGTGAGGGCTCAGGACGATCATGCGCGGCCCCACGAACGCATTCTTGGCGGTGCCTGCAAGCTGCCGCAAGCCATCGGTGCTGAGGTGGCTGACGGGCGCGCACATGAAGGCCAGCTTGCGCACCGCCATGTCATCCTTGCGCACCGGGCAAAACAACAGGGGGACGTGGGTCACAACCACCAATGCATGCGTCTCATCTTCATCTAAATAGCGATACGATAGCGGCTTATGGTAACTGCACTTATGCCGTACTAACAACCCCATCAATGCTGCAAGGCCCAAACCAGATCATGCGTGGCAAGTACCCACTAATGCATGGAAGATGATGGTATCCGCACAGGGCTATCCAATCCCACCGAAACCACATGCTATGCCGCCCTCAGATTGTGATCGCAAAGCAACGGTTGCAACATACCTGTGTTGCGGAGGGGCCACGTGTGGCGCTGCTGCCTGATGCGTCCTACGCAAAGGCAACATGACAGCAGAAGGTCAAGAATAGTATTGCCACCCCGGCAACAAAGGTAACGGCATATTGGGCGCTGCCAGATGTTGCATAACATAGCCCAATGTGACAACAAGATGCCAAAATATGCACGCTGTAGGTCCCCTTTCCACTCCCATGATGCTTGCATCAGTTACCATTGTCACACCACTTGAGCCCATGTGCGGCGACTTACATCATCATCAATAGCGACAATCGTCCTTGTATGTACAACACGCATCTAACAACACCATTGCCCCACTGACCTCGTCGCTGGGTTTGTGACGCTTGGATTCTCTGTCCTCTGCACTGCTGGGACCAGGCAGCATCTTGGTGTCGGACTGCATCAAGAAGCGGATATGTGGTCCTGAGTCAGCATGTATGCTTCTTACTGCTGAGTGCACATGTTATACAAAAAAGCTCTGGTTTGTGATAATGTTTTCAGTGCATTGCAAGGCCAGTGCGGGATTGAAAGAATTCACATTATTAGACATGCGGCCAAGTACGAGCTACATATTATACACAGTTCCGGTTGATCGAGAATGTATACAACAACAATGCATCTTCCGCCCCAAAACTAGTCCAAGTGCACGATGCTTACCCTTGGGGCCACGTTGAAGGCTGTCACCACATCGCTGCCCAACCGGTGGTCTGCGGGCAGCTTGACGTGTGATGTGAGGGGCTCCATACCCTTGAAGGCATTTGCTGCACGGATGAGCATGCCCGCAAGCTTGCTCTTAGTAACGTCCTTGCGCTGAGCTGCTACCTCCAACACCTTGGCATACCGCATCGCAACCTTGGAGCCTTCAAGTTGATTGTGGCTAGAGGAGGCCCTGCCAGCCTTGGCCTTAGCCTTGATAGCCTGGATACGCTTCTGCTTCTCAGAAAAAGGTACTTGCTCGCTCTGCCCATGTAGTCTTGCACAGCCTTCTGAAGGGTCTCGATAAGGCCGCCCTCGGCCCGTGAAGGATTGATGATGTAGGGCTGCATCTTCTCCGCATACTCGTCGTGTAGCTCCTTAAAATCAGGGTCCTCAGTGATAAGGTCTTGGACTGCGCTCATGTGGCTGTTATCGTTGCACACAACATAGGGGGTAAGCGCGGAGGGGCTGTCTAAATCTTCATCATCACAGTCTACATCATCTTCGGCATTATCTGAAACCTGAAGACTTTCACGGGTCACAGGTTTTTTGCAACTAACAAACTCCATTTTCTTGCTGTCGAAGTAGGTGTATGAGCATCGTCCCACAAAAATTTGGGGCATCTTGTCCAATTGCTAGATAGTCAGTGGCATCAAGGGAAAGGTGGGCATCCACAGGCTGGGAGGTGGGTGAAAAGACGGTCCCTGCGGCATATATGTGCGCTCAGGGAGACCCTCGATGGCCTTACGCGAGGCTGCCGGCCGTGCAGTCATGATGACGTCAAAAGGGAGCTCAAAAGTCGGCACTACAAACTGAAAAGGTATTGCTCTGTGTACGTGCGTGGCAGCGCTTGCGTCCATCGCTGCTGGGGCTTTTCGATGCTCGTTCCTTGCTCATGCAGGCGTTGTCATCAGTCTCGAGCCATTTACTGCACGGTTCTGTGCTTTGGCGGCAGTCAGATGCACGCCTTGGGAGCCCACAGTGCTCGGCTGCGCCTCCAGGAGCCCGCGCGGGTCCCTTTACATCCGTTAGCTCTTATTATGCTCTCTGCATTGCGTTCTCTCCACGAAAAGCTGGGCGGCCTGCGGATAACTGTAGTCTACCTGCGGCATGCGGTGATGGAGCATCTTTCTCTCTGTATCGAAGGGGCGCAGGAAGCAAGCGGAGCTAGTACCAGTCGATAATTTAGCTATCTTGGGGATGTATGCAATGCCCAAAAGAGCCAGAGTGGGGCACAGCAGGCGGGCACGAAACTTTGCCCCAAAGTCGGAGTTCACATTCCAACCCCAGTGGCTGGCAACGCACATCCTGAGCTACATGTCCTGTCCCGGCCATGGATTGTCCCAGCTACCCCATGCCCCAAAGTAAGGGTGATGGCAGGGGCCAGAGCAAGCTCATATGTAGTACAGATGCAAAGGAGGCAATGGCTCCTGCAGCAGGGCAGGGGGATAGCAGGTCATGCCACGACAAGGGCAGCATGCGTATACTTATTAAAATAGACAGAAGGCAGCAGTAGGAGGCTCTTAATTCCAGCAGCACCTTCATGAGGGTGTTGAGCAAGCAGCAACAGCAGGGGTCTGCACATTCTCAATATACGTCTTTGCTGCGATGATCAAACGCCACCACATAGCAAGGCAGGGCTTGAGCCCCCATGGAACACCATCCATCACCATTGCTGTGGGGCCAGACCTGATTTATGCACCCAAACAGTTATGCTGTGCAGGGACCACTTGCCGCATACTTGCAGAGCGAGCGAAATGGTGTTGCCAGGCCTGCAGAAGCAACTTCCTCATAACCAGCAGCAACTTGCTTTGTTGCAACCACCTTTTGCTCCCGGTGTCCTGACCTATCGTGTGCTGCTGCCTGCAACAGGTGTTGCTGCTCCTGCTGCTGCTCCCAGTGGCGCGACTTTGGTCTCTTGAAGTGTTAACTGCCAGCTCTGCTCCACTACTTGATCAGGTAAGGGATCGATCTCACAGCATGTGTCATCAACCTGTGTCATCTTGGCTACTTCCTGGTTTTGGGTGGATGCGATCCCACAGTAGGCACTGTGTCTGGGGCACTGTTAGGGCTTGACCAGATGCAGTGCGTATCAGCTACTTCCTACTCAACTCGGTACCTGATTAACATGGGTTGCTGTCAAACTGCAGTGCACAGCAGCTTCCTCTGGTGCTTCTATCGCTCATGCAGTTCACAGCACCTCCCTCTGCTGCTTCTACCCCTCCTGCACTTCAGCGCATCCCCTCCTACTGCTACTACACACCCCTCTTGCAATGCACAGCACCTCCCTCTTCTGCTGCTACCCCTCCTGCAGTTCACAGCACCTCCCTCTTCTGTTGCGACCCCTCCTGCAGTGCACAGTACCTCCCTGTGCTGCTCCTACCCCTCCTGCATTACACAGCACCTCCCTTTGCTGCTCCTATTCCTCCTGCAGTTCACAGCACCTTCCCCTGCTTCTTCTAACCCTCATGCATTACACAGCACCTTCCCCTGCTGCTTCTACCCCTCCTGCAGTTTAGAGCAGGATTGCCTCCTGTGCCAAGTGTCGATGGTGCAGTGCAGCCTGCTATTCCTTCCAAGAGAGGTGACTGGCTCATTATGATGCACCCATGCCTGGGATAAAGGTGGGGACAGGTGAGACAGCAATACCGTGCAGATGCAAGTGGTTGTACAGTAGCAGTAGCAATAGCAGTAACAGTAGCTGGTCATGCCACGACAAGGGCAGCATGCTTATACCTAAGAAATAGACAGAAGGCAGCAGCAAGAGGTGATTCCTTATATCCAGCAGCACTTGCATGAGGGTGTCGAGCAAGCAACAACAGCAGGGGTCTGCACATTTTCAATTTCCGTCTTTGCTGCAATGGTCAAACGTCGCCTCATAGCAAGGCAGGGCTTGAGCCCCCATGGAACACCCTTGTTGTGTGATTTATGCACCCAAAATAGTTATGCTGTGTACGGACCACATGCCGCACACTTCTAGAGCGAGGGAATGGTGTTGCCAGGCCTGCAGAAGCAGTGGAAACTTCCTCTTAACCAGCTGCAACTTGCTTTGTTGCAAATGCCTTTTGCCCTCTGGTGCCCTGGCCCATCATGTGCTGCTGCTTGCCACAGGTGTTGCGGCTCCTGCTGCTGCTCCCAGCAAAAGGTGCCACTTTGCTCTCTTGAACCTGTAACTGCAAGCAGTCTGCTCCCATACTTGATCAGGTAAGGGATCGACTCCACAGCATGCCCTGTGTCTCGGCTACTTGCTAGTTTTGGTTGTAAGGGATCCATGGTGTCTCATTTCGAGCTGTCGTGGTAGACGCTGTGACGTCGCTGGATCCACTGAGCAAGCGTTTGTGTGCTCATGCAGGCCGGCAGACCTGGCAGCCGCTTCGAGGCCCTTGCATGCACCCGTTAGCGTAAAGTGTCACAAGGTGGGCTGTGGACCCTTTCCAACCTTTGTGGTAGACGCTGTGACATCGCTGGATCCACTGAGCAAGCGTTTGTGTTTTCATGCAGGTCAACAGCCCCGGCAGCCGCTTCCGATGCGTGTGAAGAGTGTAGACCAGCCCTTAGCACAGCTTAGCCATAATAGAGGGTAGCACAGCAGACTAGCCGTTAGCACAGCTTAGTAATAGTGGGAATGTTGGTGGGAATGTTTTTAGTACATATAAGGAAGATCACTATCTACATACTATGTGTGGTATATCTGGATTTATGGTTATGTGTTGGTGTCTTTGGCCCTATGAGCCTTCATTGGCTCCTAAGCTAGTTGGTAATATGTAATCTGGTAGTAATAGCCCTTAGCACAGCTTAGAAGTAGCCTCAGCACCAGCTTAGAAGTAGCCCTTAGCACAGCTTAGAAATAGCCCTTAGCACAGCTTAGTAATAGCCTTAGAGGGTAGCACAGCTTAGAAGTAGCCCTTAGCAGAGCTTAGAAGTAGCCCTCAGCACAGCTTAGCAATAGCCTTAGAGGGTAGCACAACTTAGAAGTAGCCCTTATCACAACTTGGAAGTAGCCCTCAGCATAGCTTAGCAATAGCCTTAGAGGGTAGCACAGTAGACTAGCCCTTAGCACTACTGTCCTACTAGCCTATTGCCGTGTGTAGCCTAGTGTCCGTGTCCGTGTGTGTTGTGGGCGGGCGTGGGTGTATCGAACGGGCCGTTATGCAGACAGATTTGTCCTCATCCCTGAGCGCATGTCCTAAAAAGAGGGGCCGGCCGGCAAAGGTGGCTGATGCATCTGATGCGAACAGGGTGTTGCGAAATGAACCTGCCGGTTGCGGGGTGACTCGGCTGACTCGACAAGTGAGACGCCGGCGGTGTAACTTCTCGGGGTGACCCACCCGTCAGGACACAGCACAGACATGCCCATTTCGCACGGCGGTTCTGGCTATGCATTTGTCTAGTGATTTGCTAAGTTTTGCTCTCACGAAGTGTATGGCCAATTCTGCCTTGGTGAAAAGTTGCACATGGGCAGCTCTGAAAATGCTCATTTTGAGGAGGCAAACATGGAACCTTGAATCTCAACGATCATGACAATCCGACCCTCAAGCAGCGCATAGTGCCATTAGCTAGAGCCCTAACCTGTGTTATGCATTCGAGCAATAGCACTAGAACCTCTACGGGCACTCGGCTAGTCAAAAGGTTGCGGGAAGCGGGGTGATGATTCATATGGCAGGGCTGGCCCGCCGCAACCCATCCGCCGGACGGCCCCACTGGTCACCCCGATTCCCCACCTCCCATTTGCAGATTTCCAGGGAGAAACCATTGATTCAAGGGGATAACCCCAAATATGTATAACCTTTTAGAGAGAACTTCTCAATAAACCACCAAAACCCCTTTTTCTAAAGCATGTTGTGTTACCTTAAGACCACACACCATGCCAACGACGTTAGGGACCATGGTGGCCGGAATAAAGTTTTAAAGAAACCCTCCATTTTTTTGGCGGGCACCATGATATAGTGAGGATCCTCAGCCCGGGTGGTGGTAGCTGCTCCACCAAAAAGAAGGGTGCCCCGGCGTGGTGTGGATTCCTCAGTGGCCCGCGCGGGCCTCTTTGAGGGATCCCCGCCATTTTCCAGAGTTGGGCTGCCGAACTCTCAGAGCTCTGACACTCCATCCCGCAGCTTGCATCCCATGTAGCTCTGCTTGACAGGCACCCCGTGCCTAGCGGTGTCAGCTACAAACTTGAAGCCCTGAGCAGCCATGCATGCGTCCAACCTGTTCTTGATGTTGGCGGCGCTTTGCGGCCTCATGCCCGCTTCCCTAACCGCAAATGGGACCAGCCGGCTTAGCGCTGTGCGTTGGATGAAGTCCACTGTCGTCCTTGTGGCGGGCTGCCCGTCAGGGAGCTGAGCCCCCTCCTTGACCACCACGCCTGGGACCACGTTCTCGCGAACCACTTGGGCCACGATGTCGGCCAACGGGTCTGCCTCCGCCGCTGCCTCCTGCTTCAGGAGCTTCCATTCCTCGGGCCTGTCTGCGTCGGACAGCGCCCCACCGTGGTCCCTTGCCAAGGCGTGGGCTGCCTCGAGCAACCTCCACATGTGGGCTGCCCTGTGGTCTTGCATCTTCTCGATGACCGAGTCCTCCGCTGCGCGCACCAGGGCTGCGTCCTACCCCTCGGGCACCGCCGCCCCCGTTGGAACTTCGAAGCGCACCTCGAAGCAGATGAACCTGAAGCGCCCCATGTCCACCGAGTTGCTGCTATCCACCTCTGGCAAGCAGCCACTGTTGCACAGGAGGAGGGGCAGGGCCATCCATGGGAAGTCCACAGTTTTTGAGGAATGGATCATGCGGCAGTGCAACTCGACGCCGCCCCCCGCGAGCTTCTTGAGCGCCTCCATGTCGAACCTCCTCTCCGCCTTCATTTCGTCCAGGCACGCCAGGAGCACGCCCCGGTAGCTGAGCTCGTTGGCGCCGTGTCCATTGCGGCCCCCCAGCGCGGAGGCGTCGTACACCAAGGTGAGCTGAAGGGGCAACGCCAAGCTGTCCAGCACCCTGCGCAACCCGCCACATTTCACTCTTACCCGTGTTGCCATCGGCCTTGTCTGTGTCGACTGTGATCTGCTTTTGTTTGGCCCGCAGGCAGGGCAGCAGGGAGGCGGCTATGGTCATCATGACGGCATTGCGCTTGCGCTCGTTCTGCCAGTAGGTCGCCCACCACCTGTCAACCTCCGTGAAGTCCAGCGTGCTCCTGTCAAGGGGCAGCGCGTAGCCGATGGTCCTGCTGCGGTAGTGTTCGTGGTTGTGGGGCAGCAAGTGGACCTTCTCGGCATCCACTCTGGCACACACATTCTCAAAGGGCAGCATGCCCCGCACGGCGATGGCCGTGTCTAGCCGCCCGATGAAACCGGGGTCGCTTAGGGCCGGCTTGAGGAACCCCAGAACCGCCGTGCTGCCCTTGACCGACAGCAGGTGCTCGTGGGTGGCGGCGTTCAGGTACTCCTTGGGCACCTGCCTGCGGGCCTCCGAAGTGTACCAGTCCATGTAAAGGGCCAACATGATGGCAGCGGCATCCTTTAGATCCACGGGCCCCCAGCAGCCCGTGTAGGGCCGGTAGGCGTACATGTCCTCCCTGCACCCCGGATCGCGCAGGCGTGTCCGCAGCTGGTCCCATAGCACCACCTCCAGCATGCGCGCCAGGGTCAGCTCCAACTGCTTGTCTTTGTCCCCTGCTAGGGGCGCCAGGCCCAGGCCCACCAGCTCGGCGGGCAGGCGGCCCTCGAGGACATCCAAGGAGTACACCGTGCTGGGCATGTGGTCGTACACCACCTCCACCACCACCCCGGTGTCGAGTTCCACGGCCCGCTGGCAAGCCGCTGCGAGCCCCGCCGCCGCCGCCCCCCCCTGCTTCTCTACGTAGAGGGCATCCAGCGCCAGCGTGGTCACCCGCCACCCCTCTGATGCTGCGGCACCAGCCATGGCCTGCAACATTTGGTCCACCATGTTTTCCACGACGAGGCCAAGGGCGGTGCCGCTCGCCGGTTCCTGGGAGCACTCCGTGTTACTTTGGAGATAGGCGTTCATCGTGATGCCCCGCTGCTCCCACGCGGCCTCGGCGGCGTCCCGGTACGCCAACTCCACGTGCTGTGCAAGCTCCCGCATCTCGCGCCGCAACAGCTCCAGGTCGAAAGCCCCGCCTGGTCAGCCCCTGGCTTGCGTTGGGGCAGCCTCAGGTTGCGGCCGCCGCACACGAGGCCCGCCTTGATGTCCCGGGTGGGGGCCTTGTGGCCGATGGGCAGGCCCTCGGTGTACAGCAGCTTGAAGAGGAGCTCCTCCACCTGGCGGGGCCGCTCCAGGCCGTAAGCGAGCTGTAGCTGGCACAGTAGGTCGTCGCGCTCTGTGTTGCGCATGGTGGTGAGGCAGGGGCACACCCAACTGTGTCGTGACGCGGCAAGGTGCTGCAGGGCAGCCACTTCGGCGTCCACCACGCTCAGTTGGTCGGCAAAGCCATGGCAAAGGGCGTGGCGGGCGTCGTGGCCCAAGCGGGCCAAACCGTACGCCTTTGTGGGGTGGCGGTGGCCCCAATCGCCTCTTGCGATCTTGTCGTACGTGATCTCCCCGCGGAAGGGGCCGCACAAGAAGCAACACGGGTTGAAGGTGCCCCCACCGGGTGGCGTGTACTCCTTGTGCATGGCCTTGAGCACCGCGTGCTCGGCGGCCTCCACGGCACCTTCTCGGTTGATCATCAACTCCATGACGTACCCGTCCACGGTCTCCTGCACTTTGTTTACGGTTGGTCGTGTGCCGGGGGGCGCCTCATGTGGCTTGCGGGATTGGCATGTCATGGCCGCTTCTAATTACACAAACTGCACCCGAGAAAACATATCACGTTTTCCCCCCGCAGTTGTGATCCACTCCTGCCGGGGTGGGCCGGGGTGCTGCGGCCTCCATCATGGCTCGCCTCTCCCTGTACGCCCTGGCCCGTTGCAAGTTGGCTGCGCGGACCCCCTGCATCTTCTCTGGGTCCGCGCGGGCCCTCTGCCACGCCTCCTTGTTGGCGCCTTGCAGGGTGCGCACCCTGTGGGCCAGCCACTTGCGCACGTTGGGGTAGCTTGGGGGCAAGTCCTCCGGACGGGGCAATTGGATTCCGTACAAGGCGGCGATGGCCTCGGTGCTGACGCGAAACTGTTGCATGATGATGCGTGCTGTTAGCAGGCATGAAAATGGGGCCCTCCCTTTAAGCGCAGGTGCGTTCCTTTGCCCTGAATTTATCCCGCCAGCATCACGTGTTACCAACCCCACACGTGATGCCGGACAGCCAATGGAAGACCCTCGGCCCCGAGTACCAGCCGCTGGTCAAGGAGATCCGCGACGGCATCTTCCACGCCCGGCTGCGTAAGCGGGACACACTGCGCTATTTTCCGCGGTTCAAGGTAAAAGTGGAGGGGCTCCCGCGCGACGCGATGCCCTCCGTGGCCCTGTGGGCACCCGATGCGTCCGCGTGCCTCAACCTCGCGCCCGGTCGGGCGGCTGGGGCGCGAGGGCATGGACCTGCTGCGGGGGTTGGCACGTGACGTCAAGGCCTGGGCTCGGGGCGACGGGGGCAAGCCCGCGGCGGGCCCCCGGTGACTTTTGGATGTACCAAAAAGAGGGGTCCAATTGCAAGATTGAGTGAAAACCCCAGCTACCTTGCTGCACCAAACCCATCGCAAGATTGAGTGGAAACCCCAGCTACCTTGCTGCACCAAACCCATCAAGCCGAGCCCTAAGACTCTCTGGACTTGCTACCGCTGTACCTTGGTGGTTGAACTCGTGTAGCAGCTCCAGGAAACCCTCAAGGTAACCGTTTGACCGTGATTGCCCTTTCAATGTTGAGTACACACTGTAGATCTTGTTTGCATAGTCCCTATGCGCTCTCACAAGGTCATAATGTTGCATTTGCAGCTGTGATAGAAGAGCTTCCAGCCGGCCCTGCAAGTCCTCCTTGGTGACCACACGTGCTCGCTTCGGGCCCCTTGGCGCTGTAGGGGTCTTAAGAAGGGGTGCAGGGCTGCTGCTGCCTGTGCCGTTGTCCTTATCGAGGGTGGTCATATTCCTGTGGAAAAGAGCAAGAGCTTGGACGAATGCATCCGCAAGGTCGTCCCGTTTGCGAACGCCGCTTGCCCATTCGGAAAGGTCGTTGTTAGTGGCACGGAATGTGCTACTTTTGAGCAGTTCGTCGACTTGATGAACGACCTTGCCTTTGCGATCCGTTCTGCTCAACTTAGTGGGCTCCAAGATGCCAAGGAGCCTATACCGCTCCAGCGGATCAATGAACTGGACCTCCTTGCCCTTGGCATAGAAAAATGCATGAACGATGTGCTGAAGTTCGCGATTGAACAAGAGACCCTTCTTCATGACGGTCGGTGCGATGGGTTGATCCTCAATGAGCACAAAGTAGTCCCGTCCTTGAAGCACATTTGCAACGTGTTGGTATATTCCATCCAGACGCGCCAGGACTTCAGAAGTGCTCCTCACTCGTGGCTCGTGTACCTCCAGCAACTTGTGGGTGCGCCAATACATGATGCGGCGATCGCCGTAGAGGCACCATGCAGAGTTTTGGGTGCCAACGTCAACCGAGAGGACTACGGGTTGCGGAGGACTCGGTTGCGTGCGAAGCATCGTTCGTTACTGAGTGTCACTTAAATAAAACCTGGAGGCGGTGACCTCCATGGTGTGAGGTGCCACCGTGCCATTGTGAGTTCCACGATCAGCGAGAAACTTAATCGTTCCTCTCAATCCTTTATGCAAAGCTAATTGTCAACCCCGCGTGTCATTGTAGGAAATCGTGTCACTAGAATAGTTTCTGGAGGCGGTGACCCCCCTCATGCGGGGTGCTACCAGTGTCAGTCCCACGGCAAGCATATACTAATCGTTCCTATCAATCCTTAATGCAAAGCTAATCGTCACCCGTGTGTGAAATTAGTAAATCGTGCCAATGGCATTCCACACTAGGCCAAAAAAGCTCCCTGGCGAGGAAGGTGCGCATCCAACGCGCAAGCCTTTCCTTACAACCCGCAATGCTCTAATGCCAATCTTTGCAACGCAGTGTTCAGTCAGTTCACAACGGACGCTAGCGATCGTGTTGATGCAAGGGATGCCGAGGCTCGCGCGTTAGCAGGCGTCGTTGGCGTGGGCAGAGCGTTGGGCAGGGACATCGAACCTGTGCAACCACTCACCAAGCCCATGCCGGTGTTTGGCCCCGTCGAACAAGCAGCTATTCGGCGATTGGTGCAACGAGCTGCGCTTGCCAATGTGGATCTTTGGGAAACTCTCCTCTCAAGCAGCGTCGAGCACGTGGAAGCCATGTTTGAGAACAGCTTCAAGGCTGGCTTTGACAGAGAAGTGACAGCAGAGACCTCACAAAGTCATGTAGGTGAACAAGTGCAAGGTTTGTGGCCAACGGCCGGTTATGACAGTGAGTGTCCCCGTGCAGGTCATCCATGAGCTCAAGGTTTTCCTGCTTGTGGGACGCACCCTGGTTCTTCCCTCAGCAGGCGGCTCCCTTGAGGTCAGCATGATCAAGACCATGGAGTTTATGCGGCGTGGCAGCGTCATCCGGCAACGCGTCGACCTCCTGTTCCCCGCACTACCTCGCACGGTGGCCCGGCTGATGGAGCACTGGTGGGCCGAGTGCAAAGGCGGTAAACCCGCTACCCGGCAGGAGCAAAAGGCGGCAAGCAAGCAGGGCCCCAGCCACAGGGCGATGCCGCTGCGCTTCCACGTTATGGTCCTCGCTCTAGTGTACTGGCAACACCAGTTGACCAGCAGCATCGTCGAGCTTGGGTGAGTGCTAAGCACCGTATTTCCAGCCCAAACCCCAGTGTAGCCCCAACTCAATTGCATATTTGTGCAGGGTGCTGATGGCAAGCAAGGGGTGGCACCACCCCGCCCAGCTGACATCTGGAGCGGACTTTGCACACAGCTCAGCAGCAGAGCGCTGCAAGCACGCGGCCATGGGGGTCCTGGCAGCTGTGTTTCATCTCCACACAGGTGGCAGGCAAGCTGAGTGCTTCCGAATTCGCTGGCAAGATGCCACTGTGGTGCTCACGGAGCAGATGACGGGTGTGCCAGGTGTTGCCGAGGTGCCCCTCTGGACTCTCGGGTTGGCTGGTGTCTTGCAGACGTTTCAGGAGGGCCTTGGGACCGGCGGATTCGTGAGATTCTACGACTGTAAATATGGGTAGGTTTGACACAAGCACCGTCCGTGCCTTCATTGTATCATGGCCCTCACAAGTGTCCCCTTACCGTTGCAGATACGACTACGCGCTGCCTGATGTGGTGGACATCTTGCATCCAAGTTGGAGCGGGCTCTGCTTGGCCACTTGCATCAGCACGGCGTTTGTGGTGCTGCAGTTCCTCCAGGCCCGCGATCCCAGCAAGCCCATCGCAGAAAAAGCCGGCAAGCAGACACACAACAATGCATCAGGGTTTGCTTTCCCATATGGCTTGCTGCCCCACGTGGTGCCCCCAGAGCTGCAGAGCCAGCCAGCCGAGGCCAAGGCAAGGCAGGTGGGCGATGGCTTGGGCGCAGCCGTGAACAAGGCCATCAACGCTGCCAAGTTCCTTGTCAGCTTCTGGGACTTGTTGCGGGCCCTAGGTGAGCTTGTGGTGTCCGCATAGTGTTTGCTCAGTCCCGGCTTTAGCTTATCGAGAGTCCTCGTGCAGGTAAAACGGCACCACCCCCCACAACGGAACCTAAAGTGCACAACAAGGCTTCGTTCTACAGCGCCCGAAGCATGCTTGCGGGGGAGGTGGTTTGGCTCAAGGACAAGATTGCCAACTTGTTGCCGTCAGACATCTGGTCGTGGTAAGTCGGTTGGTCTCAAGCACCCAAGCACCATGTTAGGCACACTCCCTCTCACGGTCCCTTCCCTGTCGCAGGTATATGCATTTTGCGGGCAGATCTGAGGCTTCCAACAGCTACCAGACTTATGTCGACAACTACCTTGGGGCCTTTCGCACGGTGCTCAACTACATGACCAGCGTGGGCACCAGCTTCACAGGAGTTGTCTTCAAGGCAAGGATGCTTGGAAGGTGCGGGCATCAATGGCATAAGTCGTCAACGCCTCTCACTTGCACCGTGCCTATTTCGCTGATCCCCGCAGGAGTCCCGTGGCGGCCAATGCCCAGCTGTGTCAGAACCTGCAGCCGGAGGAAAAGGAGGCGGTGCTCAGGGCGGCGGCGTTGTCTCGACAGTATGTGGCGTTCAAGTCCACCGCAGTCGTCAGGGACCATTTGATCAGCCTTGCTAAGGAGCACGGTTTCCAGGGCATGCTTGCGCGGACCACGGTTCCCTTTCAACACAACGGCTTTGCCCTCTCGGTTCTCTCTGGCCCTCCCTGCTGCGACCTGCAGTTCCTCAACACCACCGGCCAAGGGCTGGCCCAGCAGCTGCAGGTCTTTGTCAATGCCATCAAAGACAACAACGAGCAGATCTATGGTGTTGCGCGCCTCTCGCCTGCACCAGAGCGCCCCACGCTGCTGCAGTCCGTGATAGACCTGCTGTGCCACGATCCGGATGCAGTCAAGTTGGCATTGGCGCCTCCGGAGCAGCGTGCGCAGGCCCGCCAAGGCACTGCAGCTTCGGCCTTTCTTGGCATGGCAGCAGCAGCGACCGCCTTGGCGAGTGCGACGGCCCGTGGAGATAGCGAGGGGGCAGCACGGGCTGCGGCGGCGGCACAAGAGGCAGCACAGGCCGCGGCGGGCGCTGCTGCTAGTTGCTCGGTGCTGGTTTCGGAGTCGGGGGTGGCCGTCCTGCAGCGCGGGAGCGGGGTGATGCTGATCGTCTCCAAGGGCTGGAGCAGCCGGGCCAAACCACTGGAAAAGGGCACAATGGGAGGTGGGAAGTTCACCCATTGGACGGTGGTGCAGCTTATGGAGGCTCTAGTGCTGACGGGAGGGGAGCAGGCGGTGTCAGTCCGGGTGGCTTCGGAGTTTGTGTGCTCGGGAGAACCCCTGACCGGCTATTGGAGCAAGAAGGCCTTCAACATCAAAGTCGTGCCGGACACCATGGTCCTCCTGAGCAGCCAAGCCCGCCACCAGTTGGGCAAGCAGTTTCGGGCGGATGGAGATGCTGCCAAGGGCTACATGACATTGTTCCCCAGCTTCACGGATGCCGCAATCACCAACGCACTAGGTACGTTTTCGGCTCCTAAATAGTGTGCAGGGCCGCAAAATGCTCTCCACTGTTGGTGCTAACGGGCGTACCTCCTTGCCGCAGGGAGCTTGGTCTACGATGAGCAGAGACCCGTGAGGGCATGCACCCTGGTGACTCAGGAACAACCCCATGAGGAGGAGCTAGCGGCCGAGCCGGCACGCCAGCACGAGGCCGTACTCCGGGCTGTCCGCATGCTAGCATTGGCAAGCACGTCGGAGCTGGCTGATGAGCGCTTCACGTTGGCCAGCACCGCCCTGAGACCCTTCCTTGCAGTAGCACCGGACCGGGCGGTCGTCAGTTTCATCGAGGAGGCCCTAATGGACATGAGTGCCGCCGCAGCAGAGGGCAAGCAACTGGAGGTGGCAAAGCAGCTGCAGTTGCTGGCGGCCGTGCGGCGCCTCATTGAGGGCTGCTCGGTGGTGTCGGTGGTGTCCGTGGCGGGCCCCTCGGGAGTGGGAGAATGCGCTGAAGTAGTAGCAGCAGCCACCAAGAAGCGCAAGGCGGACTGCTTGGCTATTGATAGTGCGGTGGCAGACCAGCCATGCGTCGGCTGCGGCGACCCCTCGGGTGAGCAGGTCATCTGCGACTGTTGCATGGCTTGCTACCATCTGAGGTGCCACCAACCGCCGCTGGAAGGTTTGCCGGTGGCGTGCACCTGGTTGTGCAGCGGCTGCCTCGAGGGTTGCTACACGGTGGAGGCGATTGATGCTGCGCTAGCCCTGCACGGACGCTGGGTGACGGTCAAGTTCCCAGGGATCGCGCGGGTGTATTGGGGCCAGGTCAGCATCGGATCTCACGGCACCCTGGTCATCCAATACGACGACGCAGAAGCACGCCAAGGGTACACAGTGGAGCAGGTCAAAGGGCAGGATGAGGTGGAAGGGCACTCATGGATCAAGCTGAGGGCGGAGGGGTCCCTCGTGCCAATGCAGGTGATGAGGGAGTTTGAGAAGCACAACTGGTTGGTGGTGCCAGAGTCGAGTGGGTAGCTTGGTACATAAAGGTGTTCTCATGGCACTTGAGGAGATGCCATGGTTGTGGCAGGTGTACATGGACATTAGCTCAACTCATTGTGTGGCCTCTCGTGATTTCATTGCGGGTTCAGAGGCAGCCACAGGAATAAGAGGTCTTCCGTCGGACAAGCATATAGTGCAAGGTGTTTCTATGGGACTAACCAATGGATATTGGCTAACTGTGTACTTTCGGCGGCTTGCGTTTGGCCGCAGATGTGTTGTGAAGGTTAAAAGTGGCCGCTCACCAGCATACATCCTCGTTGTGAGCTACCCTATCGAAGACGATCCTGAAGGACTCATAGAGTGGGTCGCAGCGGCAAGGGGCTACGCATGCTACCACGTGCAAGGAGATGTTTGCACGTATGTGGCAACCATATGCGGACGGGCCAGTAAGGAGGCGGTGGAAACCATTGTGCAGCGAATGGAGGCGTGGACATGTTCTGCATGCCTTGGGTCGACCGGTGGCAAGATCCACCACTGCGCCGCACAGACACTGCTACGTACCCATGCTGCCACCGTCATCCAAGCTGCCTTCCGTGCGTGGCATAGCAATCAGAACCAAGCTGCAGTTAGGATCCAGCGAGCTGCAAAGGAATGGTGATATGCCCTAGGCTGCGGGCCCATGTGTCGCAAAGCCTGCCAGCATTTTCAGAGCCATACAGATCGACCATGATGCACGAGGTTTTGTGATTGTGGCCCGTGACTTGCACGAATGCGCAATTGGCGTGGCGAACCTTCTGTTGCACCAATAGGGTCCGCAGCAAAATGTGTGCACACCGAGGGTCATTTTTGCCCCCCCTCTCGTAGATGTGTGTGGTATATACGTATGCGCAGCCGGCGCCACATACCTACATTTGTGCCAATAGGGTCCGCTGCGGGCTGCCTGCAAACCGAGGGCCCTTCAAGCCGCCACACCAAGGGTCCTTCAAGCCGCCAAACCAAGGGTCCTTTAAGCCGCCAAGTGGTAACTATGTAATAGGTAATAGGTAATAGGCGGGTATGTGCCGTTGATACGATAGCGCAAACCTACTGATATGCTAATAGGGTCCGCGCGCTATGCGTGCGCATTAAGGGTTCATATTCGTGATGTTGCTTGGTGTTGGGCGTATTGGAATGTGCTGCTGATGCGGCAACCGTGCTAGTGTGCAAACGAGGACCCCCGACTCAATGCGTGCACACCAATGCGTATACTAAGCGCTCTCGTGGAGATGTGTGAGCATATACGATTGCGCAACCGGTTGCCGCAACCCTCTTGATGTGTGAAAGATGCCCGCGGCATGGTGATGCCGTCCGGTAGTTGCGCAACCGGCGCCGCAAACCTTGTGGTGTGCCAACAGGGTCCGCCGAAGGATGTGTGCACCCTAAGGGTCATTTTAGCCGTCCTCTTGCATATGTATATGAGATAGATCACTGCACAGCTTCCGGGCCGTGCAGGGCCCGCGGCATAACTCCATCTAGTTTGTTAGTGTGTGAGAGCAGATATCGAGACAAAGAGACGAGACCGCTAGAGAGCCAAAGCTGCCATACCATCCAAGAGACCCAGGCAATTACAAGCTAACCACTGCAAGCGCTCCAACAAAAACATGCTTTGTGACTGGCCAACACTACCCCATGTACCCTGCCACCCCCCACGAAGTCCGAAAGCAAGCTAAAGCTGAATAGGCTGCGGCTAGGGGGAAATGAAAGGACTAGACAAGAAATGCAAGGACTAAGGGACCAATGGGACACAGGAATGCAAGCATACAGGAAAAGCAGGGTAGGGTGCCTAGGATTTCACGAACAGGACATGCAAGCAAGCGAGCTCGACCTTTCCTGTTAGCATAAGCTGCCAAAATGATGCCTTCCAGCTCCCCTCCTCCCACTAGGCTAAGGGCCAGCCACAAAACAGCAACAATGCGCACACCTGCATGGTCCGAGATGTTCCACGTTCCGTCCTCTTGCATATGTATGTGGTATATTCGAATACGCAACCAGCGTTGCAAACCTAATGTTGTGCCAATAGGGTCGAACGCAAAATGTGTGCACACCAAGGGCCCTTTTGCCCACCCAGTGGTTGCTCTGATAGGTATATACGGATGCGCAACAGGCGCTCTCAACCAAATGTTGTGTCTACCGGAAGATGTGTGCACACCTTCTTGCCATCCAGTGGTAGCTCTGATAGGTATATACGGATGCGCAACCGGCGCCAAAGCCTTGGTGTTGCTCCAAGGAAGGCCACACTACCTCAAAATCTCCACTAGCTCATCGCGCCGCTCGTCACACAAGGGCAAGCAGTTTACGACAGCCTGGATAGCCTTCCTCACTGCTTGAATGCTTCCCGCGGGAAGATACGAACTTTGCACCAGGGGAGAAAGGTCTTCCTTCGCAAGTTTGAAGAGAGCCAATTGGGCGCTTGCTCGAGAGGTGTCGTTGGGAGCGCCGGTCTTGGTTGGCGTTTTCTTGGCCCCACTGCTAGTGGTGAGCCCGAGCTGATCTCGAAGGGCCTCGTGGGGCTTGGCCAGCCATGTGGGAGATGTTCAGCTCTTGAGCTTGATGGTCACCTCGCAGAGGCCAACGCCCGCCGCCTCCACCATCTTCTTTATGGCTTCCATGGTGGCGATGCCGGTGGTTTGCTCAAACCGTGTATGGTCCTGTGCATGAGCAATCGAGTCACAAAAGCCACTGTGTGAGTATGGGACGGAAGCAGCGCACTTGCCTGATCCACTGATCCAAGCTCATGCTTGCCGCACTCCTTCCAAGCTTCGTCCAAAGCCTCAACAGTTGCATCATCGGCATCTTCAATGGCTAGGTACCTCCGCCACGTGCGCTTGGTATCAGCACCATGTAGCTCCCCGCTTTCAAGGTCCCCTTCTGCATCCCGTGCCAAATCCCCAGTGGGCCTGTCCCAGTGCACCTGGTTGGCTAACCACTGGTTAAAGGTCGGCATGTTATGATACTCTATTGAAGGGTCAAGGGAATGCACCCAAGTGGGTTGTGGTGGTCCCTTCTTTTCTACTTTAGCACGTCTCCATTGAAGAGTGTTTGGCCCCAGCAAGTGCACTCGTTGCCGGGGACATGGATGCTTACTACTTCTGCAACGGACGTCATGGTGCTCCCCACGTGTCCATTTGAGCTAGAACTTTTCTCCGCTTTCGTGTGCTCGGCCTCATGAATGGTGCGACTAGGACATCCATTTACATGCTTGGGAAGGCTGTGTGCACGGAAGTGCTTTCCAGCTCGCATGCCTTTTTAGGCCTCCCGCTTGCCCTGGTGGACGAAGCCTACTGCTTTCCCAATTGCATGGGCCGTTGGGTGGCAGGCCAGGGGGCATTGGACGCATCCATGTTCCTCTTTCAACACCTTGACACCCACCACAAAACCTTGTTGGGTGCTCACATGTCTTCGGAGCAACGAGGGCACCTCATGCACAGCACCAGCCTCCAGCTTGCTTTGCTCAGGGTGATCCGGCCGTGCCTGCCGGGGAAGCACAGCTTGAAGCGGGCCTACAGGGAGGCTTGTGGCCGGCGCATCCCATTCGCGGACGGCAGCTGGGACGCCGTCGGGCAGCGCTTTGTGCCTTTGCCGTTGCGCACAGAGGACATGGTGTTCCATTGCTTGCCGGCGACATACAAGACCACGCTTGATGCGGACGTAGGAGCCGCACAAGAGATGTTCCATGAGTGGTTTCCTGACCCGGAAGAGTGCCTGTGGGTGCTGCGCTACTCGGGCAGGGCGCTGGTCCCTCAAGACGCAATCAAGTGCGCCGTGCTACACTGCGACACATTGGGTCCTTCACAGGCGGGCCACCGTGGCAAGACGACCTTTCAGTACATGCTCGAGTGCGTCATGGGGCCAGGTCTGTGCCAGCTGCATCCAGGCAGCGATCTGACGGTGGGCACCCGGTTCCTCCAAACCAGGGACCAGGCCGTGTGCCTGCCATTGATCACTGCCTTTGACGAGCTGAGCCGCGGGCAAAAACTCGACCTTGCGGCCCTCAAAGGTCTCACGAGCGGCCGGCCCCCTGCCCCCTGTGTGGTCATCGCATGCAATCCCGGTGACCTTCCGTGCCTCGCAGACCTTGTGGAGACCGACCCAGCTGCATACGGCAGGCTCGTGTTCCTTCCTGCCCGCGCATGCCTCGCGGCACGCAGCGGGGTGCACGCAGAGATCGACGCGCTGATCCCCGCATTTGCACGGTTGCTGTTGGAACAGCATACCCTATACCTTGCCGAGGGCCTTCCGCCGCCGCCAGCGTCCATGGCCGCCCATGCGTGCGCGTTGTTGCACCGCAGCCGCCTCTCAATATTCCACCCGGCCCATGTGAGATTCGTGCGGGGGTGGGCCGCGAAGCAAGCGCAGCGGGACGGAGAGGAGCCTGAGGTGACTAACCTTATATCGGAGTGCATGGCAGAGGTGCTGGCCATGGCGCGAGTGTACCATAAGCAAGGGTGGGTCGAGGGGGCGGGGGATATAGCAGGCGTGCTTCTTGATGCATGCCTTGCAGAGTCCGGCCACTAATTAGTAGCCCAGAAAGCGCTGCCAAAAGCCGCTTGTGGTGTGCTCCGAGTCCCTCATGGCAGCCCGCGCCCGAAGCGCCATGGTAACTCCACCCAGAAGCCGTCTGCCGCGCCACTGATGTCTTCCTCTGTCGGCATGGTGGCCAACACTTCGTGTGTCGTGATCTTCTTGGGGGGGGGGGGGGGGCGCAACGGCGGCCGCCATGGTGGGAGCTGTAGGAACAGGGGCACTAAGAGAGGGCTCGCATGAAGCGGCATCCGATGCACTAGCGGGCGCGGCCGTGGGGACGAGCAGGGTTTGGTCAACCTGCATGATTTCATGCATGGGTCCTGCTTGCATCACGGGTGGCGGGGGAACAAAGCGCTGCCGCACCACCACAAAGTTCAGGAACACCAGCTTGATCGCTAGGGTGTCTGTCAACAACACAGCGCCGTAGCAGCCGGTCTTGTCAATCCCGAGAAGCTTTTGTGGCTCGCCGCTGATCAGTTCCACCATGGTCAGCTCTCATGGACTTGCATGAAATAATTGTTCCGCAACAAACCCACCCCACAAGACCATGACACACCGGCTTAGGGGCCGGCCTTTCTAGTGCTTGCATCCACCGTCTCCCTTGCTACAGGGAAACAAACTCGGGCTGCTCACAACCCCAAACAAGATACTGCTTGTGGCGGCCTTGTATCTCCAAGCTGATGGGCTCCAACAGAGGCGGCATCAACTTGCCCGAGTGTTGCGCTGGCACTTCCTCCATGCAAGCTATGGTGCCAAAGATGCGTCGCAGATTGGGTAGTTGTACATAGATTGATTGGTTTGGAGCGTATCCACAAAGGTATAACGTGGACACCCTCGGCAACCATTGGGATAGCTCGGGTCTGAGGGCCATCTTTGTGTCCTTGGTATTCATAAAGTACCAGAGCCTCTTGCCGTCCGCAAAGGTGAAGACATAGGTCCCCGGGGCCACCTTCTCAACATCCGCCTGGTGCTTTGCGCCTTCCTTTAGCTCTCCCAGCATGGCGGCCACCATGGACGCTTCACTGTTGGAGTCTTTGAACCCATTGCAATCCTTAGCATAATAGTTGCTTTCAGGGAGGGCGTCCACATAGATAAAGACTTCATGCTCTGCAACAATGGGACCAAAAGATAACGGGTAAGCATCCCAACCTGCTCCAATGTACAAGAACGCCATGGCGCGACCTTGGCAGTCTGTGCAAGGAAGGCCCTCAAGTGCGTTGCACGGCGGGTGTAGCAAGAACTATTTGGTGCCTCACCAAAACAAGCCTGCCCCTGATTTTTTTGCAGTAGATGTAACAAACGTTTTGCAACAAACCCACTTGAGCGCCCACTCGCACTTGCAACACGTGGCAAAGCGGCATGGTGAAACTCGCCGAGGATAGCTGGCACGACAACTTTATTGCCACCGCGACCAAGGAAGGGCGGCTGAGCGCCAAGACCATCGACACCTACCACCACAATCTCAAGAGTCTGCGGTTGAAGCTCTTCGATGGCCTTCCATCCAGCCTCATATTCTTGATGGGGGACGAGGGCGCGGCGATCCTCATGCTGACCACTTTGAGGGGCGACGTCGGCACCAGCACCCTCAAGGCGTACGTCACCGCACTCAAGGGCGTCTACAACACCATGGCGCCCGCCGCGCTGCGTGCCAAGGCCGGAGCACAAAATGTTGCGTGGGACGAGGCCGAGCAGGCTCTCAGGGGCCGCGCAAATGCGGCGATGGAGGCGCACAAGGCCACGAGCAAGCAAGTGAAGGGTTACGTGCCTTGGGGGGAGATCGTTGCGTGCCGCGAAGGCTTGCCCTTGGCGTCCAAGGAGAGGCTGCTCTTTGCCATTTACACCCTCGTGCCGCCGCTGCAGATTGATTACGCCGATGTCAAGATCGTGTGGATGGATGAGGGCACCCTTGAGGAAGCGGCGGGCGGCGAGCCCTTCACGGGCGCCTACGTGGCCCTCTCCATCGAAGAGCCATCGAAGAGCCGGCATCAAGCTACGTGCGAATACCCAAACCTTCGAAGGTGAGCAGCTACAAGCGCCACGATATCACGACGGCGCTGCCCTTGGAGCTGCACAAGACCATCGTGGCCAGCGTGGAGGCGCACCCACGGACTCACCTCTTCACCGTGGCAAGGTCCGGCCGTCCCTACAGCACCGACTCGTTCCAAAAATGGGTCACCAGGACCCTGCAAGAGTGCCTTGGTCACGACCGCATCAACAATCAGCACCTCCGGCGGAGCTACGTGGTGGCGATGTACAAGCGCTACTGGGACGCATTGGACGGGAGGGAGGGAGCGGAGGCGCAGCATAACGCCAAGGAGCAGGTCAGGCGCGCGGCCCACTGCATGGCGCACTCTGTGAGCATGCACAATCGCTACCGATTCACCTTGGACGAGCACGACGTACCTGAGCAGGTTCAACTGAGCAACCTCGACCTGCCGGTGTTGCCTCGGCACCAGCGCCAAGCTTCCGTGTCTGTGGAGCCCTTTTAACTAGCCGCGTCCATTGTCCCGCAACATATATACCATGTTTTGGTAAAGCGTAATGGGCCCACGCAAGTCCGTGACCCTTGCGGATGGTACCATGGTGTTTGACCTGCCCGATCCAGCTCCGGCACCTAAAAGCAAGAACGCAGTCAAGGACGCAGCTGCGAAACGACCCAAGCTTTCTGTGGCGGCTAGCCCGCTTGCCAGCGTGCACAAGCCGGCCACGAGCAGCGCAAAAAAGCCATGGAAAAAGGTGCCTCTGGTGAGCCCAGATCCCATCTTTGACCAACTCAGCACAGGGTGTGGTCTGACCTCCGTGAAAACGGTGGAAACTTACGTGAACAATCTGACCACCGCACGCAAAATGTGCCAAGGACAAACAGTGGAGAGCCTGCTGAAGGATGCACAGGGCACAGTGGACAAGATAGCGGCAGCCGTGCAATACCACGGGCTGTCGCATTGGTCGCACGCCGCATACTTGAACAGCTTGCTTGCATGCATCCGCCACGTGCTCACGTGCCCCCAGAGGGCTCAACCAGCAGTGAAGAGAACATTGGACATCATTCAAGGGGCCCACAAGCAAGTGCATTTGCAAGCTAGCCAACCAATGATCCAAAATTGTGCTACCCCACGGCAGCAAGCCGGTTTCTTGAGTTACGGCGAGGTTGCAAATGTCAGGGACGGTCTGAAACCCGGCTCAAGGGCGCGGCTGCTGCTCAGCTTCCTTTCCTTCATTCCGTGCCCACGAGCGGACCTCGGCAGCTGCAGAGTGTACCAGAAGGAGCCAAGCCAAGACGAACTTGACAAATTCAAGGGCCAGTATGTTGTGCTGGAAGGGCCGCAACCGCACATTTGTTATAGGCAGTACACGACGCGGCGATCCCTCGGGATCGTCAAGGTCGCACTGCCGCCCGAGCTAGTGCAGCAGATCAAGTTGTGCCTCTCCAAGAGTGGGCTTAAGGGCCCGTGGCAGTGGCTGTTTCCGCATGCCAGGGACGTGAAGCAAGCATACTCCAACGCCAGCTTTTCTAGGTGGGCATGCCTGACGTTGCAAAGGGTCTGCGACAACAAGTACATCACGTTGCAGCTGGCACGCCATGCTTTCAGCAGCCATGCGCAAACCGTGTACGACGTGGCAAAGTGCAAGAGCGAGGCCAGCAGGGCGTTGTGCAGGCAGAAGCTGCTGGAGGTGGCACGGGCGATGCTGCACAGCCCGGCCCAAATGCTGCGGTACCGCTTCAACACTCTGGACGACGGCGCGCCGGCTCCCGTTGACGAAGCAAAGCTGCAACATAGGCCCGCCTCGGGAGCCACGCCCATGGCCATCGGTGTGTTGCCATTGCTGCTGCGTTAAATGTTCCGGAACATTTGCGGCGTGGCAAGTGTACCAATGAAACAACTCACCCTCGACCAAACCATTGCCAAATACCGTCCCCTCGACGATGAGGCCCTGCTCAAGCGACTCTTTGAGCAAGCTGCGGCCAGCGCAGTTGCGGGCAGCGGTGCGTCGAAGCTTCAGCCCGAGACCATGGCAGAGTATAGCAGCAGTATCAAGGTGTTGGTCAGGACGCTGGCGGACCCGCAAGCAACAGGCGTACCCCAAAGAAGCGGGCTTCCGTGCATGGCTGAGCTCCTCCTCCGGCCGCATGGAGCGAAGATATGCGCGGAATGCATCAAGGTGTCCTCGGAGAGGAGGAAGGTGTGCATCGTGGCGAGCAGCCTGGTACAGCGCGCCTTTCCTGAGCTGGGTGAGAGCGACAGGGCGGCGGCACAGGGCGCTTGGAATGCGCAACTGAGAGCAGCCAGGCAGGCCTACGAAGCACAAAAGAGGCTTCTGGCTGGCTATGGGGGTAGCGTGAGCGATACAGGCGTTACTTGGGACAAGATCCAGGCCGTGGTGGGTAGCATGAAGACAGGGGAGACGGACAGACTGATTCTAAGATGTCTCACGGACCTCAAATTCAGAGGCTTAGTGGCGCACAATGCGCCCCTCCTAAACCTGGGCCATATCAGGGTTTATCGCCCAAATGAACAGAACCAAGCACCGACGCAGGAGCAGATCGCCAAGTGGTGTTGTGACGATGACCAACCCCGGGGTTGGCTGATATTGAACAAAAATCCCAAGCAAGACACAATCCATCTTGTGGTGGCTTACCAGAACGACAGCAGCGGAGGCGTGGCTGTGCTCAAGCAGACCATGAGGGTGCCTCCAGGCCTGGGGCAAGAGATCAGGGCGTACTTGGCGGGCCGCCCACCGTCCCTAAAATTTTTCTTTACCGATGGCAGGCACACAAGCAATGTGGCCGATTCGCAACCGTACACCGGGCTGCAGGGGCGCAGCAGCTGGCAAGCGCGCATCAACCGGCTGCTTATGAGCCGCTTTGGCGTGCGCACGCGGCAATTCAGAGTGGCTGTAGCGCTGCACCACATGGAGCAAGCACGAAAGGAGCTCATGCAGGACACGATCAGCGACAGCGAGACGGAGGAAAACGCGGCCCATTAGCAACCTTATTGATGCGAGGTGCTCGTAGCAATATGGGGCAAAGGGTCTCAAAGTTTAGGCTAATAGGGTTGCGCAGTTCACATTTGGGTTAGGGTTGTGTGGAGTCTTGTGCGGGGCACTTGTACTTTACCTTGCATGTCTTGAATGCCAACCAATTTGGTTCATCCCGCCTGGCCCACATGATGCAGTGCCACGTGCACATGCCCCCCTTTTCCCTAACCGTGGTACCAAAAGTTGCTAGTTTTCCGGGCCTACCCCCAGGTTGACAAGGTTGAGCGGGACGGAGAGGGTTGTGCCGATCACAATGGGCTGGTGTGTTCAAGCCGAGTTGGCTTGGTTGCTCTGTTCACGGTGGGCGAGTTGAGAAAATCTTAGGGGAGGTGTGGCCGCGCCCGGCCTGCCATGACGATCCGCAAGGGTTGCGGACGGCGTATAAGGAACCCACTAATGCTTGTACGCACTGCACCGCACCGTCATCGTCGTTGGAGGCACTCAAGGCCATTGTTCTTGCACCTGCTTCGCATGCCACGCGCACATGAAGTTAGTTAACCTCTTTAACATGTACCAACAGCTGTCAACATCAGCGTTCTCTCAAGTACGACACTATTTCATTGGCCAATCATGTTTGATTTGAGGGACCCGCAGCGGTGCCTTGCAGAACAAGCTCGGAGCCTTTTGAGGGACACCGAGAGTTCATACTTGCAGCGATTACATCACATCACATGCATGCACGCCGATGTGTGCTCAGGTTGCCGTCGCAACCCCCATGCCATGCCCGCCAGGCTCGCTCGGCATTGGGGCTTCACAGAGCCCAGATGTGTGCGGTTCAGCCGCAGCATGGCTTGCCCGATCCCGAGGCCCGTCGCACAGTGTTTGCACGGCTGTGGTAGACGCGGTTGTCTTATGTTGGGTTGAGCCCAAATTGACTAGCTCATGTGTTGGATTGCTCAGTGGGTTGGTGGGTTAAGCATGGGTTGGTGGGTTCAGAGTGGGTTGACGGGTTTAGCCTGGGTTGGTGGGTTGACAGTGGGTTGACGGGTTTAGTGTGGGTTGACGGGTTTAGCATGGGTTGAGAGGGTTGGTGGGTTAAGCATGGGTTGACATTGGGTTGGTGGGTTTAGCATGGGTTAACGGGTTTAGCGCGGGTTGAGAGGGTTGGTGGGTTAAGAGTGGGTTTGTGGGTTGACAGTGGGGTAACGAGCTTAGCGTCGGTTGAGAGGGTTGGTGGGGTAAGGGTGGGTTGACAGTGGGTTGACCCGGATTCAGCATGGGTTGAGAGGGTTGGTGGGTTAAGCGTGGGTTGTCGGGTTTAGCCTGAGGTGGAGAGGGTTGGTTGGGTCAAAGTGGGTTGGTGGGTTGACAGTGGGTTGAGGGGTTTAGCCTGGGTTGAGAGGGCTTGTGGGATGACCATGGGTTGAACGGGTTGACAATGGGTTGACGGTTTTAGCGTGGGTTGAGAGGGTTGGTGGGGTAACAGTGGGTTGGTGGGATGGCAACAAGTTGAGAGGGTTAGGTGGTTGACACTGGGTTGACGGGTTTAGAGTGGGGCAAGAGGGTTGGTGGTTAAGTGTGCGTTGACGGGTTTAGCATGGGTTGAGAGGGTTGGTGGTTAAGCGTGGGCTAGTGCGTTAAGAATGGGTTGTTGGATTTAGCATGGGTTGGCGGGTTTAGAAAGGGTTGACGGGTGTATCATGGGTTGAGATGGTTGGTGGGTTAAGCATGGGTTGAGGGTTTTAGCATGGGTTGAGAGGGTTGGTGGGTTAGGCATGGGTTGGTGGGGTTAAAAAGGGTCATTGTGGGTTGAGAGGGTTGGTGGGTTAAGCATGGCTTGGTGGGTTTAGAAAGGGTTGATGGGTTCACAGTGGGTTGTTGGGTTAAGCGTGGGTAGGTGGGTTTAAAAGGGTTGACGGGTTTATCGTGGGTAGAGAGGGTTCGTGGGTTGATGGGTTGACATTGGGTTGACGGGTTTACCTTGGGTTGAGAGGGTTGGTAGGTCGGAGGGTTTAGAAAGGGTTGAAGGGTTTATTGTGGGTTGACAAGGTTGGTGGGTTCAGCGGGGGTTGGTGGGTCAAGCGTGGGTTGGTGGTTTCAGAAGGGTTGGCGGGAATATTGTGGGTTGAGAGGGTTGGTGGGTTAAGCGTGGGTTGATGGGTTGACATTGGGTTGACGGGTTTAGCTTGGGTTGAGAGGGTTGGTGGGTTAAGCCTGGGTCGGTGGGTTTAGAGTGGGTTGAGAGGGTTGGTGGGTTAAGCGTGGGTTGGTGGGTTTACAAAGGGTTGATGGGTTGACGGTGGATTCTTGGGTTTAGCATGGGTTGGGAGGCTGGGTGGGTTAAGCATGGGTTGGTGGGTTGACATCTGGTTGACGGCTTTAGCTTGGGTGGAGACGGTTGGTGGGTTAAGTGTGGGTTGGTGGGTTTAGGAAGGGTTGAGGTTTAGGGTGGGTTAAGAGGGTTGATGGGTAAAGCGTGGGTTGATGGGTTTCCAAAGGGTTGATGGTTTGACAGTGGGTTCTTGGGTTTAGCATGGGTTGAGAGGGTAGGCGGGTAAAGTATGGGTTGGTGGGTTGACACTGGGTCATTTTGTGTTGGGTGAGCGGGTTGGTGGGGTCACAGTGGGTTGGGGGGTTGAAAGTGGGTTGATGGGTTTAGCTTGGGTTGAGAGGGTTGCTGGGTTAAGCGTGGGTTGGTGGGTTGAAAGTGGGTTCACGGTTTATTTTGGGTTGAGAGGGTTGGTGGATTAAGCGTGGTTTGGTGGGTTAGCGTGGGTTGGTGGGTTTAAAAACGGGTTGAAGGGTTTACTGTGGGTTGTAAGGGTTGGTGGGTTAAGCGTGGGTTGAGAGGGCTGGTGGGTTAAGCGCGGGTTGGTGGGTTTAAAAGGGTTGATGGGTCGACATTGGGTTGACGGGTTTAGCTTGGGTTAAGAGGGTTGGTGGGTTAAGCGTGGGTTGGTGGGTTGACAGTGGGTCATTTAGCGTTGGGTGAGCGGGTTGGTGGGGTCATAGTGGGTTGGTGGGTTGAAAGTGGGTTGATGGGTTTAGCTTGGGTTGAGAGGGTTGGTGGGTTAAGCGTGGTTTGGTGGGTTTAGAAGGGGTTGAAGGGTTCTTGTGGGTTGAGAGGGTTGGTGGGTTAAGCGTGGTTTGGTGGGTTAAGCGTGGGTTGAAAGGGTTGGTGGGTTAAGCCTGGATTGGTGGGTTTGAAAGGGTTGACGGGTTTACTGTGGGTTGTAAGGGTTGGTGGGTTAAGCGTGGGTTGATGGGTTGTCATTGGGTGACGGGTTTGTCGTGGGTTGAGAGGGTTGATGGGTTAAGCGTGGGTTGGTGGGTTTAGTAAGGGTTGATGGGTTGACCGTGGGTTGATCGGTTAGCTTGGGTTAAGAGGGTTGCTAGGTTAAGCGTGGGTTGATGGGTTTACAAACGATTGATGGGTTGACAATGGGTTCTTGGGTTTAGCATGGGTTGAGAGGGTGGGTGGGGTAAGCATGGGTTGGTGGGTTGACAGTGGGTCATTTAGCGTGGGTTGAGAGGGTTGGTGGGGTCACAGTGGGTTGGTGGGTTGAAAGTGGGTTGACGGGTTCAGCTTGGGTTGAGAGGCTTGATGGTTAAGCGGTGGGTTGGTGGGTTTAGAAGGGGTTGACGGGTTTATCATGGGTTGAGAGGGTTGGTGGGTTAAGCATGGGTTGGTGGGTTTAAAAGGGTTGACGGGTTTATAGTGGGTTGGAAGGGTTGGTGGGTTAAGCGTGGGTTGGTGGGTTTAGGAAGGGTTGATGGGTTGAAAGTGGGCGGAGAGGGTTGATGGGTTAAGCGTGGGTTGGTGGGTTTACAAGGGTTGATGGGTTGACCGTGGGTTGATCGGTTAGCTTGGTTTAAGAGGGTTGCTGGGTTAAGCGTGGGTTGATGGGTTTACAAAGGATTGATGGGTTGACAATGGGTTCTTGGGTTTAGCATGGGTTGAGAGGGTGGGTGGGGTAAGCATGGGTTGGTGGGTTGACAGTGGGTCATTTTGTGTTGGGTGAGCGGGTTGGTGGGGTCACAGTGGGTTGGGGGGTTGAAAGTGGGTTGATGGGTTTAGCTTGGGTTGAGAGGGTTGCTGGGTTAAGCGTGGGTTGGTGGGTTGAAAGTGGGTTCACGGTTTATTTTGGGTTGAGAGGGTTGGTGGATTAAGCGTGGTTTGGTGGGTTAGCGTGGGTTGGTGGGTTTAAAAACGGGTTGAAGGGTTTACTGTGGGTTGTAAGGGTTGGTGGGTTAAGCGTGGGTTGAGAGGGCTGGTGGGTTAAGCGCGGGTTGGTGGGTTTAAAAGGGTTGATGGGTCGACATTGGGTTGACGGGTTTAGCTTGGGTTAAGAGGGTTGGTGGGTTAAGCGTGGGTTGGTGGGTTGACAGTGGGTCATTTAGCGTTGGGTGAGCGGGTTGGTGGGGTCATAGTGGGTTGGTGGGTTGAAAGTGGGTTGATGGGTTTAGCTTGGGTTGAGAGGGTTGGTGGGTTAAGCGTGGTTTGGTGGGTTTAGAAGGGGTTGAAGGGTTCTTGTGGGTTGAGAGGGTTGGTGGGTTAAGCGTGGTTTGGTGGGTTAAGCGTGGGTTGAAAGGGTTGGTGGGTTAAGCCTGGATTGGTGGGTTTGAAAGGGTTGACGGGTTTACTGTGGGTTGTAAGGGTTGGTGGGTTAAGCGTGGGTTGATGGGTTGTCATTGGGTGACGGGTTTGTCGTGGGTTGAGAGGGTTGATGGGTTAAGCGTGGGTTGGTGGGTTTAGTAAGGGTTGATGGGTTGACCGTGGGTTGATCGGTTAGCTTGGGTTAAGAGGGTTGCTAGGTTAAGCGTGGGTTGATGGGTTTACAAACAATTGATGGGTTGACAATGGGTTCTTGGGTTTAGCATGGGTTGAGAGGGTGGGTGGGGTAAGCATGGGTTGGTGGGTTGACAGTGGGTCATTTAGCGTGGGTTGAGAGGGTTGGTGGGGTCACAGTGGGTTGGTGGGTTGAAAGTGGGTTGACGGGTTCAGCTTGGGTTGAGAGGTTTGATGGTTAAGCGGTGGGTTGGTGGGTTTAGAAGGGGTTGACGGGTTTATCATGGGTTGAGAGGGTTGGTGGGTTAAGCATGGGTTGGTGGGTTTAAAAGGGTTGACGGGTTTATAGTGGGTTGGAAGGGTTGGTGGGTTAAGCGTGGGTTGGTGGGTTTAGGAAGGGTTGATGGGTTGAAAGTGGGCGGAGAGGGTTGATGGGTTAAGCGTGGGTTGGTGGGTTTACAAGGGTTGATGGGTTGACCGTGGGTTGATCGGTTAGCTTGGTTTAAGAGGGTTGCTGGGTTAAGCGTGGGTTGATGGGTTTACAAAGGATTGATGGGTTGACAATGGGTTCTTGGGTTTAGCATGGGTTGAGAGGGTGGGTGGGGTAAGCATGGGTTGGTGGGTTGACAGTGGGTCATTTTGTGTTGGGTGAGCGGGTTGGTGGGGTCACAGTGGGCTGGGGGGTTGAAAGTGGGTTGATGGGTTTAGCTTGGGTTGAGAGGGTTGCTGGGTTAAGCGTGGGTTGGTGGGTTGAAAGTGGGTTCACGGTTTATTTTGGGTTGAGAGGGTTGGTGGATTAAGCGTGGTTTGGTGGGTTAGCGTGGGTTGGTGGGTTTAAAAACGGGTTGAAGGGTTTACTGTGGGTTGTAAGGGTTGGTGGGTTAAGCGTGGGTTGAGAGGGCTGGTGGGTTAAGCGCGGGTTGGTGGGTTTAAAAGGGTTGATGGGTCGACATTGGGTTGACGGGTTTAGCTTGGGTTAAGAGGGTTGGTGGGTTAAGCGTGGGTTGGTGGGTTGACAGTGGGTCATTTAGCGTTGGGTGAGCGGGTTGGTGGGGTCATAGTGGGTTGGTGGGTTGAAAGTGGGTTGATGGGTTTAGCTTGGGTTGAGAGGGTTGGTGGGTTAAGCGTGGGTTGGTGGGTTTAGAAGGGGTTGAAGGGTTCTTGTGGGTTGAGAGGGTTGGTGGGTTAAGCGTGGTTTGGTGGGTTAAGCGTGGGTTGAAAGGGTTGGTGGGTTAAGCCTGGATTGGTGGGTTTGAAAGGGTTGACGGGTTTACTGTGGGTTGTAAGGGTTGGTGGGTTAAGCGTGGGTTGATGGGTTGACCGTGGGTTGATCGGTTAGCTTGGGTTAAGAGGGTTGCTAGGTTAAGCGTGGGTTGATGGGTTTACAAACGATTGATGGGTTGACAATGGGTTCTTGGGTTTAGCATGGGTTGAGAGGGTGGGTGGGGTAAGCATGGGTTGGTGGGTTGACAGTGGGTCATTTAGCGTGGGTTGAGAGGGTTGGTGGGGTCACAGTGGGTTGGTGGGTTGAAAGTGGGTTGACGGGTTCAGCTTGGGTTGAGAGGTTTGATGGTTAAGCGGTGGGTTGGTGGGTTTAGAAGGGGTTGACGGGTTTATCATGGGTTGAGAGGGTTGGTGGGTTAAGCATGGGTTGGTGGGTTTAAAAGGGTTGACGGGTTTATAGTGGGTTGGAAGGGTTGGTGGGTTAAGCGTGGGTTGGTGGGTTTAGGAAGGGTTGATGGGTTGAAAGTGGGCGGAGAGGGTTGATGGGTTAAGCGTGGGTTGGTGGGTTTACAAGGGTTGATGGGTTGACCGTGGGTTGATTGGTTAGCTTGGTTTAAGAGGGTTGCTGGGTTAAGCGTGGGTTGATGGGTTTACAAAGGATTGATGGGTTGACAATGGGTTCTTGGGTTTAGCATGGGTTGAGAGGGTGGGTGGGGTAAGCATGGGTTGGTGGGTTGACAGTGGGTCATTTAGCGTGGGTTGAGAGGGTTGGTGGGGTCACAATGGGTTGGTGGGTTGCGAGTGGGTTGACGGGTTCAGCTTGGGTTGACAGGTTTGATGGCCATGTAGCTCTACTACCCCTCAAGGGGCGGCCAGGCCCCCAGTCCAAACGCTCCCAATCTCGGCCCCTTCTAATTTCATGCAGACGCATTTGTGCCATGACTGTGCTGAGAAGAACCCATCAGTGCCAATACCCATGTTAGTAGCAGGGTAGCGGGTAGCGACCCACAGCGGGGCAAGGGTCCCAAGTGGGGCATGCCTTTCTTTTTCAAGATTCACTTTTTATGTTTTAGGTCGCTACTCCGCTACCCCGCTACGGTTGAGGAATCCACAGCCCGATGTGCCCATGGGAATCCCCACTACATAACGGGTCGCTACCCCGCTACCATTGCCAACTTCAGATGCCATGCGCCCCCCAAGCTCGGGTGCAAAAAGGTCGCTACACGGCGAGTGCTGCATGTTGTGCAGTTGGTTGTCAACTTGCTGTGCGGCCCTGCATCACCCCGCCGGAACTGGCCTTTCCGGGCATGAGTGTTTGCAACCGTTTCCCCAGGGGAGGACATCCGTTGATTCATTAGATTGAGTGAGCTCGTTATAAAGTCATGCTGAGGGCTCCTCGCAGCCGCATTCACCCGCGTATTACACGCAAGCAGGTTTTCTTGCCCCACAAGTGAGCAAGCAGTGTTCTATGTCCAAGCCAGCAAGCGAACCCCCATGCTTACAACAATTGCAGCCTAGTGGAGTGGGCGAGCCAAGCAGCGGGAGCTCATACAAGAAGCGGTACCAGCGGGATCCAGCGTTTCGGGCAAGGGAGCTTGCCAGGACCGTTGAAAAGGTGCAAGCCAATTATGCTAGATACCAAGAGCTTTGGAGACAAGCATACCTTCGCCGGAAAGTAGCCAAAAATCAGGCGCAATGTGTGGAGGCGGTCTCTTCTTGACTTGGCGGGTTGTGCAGACTCCATCCAGTCAGCGGGCCTCGCGAGGCCTCACGGGATCGACGCACCAACCATTCTCGGGGAGGGGGGAGTCGTGCTATAAACCAATAAACCTAGTGTCAGTTTGGCACTTGGAAATGTGTTTTATAGGTTGGTCTCCCCGTTATTGGTGCTAGCTGCATACTAACATCACTCTAGTCCTAATGTTTTTCTTAGTTCCATGATACTCTTTAACAACCAATAAAACCTATAAACCAGTAAATCTAATGATAGATCCCCAAAGCAACTGGGTTTACTGCTCGAAGACAATCAGTAAACCCTATAAACCGTCCCCCTGTTGCGTTCTGTCCGACCCAAAGAATTCCTACCAACACTGTGAGAAAGCCACTTGAGCAGGGGGCACAGTATGAATCAGGCCGTACCAGCCCAAAACATGACGCCCCCAACCAGTCCCCGCCACCATCAAATGGATGAGACATGCGTGCTAAGCTCGGCAGACACACTGAGGAGAGCTCTCCAGTTTCCCGGCATGAAGTTCTGCCTCAAGGAGTTCTTCAACCACGAGAAGGCCACGCTGCTGATGAACTCCGGCCCCGGCATGATGTCTGAGGACCACCGCAAGGAGCAGGGCATCGGTCGCATATACGGAGACGTCACGCTGGGCACGCTGCCCTGCGACATCAGGAACTTCATTGCGGATGACTGCGACGATTGGGACATCGCAAATTCCCACCCCACGATGCTGCTGCTGGAGTGCCAGAGCGCGGGCCTGGCGGAGCATGCCAAGCGCCTCGAGCAGTACGTGGAGAACAGGGATGGTGTCTGGCATCAGCTGGGGGAGGACTACGACTTGCACTCATACGCCGACCGCAAGCAAGCAGTCGTCAAGGTGCTAAACGGAGGCTCCCCCCCGAAGTACGCGAACGATGGCAAGGGCGCCTTCTTCCTCCACCACCTCGCGGCAGAGGTCAAGCAGCTGAGCGCTCTCCTCATGGCCAAGCCCGAGTACGCCAAGGAGGCCGCTGCCGCCAAGCAGCTCAAGGGCAAGGCAACTTTTTTACACTACTTGATGTGCAGCAAGGAGCTCGAGCTGCTGGTGGAGATCGCCGCGTGCATCATGAAAAAAACCCGCAGAGTCAACAGCCTCATCTACGACGGGCTGCTGGTAGCGCAGCAGCACGCGAGCGAGACACCTGCCCAAAAGGAGGCGCTGCGCAAGGAGGTGGAGGCCGAGGTGCGCGAGGCCTCGGGCTGCTGGTTTGACCTCAAGCTGAAGCCCATGACCAGCGTGTACACGGAGCAGTTGGCCGCCCCGCAGGAGGAGTTGGTGGTGGACGACGACTACGCTGCCGGGCGCTTCGTGAGCCTGTACGGGCGAGACAACTTCAGGCTGGTGCATGGCGAGATCCATGTGTTCGACAAGGAGACCGGCATGTGGGGTTGCGAGCCCTACATGCTCAGCAGAGCGGTCCACCTGCACAAGAAGGACCTGATGTTTCAGACCCAGAAAGTATTGCTGAACTATGGCGGCAACATCACCAAGGTCGAGAAGATGCTAAAGATGGTGCCCAACCACATCGCGGTGGACGAAACGTTCTACATCAAAAATTTGGACAGCAGCCTTGGCAAGCTATTGTTCCAGAGCGGCATCTACGACTTTGACAACGACAAGTTCACCATCGGTTTTGACCCCAAGCTGGTGTTTAGAGGCCGCATTGATCGCAAGTTTGACCGCCACACGGAGTCAGACATCAAGACCCGGGTGCTGCAGGTGCTGTGGAAGGACCCCTACACCAAGGAGCAGCTAGCGGAGGGCGTGCCGCGCTGCGAGCAGATCGCGCTCGCAAGGGCGTTGTGGGGCGACTACCGGGCGCGCAAGATGTACTTCATGGTGGGCGACACCTCGACGGGCAAGGGGCTGCTGGAGGAGGCCATGCAGATGGCATGCGGCAGCTTTGTGGGCACCTTTGATGTGGCCAGCTTCGTGCGCAACACCAACAGCGGCGCGGACGCTGCCAAGCAATTGAGCTGGCTGAAGATGATTGCGGACCTGCGCATCGCCTTCTCCAGCGAGGCCCACCGCGGCAGCACCTTGTGCGGGGTGCTAGTAAAGAAGGTTGTCAGCGGCGGCGACCGCCTAACCCTGCGCACCAACCATAAGGATGAGGAGATCCTCATCAACAGGGCAACCCTGTTTGTGATGTGCAACGACGTGCCCACAATCTCCCCTTGTGACGCCGCCGTGGAAGACAGGCAAGGGGGGGTCTTTGAGAAGCAGGTCAGGTTCGTGAAACGTCCCAACCCCTTCCGGCCTGACCACGAGAAGAATATTGACCGCGGCCTGAAAGGCCTCTTCCAGAGCAGTGCAGACTACCAGGCAGCCTTCTTGAGCATCTTGATGGACGCCTACCAGGTGTACAAGAAGGAGGGACACGCCATCCCCAAGAGCGTGTCAGCAGCTGTGGGGGAGTGGGTAATCAGCGAGACGGGGCTCAAGGGGTTGTTGGATATGGCGTACGACACGGTGCTGGACAAGGGGACGCAGCGGCCCTCGACGAGCTGTTGGGTGACCTTTGAGGAGTTGCGGCAGGACAACTGCTTGATAACCAGTCTGCTTTTAGGAAGGGGAGGGGCCTCACTGATGCTCTGTTCACCATACGCCAGGTCATCTCTAAGTCTGTAGCATTCGATCAGCCTCTATTCATGGCTTTTGTGGATTTGCGTAAGGCATATGATTCTGTACCGCGAGACACGCTATGGCGCATCCTGCATGTGTACGGGGTACACACAAAGCTGATAGAGTTGCTGATGGACTTGCATACTGGCACACAGGCTGCTGTTAGGATGGGTGGTGTGGTGTCTGAGTGGTTTGATGTGCATGGCGGGGTGCGGCAGGGATGTGTCATTGCTCCCTTGCTGTTCAACATCTACATGGACTTTGTGGTTCGGCAGGCAATGGCTCAGATGCCGGAGGGATGTGGGGTGAAGCTAGCCTATCATGCAGATGGGAAACTTGAGCATGATGGGTGTGGTAGTGGTGGGTGTGTGGAGCTGTTGTCTGTTCTGCTGTATGCAGATGATATGGTGTTGCTAAGTCCCAGCAGGGAGGAGTTGGTGGTCATGCTGCAGGTGATGGACAAGGTTGCTGCTAGTCTTGGGTTGCGCATCAATGCAAGCAAGACTGAGATCCTGTCCATTGACAAGGATTGGAAGGAGGGGGATGTGCCAGTGCAGCAAGGACCAGAGGTGGTTATCAGTGAGGGTGTGGTAAAAGAGGTGTCACAGTTCAAGTACTTGGGAAGTGTGCTTGTGACTGATGGCAGGTTGGATGTGGAGTTGAATATCAGGAGGGGTAAGGCTGTGGGGAGGTTTAAGCAGTTTGAAAAGATGTGGGGTACCAAGCATCTGTCATTGGCTACGAAGGTGAAGTGTTACAAGGCATATGTGTTGCCAATTCTGCTGTTCGGGAGTGAGTGTTGGTCCCTGACCAAAGTGCAATCGCAAAAGCTTGAGCGGGTGCACTCTAGCTGCCTTAGGAGCATCCTGGGGGTCAGGTTGTCAGATCGGCATACCAATGAGCATATCAGGAAATCATGTGGGGTAGCCACCTTGTCAGCATACATCACAGCAAATAGGCTGAGGTGGCTGGGGCATGTGGGCCGCATGGAGGAGGGCAGGTTGCCGCATATTGCGTTGTTCTCTTCATTACATGGTGACATGACGAGGCCAGTGGGTAGGCCTCGCCATACCTGGGAGAAATGCGTGAGTGCAGATCTGAAGGTGCTTGGTCAAGATGAGGGGAGCTGGGAGGCTTCATGTCAGATTAAGAGTGCTTGGAGGAAGAGGTTGTGGGATCTTACGCACCCTTGGGAAAGCCAACGGTTAGTGAGGTGTAGAAGGCGCACTAAGCAAGCTATTGATAAGCATGTGGAGCGCTATGTGGTGCCTTTCAGTGGCTGGGAGGATGGTGGTTCACCAGTACCTAGGTGGTGGGAGCCACCTCCAGCCCCTACTTGGGTGGTGCTTGATCCTGCTGCCTCCCCGCCACCCATGTGTGATGGAAGTGGAGCAGGTTTTGGGTTTTAGTGGTGGTGTTTGTTTCCCCTTGGTGTGCACGCCGTTGCATCTAGCCTCAGCTTGTGTGTGGCAAATCCACCATCGGTTGTGTGGCTTCGTGATTGTGATCAGGAGCCTTGTGTTTGTGGCCTAGGTTTGTTTGGCCATTGGCATTGCTGGTCTTGCGTTTTGATTGATTGATTGATTGATTGGCAGGACGTGCTGGTAAAGGGGGTGGGACCCAAGAACCTCAAGCTGGGCTTCTCCGATGCCAAGCTGGGGAAAGAGCTGGAGGTGTTGGGCTATTGCAAGGCCACCAAGGGCGCCAAGACGTGCAAAGGCAAGAAGACCACCGTCGCGGTGAGGTGTGGGCTGCAGAAGAAGGACCCCGATGACATGGGGCCCATGTTGACGGTGATCGGGAGCGACGGCGCGGAGGATAGAGCTGCCGGTGATAAGCCCACCAGCGAGCAGAGGGACACTAAGGATGACGCCCTATGAAAAGGGACGGTGTGGCAGGAAATCAACTTGTGTGTGCCTTGAACGGGTAGATGCGGAAGAAGGGGAAGAGAGGCTGCAAGTTCTTGTAACCGCAACCCCCATGAGGCACCAAACGCCTCAAGTAGTTGCACCACATCGATCATTTACTGCTAAGCCCCCGGCAACATTAGAACCTCGAGTGTCACCCCTTGTTATTCATTGCCCGCAGCAGTTGCCCCAACAACCACATGCTTTCCTTCACTGGGCTCCTTGCACCTCAAGAAGACGTATTGCACCCCATACTTCTATAGGCACAGGGACGGCACGTAGTAATCTTGCGCCTCACATTTCCACGTGCATTTCACCGTGAAGCCCAAGTGCCAATCCTGTTTAACTCATGTGCTTGGGATTTTTCTGAATGGTTTTTAGGGTTTTCAGGCATTTACTACAAGCAACTATGAACGCACCATAAGTGATCAGTTGGCACCAGTACGGGACTCAATTGCAAACCAGATAAGAGTCCAGAATTCACACCAGAATTTTATGAGCGCACACGCCACCACTTTGTTGCCATACAACGCAGAATGGGTGAGGACTGCCGTCAGATATATTGGTTGTAAAACACCCATACAAAACTTGATGCTGCCCAGAGCTCTGCTCAAGGCTAGGTTGTGCTTGTTGCAACCCACATGAGTCATAAGCACATGAGTGCAGACTCTACCCTGCCCTCAAGTCTGCTCTAGTTTGTTGGTGCGATAACTTGATGGTTGTAGTGTGAGCAACGCGACGGATCACAGTCCCCTCTCAGTGTTGCTTTTACTGCCACCTAACCGAGCTGACACATAGGCTCGGATATCCAAAGTCACTATGCGTCCGGCAGGTGCCAAGACGGTGTGAGCCACGATGCACATGATGGGGGCACCCTACTTCATACAAAGCTCTTGCGCAATGAGGAGCCATGGGTTTTACGCGGATGCGTGAGGCGCGAGAGGTGCGCCGCATTATGGATGGAGATTCATGGCGGTAGGGACCTCGCACCATGGGCGGACCATTGTAAGAAACTGTAGACGGCTATGAGCTGTGTTGCACAATGTTGACCCTTGCACTTGATCCCACGCAAGCCTTCCTTCCCGAGAATACCAAGCTTTCCTCTGAGTCGTCAAGCAAGCCTTCCATGGGACCCAAGGCAAGCCTCCCTTTGAGACCCCCACGCAAGCCTTCCTTCCTGAGAATGCCAAGCTTTCCTCTGAGACCCAACGCAAGCCTTCCCTGAGACCTCAAGCATGCCTTCCTTTTTGGAAATGACAAGCCTTCCCTTAAGGCCCCACGCAAGCCTTCCTTCCTGATGATGCCAAGCCTTCTTTTGAGACCCCACGCAAGCCTTACTTCCTGAGGATGCCAAGTCTTCCTTTGAGACCCCAGGCAAGCCTTCCATGAGACCTCGGGCAAGCCTTCCTTTTGAAAATGACAAGCCTTCCCTTGAGACCCAATACAAGCCTTCCCTGAGACCCCACGCAAGCCTTCCTTCCTGAGGGTGCCAAGCCTTCCTTTGAGACCCCACACAAGCCTTCCTTCCTAAGGATGCCAAGCCTTCCTTTGGGACCCAAGGCAAGCCTTCCCTCTTGAGGATGCCAAGCCATCCTTTGAAACCCCACGCAAGCCTGCCTTCCTGAGGATGCCAAGCCTTCCTTTGAGACCCCATGCAAGCCTTCCCTGATGTCTCAGGCAAGCCTTCCTTTTTGACAATGACAAGCCTTCCTTTGAGACCCGAGGCAAGCCTTCCTTGAAACCCCACGCAAGCCTCCCTTCCTGAGGATGCCAAGCCTTCCTTGAAGACCCCATGCATGCCTTCCTTCCCGAGGAGGCCAAGCTTTCCCCTGAGACCCCAGACAAGCCTTCCCTGAGACCTCAGGCAAGCCTTCCTTGTTGAGAATGACAAGCCTTCCCTTGAGACCCAAGGCAAGCCTTCCCTGAGACCCCACGCCCGCCTTCCTTCCTGAGGATGCCAAGCCTTCCTTTGAGACCCCAGGCAAGCCTTCCCTGAGACCTCAGGCAAGCCTTCATTTTTGAGAATGACAAGCCTTCCTATGAGACCCCAAGCAAGCCTTCCCTGAGACCTCAAGCAGGCCTTCCTTTTTGGAAATGACAAGCCTTCCCTTGAGACCCCATGCAAGCCTTCCTTCCTGATGATGCCAAGCCTTCTTCTGAGACCCCACGCAAGCCTTACTTCCTGAGGATGCCAAGTCTTCCTTGAGACCCCAGGCAAGCCTTCCCTGAGACCTCGGGCAAGCCTTCCTTTTTGAGAATGACAAGCCTTCCCTTGAGACCCAATGCAAGCCTTCCCTGAGACCCCACGCAAGCCTTCCTTCCTGAGGGTGCCAAGCCTTCCTTTGAGACCCCACACAAGCCTTCCTTCCTAAGGATGCCAAGCCTTCCTTTGAGACCCAAGGCAAGCCTTCCCTCCTGAGGATGCCAAGCCATCCTTTGAAACCCCACGCAAGCCTTCCTTCCTTCCTTCCCTTGAGACCCAAGGCAAGCCTTCCCTGAGACCCCACGCTCGCCTTCCTTCCTGAGGATGCCAAGCCTTCCTTTGAGACCCCAGGCAAGCCTTCCCTGAGACCTCAGGCAAGCCTTCATTTTTGAGAATGACAAGCGCTATGAGACCCAACGCAAGCCTTCCTTGAGACCTCAAGCAGGCCTTCCTTTTTGGAAATGCCAAGCCTTCCCTTGAGACCCCACGCAAGCCTTCTTCCTGATGATGCCAAGCCTTCTTTTGAGACCCCACGCAAGCCTTACTTCCTGAGGATGCCAAGTCTTCCTTTGAGACCCCAGGCAAGCCTTCCCTGAGACCTCGGGCAAGCCTTCCTTTTTGAGAATGACAAGCCTTCCCTTGAGACCCAATGCAAGCCTTCCCTGAGACCCCACGCAAGCCTTCCTTCCTGAGGGTGCCAAGCCTTCCTTTGAGACCCCACACAAGCCCTCCTTCCTGAGGATGCCAAGCCTTCCTTTGAGACCCCATGCAAGCCTTCCCTGATGTCTGAGGCAAGCCTTCCTTTTTGACAATGACAAGCCTTCCTTTGAGACCCGAGGCAAGCCTTCCCTTGAAACCCCACGCAAGCCTCCCTTCCTGAGGATGCCAAGCCTTCCTTTGAGCCCCCACGCATGCCTTCCTTCCCGAGGATGCCAAGCCTTCCTTGAAGACCCCATGCAAGCCTTCCTTCCCGAGGAGGCCAAGCTTTCCCCTGAGACCTCAGACAAGCCTTCCCTGAGACCTCCGGCAAGCCTTCCTTGTTGAGAATGACAAGGCTTCCCTTGAGACCCAAGGCAAGCCTTCCCTGAGACCCCACGCTCGCCTTCCTTCCTGAGGATGCCAAGCCTTCCTTTGAGACCCCAGGCAAGCCTTCCCTGAGACCTCAGGCAAGCCTTCATTTTTGAGAATGACAAGCCTTCCTATGAGACCCCAGGCAAGCCTTCCCTGAGAAGCCATGCAGGCCTTCTGTCTTGCGGATGGTAAGCCTTCCTCTGAGACCCCCCGCAAGTTCTCCTTTGAGACCCCATGCAAGTTGTTTGCAACCCACATGAGTCATAAGCACATGAGTACAGACTCTACATGCCCCCACAGTCTGCTCTGGTCTATGCAGAATGTACCAGACTATTGCCAATCATTGCAGACCATAGCACACCATTGCGGGCCATAGAAGACCATACCGGACCACTGCAGACTGTACCAGACTATTGCCAATCATTGCAGACCATAGCACACCATTGCAGACCATACCAGACCACTGCAGACTGTACCAGACCCTTACTGACCCTCACAAACCCCAACTTCTGCCAACCCTTGCCAACCTTTGAAGACAACTTCCGACCTTTGGCGACGTTTGCAGCCACCCACAGACAGATGCAGACGCAATCATGTATTCCCTTGCCTGACGGGCTTCTTTCTGCACTGGACCTTGTTAGTCGATGGTGGCTCCGTGCACATGGACACACTTGCTGGCTGTGACACTCTGTGTACCATTGCGAGCACCAGTAGTTCCGCCATCGCCATTGCATTATGGCACGATCCTTCCTCAAGCGAGGATGCTGCGAGCAGAACCAACCAATAGTGTTCCCATCAAGACCATTGGCGAGTGCCACTATCTGGCACGTGCTCTGTATCAAACCAAAGACAAATCATGCGGTGTTTGTGTTCATTGAAGACGGAACAATGCACGTGGCTGCGATTCTAAAGAGACAACACTGCTTGCTGGAGGGGCAGTATACGTGGGCATGGCGGAGAGGGAGTCTGCAAGCACAAAGAGGTGCTAAGGATACCAAGGGAGGTGCTCAAGCAATGCCACCTCATATGGCAGCTGCTCGCAACATCTCGACAAGGTACAGAGGCCATGCAAAGGAACGAAACATAGCGCCTTTGGTAGATTCACAGGCTGCTGAAGCATGCATGCTTGGGCTCACCCGTTTCAAAGGCCTATAACGATGGCGGCCAGCACCAGCAGGAGCCGCGAAGCGCCAAGCAACCGCCAGCAAGGCTAGCAAAGCAGAGACTGACCGACATGTGGGTTTCCTGTCAGTCAGTTGCAGATCGTTTATGATGCATCAACTAAAGGGACATAATGACGGACAGCAACAGGGCAGCCCTGCAGAGAACAAGGCACGGACGAAGCTCTCAGGTTTCCTTGAGGACCGCGCGGGCCCCTTAAGTGGGTTGGCAACGTTCCAAAGACTCACTCGAGGTAACTGCATTATTTTTCACGCCTCAAACCAGAGTCTCACCGAATCTCAACATCCACAGTAGACGTTTCCAGCAGAGTGTTGTTCGTAACAATGTGCTTTAGACATGCTGAGCAGCCCGCGAGTTGAGGCCTTACTTGTTTGCCACGCACATGGATCCTTCAACCGATGGAGCCACAAGGTATAGGGGCCCACTGTTGGGTATAGGTATAGGTCATCCCAGGTACCGGTATGCAGCCACTCACGTACGCATTGTGGACACAGCCCATGCGCACATTGTCTTGAAAGACCACCCTCATCATGGCTGAGGAGGTTTTTGCCATCTGATTCCAGTAGCACACAACCATCTCTTACAAGTGGGTTGATAGGGTTGCCCAGCAAAGCTCCTTCAGCAGGACTTGCCTGTTTGTCCGTTTCCGAAACTTGCCTAGCTGCCGCATGAACAACGTTTGCACTTTCTGTAAGGAGTTATCCAACATACCACTGGCAGAAATCAAGATGCTGAAGGGCATCCGGTCCCCACACTTAACACCCATACGCTAGTACTGGCTTCACAAGTGTGTCAAAGATGTGAGTCTTCATGGAAAAATCTCGCAACTCCATGTGCTTATATTTCCCCAGCATGGCCCACATAGCCCGTTGCCCAGTTGCTTTCAGGGCATCCTTAGCAACAGACAGACCTTTGGTCGAATGCAACCAAACCCCTATGTAGCGGAAAGAGTCCGAAACTTGCACCTGCTTGCCATCATAGAGCCACTGTAACCCTTGTGCCAGCTTGCTACCAGCCTTTCGGTACACCACAATTCCTGTCTTCTCCAAGTTCACCTGAAGACCTTTGCTTGTACAGAATTCATACAATAGGTCCAACTGCTGCTGCAGATCAACCGGGCATGTTGCCATGAGCACCATGTCGTCTGCATACAGCAGCATGCGGATAAGCTTGCCTCCTCATTCAACCCCAACATCTGGCAAGCGAGACTCGAGCCATTCCTCAAACTCATCAATGAACAACCCAAAACAAAAGGGGTGACAGGGAATCTCCCTGCTTCACCTCAGTGGTGCTTAGGAAGCAGGCAGCAAGCAATGAACACACTCTCCCTTTCGATCAACATTGAACATCATGGTGCTGCATATGGCATACATGCTCTTACTAGCATCACCAAGCTGCTGCTTGATAGCACGTCTGCATGCACGTGCCCCTATTAGCTTGCAGCCCTCCAGATGAGGAGAGGACAGCTTGCTCACTTTGCAATGGCCTCCTCCACTTGAACAAACCCGGCCTACACATGTCCCATCCAGGTCTCTGCTACGAAGAGGGTAATGCGCGGCTGGGGTCGTGTGCTTTGCAGCAAGCCTTCCACGGCCTTGATTGCTCAATATGCTTCAGCCTGAGCGCTCATGCTAGGATAGGCAGCACTGCTATGCTGGATTGCCAAGAACCACAACCTGCACAGCACACGTGAAAATTTATCCCCACTCACGGAGCCCCATGTGTACCTCAATTATGTGCGTGCAGGTCAGCAAGCAAGAGCCATGCACATTTTGCATATGCCTTCCTGAAGCTATTTGGCACCAAGAATATCCATAAGGCGAGTTGTGTCTCATTGCAGCAATGGCATATTGCCTTGCTGCCTGGCCGCATGCGGAGCACGTGTGGTCCTTACCCCAAGCAAGAGAGGACTGCTTGCTTCTGCGGCTAGCCAATGGCAACCAACTAGTACACGTCCTGGCACCTTCCAACAGAACAGAAGCACCCAGGCCCATGACACTTTCCATATCTAACATGCACTCTTGCTGCACAGCATGTATGCAACCAACAGTGCACGAGATGCTCTGCTGCTGACCCGCGGCACCCTCACCAACAACCATGAAGGGTTCACAAAGGTTGCACCAAAATCACGGCGTATACAACATAGGTACGATGAACAAGAGTGATTGTGCACCTTCCACACAAGTATGCATGTTGCATGCACGTGTGCGATGCTGCAAGGATGCAGACTAACCTCCACACAGACCTGTGTTTCCTATGCCCAGCTAAGACTTGCTCAGAATGACAGGCCTGATCCCTGCTTCTACATCCAGCAATTGCAACCTATTCTGAACACCAGCATGAAGGCTTGCCAGTGACTGACACTTGCACCCTGCAAGCCATGATTGCCACCCTAACCATTGCACCGCCTCAGAGACGTGGCTGCCCTAGCTGCAATTGCCCGCATAGATGCGCAGCAGCAGCAGTTCCTTTTCGCGCAGCTGCTTCAAACCATCCCGCACCTGCTGCTCCTTCGAACGCAGCTGCTGCTCCTTTGCCCGCAACACGGTAACCTCCTCCTTGTCCCCCTGCTGCTTCGCCTCCTTGGTGTCTTGCTCCACCTGCTGTATCTGCTGCTCCACCTGCTGTATCTGCTGCTCCACCTGCTCAATCTGCCGCTGCGCTTCCTTCACCTCAGGTGAGCTCCCTGGGCTTAGGGGCCGCCGCACCTCAGCGGCGGCCCTTGTTGGTGCGCCCGCCTGCGCAGCAAGCAAGGCCTGTCAAGCACATGGGAAGGCAGGTGTTCAGCAAACACAGCAAGCAGGCGACCCTCTTGCCGAAGCATTGTCATGCTGCGGCCCAGAATGATGCACAAGGGGGTGCCAGCAAGGTTTGATAGAGGCTTCAAGCCAAAGCGCTGCACACTTGCCAGTGCGCACATAGAGTGTGGTATGCGCATGATGCTAGGCCATCGACATGATGATAGGCCACTCCAAAAACCGGTGGACAGCAATGACCCAGCAAGACAAGAGACAATGCACAAAGCATCCGAGCACCAGAAGAGCATACAAGCCTCTTGTCCTTGCCAAGAGCATACCAAGCCTAGCTCAACAATTAGGCAGCCGTCATGCCTAGCAGCCGGCCAAGGAACAGGTGGCCTGAGCATTGTAGGGTGAGATGTGCTTATGTTATGCCTTGGCTGCACCAGCCAAGAACCCACCTGCTCATGGTATTGCTGCTGGGCCTGCTGCTGCTCCTGCTGCCACAGCTGCAAGGTCTGTTCCAGCTTCCCCCTCAGCTGGCCCACGCAGTACAGTTCCAAGGAGGACGGAGCTGTCACAACAGCCTTATCAGCTGCAAAAGCCTCATCAGGAATGTCGGTGGCCCATGCTGACTTTGGACGGACGCTGAGGGCGTTGGCTTTTACCAAGCATTGAAGTATTGTTTCTCCTGCTTCCTCCTGGCTGGCAGGTGTGGTGGCTGCCGTGTGCACTCCTAGCAACATCCTTGCTTGCTCCACGGGCATTGCATGGTACTTGGCCCCCAGCAGCTGCAGCATGATGTCAGCATATTGGGCCGCAGTCCAGCCATCCCTGCCCAGCGCCAGAAGCTTAATGCGATTAAACTCACCAGCCCACAGCACTTCCAGCGCTGCAGCAGGCACAAGCAGCAGTAAGCACAGCATGAGTCCTGGGCCGATCCCAACCATACATTTGCTAAGCAAGCAAGCAATTGGGTTGACTTCAATCGCTACTTCCAGCAGTGTACTGGAAAGCTGCATAAGACCAAGCGCAGAATAGCCTCAAGAAAAGTTATACAAGGTTGCTGCTCTTGTACTGTACTTGTACTCTTAGCACATGCTCACCTGCATCCCAGTTGCCTCCCTTCGAGTCCACCTTTGCTGCCAAGCGCCTCAGATCACCAGCATTGCCACCGCACACCTGCAAAACACAAGCGCAAGTAGCAGTGAGAAGTACTGTGAGCCTTGCTGGGCACATGTGGTGGCACACCCTAAACCCTAAACCCTAAAACACGAGCACAAGTAGCAGTGAGAAGTATTGTGAGCCTTGCTGGGCACATGTGGTGGCACACCCTAAACCCTAGCCCCTAAAACATGAGCACAAGTAGCAGTGAGAAGTACTGTGAGCCTTGTTGCTGCAGATTTCCTGCAATCTAGCGATGTCGAGCCCGAGAGCACCATGCCACACATGTTCACCATAACCAAGCATGTATCAAAAGATTTGCAGGGCACAGCCAAATCTCATTGTAAGTTGGTGCTGGTACAGCCTCGTTGGGTGCATTCCCCTGGCTTGTGCAGTAGGCTTGCGGGTGCTCATGTAAGGCAAGCCTCCCGCAGTAGCTCAGGCTTTAAGCCGGTGCAACTGGGATTTGCTGCCAAAGCCTTCCATCTAGAGGCGATGCATTTGGAAAGTTCTACTTAAGCCTGCTTTCAACGACGGTCTACCCCCTCAACTTCCCACTGCATGACCATCGGTGCCTGCCGGCAGGCGCAAAACACGACAGGGACCTAGCCTGATCAATTGTGCCATCACCCCTCAATCAAGCACATCACCCCAGGTATGCTGCTGTGGGTTAAGCAAGCCTACGCACCTACCCTCACTATGGCAAAACTGCATTCTTTGCCAGTACTGCGCTAACTAATGCTGGGGTTTAGTGAGTTCATGCTGCAGAAAGGCCTCACCTGGAACACTTTGCGCCATGCCTGATCATCCAGCACGCTACTGCTAGCCTGCTGCTTCAGCTCATGCCCCAAGAACCCTCGAGCAACAGCATCGGGGAAGTCGCCGATGACCTCAGCCTCCCAAAAGCGTGGGCCAATGGCTGCAAAAGCAAACAGATCCTTAGAAGCATAAAAGACTTGCAAGAGCCCTTCCTCAGTCTAAAGATGCACTCCTAGTGCAGCTCAAGCGACTAGCACCGACTCCAAAGGGTGCTGAGCGACAAGCAGGGGCTGCTGGACTTTGCAGTCTGCAAGCACTTCCTTCCAAAGGCCTGCAACTCACCATCCCTCAGCCAAAGCCTGGAAGGCTGCTGAAGTGGAATGCACCCTTGAATGCACTTCATTAGGCATGCAACTTACCGTCAGTTAGCCAACCCTGGAAGGTATACTCTGAGGTGGCCAAGAGAACATGGCAGCGGTTCTCCTGCTTGCTCAGCGCCACCAAGTTTCTCATAAAGCTGTTTAGCTCCCGCCGGTTCTCCTCGGTCCACTCCATAAGCACGTTGGCCTCGTCAATCACCACCACAGGCCATTGGGACCCATCACCAGCCCTCCTGTTCTTCTCCAAGACCGTCAAGAGCTCTCTGCAGTGGAGAAGCAGTAACCCAAGTTCAACGCATGCTAGTAGATCAGAGGAGACCCAACATGTATCTCAGGGCCTACCAGCACGCACACCATTGCACCACAAGGGCTGGAAGGCTGGTTGCTGCGCTTATAGATGCTGGGCACATGTCAGTTTGTAACAACAAAAGCTAGACATCAGGGTCTCCCTCCACCAGCGTCCCGCAGGTTCATGCCCAAGACCACGGGCGTCCCACATGCTGAAGGGGTGCCACAGACGAGGAGGTACATGTTAGTATATGACCATAGATCCGCATTCCAAGACCGGGGATAGTACGGGGGCAAGGCTTGCATAGGCACACAAGCCATATCTGTCGCAAGGGCTCACCTGAGTGCATCATAGACTGCATTCAGGTCCTGCTGCCGCTCTTTGCTGCCAAGAAAGGCCCGCACAAGGTCTTGTATAGGGATTGACCCCGTGCTGCTGAATGCTGCATCCTTCTCAGTGAGCTTCATGCTCCTCAGAAACTGAGCCAGCATTCCAGGGGCTTGCCTCAATGCCGCTTCTGCATTCTTCTGCAAATCCACGGGAACTTTGGCGGCCAGCGTATACAGCAGGGCCTGTATGAGGCCTGCTGGGGTGGCAGCATCAATCGTCCTGCAGTCCACATACACTGCGTTTGCCTGCTTGACGAAGAGCTCCTGAAGCACAGCAGTCTTGCCACAGCTTCGAGGCCCCAGCACCACAGTAACCCCTACAGGGCATTTGTGCTGCCAGCTGTCCAGCTGTTCTAGCTCTGCTTCTCTGTCAAAAATACCTTTCTGACAGTCCGAAGAACCGCTTCTGCTGCTGGAGATGCTGCTGCGTACGCTTGTTCGCTGAGGGGCCCGAGGCAGGCATCTCCTCTGCAGGGGATGCAGCGCAAGGGTCAGGCCATGGGACAGCTCTTAGCTGCAGCATATTAAATCACGCTGGACGGGCTCACCATTGCCAGCACGTGGCTTGAACGGGAGTGCAAGCTGCGCGGCCTGGACAGGCTCATGCTGCTGAGGTGCGGGGTGCCCCAACGCCTAACATGGAGCGCCACCCGGAGGCGCTTGGGAGCTTGTTGAGCTGCTGAACTTACTGGACAAGGCTACCAAACGAACAAAGGACCTTGGGCCCCAATGGGCAAGGATGGCATGCCGCGCGAGCTCAGTTCAATATAATTTTGACAAGATAACGAGTCTGCCATACTGCAGATACCGCATGTCCCAGCAAAGTTGGCAATTGGGCTAGGCACCCCTAGGGATAAGGGGAGGCAGGGTGCATGATGTACCTGTGCCTTCAGTACCAGTGGAGTATGGTGCATAAGTAGGGTATAAGGGGTGTGAAACCGTGCGGCGCGATGACGTCACCAATGGTCACTTGTACGAGCTATCGTGGTGTCCAGTGAGCCCAACCGCAAAGCATTTTTGATATTGCAGACACGAAGGACTTGAGTTTGAAACGAGACCTCATGGCACAGCTCCTAAGCGTGCGTAGCAATTGTACCACCATTCAGAGTTGAATTCCATGACTTCGCGAGCTTACGAGCCTGTGCTTCCGCATGCGCAACAAGTTGGCAGAAGCGACATGGGCAGCGTTTCACCATGACAGATGGCTTCTAAAAAGAAGTCGAAGCTGCTTGGTGGCCAGCGAAGGGTACAGTATGCCGAAGTTTACGACCCAGCAACGAGAACATTATCCCTGCAACCAGTAGGCCAGCAGCCCTCTGCGGAGCACACACACGAAGTGGTGCACGGGCGCCAAGAACATAAGGCCCTATACATGCAGTGATTGCAGACAAGCCAAGATCGTGCCTGCTTGGTACAGCTATCACGCAGAGACCTGCAGTGGCCACAGTTTCCCAGGTGATAACCCATGGCCTTGCTTCCTCGCAGAGCATCGCATTCAAGGCGCAACTCCTCACCACAAGCCCTGCGCATGGGCGCTAATCCTGGCTTACAGGAGCATCGAGCAGCTGGATCCACGCTCATGGCCCAAGCAGAAGTAGTACCCTGTGCCAATAGGTGCTAATGAACCATATGATGCAGAGGAATGGCAGCCGGTTGCTGGAGCTGATACACATGATGCTCTAGAGGTATTTGCAGAAGCAGCAGCAAGGTCAGACCTGCCCATGTCGACATCTGTGGCAGCAGCAGCATGTGTATGTAGCACTAGCACCTGCAGGTTCATCTGGGGTGGGAACCTTATCTGGGCAGCCTGCACAACACCCTTTCATGGGTGTAAATACAGCGGCAGATGGTGGTCGCTCCCTAGTTCTTAGACGGGTATGACCTTGGTCTGGAGCTGGTTGTTCTCCTAGGGTTGGCTTGCACTGGCAAGCTACTTTAGTGCTTTTCATGTTTCTTGTCAGCAGAACTACTCGTAGTTATGTATTCATGTATGTCATCCCATGCACTTAGAAGAAGTGACGGAGAAGTGAAAACAGGGGGGTACGGAAGAGAGGCTCTTGGAATACCACGCACCAGCTATGCCCAGCATGTAAAACCACACAGATAAGGCCTACTACATCATGACTAGGCAAGCTTCCCAAAGTAAACCCTAATAAGACCTAGTAGAACCACATAAGGTAAGCCGAGCAGCACCGTCCCCACCTGCAGTGTCCCTTTGTTATGTGCTAGCTTTACAGACCGTGCAAAGCTATGTACAAGCTATGGACCAAAGTGGTGCAGGGAGTCTTTGCCTCTTACGCTGACAAGTACCACATCCTGAGCCAGGAACAGGGTGGGTTCATACTTGATATATCTAAACATGTATGGTAAATGAAGATGTCCAAAAGTAAAAAGTTGTCGTTGTGAGTAGGTGAGGGATCAGCGTGTCTTGAGAATGGTTTCGTCTGTTCGATGGATTGCGGGCAACACCGTCACCGCAAGGCCGTCTGATGAGTCGTTTCGACTTCAGATCTCGGACCCGGACGTTAAATATCGTTTGTTTGTTTGTTTTACCCCTGACAACGTTTATGGTTTACTGCGGTGCAATGACTACTCCCACGTGGTTCTCAATATGATTACACCGTAGCTTATCACACACCGAGCACGTCGGCGGTGACGCTGTCTAACTGCACATCGATCTCAACCAAGGAAGTGCAACCATATGTACTGTTATGTCTTCCATAAGTAACACTAGCTGAACCTGCTCATGGTCATCAAGGAGCGTCCAAAGGTTCACAAATGAGTGGTAGCGCTCCATGGCATCGGAACACGCACTGCTTGGGAGTCGGTCTTTCCATCCTCGCTTGATAAATGAACGAGCCTCTTTGTTGATAGACCCGTTGCAAAGTCATGGCGGTGACGGAGCCTGACTGCTCACATTGTTCACAAGGTAGCAGTGCCGCTTGCAAGCATGCACGCCGGCACGCAGGTATGTACTACGTACACCCACAGAGGTCCTGCTTCCACAAATGTAGGCAAATGTCTGCAACAGTATGTAAGGGTCTGAATGTGTGCAATGGTGTGCAACAGTGTGCAGGCATCTGCATCTGTGGGCGATTGTGTGCAAATGTAGGTAATTGTGGGCAACTGTGGGCAATTGTGGGCATCTGCGGGCAAGTGTGGACGACTGTGGGGAAGTGTGGGCAAGTGTGGGCAAGTGTGGACAAGTGTGGGTAACAGTGCCGCTTCCTTGGGTGCTGAGGACGGGGTTCGAACCCACATCTGTGGGAAGCTTGCCAAGCTAAGGCAGTGTGCTAACCAATTGCGCTAGAGGAGGTCCTTGGGTATTTCGTTCCAATAGGATTTGAACCCACACCTATGGGAAGCTTGCCAGCCTAAGGTAGCGCGCTAACCAATTGCACTAGGGCAATTTAGGGCAATTGTGTACAACTGTGCGGTGCAGTTGTGTGCAATTGTGTGCAACTCTGGGCAACTCTGGGCAACTGTGAGCAACTCGGGGCAACTCTGGGCAACTTTGGGCAACTGTGGGCAACTCTGGGCAACCGGCGTGGGCAACTGTGGGCAGCTTCGAGGGCGTCGGCCCGGGCGGGCAACTTTGCATTCCCAGCAAACGCCGGCAGCAGCTCGGCCACCAGGCGCACCTCCTCGAGCGCCGCCGCGACCCGCCGCGCCTGGTAGGACATCTCGTAACCCAACTGCAGGTGGCTCGTCAGGGGCCGAGGGTTGGTTGTGACATGTCACATGTTGGGCGTGACATGTCACGGGTTGGCTGTGACATGTCACAACCGTTTGTACTGCCCAGATTTCGGAGCAAGGACATGGCAACGACGAGCAACCCGCCTGTGGGCAATTCTGGGCAAATGTGGGCAAGTGTGGGCAAGTTAAGCCCTACTCGCGATCCCTCCCTCCCTTGTGCACAAACTCCAATCGAGCCTCTTGAAATCAAAGTAAGGTGTGATACTCGAGGTACTAAGGTTTGGGGGCTTAGCGGTGAATGATCGATGTGGTGCGACTGCTCGAGGCGTTTGGTGCCTCATGAGGGTTGCAATTACGGGAACTTGCCGCCACTCGCCCCTCTCGCAATACAGTGTCCTTCCGCATCTACCCGTTCATAGGCACGTACACACTCTAACCCGCTGCCACATTGCCTCTTGTCATAGGGCGCCACCCTTAGTGTCCCTCTGCTGATTGGTGCGCTTATCACCGGCAGCCTTATCCTCCGCGCCGTCGTCCTCCGTCACCGTCAACAGGGGCCCCACGTCATCGGGGTCCTTCTTGCGCAGCCCACACCTCACTGCGACCGAGGTCTTCTTGCCCTTGCACGTCTTGGCGTTCTTGATGGCCTTGCAGTAGCCCAACACCTCCAGCTCCTTCCCTAGCTTGGCATCAGAGAAGCCCAACTTCAGGTTCTTGGGACCAACCCCCTTGACCAGCAGGTCCTGCCTCAGCTCGTCAAAGGTCAACCAACAGCTGGTGGAGGGCCGCTGTGTCCTCTGATCCATAACACTGTCGTACGCCATGTCTAGCAACCCCCTGAGCCCCGTCTCGCTGACCACCCACTCCCCAACTGCTGCTGATACACTCTTGGGGACGGTGTGTCCTTGCTTTTTGTATACTTGGTAGGCGTCCAACAAAATGCTCAAGAAGGCTGCCTGGTAGTCGGCACTGCTCTGAAAGAGGCCCTTCAAAGTGCGGTCAATCTTCTTCTCGTGGTCCGGCCCCTGGTATGCGAATTGGGTAGGCAACATGGTATAACAGTCCAAAGAATCCAATGTATTTGACTGTAAAAATGCACTGGAATCCAGTCTAAACAATTGTACATATACTAGTGAAAAATGTACACTGTGTAGAACAACCATACCATTCAGTGCAGGATCTGGAGTGTTTGTACCTGATGTGGATTATTTGGCGCAGCTGGTGGATCCACTGTGCTATGTATTCAGCTGTGTAAGCCGTGTGCAAGGGTCCCAGATTTTGCACTGCTTGAATTGTCGGCTACATTACTCCATATCAGGCCGCTCTCCAGCCCGCAAATCTCATGTGAATTCATGTAGGTATCAGACGTTCTAAAAGGGCAGTGCACTGCAGCGATTGGGTTGCAATGGCTCCGCTGTGGTGCGACCATGCGTTAGATGTCGCGGACCTTCAAGCTGTGGCGCACGCTAGGAGGCTTGCAAAGCCCCCCAGCACATGCTGCGTAGCGTTTAAAAAAGGCTCTGCGATGTTTTGGAACATGAAAGGGGTCTGTCTACGTAACATTTGGCACCGAAAGCTTCACGGTCTTGGGTTTTATCCGGGTATAGACACTAAGTCACGTCGGGGGTAAGCGTACAAGGCTTTACCCCTGAGGATGTTCGTGGTTTATCATGGCTTAATGACTACTGTCCACATCGGTTTTGATGTCATTACATGTGACTAGTTGTCACCAACCGAGCCAGACGGCGGTGACGATCGGCGTCACTGCCCCTCCAGCAAGCAGTGTTGTCTCTTTAGAATCGCAGCCACGTGCATTGTTCCGTCTTCAATGAACACAAACACCGCATGATTTGTCTTTGGTTTGATACAGAGCACGTGCCAGATAGTGGCACTCGCCAATGGTCTTGATGGGAACACTATTGGTTGGTTCTGCTCGCAGCATCCTCGCTTGAGGAAGGATCGTGCCATAATGCAATGGCGATGGCGGAACTACTGGTGCTCGCAATGGTACACAGAGTGTCACAGCCAGCAAGTGTGTCCATGTGCACGGAGCCACCATCGACTAACAAGGTCCAGTGCAGAAAGAAGCCCGTCAGGCAAGGGAATACATGATTGCGTCTGCATCTGTCTGTGGGTGGCTGCAAACGTCGCCAAAGGTCGGAAGTTGTCTTCAAAGGTTGGCAAGGGTTGGCAGAAGTTGGGGTTTGTGAGGGTCAGTAAGGGTCTGGTACAGTCTGCAGTGGTCTGGTATGGTCTGCAATGGTGTGCTATGGTCTGCAATGATTGGCAATAGTCTGGTACAGTCTGCAGTGGTCCGGTATGGTCTTCTATGGCCCGCAATGGTGTGCTATGGTCTGCAATGATTGGCAATAGTCTGGTACATTCTGCATAGACCAGAGCAGACTGTGGGGGCATGTAGAGTCTGTACTCATGTGCTTATGACTCATGTGGGTTGCAAACAACTTGCATGGGGTCTCAAAGGAGAACTTGCGGGGGGTCTCAGAGGAAGGCTTACCATCCGCAAGACAGAAGGCCTGCATGGCTTCTCAGGGAAGGCTTGCCTGGGGTCTCATAGGAAGGCTTGTCATTCTCAAAAATGAAGGCTTGCCTGAGGTCTCAGGGAAGGCTTGCCTGGGGTCTCAAAGGAAGGCTTGGCATCCTCAGGAAGGAAGGCGAGCGTGGGGTCTCAGGGAAGGCTTGCCTTGGGTCTCAAGGGAAGCCTTGTCATTCTCAACAAGGAAGGCTTGCCGGAGGTCTCAGGGAAGGCTTGTCTGAGGTCTCAGGGGAAAGCTTGGCCTCCTCGGGAAGGAAGGCTTGCATGGGGTCTTCAAGGAAGGCTTGGCATCCTCGGGAAGGAAGGCATGCGTGGGGGCTCAAAGGAAGGCTTGGCATCCTCAGGAAGGGAGGCTTGCGTGGGGTTTCAAGGGAAGGCTTGCCTCGGGTCTCAAAGGAAGGCTTGTCATTGTCAAAAAGGAAGGCTTGCCTCAGACATCAGGGAAGGCTTGCATGGGGTCTCAAAGGAAGGCTTGGCATCCTCAGGAAGGAGGGCTTGTGTGGGGTCTCAAAGGAAGGCTTGGCACCCTCAGGAAGGAAGGCTTGCGTGGGGTGTCAGGGAAGGCTTGCATTGGGTCTCAAGGGAAGGCTTGTCATTCTCAAAAAGGAAGGCTTGCCCGAGGTCTCAGGGAAGGCTTGCCCGGGGGTCTCAAAGGAAGACTTGGCATCCTCAGGAAGTAAGGCTCGCGTGGGGTCTCAAAAGAAGGCTTGGCATCATCAGGAAGAAGGCTTGCGTGGGGTCTCAAGGGAAGGCTTGGCATTTCCAAAAAGGAAGGCCTGCTTGAGGTCTCTGGGAAGGCTTGCGTTGGGTCTCATAGCGCTTGTCATTCTCAAATATGAAGGCTTGCCTGAGGTCTCAGGGAAGGCTTGCCTGGGGTCTCAAAGGAAGGCTTGGCAACCTCAGGAAGGAAGGCGAGCGTGGGGTCTCAGGGAAGGCTTGCCTTGGGTCTCAAGGGAAGGAAGGAAGGAAGGCTTGCGTGGGGTTTCAAAGGATGGCTTGGCATCCTCAGGAGGGAAGGCTTGCCTTGGGTCTCAAAGGAAGGCTTGGCATCCTTAGGAAGGAAGGCTTGTGTGGGTCTCAAAGGAAGGCTTGGCACCCTCAGGAAGGAAGGCTTGCGTGGGGTGTCAGGGAAGGCTTGCATTGGGTCTCAAGGGAAGGCTTGTCATTCTCAAAAAGGAAGGCTTGCCCGAGGTCTCAGGGAAGGCTTGCCTGGGGTCTCAAGGAAGACTTGGCATCCTCAGGAAGTAAGGCTTGCGTGGGGTCTCAGAAGAAGGCTTGGCATCATCAGGAAGGAAGGCTTGCATGGGGTCTCAAGGGAAGGCTTGTCATTTCCAAAAAGGAAGGCCTGCTTGAGGTCTCAGGGAAGGCTTGCTTGGGGTCTCATAGGAAGGCTTGTCATTCTCAAAAATGAAGGCTTGCCTGAGGTCTCAGGGAAGGCTTGCCTGGGGTCTCAAAGGAAGGCTTGGCATCCTCAGGAAGGAAGGCAGGCGTGGGGTCTCAGGGAAGGCTTGCCTTGGGTCTCAAGGGAAGGCTTGTCATTCTCAACAAGGAAGGCTTGCCTGAGGTCTCAGGGAAGGCTTGTCTGGGGTCTCAGGGGAAAGCTTGGCCTCCTCGGGAAGGAAGGCTTGCATGGGGTCTTCAAGGAAGGCTTGGCATCCTCGGGAAGGAAGGCATGCGTGGGGGCTCAAAGGAAGGCTTGGCATCCTCAGGAAGGGAGGCTTGCGTGGGGTTTCAAGGAAGGCTTGCCTCGGGTCTCAAAGGAAGGCTTGTCATTGTCAAAAAGGAAGGCTTGCCTGAGACATCAGGGAAGGCTTGCATGGGGTCTCAAAGGAAGGCTTGGCATCCTCAGGAAGGAAGGCTTGCGTGGGGTTTCAAAGGATGGCTTGGCATCCTCAGGAGGGAAGGCTTGCCTTGGGTCCCAAAGGAAGGCTTGGCATCCTTAGGAAGGAAGGCTTGTGTGGGGTCTCAAAGGAAGGCTTGGCACCCTCAGGAAGGAAGGCTTGCGTGGGGTCTCAGGGAAGGCTTGCATTGGGTCTCAAGGGAAGGCTTGTCATTCTCAAAAGGAAGGCTTGCCCGAGGTCTCAGGGAAGGCTTGCCTGGGGTCTCAAAGGAAGACTTGGCATCCTCAGGAAGTAAGGCTTGCGTGGGGTCTCAAAAGAAGGCTTGGCATCATCAGGAAGGAAGGCTTGCGTGGGGCCTCAAGGGAAGGCTTGTCATTTCCAAAAAGGAAGGCATGCTTGAGGTCTCAGGGAAGGCTTGCGTTGGGTCTCAGAGGAAAGCTTGGCATTCTCAGGAAGGAAGGCTTGCGTGGGGGTCTCAAAGGGAGGCTTGCCTTGGGTCCCATGGAAGGCTTGCTTGACGACTCAGAGGAAAGCTTGGTATTCTCGGGAAGGAAGGCTTGCGTGGGATCAAGTGCAAGGGTCAACATTGTGCAACATAGCTCATAGCCGTCTACCGTTTCTTACAATGGTCCGCCCATGGTGCGAGGTCCCTACCGCCATGAATCTCCATCCATAATGCGGCGCACCTCTCGCGCCTCACGCATCCGCGTAAAACTCATGGCTCCTCATTGCGCAAGAGCTTTGTATGAAGTAGGGTGCCCCCATCATGTGCATCGTGGCTCACACCGTCTTGGCACCTGCCGGACACATAGTGACTTTGGATCTCCGAGCCTATGTGTCAGCTCGGTTAGGTGGCAGTAAAAGCAACACTGAGAGGGGACTGTGATCCGTCGCGTTGCTCACACTACAACCATCAAGTTATCGCACCAACAAACTAGAGCAGACTTGAGGGCGGGGTAGAGTCTGCACTCATGTGCTTATGACTCATGTGGGTTGCAACAAGCACAACCTAGCCTTGAGCAGAGCTCTGGGCAGCATCAAGTTTTGTATGGGTGTTTTACAACCAATATATCTGACGGCAGTCCTCACCCATGCTGCGTTGTATGGCAACAAAGTGGTGGCGTGTGCGCTCATAAAATTCTGGTGTGAATTCTGGACTCTTATCTGGTTTGCAATTGAGTCCCGTACTGGTGCCAACTGATCACTTCTGGTGCGTTCATAGTTGCTTGTAGTAAATGCCTGAAAACCCTAAAAACCATTCAGAAAAATCCCAAGCACATGAGTTAAACAGGATTGGCACTTGGGCTTCACGGTGAAAAGCACGTGGAAATGTGAGGCGCAAGATTACTACGTGCCGTCCCTGTGCCTATAGAAGTATGGGGTGCAATACGTCTTCTTGAGGTGCAAGGAGCCCAGTGAAGGAAAGCATGTGGTTGTTGGGGCAACTGCTGCGGGCAATGAATAACAAGGGGTGACACTCGAGGTTCTAATGTTGCCGGGGGCTTAGCAGTAAATGATCGATGTGGTGCAACTACTTGAGGGGTTTGGTGCCTCATGGGGGTTGCGGTTACAAGAACTTGCAGCCTCTCTTCCCCTTCTTCCGCATCTACCCGTTCAAGGCACACACAAGTTGATTTCCTGCCACACCGTCCCTTTTCATAGGGCGTCATCCTTAGTGTCCCTCTGCTCGCTGGTGGGCTTATCACCGGCAGCTCTATCCTCCGCGCCGTCGCTCCCGATCACCGTCAACATGGGCCCCATGTCATCGGGGTCCTTCTTCTGCAGCCCACACCTCACCGCGACGGTGGTCTTCTTGCCTTTGCACGTCTTGGCGCCCTTGGTGGCCTTGCAATAGCCCAACACCTCCAGCTCTTTCCCCAGCTTGGCATCGGAGAAGCCCAGCTTGAGGTTCTTGGGTCCCACCCCCTTTACCAGCAGGTCCTGCCGCAACTCCTCAAAGGTCACCCAACAGCTCGTCGAGGGCCGCTGCGTCCCCTTGTCCAGCACCGTGTCGTACGCCATATCCAACAACCCCTTGAGCCCCGTCTCGCTGATTACCCACTCCCCCACAGCTGCTGACACGCTCTTGGGGATGGCGTGTCCCTCCTTCTTGTACACCTGGTAGGCGTCCATCAAGATGCTCAAGAAGGCTGCCTGGTAGTCTGCACTGCTCTGGAAGAGGCCTTTCAGGCCGCGGTCAATATTCTTCTCGTGGTCAGGCCGGAAGGGGTTGGGACGTTTCACGAACCTGACCTGCTTCTCAAAGACCCCCCCTTGCCTGTCTTCCACGGCGGCGTCACAAGGGGAGATTGTGGGCACGTCGTTGCACATCACAAACAGGGTTGCCCTGTTGATGAGGATCTCCTCATCCTTATGGTTGGTGCGCAGGGTCAGGCGGTCGCCGCCGCTGACAACCTTCTTTACTAGCACCCCGCACAAGGTGCTGCCGCGGTGGGCCTCGCTGGAGAAGGCGATGCGCAGGTCCGCAATCATCTTCAGCCAGCTCAACTGCTTGGCAGCGTCCGCGCCGCTGTTGGTGTTGCGCACGAAGCTGGCCACATCAAAGGTGCCCACAAAGCTGCCGCATGCCATCTGCATGGCCTCCTCCAGCAGCCCCTTGCCCGTCGAGGTGTCGCCCACCATGAAGTACATCTTGCGCGCCCGGTAGTCGCCCCACAACGCCCTTGCGAGCGCGATCTGCTCGCAGCGCGGCACGCCCTCCGCTAGCTGCTCCTTGGTGTAGGGGTCCTTCCACAGCACCTGCAGCACCCGGGTCTTGATGTCTGACTCCGTGTGGCGGTCAAACTTGCGATCAATGCGGCCTCTAAACACCAGCTTGGGGTCAAAACCGATGGTGAACTTGTCGTTGTCAAAGTCGTAGATGCCGTTCTGGAACAATAGCTTGCCAAGGCTGCTGTCCAAATTTTTGATGTAGAACGTTTCGTCCACCGCGATGTGGTTGGGCACCATCTTTAGCATCTTCTCGACCTTGGTGATGTCGCCGCCATAGTTCAGCAATACTTTCTGGGTCTGAAACATCAGGTCCTTCTTGTGCAGGTGGACCGCTCTGCTGAGCATGTAGGGCTCGCAACCCCACATGCCGGTCTCCTTGTCGAACACATGGATCTCGCCATGCACCAGCCTGAAGTTGTCTCGACCGTACAGGCTCACGAAGCGCCCGGCAGCGTAGTCGTCGTCCACCACCAACTCCTCCTGCTGGGCGGCCAACTGCTCCGTGTACACGCTGGTCATGGGCTTCAGCTTGAGGTCAAACCAGCAGCCCGAGGCCTCGCGCACCTCGGCCTCCACCTCCTTGCGCAGCGCCTCCTTTTGGGCAGGTGTCTCGCTCGCGTGCTGCTGCGCTACCAGCAGCCCGTCGTAGATGAGGCTGTTGACTCTGCGGGTTTTTTTCATGATGCACGCGGCGATCTCCACCAGCAGCTCGAGCTCCTTGCTGCACATCAAGTAGTGTAAAAAAGTTGCCTTGCCCTTGAGCTGCTTGGCGGCAGCGGCCTCCTTGGCGTACTCGGGCTTGGCCATGAGGAGAGCGCTCAGCTGCTTGACCTCTGCCGCGAGGTGGTGGAGGAAGAAGGCGCCCTTGCCATCGTTCGCGTACTTCGGGGGGGAGCCTCCGTTTAGCACCTTGACGACTGCTTGCTTGCGGTCGGCGTATGAGTGCAAGTCGTAGTCCTCCCCCAGCTGATGCAAGACACCATCCCTGTTCTCCACGTACTGCTCGAGGCGCTTGGCATGCTCCGCCAGGCCCGCGCTCTGGCACTCCAGCAGCAGCATCGTGGGGTGGGAATTTGCGATGTCCCAATCGTCGCAGTCATCCGCAATGAAGTTCCTGATGTCGCAGGGCAGCGTGCCCAGCGTGACGTCTCCGTATATGCGACCGATGCCCTGCTCCTTGCATACAGGGTTCTTCTTTACGCTGAAGTCATACTTGGCCTCCACGAACCACCTGCGTGTCTCGGGGTCTTTCCGGGCATGCTTCAAGAAGCGTGCTAGCTTCTTGCGGTGGTCCTCAGACATCATGCCGGGGCCGGAGTTCATCAGCAGCGTGGCCTTCTCGTGGTTGAAGAACTCCTTGAGGCAGAACTTCATGCCGGGAAACTGGAGAGCTCTCCTCAGTGTGTCTGCCGAGCTTAGCACGCATGTCTCATCCATTTGATGGTGGCGGGGACGGGTTGGGGGCGTCATGTTTTGGGCTGGTACGGCCTGATTCATACTGTGCCCCCTGCTCAAGTGGCTTTCTCACAGTGTTGGTAGGAATTCTTTGGGTCGGACAGAACGCAACAGGGGGACGGTTTATAGGGTTAACTGATTGTCTTCGAGCAGTAAACCCAGTTGCTTTGGAGATCTATCATTAGATTTACTGGTTTATAGGTTTTATTGGTTGTTAAAGAGTATCATGGAACTAAGAAAAACATTAGGACTAGAGTGATGTTAGTATGCAGCTAGCACCAATAACGGGGAGACCAACCTATAAAACACATTTCCAAGTGCAAAACTGACACTAGGTTTATTGGTTTATAGCACGACTCCCCCCTCCCCGAGAATGGTTGGTGCGTCGATCCCGTGAGGCCTCGCGAGGCCCGCTGACTGGATGGAGTCTGCACAACCCGCCAAGTCAAGAAGAGACCGCCTCCACACATTGCGCCTGATTTTTGGCTACTTTCCGGCGAAGGTATGCTTGTCTCCAAAGCTCTTGGTATCTAGCATAATTGGCTTGCACCTTTTCAACGGTCCTGGCAAGCTCCCTTGCCCGAAACGCTGGATCCCGCTGGTACCGCTTCTTGTATGAGCTCCCGCTGCTTGGCTCGCCCACTCCACTAGGCTGCAATTGTTGTAAGCATGGGGGTTCGCTTGCTGGCTTGGACATAGAACACTGCTTGCTCACTTGTGGGGCAAGAAAACCTGCTTGCGTGTAATACGCGGGTGAATGCGGCTGCGAGGAGCCCTCAGCATGACTTTATAACGAGCTCACTCAATCTAATGAATCAACGGATGTCCTCCCCTGGGGAAACGGTTGCAAACACTCATGCCCGGAAAGGCCAGTTCCGGCGGGGTGATGCAGGGCCGCACAGCAAGTTGACAACCAACTGCACAACATGCAGCACTCGCCGTGTAGCGACCTTTTTGCACCCGAGCTTGGGGGGCGCATGGCATCTGAAGTTGGCAATGGTAGCGGGGTAGCGACCCGTTATGCAGTGGGGATTCCCATGGGCACATCGGGCTGTGGATTTCTCAAAAGTAGCGGGGTAGCGGGGTAGCGACCTAAAATAGAAAAACAGAAACTTCAAAAAGGGAAAACAACCCACTTGGGAAACTTGCCCTGCTGGGGGTCGCTCCTCGCTACCCTGCTACGATCCACCAGTGGCACGCAAGTGCAGCAATCCCTAGGTGCCACCATAGCACCCAGTGACTGCTATGACTTGCGTGGCAGCCATTACATGTGGCTGGGTGGGCTTCTCACCTGCTACTAGTGGCACGCAAGCAATGTCCCCATGTGCCGTAGACAAGTGCCAGCTGTGTGGAAACCCCAAGGTCCTACCTATTGTGAACCGGTTGACAGCGACGTCCTGTTGAATCCCTTGGGTCTGCACACCAGGTTGACAGCCTGCTGCTCAGGAGGTATTACCTGCCGTGTAGCGATCTTGTTGCACCCGTTCCCGCTAGCAAGAGTCTGAGGGGCGCATGGCATCCGTAGTTGGCACTAGTAATGGGGTAGCGACCTGTTATGCAGTGGGAATTCCCATGGGCACATTTGGCTCTGGATTCCTCAACCGTAGCGGGGTAGCGGAGTAGCGACCTAAAACATAAAAAGTGAATCTTGAAAAAGAAAGGCATGCCCCACTTGGGACCCTTGCCCCGCTGTGGGTCGCTACCCGCTACCCTGCTACTAACAGTGGTCCTGGCACTGATGGGTTCTTCTCAGCACAGTCATGGCACAAATGCGTCTGCATGAAATCAGAAGGGGCCGAGATTGGGAGCGTTTGGACTGGGGGCCTGGCCGCCCCTTGAGGGGTAGTAGAGCTACATGGCCATCCCTTGGAAGGGGTGAAGCGAGAAGCGCCGGCCGTGGCAATCAGATGCCACCAGTGGCACTTTAATGCAGCAACCCCTTGGTGCTGCCAAATAGCACCCAACCGCAGCCGATTGAATGGCAGCCTCTACGAGTGGCAGACAAGCAAGGACCACATGAGCTACCGGGTAGTAGACAACTGCAAACATTAGAAACCCCGAGGTGCTACCAGTGGCAACCAAGGCTTCTAGCTGCCAATGACAGCAATCAAGTTTGGATCTCCGAGCTTGCGCGTGAGCTCGGGTAGGGTGCCAATCAAGGCAACACTGAGAGGGAACTGTGATCCGTCGCGTTGCGCATACTGACTGTGCACCAGAGCATACTGTAGGACGGGCAGGGTCTCATATCACATATGCACTTGACCCAAGGGGGTCGCTTTCACAAGCAGAGCCCTGCCTTGAGCGGAGTTGTGGGCCAGTGTCAACTTTTAATTGTAAGAGAGACCACTGCACTGCCCTCTGGGCCGTGCAGCACCCTAGCATGACTCCAACCGGGTTTGTTAGTGTGGTGTGTTGAGTAAGAGCGAGTAATAGAGAGCTAGAGGGTGGCGAATTCGAGCGAGGCAAATACAAGTAGACCTGAGAACTTTCTTACACTGCTAATTCTGAAAGCACTTCCACTCGTATGCGGTATGCCTGGCCGTTTTTGTATGGGTGTGAGATAGACCACTGCACACCTTTCTGTATGGGTGTTTTAGAACCAACATATCTAATGGCAGTCCTCAACCTCACCAACCCACGCTTAGCCCACCAACCCGGCTCAACTCACGCTAAGACCGTCAACCCATGCTAAAACCAACAACCCACAGTCAACCCACCAACCCACTGTGCTTACCCATCAACCTTGTCAACCCACGATTAAGCCGTCAACACACAGTCAACCCACCAACCCACGCTTAACCCACCAACCCTCTCACCCCATGATAAACCCGTCAAGGTGGGTTGACAGTGGGTCATTTAGCGTGGGTTGAGAGGGTAACATGAACTTAGTAACATGAACGTGGAGATAACATTATACATTATACATTATACATCGCTCTGCTTGGCGGTGACATGTCTTTTTTAGGCATGTTACCGCCGAGCCTGTAAAGTGATTTAGTAGGGAGTTTAGAACTCGGTGAAGGCAGCTGGATCCCGTGTGTGCGTCCCTGTCTCGTCCAGGGGGCATGCGCGCCAGTTGCAGCGCACAGCTGGTCACTGAGCCATGCAACCGGGTAAACGACCTCGCAACGTGCACAGCAAGAGGCATGGGCCTGTTGAGCACTTGCGATTGCTTAAGACGGGGTCCGAACGCCTCAGCTTCGTGAACTGCAGAACTTTCGGCAGTGACGATGCTTCGGTACAGAGCAAGCTATCCTCTTACGTCATGCAGCTGTCTCGCCTTGGCGTTGGAGCCTGTGGTGTTGCTGAAAGCAGGATACCGGGTAGTGGATGTCGTAATGTTACGAAGGACTGGCAGTTGATATGGTCCGGGCTGCCAGAGGGTCAGCCACGGCAACATGGGGTGGGCCTGTTTCTGAACTCGAAGTGGTCCCGTTGCCTAATCGACTGGTCTGCTGTCAGTGAGCGAATCCTGGTAGTCCGTGTGAGAATCAGCAGTGGGATAAACGCCTCAATCGTGGTAGCATATTCGCCGACTGATACCGAGTCCACCCCTGAGGAGGTCAAGGAAGCTTTCTACCTGCAGTTGGAAGCTATCTTGGCAGCGCTGCCTTCCAAGGACATGCTAGTCCTTCTGGGTGACTTCAACGCCCATGTTGGCACTGATCCAGAACCGTATGGGGGTGTTATGGGGCCTCATGGCTTTGGGAAGCAGCAGCCTTCAGGGAATGGTGAGCGACTCTTGCAGCTGGCTGGTGCCTTGAACCTTCGCTTAGCCAACACCTTCTTCAAGCACAGCAATTACCGGACTGCTACTCACAAGATGGTTAATAGAAACAAGCAGGATGTGCTCAGGGTCATCGATTACATAGCTGTCTCCAAGCGGTTCATGTCAAGTGTGACAGACTGCAGGGTCTTTCGCAGCTTTGATACAGGTGGCTCTGATCATAGAATGCTGGTGCTTACGATGCGCCTCCGCTTGTCAGTGGCCAAGCAGCACAGTGCGAAGGGACAGCCAGCACGGCCCTATGACTGCAGCCGGCTGCAAGAATCTGCAGCAACTCAGCAGTGCTTTGAGCTGGCAATGTCTAACCAGTTCAGCCGTCTGGTAGGGGCTCAGTTGCAGAGCGCACAAGACGAATGGACACAGCTAACAGCGGCAGCCAGCCAAGCAGCCCATAAGGCTGGTCTAAACCTCAAGCCTCAGCAGCGGCGCCGAGATTTCGCTATATCCGATGCGACCTTGCAGAAGATTGAGCGGAAACATGCAGCACATGCAGCGGTGCTGTCCTCTCCTAATGATGCTACCAGGGCAGATTACAGGGAGGCCAATAATGCTGCTAGGCGAGCGGTTAAGAAGGATCAGGAGCGGTACTTCAAGCAGCAAGCGCTGTTTGCGGAACATGCTCTAAAAGCTGGTAATCTAGCCGTGTTCCACAAGCATGTCCTGCGGATCTTCAAGGAGCAGCAGGGCAGTAGCTCTGCTGCTCCTACAGCTGTGCTAGGGGGTGCTGATGGCAAGCAGCTGTTCCAAAGCAGGGAGGAGGTGGTGAAGTGCTTTGCTGAGCACTTTGCTGATGTCCTCAACTGCCCTGCCAAGCTCGACCAGCAAATGCAGCAGACCATTGAGGAGTTAGTGCAGAAGATGGAGGCAGGGCAAGGTGCAAACCAGCAGAGTGAAGCAGCAGCTCAGCCACCTACCGTGCAGGAGGTTGAAGAAGCTGTCTTTGCCTGTCGTAATGGGGCAGCTCCTGGGGTTGATGGTATCGCAGCGCCTATGCTAAAGCTCAGTGGGACCATGCTGAAATGGTTGCACAGGGAGGAGTTGGTGGTCATGCTGCAGGTGATGGACAAGGTTGCTGCTAGTCTTGGGTTGCGCATCAATGCAAGCAAGACTGAGATCCTGTCCATTGACAAGGATTGGAAGGAGGGGGATGTGCCAGTGCAGCAAGGACCAGAGGTGGTTATCAGTGAGGGTGTGGTAAAAGAGGTGTCACAGTTCAAGTACTTGGGAAGTGTGCTTGTGACTGATGGCAGGTTGGATGTGGAGTTGAATATCAGGAGGGGTAAGGCTGTGGGGAGGTTTAAGCAGTTTGAAAAGATGTGGGGTACCAAGCATCTGTCATTGGCTACGAAGGTGAAGTGTTACAAGGCATATGTGTTGCCAATTCTGCTGTTCGGGAGTGAGTGTTGGTCCCTGACCAAAGTGCAATCGCAAAAGCTTGAGCGGGTGCACTCTAGCTGCCTTGGGAGCATCCTGGGGGTCAGGCTGTCAGATCGGCACACCAATGAGCATATCAGGAAATCATGTGGGGTAGCCACCTTGTCAGCATACATCACAGCAAATAGGCTGAGGTGGCTGGGGCATGTGGGCCGCATGGAGGAGGGCAGGTTGCCGCATATTGCGTTGTTCTCTTCATTACATGGTGACATGACGAGGCCAGTGGGTAGGCCTCGCCATACCTGGGAGAAATGCGTGTGTGCTGATCTGAAGGTGCTTGGTCAAGATGAGGGGAGCTGGGAGGCTTCATGTCAGATTAAGAGTGCTTGGAGGAAGAGGTTGTGGGATCTTACGCACCCTTGGGAAAGCCAACGGTTAGTGAGGTGTAGAAGGCGCACTAAGCAAGCTATTGATAAGCATGTCGAGCGCCATGTGATGGCTTACAGTGGCTGGGAGGATGGTGGTTCACCAGTACCTAGGTGGTGGGAGCCACCTCCAGCCCCTACTAGGGTGGTGCTTGATCCTGCTGCCTCCCCGCCACCCATGTGTGATGGAAGTGGAGCAGGTTTTGGGTTTTAGTGGTGGTGTTTGTTTCCCCTTGGTGTGCACGCCGTTGCATCTAGCCTCAGCTTGTGTGTGGCAAATCCACCATCGGTTGTGTGGCTTCGTGATTGTGATCAGGAGCCTTGTGTTTGTGGCCTAGGTTTGTTTGGCCATTGGCATTGCTGGTCTTGCGTTTTGATTGATTGATTGAGAGGGTTGGTGGGGTCACAGTGGGTTGGTGGGTTGAAAGTGGGTTGATGGGTTCAGCTTGGGTTGAGAGGTTTGATGGTTAAGCGTGGGTTGGTGGGTTTAGAAGGGGTTGACGGGTTTATCATGGGTTGAGAGGGTTGGTGGGTTAAGCGTGGGTTGGTGGGTTAAGCGTGGGCTGGTGGGTTGAAAGTGGGTTGACGGGTTCAGCTTGGGTTGAGAGGTTTGATGGGGTAAGCGTGGGTTGGTGGGTTTAGAAGGGGTTGACGGGTTAATCGTGGGTTGAGATAGTTGGTGGGTTTAGCAAGGGTTGAGAGAGTTGGTGGGTTAAGCGTGGGTTGGTGGGTTTAAAAGGGTTAACGGGTTTATCGTGGGTTGAGAGGGTTGGTGGGTTAAAGCGTGGGTTGGTGGGTTTTAAAAAGGGTTGACGGGTTTATCGTGGGTTGAGAGGGTTGGTGGGTTAAGCGTGGGTTGATGGGTTGAGAGTGGGTTGATGGGTAATCGTGGGTCGAGAAGGTTGGTGGGTTAAGCATGGGCTAGTGGGTTGACAATGGGTTGGTGGGTTTAGCGTGGGTTGGTGGCAACCCACCAACCCATGCTTACCCCACCCACCCTCTCAACCCATGCTAAACCCAAGAACCCATTGTCAACCCATCAATCGTTTGTAAACCCATCAACCCACGCTTAACCTAGCAACCCTCTTAACCCAAGCTAACCGATCAACCCACGGTCAACCCATCAACCCTTACTAAACCCACCAACCCACGCTTAACCCATCAACCCTCTCAACCCATTACAAACCCGTCACCCAATGACAATCCATCAACCCACGCTTAACCCACCAACCCTTACAACCCACAGTAAACCCGTCAACCCTTTCAAACCCACCAATCCAGGCTTAACCCACCAACCCTTTCAACCCACGCTTAACCCACCAAACCACGCTAAACCCACCAACCCTCTCAACCCACAAGAACCCTTCAACCCCTTCTAAACCCACCAACCCACGCTTAACCCACCAACCCTCTTAACCCAAGCTAAACCCGTCAACCCAATGTCGACCCATCAACCCTTTTAAACCCACCAACCCGCGCTTAACCCACCAGCCCTCTCAACCCACACTTAACCCACCAACCTTTACAACCCACAGAAAACCCTTCAACCCGTTTTTAAACCCACCAACCCACGCTAACCCACCAAACCACGCTTAATCCACCAACCCTCTCGACCCAAAATAAACCGTGAACCCACTTTCAACCCACCAACCCACGCTTAACCCAGCAACCCTCTCAACCCAAGCTAAACCCATCAACCCACTTTCAACCCCCCAACCCACTGTGACCCCACCAACCCGCTCACCCAACACAAAATGACCCAGTGTCAACCCACCAACCCATACTTTACCCGCCTACCCTCTCAACCCATGCTAAACCCAAGAACCCACTGTCAACCCATCAACCCTTTGGAAACCCATCAACCCACGCTTAACCCATCAACCCTCTTAACCCACCCTAAACCTCAACCCTTCCTAAACCCACCAACCCACACTTAACCCACCAACCGTCTCCACCCAAGCTAAAGCCGTCAACCAGATGTCAACCCACCAACCCATGCTTAACCCACCCAGCCTCCCAACCCATGCTAAACCCAAGAATCCACCGTCAACCCATCAACCCTTTGTAAACCCACCAACCCACGCTTAACCCACCAACCCTCTCAACCCACTCTAAACCCACCGACCCAGGCTTAACCCACCAACCCTCTCAACCCAAGCTAAACCCGTCAACCCAATGTCAACCCATCAACCCACGCTTAACCCACCAACCCTCTCAACCCACAATATTCCCGCCAACCCTTCTGAAACCACCAACCCACGCTTGACCCACCAACCCCCGCTGAACCCACCAACCTTGTCAACCCACAATAAACCCTTCAACCCTTTCTAAACCCTCCGACCTACCAACCCTCTCAACCCAAGGTAAACCCGTCAACCCAATGTCAACCCATCAACCCACGAACCCTCTCTACCCACGATAAACCCGTCAACCCTTTTAAACCCACCTACCCACGCTTAACCCAACAACCCACTGTGAACCCATCAACCCTTTCTAAACCCACCAAGCCATGCTTAACCCACCAACCCTCTCAACCCATAATGACCCTTTTTAACCCCACCAACCCATGCCTAACCCACCAACCCTCTCAACCCATGCTAAAACCCTCAACCCATGCTTAACCCACCAACCATCTCAACCCATGATACACCCGTCAACCCTTTCTAAACCCGCCAACCCATGCTCAACCCAACAACCCATTCTTAACGCACAAGCCCACGCTTAACCACCAACCCTCTCAACCCATGCTAAACCCGTCAACGCACACTTAACCACCAACCCTCTTGCCCCACTCTAAACCCGTCAACCCAGTGTCAACCACCTAACCCTCTCAACTTGTTGCCATCCCACCAACCCACTGTTACCCCACCAACCCTCTCAACCCACGCTAAAACCGTCAACCCATTGTCAACCCGTTCAACCCATGGTCATCCCACAAGCCCTCTCAACCCAGGCTAAACCCCTCAACCCACTGTCAACCCACCAACCCACTTTGACCCAACCAACCCTCTCCACCTCAGGCTAAACCCGACAACCCACGCTTAACCCACCAACCCTCTCAACCCATGCTGAATCCGGGTCAACCCACTGTCAACCCACCCTTACCCCACCAACCCTCTCAACCGACGCTAAGCTCGTTACCCCACTGTCAACCCACAAACCCACTCTTAACCCACCAACCCTCTCAACCCATAAACCCGTTAACCCATGCTAAACCCACCAACCCAATGTCAACCCATGCTTAACCCACCAACCCTCTCAACCCATGCTAAACCCGTCAACCCACACTAAACCCGTCAACCCACTGTCAACCCACCAACCCAGGCTAAACCCGTCAACCCACTCTGAACCCACCAACCCATGCTTAACCCACCAACCCACTGAGCAATCCAACACATGAGCTAGTCAATTTGGGCTCAACCCAACATAAGACAACCGCGTCTACCACAGCCGTGCAAACACTGTGCGACGGGCCTCGGGACCGGGCAAGCCATGCAGCGGCTGAACCGCACACATCTGGGCTCTGTGAAGCCCCAATGCCGAGCGAGCCTGGCGGGCATGGCATGGGGGTTGCGACGGCAACCTGAGCACACATCGGCGTGCATGCATGTGATGTGTTGTAATCGCTGCAAGTATGAACTCTCGGTGTCCCTCAAAAGGCTCCGAGCTTGTTCTGCAAGGCACCGCTGCGGGTCCCTCAAATCAAACATGATTGGCCAATGAAATAGTGTCGTACTTGAGAGAACGCTGATGTTGACAGCTGTTGGTACATGTTAAAGAGGTTAACTAACTTCATGTGCGCGTGGCATGCGAAGCAGGTGCAAGAACAATGGCCTTGAGTGCCTCCAACGACGATGACGGTGCGGTGCAGTGCGTACAAGCATTAGTGGGTTCCTTATACGCCGTCCGCAACCCTTGCGGATCGTCATGGCAGGCCGGGCGCGGCCACACCTCCCCTAAGATTTTCTCAACTCGCCCACCGTGAACAGAGCAACCAAGCCAACTCGGCTTGAACACACCAGCCCATTGTGATCGGCACAACCCTCTCCGTCCCGCTCAACCTTGTCAACCTGGGGGTAGGCCCGGAAAACTAGCAACTTTTGGTACCACAGTTAGGGAAAAGGGGGGCATGTGCACTTGGCACTGCATCATGTGGGCCAGGCGGGATGAAACAAATTGGTTGGCATTCAAGACATGCAAGGTAAAGTACAAGTGCCCCGCACAAGACTCCACACAACCCTAACCCAAATGTGAACTGCGCAACCCTATTAGCCTAAACTTTGAGACCCTTTGCCCCATATTGCTACGAGCACCTCGCATCAATAAGGTTGCTAATGGGCCGCGTTTTCCTCCGTCTCGATGTCGCTGATCGTGTCCTGCATGAGCTCCTTTCGTGCTTGCCCCATGTGGTGCAGCGCTACAGCCACTCTGAATTGCCGCGTGCGCACGCCAAAGCGGCTCATAAGCAGCCGGTTGATGCGCGCTTGCCAGCTGCTGCGCCCCTGCAGCCCGGTGTACGGTTGCGAATCGGCCACATTGCTTGTGTGCCTGCCATCGGTAAACAAAAATTTTAGGGACGGTGGGCGGCCCGCCAAGTACGCCCTGATCTCTTGCCCCAGGCCTGGAGGCACCCTCATGGTCTGCTTGAGCACAGCCACGCCTCCGCTGCTGTCGTTCTGGTAAGCCACCACAAGATGGATTGTGTCTTGCTTGGGATTTTTGTTCAATATCAGCCAACCCCGGGGTTGGTCATCGTCACAGCACCACTTGGCGATCTGCTCCTGCGTCGGTGCTTGGTTCTGTTCATTTGGGCGATAAACCCTGATATGGCCCGGGTTTAGGAGGGGCGCATTGTGCGCCACTAAGCCTCTGAATTTGAGGTCCGTGAGACATCTTAGAATCAGTCTGTCCGTCTCCCCTGTCTTCATGCTACCCACCACGGCCTGGATCTTGTCCCAAGTAACGCCTGTATCGCTCACGCTACCCCCATAGCCACCCTGAAGCCTCTTTTGTGCTTCGTAGGCCTGCCTGGCTGCTCTCAGTTGCGCATTCCAAGCGCCCTGTGCCGCCGCCCTGTCGCTCTCACCCAGCTCAGGAAAGGCGCGCTGTACCAGGCTGCTCGCCACGATGCACACCTTCCTCCTCTCCGAGGACACCTTGATGCATTCCGCGCATATCTTCGCTCCATGCGGCCGGAGGAGGAGCTCAGCCATGCACGGAAGCCCGCTTCTTTGGGGTACGCCTGTTGCTTGCGGGTCCGCCAGCGTCCTGACCAACACCTTGATACTGCTGCTATACTCTGCCATGGTCTCGGGCTGAAGCTTCGACGCACCGCTGCCCGCAACTGCGCTGGCCGCAGCTTGCTCAAAGAGTCGCTTGAGCAGGGCCTCATCGTCGAGGGGACGGTATTTGGCAATGGTTTGGTCGAGGGTGAGTTGTTTCATTGGTACACTTGCTCCGCCGCAAATGTTCCGGAACATTTAACGCAGCAGCAATGGCAACACACCGATGGCCATGGGCGTACGGACCATGGTACCATCCGCAAGGGTCACGGACTTGCGTGGGCCCATTACGCTTTACCAAAACATGGTATATATGTTGCGGGACAATGGACGCGGCTAGTTAAAAGGGCTCCACAGACACGGAAGCTTGGCGCTGGTGCCGAGGCAACACCGGCAGGTCGAGGTTGCTCAGTTGAACCTGCTCAGGTACGTCGTGCTCGTCCAAGGTGAATCGGTAGCGATTGTGCATGCTCCAAGAGTGCGCCATGCAGTGGGCCGCGCGCCTGACCTGCTCCTTGGCGTTATGCTGCGCCTCCGCTCCCTCCCTCCCGTCCAATGCGTCCCAGTAGCGCTTGTACATCGCCACCACGTAGCTCCGCCGGAGGTGCTGATTGTTGATGCGGTCGTGACCAAGGCACTCTTGCAGGGTCCTGGTGACCCATTTTTGGAACGAGTCGGTGCTGTAGGGACGGCCGGACCTTGCCACGGTGAAGAGGTGAGTCCGTGGGTGCGCCTCCACGCTGGCCACGATGGTCTTGTGCAGCTCCAAGGGCAGCGCCGTCGTGATATCGTGGCGCTTGTAGCTGCTCACCTTCGAAGGTTTGGGTATTCGCACGTAGCTTGATGCCGGCTCTTCGATGGAGAGGGCCACGTAGGTGCCCGTGAAGGTCTCGCCGCCCGCCGCTTTCTCAAGGGTGCCCTCATCCATCCACACGATCTTGACATCGGCGTAATCAATCCGCAGCGGCGGCACGAGGGTGTAAATGGCAAAGAGCAGCCTCTCCTTGGACGCCAAGGGCAAGCCTTCGCGGCACGCAACGATCTCCCCCCAAGGCACGTAACCCTTCACTTGCTTGCTCGTGGCCTTGTGCGCCTCCATCGCCGCATTTGCGCGGTCCCTGAGAGCCCGCTCGGCCTCGTCCCACGCAACATTTTGTGCTCCGGCCTTGGCACGCAGCGCGGCGGGCGCCATGGTGTTGTAGACGCCCTTGAGTGCGGTGACGTACGCCTTGAGGGTGCTGGTGCCGACGTCGCCCCTCAAAGTGGTCAGCATGAGGATCGCCGCGCCCTCGTCCCCCATCAAGAATATGAGGCTGGATGGAAGGCCATCGAAGAGCTTCAACCGCAGGCTCTTGAGATTGTGGTGGTAGGTGTCGATGGTCTTGGCGCTCAGCCGCCCTTCCTTGGTCGCGGTGGCAATAAAGTTGTCGTGCCAGCTATCCTCGGCGAGTTTCACCATGCCGCTTTGCCACGTGTTGCAAGTGCGAGTGGGCGCTCAAGTGGGTTTGTTGCAAAACGTTTGTTACATCTACTGCAAAAAAATCAGGGGCAGGCTTGTTTTGGTGAGGCACCAAATAGTTCTTGCTACACCCGCCGTGCAACGCACTTGAGGGCCTTCCTTGCACAGACTGCCAAGGTCGCGCCATGGCGTTCTTGTACATTGGAGCAGGTTGGGATGCTTACCCGTTATCTTTTGGTCCCATTGTTGCAGAGCATGAAGTCTTTATCTATGTGGACGCCCTCCCTGAAAGCAACTATTATGCTAAGGATTGCAATGGGTTCAAAGACTCCAACAGTGAAGCGTCCATGGTGGCCGCCATGCTGGGAGAGCTAAAGGAAGGCGCAAAGCACCAGGCGGATGTTGAGAAGGTGGCCCCGGGGACCTATGTCTTCACCTTTGCGGACGGCAAGAGGCTCTGGTACTTTATGAATACCAAGGACACAAAGATGGCCCTCAGACCCGAGCTATCCCAATGGTTGCCGAGGGTGTCCACGTTATACCTTTGTGGATACGCTCCAAACCAATCAATCTATGTACAACTACCCAATCTGCGACGCATCTTTGGCACCATAGCTTGCATGGAGGAAGTGCCAGCGCAACACTCGGGCAAGTTGATGCCGCCTCTGTTGGAGCCCATCAGCTTGGAGATACAAGGCCGCCACAAGCAGTATCTTGTTTGGGGTTGTGAGCAGCCCGAGTTTGTTCCCCTGTAGCAAGGGAGACGGTGGATGCAAGCACTAGAAAGGCCGGCCCCTAAGCCGGTGTGTCATGGTCTTGTGGGGTGGGTTTGTTGCGGAACAATTATTTCATGCAAGTCCATGAGAGCTGACCATGGTGGAACTGATCAGCGGCGAGCCACAAAAGCTTCTCGGGATTGACAAGACCGGCTGCTACGGCGCTGTGTTGTTGAGAGACACCCTAGCGATCAAACTGGTGTTCCTGAACTTTGTGGTGGTGCGGCAGCGCTTTGTTCCCCCGCCACCCGTGATGCAAGCAGGACCCATGCATGAAATCATGCAGGTTGACCAAACCCTGCTCGTCCCCACGGCCGCGCCCGCTAGTGCATCGGATGCCGCTTCATGCGAGCCCTCTCTTAGTGCCCCTGTTCCTACAGCTCCCACCATGGCGGCCGCCGTTGCGCCCCCCCCCCCAAGAAGATCACGACACACGAAGTGTTGGCCACCATGCCGACAGAGGAAGACATCAGTGGCGCGGCAGACGGCTTCTGGGTGGAGTTACCATGGCGCTTCGAATGGGATGGGGACCTCTCGAGATGCGTGCGGTTTCACGAAGAGGTCAGCCGAACGCGACTAGCAGCCAGCTGCGGCATTTCTCCTGCTTACCATGGGTGTGCCTTGATCGGACACTCCTCCCCCCGCAGCACGTACGATTGCATAAAGTACCCAACAGGCATCATGCTGTCGTGTCCGTGGTTGCACGTTCTCATCAAGGAGGAGCTGCGCAAACTACATGGCACCTCACCTCACGCTGGGAGCCCCATTGGCGTCATTGTAACAAGCAGAGCAGAATGCACGCTGGCGAGCGTGTCCGCCGATGCTGCTAGCCAACTCATGCCTCATGCTGCTACCCTTCAAAAGTCCTTGGACTCCGTTCACATCTCGGCCCTAGAGCATGGCCTGCTGCATATGGACTTACAACCCACCAACATTGTGCTTACCAAAGGGTCCGTGCAGCTGATCGATTGGGGCGACGCCAGAAGCAACATGTGCCTCTCCAAGCTGCCAGAAGCGCCAAACAAATCAGCGATCCTCATGTGCATCGTTCTCATGACAGAGGGCATCGTCGAGACCGTGTTGGCTAAAAAGGCACGGCGGGCTGCCATGAGGGACTCGGAGCAGACCACAAGCGGCTTTTGGCAGCGCTTTCTGGGCTACTAATTAGTGGCCGGACTCTGCAAGGCATGCATCAAGAAGCACGCCTGCTATATCCCCCGCCCCCTCGACCCACCCTTTCTTATGGTACACTCGAGCCATGGCCAGCACCTCTGCCATGCACTCCGATATAAGGTTAGTCACCTCAGGCTCCTCTCCGTCCCGCTGCGCTTGCTTCGCGGCCCACCCCCGCACGAATCTCACATGGGCCGGGTGGAATATTGAGAGGCGGCTGCGGTGCAACAACGCGCACGCATGGGCGGCCATGGACGCTGGCGGCGGCGGAAGGCCCTCGGCAAGGTATAGGGTATGCTGTTCCAACAGCAACCGTGCAAATGCGGGGATCAGCGCGTCGATCTCTGCGTGCACCCCGCTGCGTGCCGCGAGGCATGCGCGGGCAGGAAGGAACACGAGCCTGCCGTATGCAGCAGGGTCGGTCTCCACAAGGTCTGCGAGGCACGGAAGGTCACCGGGATTGCATGCGATGACCACACAGGGAGCAGGGGGCCGGCCGCTCGTGAGACCTTTGAGGGCCGCAAGGTCGAGTTTTTGCCCGCGGCTCAGCTCGTCAAAGGCAGTGATCAATGGCAGGCACACGGCCTGGTCCCTGGTTTGGAGGAACCGGGTGCCCACCGTCAGATCGCTGCCTGGATGCAGCTGGCATAGACCTGGCCCCATGACGCACTCGAGCATGTACTGAAAGGTCGTCTTGCCACGGTGGCCCGCCTGTGAAGGACCCAATGTGTCGCAGTGTAGCACGGCGCACTTGATTGCGTCTTGAGGGACCAGCGCCCTGCCCGAGTAGCGCAGCACCCACTGGCACTCTTCCGGGTCAGGAAACCACTCATGGAACATCTCTTGTGCGGCTCCTACGTCCGCATCAAGCGTGGTCTTGTATGTCGCCGGCAAGCAATGGAACACCATGTCCTCTGTGCGCAACGGCAAAGGCACAAAGCGCTGCCCGACGGCGTCCCAGCTGCCGTCCGCGAATGGGATGCGCCGGCCACAAGCCTCCCTGTAGGCCCGCTTCAAGCTGTGCTTCCCCGGCAGGCACGGCCGGATCACCCTGAGCAAAGCAAGCTGGAGGCTGGTGCTGTGCATGAGGTGCCCTCGTTGCTCCGAAGACATGTGAGCACCCAACAAGGTTTTGTGGTGGGTGTCAAGGTGTTGAAAGAGGAACATGGATGCGTCCAATGCCCCCTGGCCTGCCACCCAACGGCCCATGCAATTGGGAAAGCAGTAGGCTTCGTCCACCAGGGCAAGCGGGAGGCCTAAAAAGGCCTGCGAGCTGGAAAGCACTTCCGTGCACACAGCCTTTCCAAGCATGTAAATGGATGTCCTAGTCGCACCATTCATGAGGCCGAGCACACGAAAGCGGAGAAAAGTTCTAGCTCAAATGGACACGTGGGGAGCACCATGACGTCCGTTGCAGAAGTAGTAAGCATCCATGTCCCCGGCAACGAGTGCACTTGCTGGGGCCAAACACTCTTCAATGGAGACGTGCTAAAGTAGAAAAGAAGGGACCACCACAACCCACTTGGGTGCATTCCCTTGACCCTTCAATAGAGTATCATAACATGCCGACCTTTAACCAGTGGTTAGCCAACCAGGTGCACTGGGACAGGCCCACTGGGGATTTGGCACGGGATGCAGAAGGGGACCTTGAAAGCGGGGAGCTACATGGTGCTGATACCAAGCGCACGTGGCGGAGGTACCTAGCCATTGAAGATGCCGATGATGCAACTGTTGAGGCTTTGGACGAAGCTTGGAAGGAGTGCGGCAAGCATGAGCTTGGATCAGTGGATCAGGCAAGTGCGCTGCTTCCGTCCCATACTCACACAGTGGCTTTTGTGACTCGATTGCTCATGCACAGGACCATACACGGTTTGAGCAAACCACCGGCATCGCCACCATGGAAGCCATAAAGAAGATGGTGGAGGCGGCGGGCGTTGGCCTCTGCGAGGTGACCCTCAAGCTCAAGAGCTGAACATCTCCCACATGGCTGGCCAAGCCCCACGAGGCCCTTCGAGATCAGCTCGGGCTCACCACTAGCAGTGGGGCCAAGAAAACGCCAACCAAGACCGGCGCTCCCAACGACACCTCTCGAGCAAGCGCCCAATTGGCTCTCTTCAAACTTGCGAAGGAAGACCTTTCTCCCCTGGTGCAAAGTTCGTATCTTCCCGCGGGAAGCATTCAAGCAGTGAGGAAGGCTATCCATGCTGTCGTAAACTGCTTGCCCTTGTGTGACGAGTGGCGCGATGAGCTAGTGGAGATTTTGAGGTAGTGTGGCCTTCCTTGGAGCAACACCAAGGCTTTGGCGCCGGTTGCGCATCCGTATATACCTATCAGAGCTACCACTGGATGGCAAGAAGGTGTGCACACATCTTCCGGTAGACTCAACATTTGGTTGAGAGCGCCTGTTGCGCATCCGTATATACCTATCAGAGCAACCACTGGGTGGGCAAAAGGGCCCTTGGTGTGCACACATTTTGCGTTCGACCCTATTGGCACAACATTAGGTTTGCAACGCTGGTTGCGTATTCGAATATACCACATACATATGCAAGAGGACGGAACGTGGAACATCTCGGACCATGCAGGTGTGCGCATTGTTGTTGTTTTGTGGCTGGCCCTTAGCCTAGTGGGAGGAGGGGAGCTGGAAGGCATCATTTTGGCAGCTTATGCTAACAGGAAAGGTCGAGCTCGCTTGCTTGCATGTCCTGTTCGTGTAATCCTAGGCACCCTACCCTGCTTTTCCTGTATGCTTGCATTCCTGTGTCCCATTGGTCCCTTAGTCCTTGCATTTCTTGTCTAGTCCTTACATTTCCCCCTAGCCGCAGCCTATTCAGCTTTAGCTTGCTTTCGGACTTCGTGGGGGGTGGCAGGGTACATGGGGTAGTGTTGGCCAGTCACAAAGCATGTTTTTGTTGGAGCGCTTGCAGTGGTTAGCTTGTAATTGCCTGGGTCTCTTGGATGGTATGGCAGCTTTGGCTCTCTAGCGGTCTCGTCTCTTTGTCTCGATATCTGCTCTCACACACTAACAAACTAGATGGAGTTATGCCGCGGGCCCTGCACGGCCCGGAAGCTGTGCAGTGATCTATCTCATATACATATGCAAGAGGACGGCTAAAATGACCCTTAGGGTGCACACATCCTTCGGCGGACCCTGTTGGCACACCACAAGGTTTGCGGCGCCGGTTGCGCAACTACCGCACGGCATCACCATGCCGCGGGCATCTTTCACACATCAAGAGGGTTGCGGCAACCGGTTGCGCAATCGTATATGCTCACACATCTCCACGAGAGCGCTTAGTATACGCATTGGTGTGCACGCATTGAGTCGGGGGTCCTCGTTTGCACACTAGCACGGTTGCCGCATCAGCAGCACATTCCAATACGCCCAACACCAAGCAACATCACGAATATGAACCCTTAATGCGCACGCACAGCGCGCGGACCCTATTTGCATATCAGTAGGTTTGCGCTATCGTATCAACGGCACATACCCGCCTATTACCTATTACCTATTACATAGTTACCACTTGGCGGCTTAAAGGACCCTTGGTTTGGCGGCTTGAAGGACCCTTGGTGTGGCGGCTTGAAGGGCCCTCGGTTTGCAGGCAGCCCGCAGCGGACCCTATTGGCACAAATGTAGGTATGTGGCGCCGGCTGCGCATACGTATATACCACACACATCTACGAGAGGGGGGGCAAAAATGACCCTCGGTGTGCACACATTTTGCTGCGGACCCTATTGGTGCAACAGAAGGTTCGCCACGCCAATTGCGCATTCGTGCAAGTCACGGGCCACAATCACAAAACCTCGTGCATCATGGTCGATCTGTATGGCTCTGAAAATGCTGGCAGGCTTTGCGACACATGGGCCCGCAGCCTAGGGCATATCTCCATTCCTTTGCAGCTCGCTGGATCCTAACTGCAGCTTGGTTCTGATTGCTATGCCACGCACGGAAGGCAGCTTGGATGACGGTGGCAGCATGGGTACGTAGCAGTGTCTGTGCGGCGCAGTGGTGGATCTTGCCACCGGTCGACCCAAGGCATGCAGGACATGTCCACGCCTCCATTCGCTGCACAATGGTTTCCACCGCCTCCTTACTGGCCCGTCCGCATATGGTTGCCACATACGTGCAAACATCTCCTTGCACGTGGTAGCATGCGTAGCCCCTTGCCGCTGCGACCCACTCTATGAGTCCTTCAGGATCGTCTTCGATAGGGTAGCTCACAACGAGGATGTATGCTGGTGAGCGGCCACTTTTAACCTTCACAACACATGTGCGGCCAAACGCAAGCCGCCGAAAGTACACAGTTAGCCAATATCCATTGGTTAGTCCCATAGAAACACCTTGCACTATATGCTTGTCCGACGGAAGACCTCTTATTCCTGTGGCTGCCTCTGAACCCGCAATGAAATCACGAGAGGCCACACAATGAGTTGAGCTAATGTCCATGTACACCTGCCACAACCATGGCATCTCCTCAAGTGCCATGAGAACACCTTTATGTACCAAGCTACCCACTCGACTCTGGCACCACCAACCAGTTGTGCTTCTCAAACTCCCTCATCACCTGCATTGGCACGAGGGACCCCTCCGCCCTCAGCTTGATCCATGAGTGCCCTTCCACCTCATCCTGCCCTTTGACCTGCTCCACTGTGTACCCTTGGCGTGCTTCTGCGTCGTCGTATTGGATGACCAGGGTGCCGTGAGATCCGATGCTGACCTGGCCCCAATACACCCGCGCGATCCCTGGGAACTTGACCGTCACCCAGCGTCCGTGCAGGGCTAGCGCAGCATCAATCGCCTCCACCGTGTAGCCACCCTCGAGGCAGCCGCTGCACAACCAGGTGCACGCCACCGGCAAACCTTCCAGCGGCGGTTGGTGGCACCTCAGATGGTAGCAAGCCATGCAACAGTCGCAGATGACCTGCTCACCCGAGGGGTCGCCGCAGCCGACGCATGGCTGGTCTGCCACCGCACTATCAATAGCCAAGCAGTCCGCCTTGCGCTTCTTGGTGGCTGCTGCTACTACTTCAGCGCATTCTCCCACTCCCGAGGGGCCCGCCACGGACACCACCGACACCACTGAGCAGCCCTCAATGAGGCGCCGCACGGCCGCCAGCAACTGCAGCTGCTTTGCCACCTCCAGTTGCTTGCCCTCTGCTGCGGCGGCACTCATGTCCATCAGGGCCTCCTCGATGAAGCTGACGACCGCCCGGTCCGGTGCTACTGCAAGGAAGGGTCTCAGGGCGGTGCTGGCCAACGTGAAGCGCTCATCAGCCAGCTCCGACGTGCTTGCCAATGCTAGCAGGCGGACAGCCCGGAGTACGGCCTCGTGCTGGCGTGCCGGCTCGGCCGCTAGCTCCTCCTCATGGGGTTGTTCCTGAGTCACCAGGGTGCATGCCCTCACGGGTCTCTGCTCATCGTAGACCAAGCTCCCTGCGGCAAGGAGGTACGCCCGTTAGCACCAACAGTGGAGAGCATTTTGCGGCCATGCACACTATTTAGGAGCCGAAAACGTACCTAGTGCGTTGGTGATTGCGGCATCCGTGAAGCAGGGGAACAATGTCATGTAGCCCTTGGCAGCATCTCCATCCGCCCGAAACTGCTTGCCCAGCTGGTGGCGGGCTTGGCTGCTCAGGAGGACCATGGTGTCCGGCACGACTTTGATGTTGAAGGCCTTCTTGCTCCAATAGCCGGTCAGGGGTTCTCCCGAGCACACAAACTCCGAAGCCACCCGGACTGACACCGCCTGCTCCCCTCCCGTCAGCACTTGAGCCTCCATAAGCTGCACCACCGTCCAATGGGTGAACTTCCCACCTCCCATTGTGCCCTTTTCCAGTGGTTTGGCCCGGCTGCTCCAGCCCTTGGGGACGATCAGCACCACCCCGCTCCCGCGCTGCAGGACGGCCACCCCCGACTCCGAAACCAGCACCGAGCAACTAGCAGCAGCGCCCGCCGCGGCCTGTGCTGCCTCTTGTGCCGCCGCCGCAGCCCGTGCTGCCCCCTCGCTATCTCCACGGGCCGTCGCACTCGCCAAGGCGGTCGCTGCTGCTGCCATGCCAAGAAAGGCCGAAGCTGCAGTGCCTTGGCGGGCCTGCGCACGCTGCTCCGGAGGCGCCAATGCCAACTTGACTGCATCCGGATCGTGGCACAGCAGGTCTATCACGGACTGCAGCAGCGTGGGGCGCTCTGGTGCAGGCGAGAGGCGCGCAACACCATAGATCTGCTCGTTGTTGTCTTTGATGGCATTGACAAAGACCTGCAGTTGCTGGGCCAGCCCTTGGCCGGTGGTGTTGAGGAACTGCAGGTCGCAGCAGGGAGGGCCAGAGAGAACCGAGAGGGCAAAGCCGTTGTGTTGAAAGGGAACCGTGGTCCGCGCAAGCATGCCCTGGAAACCGTGCTCCTTAGCAAGGCTGATCAAATGGTCCCTGACGACTGCGGTGGACTTGAACGCCACATACTGTCGAGACAACGCCGCCGCCCTGAGCACCGCCTCCTTTTCCTCCGGCTGCAGGTTCTGACACAGCTGGGCATTGGCCGCCACGGGACTCCTGCGGGGATCAGCGAATTAGGCACGGTGCAAGTGAGAGGCGTTGACGACTTATGCCATTGATGCCCGCACCTTCCAAGCATCCTTGCCTTGCAGACAACTCCTGTGAAGCTGGTGCCCACGCTAGTCATGTAGTTGAGCACCGTGCGAAAGGCCCCAAGGTAGTTGTCGACATAAGTCTGGTAGCTGTTGGAAGCCTCAGATCTGCCCGCAAGCTGCATATACCTGCGACAGGGAAGGGACCGTGAGAGGGAGTGTGCCTAACATGGTGCTTGGGTGCTTGAGACCAACCGACTTACCACGACCAGATGTCTGACGGCAACAAGTTGGCAATCTTGTCCTTGAGCCAAACCACCTCCCCCGCAAGCATGCTTCGGGCGCTGTAGAACGAAGCCTTGTTGTGCACTTTAGGTTCCGTTGTGGGGGGTGGTGCCGTTTTACCTGCACGAGGACTCTCCATAAGCTAAAGCCGGGACTGAGCAAACACTATGCGGACACCACAAGCTCACCTAGGGCCCGCAACAAGTCCCAGAAGCTGACAAGGAACTTGGCAGCGTTGACGGCCTTGTTCACGGCTGCGCCCAAGCCATCGCCCACCTGCCTTGCCTTGGCCTCGGCTGGCTGGCTCTGCAGCTCTGGGGGCACCACGTGGGGCAGCAAGCCATATGGGAAAGCAAACCCTGATGCATTGTTGTGTGTCTGCTTGCCGGCTTTGTCTGCGATGGGCTTGCTGGGATCGCGGGCCTGGAGGAACTGCAGCACCACAAACGCCGTGCTGATGCAAGTGGCCAAGCAGAGCCCGCTCCAACTTGGATGCAAGATGTCCACCACATCAGGCAGCGCGTAGTCGTATCTGCAACGGTAAGGGGACACTTGTGAGGGCCATGATACAATGAAGGCACGGACGGTGCTTGTGTCAAACCTACCCATATTTACAGTCGTAGAATCTCACGAATCCGCCGGTCCCAAGGCCCTCCTGAAACGTCTGCAAGATACCAGCCAACCCGAGAGTCCAGAGGGGCACCTCGGCAACACCTGGCACACCCGTCATCTGCTCCGTGAGCACCACAGTGGCATCTTGCCAGCGAATTCGGAAGCACTCAGCTTGCCTGCCACCTGTGTGGAGATGAAACACAGCTGCCAGGACCCCCATGGCCGCGTGCTTGCAGCGCTCTGCTGCTGAGCTGTGTGCAAAGTCCGCTCCAGATGTCAGCTGGGCGGGGTGGTGCCACCCCTTGCTTGCCATCAGCACCCTGCACAAATATGCAATTGAGTTGGGGCTACACTGGGGTTTGGGCTGGAAATACGGTGCTTAGCACTCACCCAAGCTCGACGATGCTGCTGGTCAACTGGTGCGGGGAACAAGAGGTCGACGCGTTGCCGGATGACGCTGCCACGCCGCATAAACTCCATGGTCTTGATCATGCTGACCTCAAGGGAGCCGCCTGCTGAGGGAAGAACCAAGGTGCGTCCCACAAGCAGGAAAACCTTGAGCTCATGGATGACCTGCACGGGGACACTCACTGTCATAACCGGCCGTTGGCCACAAACCTTGCACTTGTTCACCTACATGACTTTGTGAGGTCTCTGCTGTCACTTCTCTGTCAAAGCCAGCCTTGAAGCTGTTCTCAAACATGGCTTCCACGTGCTCGACGCTGCTTGAGAGGAGAGTTTCCCATAGATCCACATTGGCAAGCGCAGCTCGTTGCACCAATCGCCGAATAGCTGCTTGTTCGACGGGGCCAAACACCGGCATGGGCTTGGTGAGTGGTTGCACAGGTTCGATGTCCCTGCCCAACGCTCTGCCCACGCCAACGACGCCTGCTAACGCGCGAGCCTCGGCATCCCTTGCATCAACACGATCGCTAGCGTCCGTTGTGAACTGACTGAACACTGCGTTGCAAAGATTGGCATTAGAGCATTGCGGGTTGTAAGGAAAGGCTTGCGCGTTGGATGCGCACCTTCCTCGCCAGGGAGCTTTTTTGGCCTAGTGTGGAATGCCATTGGCACGATTTACTAATTTCACACACGGGTGACGATTAGCTTTGCATTAAGGATTGATAGGAACGATTAGTATATGCTTGCCGTGGGACTGACACTGGTAGCACCCCGCATGAGGGGGGTCACCGCCTCCAAGAACTATTCTAGTGACACGATTTCCTACAATGACACGCGGGGTTGACAATTAGCTTTGCATAAAGGATTGAGAGGAACGATTAAGTTTCTCGCTGATCGTGGAACTCACAATGGCACGGTGGCACCTCACACCATGGAGGTCACCGCCTCCAGGTTTTATTTAAGTGACACTCAGTAACGAACTATGCTTCGCACGCAACCGAGTCCTCCGCAACCCGTAGTCCTCTCGGTTGACGTTGGCACCCAAAACTCTGCATGGTGCCTCTACGGCGATCGCCGCATCATGTATTGGCGCACCCACAAGTTGCTGGAGGTACACGAGCCACGAGTGAGGAGCACTTCTGAAGTCCTGGCGCGTCTGGATGGAATATACCAACACGTTGCAAATGTGCTTCAAGGACGGGACTACTTTGTGCTCATTGAGGATCAACCCATCGCACCGACCGACATGAAGAAGGGTCTCTTGTTCAATCGCGAACTTCAGCACATCGTTCATGCATTTTTCTATGCCAAGGGCAAGGAGGTCCAGTTCATTGATCCGCTGGAGCGGTATAGGCTCCTTGGCATCTTGGAGCCCACTAAGTTGAGCAGAACGGATCGCAAAGGCAAGGTCGTTCATCAAGTCGACGAACTGCTCAAAAGTAGCACATTCCGTGCCACTAACAACGACCTTTCCGAATGGGCAAGCGGCGTTCGCAAACGGGACGACCTTGCGGATGCATTCGTCCAAGCTCTTGCTCTTTTCCACAGGAATATGACCACCCTCGATAAGGACAACGGCACAGGCAGCAGCAGCCCTGCACCCCTTCTTAAGACCCCTACAGCGCCAAGGGGCCCGAAGCGAGCACGTCGGGTCAGCCGGACTTGCAGGGCCGGCTGGAAGCTCTTCTATCACAGCTGCAAATGCAACATTATGACCGTGTGAGAGCGCATAGGGACTATGCAAACAAGATCAACAGTGTGTACTCAACATTGAAAGGGCAATCACGGTCAAACGGTTACCTTGAGGGTTTCCTGGAGCTGCTACACGAGTTCAACCACCAAGGTACAGCGGTAGCAAGTCCAGAGAGTCTTAGGGCTCGGCTTGATGGGTTTGGTGCAGCAAGGTAGCTGGGGTTTTCACTCAATCTTGCAACTGGACCCCTCTTTTTGGTACATCCAAAAGTCACCGGGGGCCCGCCGCGGGCTTGCCCCTGTCGCCCCGAGCCCAGGCCTTGACGTCACGTGCCAACCCCCGCAGCAGGTCCATGCCCTCGCGCTCCAGCCGCCCGACCGGCACGCTCTGCTGCGCGCAGGGCACCGGCCGCCCCATGATCGGGTTCCGCACCCGGCCCTCGGCCCCGGGGTCGCGGCAGCTGCACCGCTGGCTGATGAGGCCCGTCTTGCCGTGCACAATATAGTAGCAGGCGCCCGCGGGCCCCACGTGCCTGCCGCCGGGCGCGAGGTTGAGGCACGCGGACGCATCGGGTGCCCACAGGGCCACGGAGGGCATCGCGTCGCGTGGGAGCCCCTCCACTTTTACCTTGAACCGCGGAAAATAGCGCAGTGTGTCCCGCTTACGCAGCCGGGCGTGGAAGATGCCGTCGCGGATCTCCTTGACCAGCGGCTGGTACTCGGGGCCGAGGGTCTTCCATTGGCTGTCCGGCATCACGTGTGGGGTTGGTAACACGTGATGCTGGCGGGATAAATTCAGGGCAAAGGAACGCACCTGCGCTTAAAGGGAGGGGACCCATTTTCATGCCTGCTAATAGCACGCATCATCATGCAACAGTTTCGCGTCAGCACCGAGGCCATCGCCGCCTTGTACGGAATCCAATTGGCCCGTCCGGAGGACTTGCCCCCAAGCTACCCCAACGTGCGCAAGTGGCTAGCCCACAGGGTGCGCACCCTGCAAGGCGCCAACAAGGAGGCGTGGCAGAGGGCCCGCGCGGACCCATAGAAGATGCAGGGGGGCCGCGCAGCCAACTTGCAACGGGCCAGGGCGTACAGGGAGAGGCGAGCCATGATGGAGGCCGCAGCACCCCGGCCCACCCCGGCAGGAGTGGATCACAACTGCGGGGGGAAAACGTGATATGTTTTCTCGGGTGCAGTTTGTGTAATTAGAAGCGGCCATGACATGCCAATCCCGCAAGCCACATGAGGCGCCCCCCGGCACACGACCAACCGTAAACAAAATGCAGGAGACCGTGGACGGGTACGTCTTGGAGTTGATGATCAACCAAGAAGGTGCCGTGGAGGCCGCCGAGCACGCGGTGCTCAAGGCCATGCACAAGGAGTACACGCCACCCGGTGGGGGCACCTTCAACCCCGTGTTGCTTCTTGTGCGGCCCCTTCCGCGGGGAGATCACGTAAGACAAGATCGCAAGAGGCGATTGGGGCCACCGCCACCCCACAAAGGCGTACGGTTTGGCCCGCTTGGGCCACGACGCCCGCCACGCCCTTTGCCATGGCTTTGCCGACCAACTGAGCGTGGTGGACGCCGAAGTGGCTGCCTTGCAGCACCTTGCCGCGTCACGACACAGTTGGGTGTGCCCCTGCCTCACCACCATGCGCAACACAGAGCGCGACGACCTACTGTGCCAGCTACAGCTCGCTTACGGCCTGGAGCGGCCCCGCCAGGTGGAGGAGCTCCTCTTCAAGCTGCAGTACACCGAGGGCCTGCCCATCGGCCACAAGGCCCCCACCCGGGACATCAAGGCGGGCCTCGTGTGCGGCGGCCGCAACCTGAGGCTGCCCCAACGCAAGCCAGGGGCTGACCAGGCGGGGCTTTCGACCTGGAGCTGTTGCGGCGCGAGATGCGGGAGCTTGCACAGCACGTGGAGTTGGCGTACCGGGACGCCGCCGAGGCCGCGTGGGAGCAGCGGGGCATCACGATGAACGCCTATCTCCAAAGTAACACGGAGTGCTCCCAGGAACCGGCGAGCGGCACCGCCCTTGGCCTCGTCGTGGAAAACATGGTGGACCAAATGTTGCAGGCCATGGCTGGTGCCGCAGCATCAGAGGGGTGGCGGGTGACCACGCTGGCGCTGGATGCCCTCTACGTGGAGAAGCAGGGGGGGGCGGCGGCGGCGGGGCTCGCAGCGGCTTGCCAGCGGGCCGTGGAACTCGACACCGGGGTGGTGGTGGAGGTGGTGTACGACCACATGCCCAGCACGGTGTACTCCTTGGATGTCCTCGAGGGCCGCCTGCCCGCCGAGCTGGTGGGCCTGGGCCTGGCGCCCCTAGCAGGGGACAAAGACAAGCAGTTGGAGCTGACCCTGGCGCGCATGCTGGAGGTGGTGCTATGGGACCAGCTGCGGACACGCCTGCGCGATCCGGGGTGCAGGGAGGACATGTACGCCTACCGGCCCTGCACGGGCTGCTGGGGGCCCGTGGATCTAAAGGATGCCGCTGCCATCATGTTGGCCCTTTTCATGGACTGGTACACTTCGGAGGCCCGCAGGCAGGTGCCCAAGGAGTACCTGAACGCCGCCACCCACGAGCACCTGCTGTCGGTCAAGGGCAGCACGGCGGTTCTGGGGTTCCTCAAGCCGGCCCTGAGCGACCCCGGTTTCATCGGGCGGCTAGACACGGCCATCGTCGAGCGGGGCATGCTGCCCTTTGAGAATGTGTGTGCCAGAGTGGATGCCGAGAAGGTCCACTTGCTGCCCCACAGCCACGAACACTTCCTCAGCAGGACCATCGGCTACGCGCTGCCCCTTGACAGGAGCACGCTGGACTTCACGGAGGTTGACAGGTGGTGGGCGACCTATTGGCAGAACGAGCGCAAGCGCAATGCCGTCATGATGACCATAGCCGCCTCCCTGCTGCCCTGCCTGCGGGCCAAACAAAAGCAGATCACAGTCGACACAGACAAGGCCGATGGCAACACGGGTAAGAGTGAAATGTGGCGGGTTGCGCAGGGTGCTGGACAGCTTGGCGTTGCCCCTTCAGCTCACCTTGGTGTACGACGCCTCCGCGCTGGGGGGCCGCAATGGACACGGCGCCAACGAGCTCAGCTACCGGGGCGTGCTCCTGGCGTGCCTGGACGAAATGAAGGCGGAGAGGAGGTTCGACATGGAGGCGCTCAAGAAGCTCGCGGGGGGCGGCGTCGAGTTGCACTGCCGCATGATCCATTCCTCAAAAACTGTGGACTTCCCATGGATGGCCCTGCCCCTCCTCCTGTGCAACAGCGGCTGCTTGCCAGAGGTGGATAGCAGCAACTCGGTGGACATGGGGCGCTTCAGGTTCATCTGCTTCGAGGTGCGCTTCGAAGTTCCAACGGGGGCGGCGGTGCCCGAGGGGTAGGACGCAGCCCTGGTGCGCGCAGCGGAGGACTCGGTCATCGAGAAGATGCAAGACCACAGGGCAGCCCACATGTGGAGGTTGCTCGAGGCAGCCCACGCCTTGGCAAGGGACCACGGTGGGGCGCTGTCCGACGCAGACAGGCCCGAGGAATGGAAGCTCCTGAAGCAGGAGGCAGCGGCGGAGGCAGACCCGTTGGCCGACATCGTGGCCCAAGTGGTTCGCGAGAACGTGGTCCCAGGCGTGGTGGTCAAGGAGGGGGCTCAGCTCCCTGACGGGCAGCCCGCCACAAGGACGACAGTGGACTTCATCCAACGCACAGCGCTAATCCGGCTGGTCCCATTTGCGGTTAGGGAAGTGGGCATGAGGCCGCAAAGCGCCGCCAACATCAAGAACAGGTTGGACGCATGCATGGCTGCTCAGGGCTTCAAGTTTGTAGCTGACACCACTAGGCACGGGGTGCCTGTCAAGCAGAGCTACATGGGATGCAAGCTGCGGGATGGAGTGTCAGAGCTCTGAGAGTTCGGCAGCCCAACTCTGGAAAATGGCGGGGATCCCTCAAAGAGGCCCGCGCGGGCCACTGAGGAATCCACACCACGCCGGGGCACCCTTCTTTTTGGTGGAGCAGTTACCACCACCCGGGCTGAGGATCCTCACTATATCATGGTGCCCGCCAAAAAAATGGAGGGTTTCTTTAAAACTTTATTCCGGCCACCATGGTCCCTAACGTCGTTGGCATGGTGTCTGGTCTTAAGGTAACACAACATGCTTTAGAAAAAGGGGTTTTGGTGGTTTATTGAGAAGTTCTCTCTAAAAGGTTATACATATTTGGGGTTATCCCCTTGAATCAATGGTTTCTCCCTGGAAATCTGCAAATGGGAGGTGGGGAATCGGGGTGACCAGTGGGGCCGTCCGGCGGATGGGTTGCGGCGGGCCAGCCCTGCCATATGAATCATCACCCCGCTTCCCGCAACCTTTTGACTAGCCGAGTGCCCGTAGAGGTTCTAGTGCTATTGCTCGAATGCATAACACAGGTTAGGGCTCTAGCTAATGGCACTATGCGCTGCTTGAGGGTCGGATTGTCATGATCGTTGAGATTCAAGGTTCCATGTTTGCCTCCTCAAAATGAGCATTTTCAGAGCTGCCCATGTGCAACTTTTCACCAAGGCAGAATTGGCCATACACTTCGTGAGAGCAAAACTTAGCAAATCACTAGACAAATGCATAGCCAGAACCGCCGTGCGAAATGGGCATGTCTGTGCTGTGTCCTCACGGGTGGGTCACCCCGAGAAGTTACACCGCCGGCGTCTCACTTGTCGAGTCAGCCGAGTCACCCCGCAACCGGCAGGTTCATTTCGCAACACCATGTTCGCATCAGATGCATCAGCCACCTTTGCCGGCCGGCCCCTCTTTTTAGGACATGCGCTCAGGGATGAGGACAAATCTGTCTGCATAACGGCCCGTTCGATACACCCACGCCCGCCCACAACACACACGGACACGGACACTAGGCTACACATGGCAATAGGCTAGTAGGACAGTAGTGCTAAGGGCAAGTCTACTGTGCTACCCTCTAAGGCTATTGCTAAGCTATGCTGAGGGCTACTTCCAAGTTGTGATAAGGGCTACTTCTAAGTTGTGCTACCCTCTAAGGCTATTGCTAAGCTGTGCTGAGGGCTACTTCTAAGCTCTGCTAAGGGCTACTTCTAAGCTGTGCTACCCTCTAAGGCTATTACTAAGCTGTGCTAAGGGCTATTTCTAAGCTGTGCTAAGGGCTACTTCTAAGCTGGTGCTGAGGCTACTTCTAAGCTGTGCTAAGGGCTATTACTACCAGATTACATATTACCAACTAGCTTAGGAGCCAATGAAGGCTCATAGGGCCAAAGACACCAACACATAACCATAAATCCAGATATACCACACATAATATGTAGATAGTGATCTTCCTTATATGTACTAAAAACATTCCCACCAACATTCCCACTATTACTAAGCTGTGCTAACGGCTAGTCTGCTGTGCTACCCTCTATTATGGCTAAGCTGTGCTAAGGGCTGGTCTACACTCTTCACACGCATCGGAAGCGGCTGCCGGGGCTGTTGACCTGCATGAAAACACAAACGCTTGCTCAGTGGATCCAGCGATGTCACAGCGTCTACCACAAAGGTTGGAAAGGGTCCACAGCCCACCTTGTGACACTTTACGCTAACGGGTGCATGCAAGGGCCTCGAAGCGGCTGCCAGGTCTGCCGGCCTGCATGAGCACACAAACGCTTGCTCAGTGGATCCAGCGACGTCACAGCGTCTACCACGACAGCTGGAAATGAGACACCATGGATCCCTTACAACCAAAACTAGCAAGTAGCCGAGACACAGGGCATGCTGTGGAGTCGATCCCTTACCTGATCAAGTATGGGAGCAGACTGCTTGCAGTTACAGGTTCAAGAGAGCAAAGTGGCACCTTTTGCTGGGAGCAGCAGCAGGAGCCGCAACACCTGTGGCAAGCAGCAGCACATGATGGGCCAGGGCACCAGAGGGCAAAAGGCATTTGCAACAAAGCAAGTTGCAGCTGGTTAAGAGGAAGTTTCCACTGCTTCTGCAGGCCTGGCAACACCATTCCCTCGCTCTAGAAGTGTGCGGCATGTGGTCCGTACACAGCATAACTATTTTGGGTGCATAAATCACACAACAAGGGTGTTCCATGGGGGCTCAAGCCCTGCCTTGCTATGAGGCGACGTTTGACCATTGCAGCAAAGACGGAAATTGAAAATGTGCAGACCCCTGCTGTTGTTGCTTGCTCGACACCCTCATGCAAGTGCTGCTGGATATAAGGAATCACCTCTTGCTGCTGCCTTCTGTCTATTTCTTAGGTATAAGCATGCTGCCCTTGTCGTGGCATGACCAGCTACTGTTACTGCTATTGCTACTGCTACTGTACAACCACTTGCATCTGCACGGTATTGCTGTCTCACCTGTCCCCACCTTTATCCCAGGCATGGGTGCATCATAATGAGCCAGTCACCTCTCTTGGAAGGAATAGCAGGCTGCACTGCACCATCGACACTTGGCACAGGAGGCAATCCTGCTCTGAACTGCAGGAGGGGTAGAAGCAGCAGGGGAAGGTGCTGTGTAATGCAGGAGGGTTAGAAGAAGCAGGGGAAGGTGCTGTGAACTGCAGGAGGAATAGGAGCAGCAAAGGGAGGTGCTGTGTAATGCAGGAGGGGTAGGAGCAGCACAGGGAGGTACTGTGCACTGCAGGAGGGGTCGCAGCAGAAGAGGGAGGTGCTGTGAACTGCAGGAGGGGTAGCAGCAGAAGAGGGAGGTGCTGTGCATTGCAAGAGGGGTGTGTAGTAGCAGTAGGAGGGGATGCGCTGAAGTGCAGGAGGGGTAGAAGCAGCAGAGGGAGGTGCTGTGAACTGCAGGAGCGATAGAAGCACCAGAGGAAGCTGCTGTGCACTGCAGTTTGACAGCAACCCATGTTAATCAGGTACCGAGTTGAGTAGGAAGTAGCTGATACGCACTGCATCTGGTCAAGCCCTAACAGTGCCCCAGACACAGTGCCTGCTGTGGGATCGCATCCACCCAAAACCAGTAAGTAGCCAAGATGACACAGGTTGATGACACATGCTGTGAGATCGATCCCTTACCTGATCAAGTAGTGGAGCAGAGCTGGCAGTTAACACTTCAAGAGACCAAAGTCGCGCCACTGGGAGCAGCAGCAGGAGCAGCAACACCTGTTGCAGGCAGCAGCACACGATAGGTCAGGACACCGGGAGCAAAAGGTGGTTGCAACAAAGCAAGTTGCTGCTGGTTATGAGGAAGTTGCTTCTGCAGGCCTGGCAACACCATTTCGCTCGCTCTGCAAGTATGCGGCAAGTGGTCCCTGCACAGCATAACTGTTTGGGTGCATAAATCAGGTCTGGCCCCACAGCAATGGTGATGGATGGTGTTCCATGGGGGCTCAAGCCCTGCCTTGCTATGTGGTGGCGTTTGATCATCGCAGCAAAGACGTATATTGAGAATGTGCAGACCCCTGCTGTTGCTGCTTGCTCAACACCCTCATGAAGGTGCTGCTGGAATTAAGAGCCTCCTACTGCTGCCTTCTGTCTATTTTAATAAGTATACGCATGCTGCCCTTGTCGTGGCATGACCTGCTATCCCCCTGCCCTGCTGCAGGAGCCATTGCCTCCTTTGCATCTGTACTACATATGAGCTTGCTCTGGCCCCTGCCATCACCCTTACTTTGGGGCCTGGGGTAGCTGGGACAATCCATGGCCGGGACAGGACATGTAGCTCAGAATGTGCGTTGCCAGCCACTGGGGTTGGAATGTGAACTCCGACTTTGGGGCAAAGTTTCGTGCCCGCCTGCTGTGCCCCACTCTGGCTCTTTTGGGCATTGCATACATCCCCAAGATAGCTAAATTATCGACTGGTACTAGCTCCGCTTGCTTCCTGCGCCCCTTCGATACAGAGAGAAAGATGCTCCATCACCGCATGCCGCAGGTAGACTACAGTTATCCGCAGGCCGCCCAGCTTTTCGTGGAGAGAACGCAATGCAGAGAGCATAATAAGAGCTAACGGATGTAAAGGGACCCGCGCGGGCTCCTGGAGGCGCAGCCGAGCACTGTGGGCTCCCAAGGCGTGCATCTGACTGCCGCCAAAGCACAGAACCGTGCAGTAAATGGCTCGAGACTGATGGCAACGCCTGCATGAGCAAGGAACGAGCATCGAAAAGCCCCAGCAGCGATGGACGCAAGCGCTGCCACGCACGTACAGAGAGCAGTACCTTTTCAGTTTGTAGTGCCGACTTTTGAGCTCCCTTTTGACGTCATCATGACTGCACGGCCGGCAGCCTCGCGTAAGGCCATCGAGGGTCTCCCTGAGCGCACATATATGCCGCAGGGACCGTCTTTTCACCCACCTCCCAGCCTGTGGATGCCCACCTTTCCCTTGATGCCACTGACTATCTAGCAATTGGACAAGATGCCCCAAATTTTTGTGGGACGATGCTCATACACCTACTTCGACAGCAAGAAAATGGAGTTTGTTAGTTGCAAAAAACCTGTGACCCGTGAAAGTCTTCAGGTTTCAGATAATGCCGAAGATGATGTAGACTGTGATGATGAAGATTTAGACAGCCCCTCCGCGCTTACCCCCTATGCTGTGTGCAACGATAACAGCCACATGAGCGCAGTCCAAGACCTTATCACTGAGGACCCTGATTTTAAGGAGCTACACGACGAGTATGCGGAGAAGATGCAGCCCTACATCATCAATCCTTCACGGGCCGAGGGCGGCCTTATCGAGACCCTTCAGAAGGCTGTGCAAGACTACATGGGCAGAGCGAGCAAGGACGCTTTTTCCGAGAAGCAGAAGCGTATCCAGGCTATCAAGGCTAAGGCCAAGGCTGGCAGGGCCTCCTCTAGCCACAATCAACTTGAAGGCTCCAAGGTTGCGATGCGGTATGCCAAGGTGTTGGAGGTAGCAGCTCAGCGCAAGGACGTTACTAAGAGCAAGCTTGCGGGCATGCTCATCCGTGCAGCAAATGCCTTCAAGGGTATGGAGCCCCTCACATCACACGTCAAGCTGCCCGCAGACCACCGGTTGGGCAGCGATGTGGTGACAGCCTTCAACGTGGCCCCAAGGGTAAGCATCGTGCACTTGGACTAGTTTTGGGGCGGAAGATGCATTGTTGTTGTATACATTCTCGATCAACCGGAACTGTGTATAATATGTAGCTCGTACTTGGCCGCATGTCTAATAATGTGAATTCTTTCAATCCCGCACTGGCCTTGCAATGCACTGAAAACATTATCACAAACCAGAGCTTTTTTGTATAACATGTGCACTCAGCAGTAAGAAGCATACATGCTGACTCAGGACCACATATCCGCTTCTTGATGCAGTCCGACCCCCAAGATGCTGCCTGGTCCCAGCAGTGCAGAGGACAGAGAATCCAAGCGTCACAAACCCAGCGACGAGGTCAGTGGGGCAATGGTGTTGTTAGATGCGTGTTGTACATACAAGGACGATTGTCGCTATTGATGATGATGTAAGTCGCCGCACATGGGCTCAAGTGGTGTGACAATGGTAACTGATGCAAGCATCATGGGAGTGGAAAGGGGACCTACAGCGTGCATATTTTGGCATCTTGTTGTCACATTGGGCTATGTTATGCAACATCTGGCAGCGCCCAATATGCCGTTACCTTTGTTCCCGGGGTGGCAATACTATTCTTGACCTTCTGCTGTCATGTTGCCTTTGCGTAGGACGCATCAGGCAGCAGCGCCACACGTGGCCCCTCCGCAACACAGGTATGTTGCAACCGTTGCTTTGCGATCACAATCTGAGGGCGGCATAGCATGTGGTTTCGGTGGGATTGGATAGCCCTGTGCGGATACCATCATCTTCCATGCATTAGTGGGTACTTGCCACGCATGATCTGGTTTGGGCCTTGCAGCATTGATGGGGTTGTTAGTACGGCATAAGTGCAGTTACCATAAGCCGCTATCGTATCGCTATTTAGATGAAGATGAGACGCATGCATTGGTGGTTGTGACCCACGTCCCCCTGTTGTTTTGCCCGGTGCGCAGGATGACATGGCGGTGCGCAAGCTGGCCTTCATGTGCGCGCCCGTCAGCCACCTCAGCACCGATGGCTTGCGGCAGCTTGCAGGCACCGCCAAGAATGCGTTCGTGGGGCCGCGCATGATCGTCCTGAGCCCTCACTCCCTTAAGGGCTACACTGAAGTCCATGTTCCGAAGCCTGATGCCGCCACACCAGAGGACTGGCTCAGCGCCTTGGGCGGCCTCAACACCACCCCCTTGGGACTGAAGGTCTACAGCAACATGTTCAAGGGCGATTGCTGGGACAAGTGGGTGGCTGAGCACGAAGCTGTCCCGAAGCAGGTGGCCAAGGTGGAGGAGATACTACGAGAGGAGGTAGGCATGGCAATCGTTGATCATGGGTGGTGCAATGGGTTTCGCCGCATGAGCACCTCTACTCTTGCAAACGGAAAAGGATGAGCACAACCGCGATAATCCTCGAAGTATGAGAGAGAGTGACTAGTTTGTATCACATTGGCAAGGCACATCGCCGTAAGGAAGCATAGCCAAACATCTCCTTGGCGAGCAATGTTCCTATACTATGACCATTGGCTCAGGTGCTGCCAACCAACACTTTTTGAATAGCACTGCTTCTCCGTCTTGGGATGAGCCAAGGGCCGCAAATAAGATGTGGTAGAGCAGTACGTTTATCTTCATGATGCCACCAAGGGCCTCTTGGGGATGCACATTCTACATATATCTCCGGTGTTGTGTCATCACATATACTGTTCACCAAAGCATCTAAGTAACACCTTGACCCCTCCCTTGCAACCCTCCCACAGGCGGAGAAGGTTGCGGCGGCTGCAAAGGAGGCGGAGGCGGCAGCGGCTGCGAAGGAGGCAGAGGCGGCGGCGGCCGCGAAGGAGGCGGAGGCTGCGGCTGCTGCGAAGAAGGTACGTAGGGTTGAACTAGGTAACGGGGATGGATTGGCTTGATGATGATCGACGCTGCCGTAGCTTGTTGTAGTGCTCGACACTGATTTGGCGAGGCAAGGCATTTGTCTCATGGGTGCCCCACAAACTGGAATGGGCAGCAACATCGGTTCATTGGGAGTCCATGGCTTAAATATGTGCAACCCTAACATCTTGATCGGCGACTTATAATGTGAGTGCGCCTTCCCTCTGATGCAATCACGAATTCTGTCCCTTGCTTCTGTCCGCCTTCATGCAGTTTGAGGAGCTGATGGAGGTGAGGGACTTCCGTAGCGTGCCGATAGCGCATCTGAGTGATGACGGCAAGTCCGAGCTGGTGCACAGCTGCAAGGAGTGGGCTACTGACCAGGGCACGGGCTACGCCAACGGGCTGGCGTACTTGTCGGAGAACCACGTGCATGGGAGATGCTTCGCGATGAATGCCCCGGCAGCAGACGCTGATGATCGCCTGTGGGAGGAATGGTTGTTTAATATGACGATCACACCCATCTACATGCCCATCAAGAAGACCATGTTCTGCAACGAGGGTTGGAGCCTGTGGCTGCAGGAGTCTGCGGAAGTGGACGCCAAGGTGGCCAAGTGCCTGCCAGACTGGGCCAAAGAGGAGAATGGCAAGGGTGCAGACATTGTGCCCTCCGAGTAGAGTTGTGGCGGGGGCTATGATTTATGGTGGAGTGGCAATAGGAGGTTCTAGGATGATGGGCACGGCCATTGTGTAAGGCTATTTGGTGTTGTAGCCAGCGAAGTGAGTCTTGGTGTTATATTTAATGTGTCATTCTTTGTATGGTTTAGAAGAACCAACACAGCACGTACCGTTGGATTATGTTTGTTGTCCTCTGCTCGCGGTTGCCTTCGAAGCTCCTTCTATATTCGTCAAGTGAAGTTGAGAGTTGCCATGAATGATTTAACAATGAAGCTACCGGGTTGGGGCTAAAGTCAAGTGTTGCCCCTTCTCAGTGCCACATGGTGCGCAACTCTGTGGGGTTTTGTGCACGCCTTGTGCTTGTAAGTGTCGGTGAAAAGCCTGTCGGTAGTTGGTGAGGCAAGTGCCGCGTCGCAAGTAACTCCGACATGCATGGCTTCATCCGTCCGCGCGAATGCCGGTATGACAAGGGAGCTTGCGTATATTGCGTGGTGCCGCACTCCTTGCCATTGGCGGATCTGTTGAGGTGGCCCCGTTTATTTGCCCAAGTTTGCATAACTTTGCCCGGGTTTGCTCTAGTTTGCTAAGCTTTCGTCGTTTCAAGCACGTCAAGTGGGCCGTGCCGCAATAAAAAAAAAGCCCCCATGCTTCGCCACTAGCTCGGGAGACAGGTGCACCCCACCCACGCCGCACTACACCCACCACAACCGCGGCGGAAGTGGCCCGTTTCGAGAGTGGGACAAGGCCCACTGTTGCCTCTCGCACCACCGCTGGCAATTGGCTCGGGCCTCTCTCCCAGCCCTGTCCTCTCTCATCGCAAAGTCCGCTTCGAGCATGGCGCCACGCTCCCGCCCGCCGTGCCGCATTTTTTGCCACGAGTACGTTCCCTTCTCGCCTGCCGCTCCGCAAGCGCCGCGTCCACTGCCGGGGCTACGTGTGCTCGAACTGCCTCACCCATCTGCCGCCGTCCGTAGCGGTCATGTACCGGTGATGCGGCTGGGGGCATCCTCGGCGGCCAGCAGCTGCTACTACCTAAGATGTTGAGCGCCGCTGCTGGCACCCCCCGCTCTTTTATGTTTAGATCTGTGCCTCGGCGCTCTTTAACTCACCCCCTTTACGTGACTGCCATCACTCCATAGACAAGGTTGTATGCCTTGAAAGGGGGTTCGGAGTCCGGCCCTTGCAAAACAACATGAATCTCGACCAAACTCAACCAAACCCAAGCAAACACAAGCAACCTTTGGCAAACTCCGCCAATTGCACGCAACTTCTTCGGCTTTGGCTGGCATTCGTTGAGATTGGTCGAGATTGGCGGGAGATGGCGAAACTTGGCTGAGATTTGCTTTTTACGGTTGGTTTCTATGGGCCTATGGCCTGGCTGTCGGTGGCTCCCCGGTCTTACACCCCTTCAGGCACCCCACCTTACACCCCCGCCTTACACCCGTCAAACCCCCCCTCTGGCACCACATCGGTGCTCAGCATCCCCTCAGGTGTCCTCCACATGGTGATCTGCTCCTCCGTCAGCGCATCATGCTCCCTCCGCTCCAGCAGCTGCTCTAGTGCGGGCAGGAGGGACTCAAAAATGGGGCCAATTGCAACTGCAATGCAGCTACCCAGGGCAAGGGAGGCGCATGTCCGGTCACCTTCTGCAACACTCTTGAGGTCTGAGGGTCCAGTCCGGTATGACACAATTCCGGCAGCACCAGCTACAGCAGAAGCAGGGGCAAGCAGCGGGAGGAACAGCAACTCGGTGGTGGCGGCTGCGACCTTGGGTATCCACATGCGTGAAGCCCGCTCCCGTTCCGCCATGCTGCCAAGCGTGCTGTATGTGGACGGGACCGGCCACTGGGTCATTGCAGCTGAGCCGTGCTCTTTGCATGTGGGCAAGAAGCTAAACACATGTGGACGGCGCTCTTATCGCCGTCCGCAAAGTCAGCTCCGAGCGTGGCGCCCCGCTCCCGCCCGCCGTGCCGCATGTTCCGCCACGGCTACGTTCTCCTCCTGCCCGCCGTTGCGCTTGTGCCGGGGCTACATGCGCTCGTAGTGCCGCCACCCGCCCCTGCTCGTAGCGACCATGTACCGGTGCTGCGGCTGGGGCGCATCCTCAAAGGCTAGCGGCTGCTGTTGCGCTGCCACGTCACCTTTACGCGGCCTGCCACCCGCCGCACCACCCGTCGCGGCCGTGTACCGCTCTCGCTCGGGCGCATCCACAGGCATGGTTACACGCCTCACCCACAAGCTGCTCTTTTAGTCGCTTCACCCCGCCGCGCCTCCTTACCGCCGCTGGTGGTACCCCCCGCTCTTCCGTGTTTGACTTGTGCCCTGGCGCTCTCTTATCCACCCCCTTCACGTTCTCGTCATCACTCCATAGACAAGGCTGTATGCCGTGTGAGGGGGTGCAAAGTCCGGCCCTTGCAAAACAATATGAATCTCAACCAAACTCACCCTAACCCAAGCAAACCCAAGCAAGCTTCGTCAAACTCCGCCAATTGCACGCAACTTCTTCAGCTTTGGCGGAGATTGGCGGAAATTGGCGGAGATTGGTGGAGATTGGCGGAGATTGGCCGAGATTGGAGGGAGATGGCCAAACTTGGCGGAGATACGCTCATTTCGGATCGGTATCTTTAAGCATATGGCCTGCCTGTCGGTGGCTCCCCGGTCCTCTCTCTGATGTGGCGGCTGTGACCTTGGGTAGCAGCATGCGTGAAGCCCACTCCCGTTCTGTATGTGGACGGGATCGACCACTGGGCCATTGCAGCTGAGGCGTGTGGATGGCACCTGGTGTGAGCACAATATTGCCGTGCCCAATGCAAGTGGGCAGGTAGCCAACGACATGTGGACGGGGCTCTCAGCGGCCACTCACGCCGTCCGTGAGCCTGTTGTGGACCGGGCCCGCCACCCGCCTAGGATCTCGTCGCTGCGAACAGGAGACAGGCCATTGCCGCAGCCGCGGCTACGGCCCATCGCAGCGTCCTGTGGCCAGGCAACCAGATGTGGACCGACTTTGGCTCCTTGGCATGCTGATGGCACCCCCGCTATAGACTTGGCCGGCCCCCTGCCCAAGCCGTGTCGCTGTAGACGGTGCTGAGCCGGCCCGCCGCGGCTGCACGTGGGCTGGCAGCCAGCAATGGGTGATTACCCATCCGCTTTGGGTGCCCAATGGGCTGCCCCGGCTACGGCCCCATTGCGGCTACGCCACGCTACGTTCCCGGCCATGTAATTGCGCCCTCGCCCGTGCTTCTGATGCGCCCTAGCCCTCGCCCTTGGTCCGGCCTCTCTTCTTCCGTTTTCACGCCACGACACACCCCTCTCAGCATCCGTGGACCCGAGGCTTTGTGTGCTTCCTGGGTGTTGGGGGAGGCAACCCGTCCGGGTGCTGTCGGGGATCCTTGCATGCCGTGAGAGCCACATCGCTGCAAACACGGACGAAGCTCCACGAAACCGAAGGAAATGCAAGATAACTCCACCAATGCCTAGCACCTTCATTGTTTGGTGGGATTGGGTGCCCAGAGCTTGGTGAGAATTGCCAAAGCTTCGTGGAGCTTAGTGCCGGCTGTTGCTTAAGTTGGACGTTCTTCGTGCCGATATACGGGTCGTGCCTCTTTAGCACCACATGCACGGTTTGTAAGAGCGAGGCTGAGAGGCTCCAAGGCGGGGGTGGGGGTCAAAATTTTCATGCAGACATTGACAAGTCTTCCTAAACTCAAGCAAGCCCAGGCAAGCTTGGGCAAATCCGAGGAAGTGCACCCAACTTCGTGACTAACCTTTTGAGAAGCTCCGATCAAAAAGCGGCGCAACCAACTTAACTATACCATGAATTATGAATGTTCAACCAAGCTAAAGCAAGCATAAGCAAGCTCCTTTAACTGTGGGGAAGGGCTGCGACGAGGTGTGGGACGCATCTTGCGCATGATGGGCGCATGCTTCTTCACACAAGGCTCGCCAGATGCTGCGCACGGAGCCACAACAGATCGCATGGGGCACGAGAGGCCGCAGCGCCTTACTTGTGGGTTGCGCGAGAGGCCCGCGCAGACCCCGACCCGGTGTTTGGTGCTACAAGCTGGCGCAACTAGGTGGTTGCCATGTGGTAAGTAACTTTATGCTCATAGTGTGCTGGCACCAAGTAAATGGTTTGTTCAGCCACGACCGCCCCTGTGAGTGAACATCGTGGTCATACACCAAATGGTCCACCCACTTAAAGGTCAACAACCCCACACCACAATAGCAAGCCGGTCGAGCACCCCTGGCACCCTGGCACTTCAAGAAGGCAAGCCATAAGAGCCCTAGCAATATCACTGTCCCATCCTCCACGAGGTCCCACCACAACACAAAACTCTGCATAACAACACTAATGACCATACACATTGTCGTGGACCGCTACGCTTTCTTCACCCCCTTTATAGTTGTGACGGACCCTTCCCTCACACGCTTCTTGGGTGGCGCTTTCTTCTTCCATGCACTGCACATCTCCTCCACCGCGGCTGGGGCCTCCTCAAGGGCAAATCGACCCCGTGCCTTTAGCTCCTTGTCCACCTTCATGTAAACATGCCCATTGCGCTGCGCCCAGGACCCAAGGGTGCCGCTATTGACCACCAACGCCGTGCCGAACCTGCCGTGCCCGTCCCCTGCCCATCCCCACTTGCCATCGCTCTCGTCCCGCCTCCAACACATGCATGCCTCGCTTTGGTGTTTCAGCTCATGGGAGCTAAACCACATGGCCGTGCTGCTCCTTGGGATGAAGGTGATGGAAGGCATGATCCAGAAGAGGCCCGGCATGAGGACCGTCCCCTCCTCCGTGTGGTCCCACCAGAGCAGAAATGAGCCCGCTGCCTCGGCGTCTTGGTTGTCCACGTGAAGCCGGGAAGCGTAGTTGAGAGTGACCGTCTTGAGGGTGAAGGGCGACCCTAGCATGGCCCCCGGCGGCGCCGCCGTTCTGCTGCAATCCTGCACGACGTCAAGCACCCGCTCAAGCTCGTTCGGGAAGTGAGGGCCGAGGGCGAGGTACTCTCGGGCGGCAAGGCGGTCTGCTAAGCAATTGGTGCGCTTGGGGTCCTCCTTGGTGAGGAAACGGCCCCATGTCGCGTTGGGCCCCGTCCCACCCGTGGGATTTCGGAAACCAAAGGACTTGAGGTGAAATCCGGCGACGCTTTTCAAATCCTCCTTGCCGTGGTCGCCCCGTTGCGTGACCTTGCCAAGGGTGAAGAGCTCCGCGTGGCTCTCCGCATGCGCACGCGGGTCCGCAACCGCCACGGAGGTGACCACCCGTGCCACCACTCGCGTGCCCGCCTTCACACAAAAGTCCACGGGGTCCGCAAGGACCAGCACCAAGCCCGCCGCTCCCAGGTTGTTCAAAGGCTGCTGCTGAAAGACCAAACCCAAGGAACCAACGCTTTGCTCCTTGCATGTTGCCACGAGCCGATCCACAAGCCCCTCCTCTTCGTGCGTGAGTGGGGTCTCGGGCGCCACCCGCAGGCACTCTCCCCGGTCACTATTAGCCCCAGTGGGCTTGAAGAGGCCGTTGCGGACTACCTTGGACCGTGCGAAGGCTAGCTTGTACCCCAATACTTCCCGGTGAAGCAGTATATCCGTGGAGTGAAGGCTGCAGCTCTGATCCAAGGCCGGGATGGTACACCCCAATGGTTGGTTGAGTCGAAACTGTAACGCCGCAAAACGAGCCATACGCTCTTCCCATTCGCCCTTGCGTTCTGCAACGGAAACCACCCAATCCGGCCACCCAGCAGTGTCCTTGAAGAGGGGTTGCGGTAACTCTGAAGTGTCGGCAATGCTGCGCATGGGTAGGGTGTTGCGGTTGCGAGTGTCAGCAGGCTGTGGCAGCGCCTGCCCGCTTGTTTCTGCAATACCACAACGGAAGACACAATGAGCGGAGCAGCAGATAGCATGCCGTGCTCGCGATGTTCCAACCGTATGTAGGGCTTGGATCTTGGGTTTAACTATTGAGTGTGAACAGCTCCATTCAACAATGCAGCAAAAACTCACGGTGTTGTGTTTGACAACATGCAAGTACATGGTACATCCCAGGGCCATACTACACTGCATAATGCACCCTTGGGGTTTGGGCGGAAACATGTGGACATGTGTTCCGTGATTGCGGGCCCTGCAGAACAGCAATCAGCCCCGTGAGCAGATTTCAAATATGAGCCTTTACACAAGTAGTTACTAGCAACCACTGCCCCGCAAGCACCACAGCAGGTTTGATTGAGGAGCTAGTCCAAGTTTTAATGGGGGCGGGCGCAAGGACCAGTCTGTGTCCATAGCATATCGGGGCAATATGATGCAAACTCTGAAAACAAATCAGCTGATGGTTAGACTGCACACAAGCATGCACTTGCATGGCTCATCCATAAGTAGGGACTCACCTTTTTGCAGGTCAGGGTACGCCACCTCTTGCCCAGAGGCATCCAAGATCCACACGTGGCTCTTCTCCTCATTGCTGCCCAGGGCTGAGACTACGTTGACAGTCTTTTTGGCCAAGCCCTGCAGAATTCGGCGGTCAATAGGGCGGGTCCGGCATTGCCAGCATGGAATGCCTCTCACACATGTCCTCACCAACATCTGCTTGTACAGCCAGACACCTTTCCTCAGCTGCCACATCACATTGACCACAGACGTGCTGATTCCATCTCTAGTAGTCCCCATGAATGTGGTGACTTTGCTTGCTAGCTTTGGTGGCGTAGATGTGGTGCCTTGCTTTCTAAGTACCATGTGTAGGGCGCCATCCAGAGCATCTACGACATCCTTGATCTGAGTGTTTGCGCCTAGTACTAGCCTGAAAAGCAGCTTGTGCTTCACTGGTTGAGAGGCAGATGGATCCATCTGGCAGAATAGCAAGGGCTCGAAGGCATGGGCGGCTGTTCGATGGAAATGATCTCCAAACGTACATAGAAACGCGCACCTACCTGCTGGGAGCGATGGCCTAGAGATGGCCTGCCCAAAAGGGCCTGCCAGAATGGCTCCGGAGCGTAGAATAGTTGCAGTGACTCAGAGTGACTCTTCGGGCTCGCAACCCAGCCCGACGCGGCCCTTATAGTCATCGAAACGACAAAGACTCGTTGTTGCCGTGTGCTATGCGCCCTTATGCAGTCCCTTATCTGATCCCTTGCTTGCATCCACAAGAACTGCTCCGATGCTAGCTTCGTTGATCCAGGTTGCTTGCTGGCGCTTCGCTGCTCTTACTGGCGCTCGCGGCATTGATTTAGGCCGCGTTATGATGTACTCTGTTTTTTTCAAGCACGCTGGCACCTCGTGCAAAGCAGGAGAGCCCCCCAGGGTCCATGCACTATCAGTACCACCAAGATACGCCCTGTCAAGCTAGCTTCCTGTGTGTCAGCTAGCCTGCATTGTGTATGAGACATTGCCTCGTCGATCGCAGTGGTCCATGGCATCTGTGTCATGTCTAGGTGCTGCAATGAAAGGCTAGATGGTCTCAGTTGCTTTTGATTACGATTACGATTACATCATGGCCCCTCAAAGGGGGCGCCCGTACGGAGCCAACCTAGGCTCCATGGGCAGAAATACTGGAACCTGGTCCATCAGAAGTGAATGTCTCAGCAATATCACCTCTTGGTCCAGAAGAAAAGGTATCGAAAATACGACCTTGCCATTCATCCCCGAATAATGACAAATCAAAGTAAGGATTATAGTCCTCACATTCCTCCGACCTCCGAAATTCCATCAATCAATCAATCAATCAAAACGCAAGACCAGCAATGCCAATGGCCAAACAAACCTAGGCCACAAACACAAGGCTCCTGATCACAATCACGAAGCCACACAACCGATGGTGGATTTGCCACACACAAGCTGAGGCTAGATGCAACGGCGTGCACACCAAGGGGAAACAAACACCACCACTAAAACCCAAAACCTGCTCCACTTCCATCACACATGGGTGGCGGGGAGGCAGCAGGATCAAGCACCACCCTAGTAGGGGCTGGAGGTGGCTCCCACCACCTAGGTACTGGTGAACCACCATCCTCCCAGCCACTGAAAGGCACCACATAGCGCTCCACATGCTTATCAATAGCTTGCTTAGTGCGCCTTCTACACCTCACTAACCGTTGGCTTTCCCAAGGGTGCGTAAGATCCCACAACCTCTTCCTCCAAGCACTCTTAATCTGACATGAAGCCTCCCAGCTCCCCTCATCTTGACCAAGCACCTTCAGATCAGCACACACGCATTTCTCCCAGGTATGGCGAGGCCTACCCACTGGCCTCGTCATGTCACCATGTAATGAAGAGAACAACGCAATATGCGGCAACCTGCCCTCCTCCATGCGGCCCACATGCCCCAGCCACCTCAGCCTATTTGCTGTGATGTATGCTGACAAGGTGGCTACCCCACATGATTTCCTGATATGCTCATTGGTGTGCCGATCTGACAGCCTGACCCCCAGGATGCTCCTAAGGCAGCTAGAGTGCACCCGCTCAAGCTTTTGCGATTGCACTTTGGTCAGGGACCAACACTCACTCCCGAACAGCAGAATTGGCAACACATATGCCTTGTAACACTTCACCTTCGTAGCCAATGACAGATGCTTGGTACCCCACATCTTTTCAAACTGCTTAAACCTCCCCACAGCCTTACCCCTCCTGATATTCAACTCCACATCCAACCTGCCATCAGTCACAAGCACACTTCCCAAGTACTTGAACTGTGACACCTCTTTTACCACACCCTCACTGATAACCACCTCTGGTCCTTGCTGCACTGGCACATCCCCCTCCTTCCAATCCTTGTCAATGGACAGGATCTCAGTCTTGCTTGCATTGATGCGCAACCCAAGACTAGCAGCAACCTTGTCCATCACCTGCAGCATGACCACCAACTCCTCCCTGCTGGGACTTAGCAACACCATATCATCTGCATACAGCAGAACGGACAACAGCTCCACACACCCACCACTACCACACCCATCACGCTCAAGTTTCCCATCTGCATGATAGGCTAGCTTCACCCCACATCCCTCCGGCATCTGAGCCATTGCCTGCCGAACCACAAAAAAAAATTCACACCGAAATTCCATGCATTCAAAAACAAACTTTGCAACTTGGAAACTTGGCTCTTGGTCCATGAACAATCTCACGTTGTCTGAATTATGCTTCATTGTACTAGAAGCTTCCTGGCAACCTCCAAACTGTGCAAACAAAACGGTATTATACTTCTCACGAATTCTACCATATGCTGGGCATTCAAAAAGAAAGTGTACCTCGTCCTCAACCACTGTGCAAGAACATTTTGAACATACACGATGCTGCCTTGGCAGTTTGGGACGAGCCCACCTCCCAGTTTCAATAGCAAGATGGTGTGCACCAGTACGAAACCGCATTAACTGTTTCACATAAGTAAACGGGATACCTGATGTGTGCCTGATATACCTTGGCATACCCTGAGGATAGCCAGCCTCTAACTCCTCCTGAGGGATGTCTCCCGTCATAAACCACGAATGATATGTGGAAAGCTTGATCAAATTTGAGCTGACAGATTGCCTGGGGTTTGCATATGCGGCCACCTTGTCCCATGGCTCTTGCAACATGGTATCCCAAGTACCCCACACTTTTGATGAGTCATACCTTGGATTTTCTGCTTGCAGGCTCCAACTGCCCTACAAGATGTCAAGCGCCATTGCCAGTGGCCTTCACAAGACGCGCAAGCTCTGGACCTCAAGCAGGACCACCCTTCCACGGATAAGTGGCAGCATGCTCTTGTGACTTACAGCATATGCCATGTTTTGGGTGGTGCAGTGAGCCTCTCCGCCAGTGTTTTTACGCCCACGTGGCGCACTGAGCCACAAGCCACATGCCGGTGTTTTTACGCCCGAGTGGCGCACTGAGCCACAGCACAAGCCACAGGCATGGAGCCATCAGGAGCCTTTGACTGAGCACATAACTGCCACTCTCGTGACTTGGTGCAACACATGCCATGGTTGGTGTGGTGTAGTGAGCCTCTCAGCCAGTGTTTTTACGCCCAAGTGGCGCACTGAGCCACAGGGCTAGAGCCAGCAGTAGCCCATGATTGAACACATAAGTGCCACTCTTGCGACTTGGTGCAGCACATGCCATGGTTGGGGGGTGTCACAGTGAGCTTCTTGGCCAGTGTTTTTACACCCAAGTGGTGCACTGAGCCACAAGCCACTGCCTTGAGCCAGGGATAGCCCATGATTGAACACATAAGTGCCACTCTTGCGACTTGTGCAGCACATGCCATCGTTTGGTGGTGCAGTGAGCTTCCTACGCCAAGTGGCGCACTGCACCACAAGCCACAGGCCGCATGCCACCCTCCGTCCCTTGCAGTCTTGGTAACATGTGCCAGGAACTTGACAACTTGGCGCCTTTGATTCCGCGCATATTCGTAACTGCACCATTCACACCCTTTGCAATCCCCCTCGCAGGCACCGAGCTTATGAAGTCCCCCACGCACACTTTAAGCCTTGGGTGCATGGAGGTTCCAGGCTTCTCCGCACAGCGGGATGGCGAACCTCTGCACCCAATATCATCCCATGGAGTAGCGTAGCTCATAGCGCAGACGGTGCCTCCGGTGCTCCACATAGCCAATAGACGGAACAAAGCTCGATTCCTACATGGAATCTACTCTTTCTTCTAAGACAGAAATTCTAACAATAGACCTAGCCGGCGCTTTTGGCGCTGTAGGTAGTCATAGCGCAGCCGTACCTAATAAAGCAGTAAGTAGCGTGGCCTTAGCGAGTAGCGTAGCTCGTAGCGCAGACGGTGCCTCTGTTGCTGCACATAGCTAGCTAATAGACCCAGCCGGCGCTTATGGCGCTGTACGTAGTCATAGCGCAGCCGTACCTCATAAAGTAGCAAGCAGCGTAGCTCGTAGCGCAGACGGTGCCTCTGTTGCTGCACATAGCTAGCTAATAGACCCAGCCGGCGCTTATGGCGCTGTACGTAGTCATAGCGCAGCCGTACCTCATAAAGTAGCAAGCAGCGTAGCTCGTAGCGCAGACGGTGCCTCTGTTGCTGCACATAGCTAGCTAATAGACCCAGCCGGCGCTTATGGCGCTGTACGTAGTCATAGCGCAGCCGTACCTCATAAAGTAGCAAGCAGCGTAGCTCGTAGCGCAGACGGTGCCTCTGTTGCTGCACATAGCTAGCTAATAGACCTAGCCGGCGCTTATGGCGCTGTACGTAGTCATAGCGCAGCCGTACCTCATAAAGTAGCAAGCAGCGTAGCTCATAGCGTAGACGGTGCCTCTAGTGCTACACACAGCTAGCTAATAGACCTAGCCGGCGCTTATGGCGCAGTATGTAGTCCATAGCGCAGCCATACCTCATAAAGTAGCAAGCAGTGTAGCTCATAGCGTAGACGGTGCCTCTGGTGCTGCACATAGCTAGCTAATAGCTAGCTAACTGGTCAGCGCATGGCAAGTCGAAATGGGCTGGCCTGACATACATTGGCTAGCAAGGGATTTAGGGTGGGCTGGTGGCAGCCATTGTTCGAGCTTGGACAAAAACTTGAGTATGCCGTTGGAGCCTAAGTTGGCTCCTTGTGGGTGGCGCTGCCCCCACCGGCGCCCTGCTTTGACAGGGCCATTTGGTAATTGGTAATTGGTAATAGACCTAGCCGGCGCTTATGGCGCTGTATGAAGTCATAGCGTAGCTGTACCCTCATAAAGTAGCAGCGTAGCCCATAGCGTAGACGGTGCCTCTGGTGCTGCACATAGCTAGCTAAAAGACTTAGCCGGCACCTATGGCGCTGTATGTAGTCATAGCTCATAGCGTAGACGGTGCCTCTGGTGCTGCACATAGCTAGCTAATAGACCTAGCCGGCGCTTATGGCGCTGTACGTAGTCATAGCATAGATGGTGCCTCTGGTGCTGCACATAGCTAGCTAATAGACCTAGCCGGTGCTTATGGCGCTGTATGAAGTCATAGCGCAGCCGTACCTCATAAAGTAGCAAGCAGCGTAGCTCATAGCGTAGACGGTGCCTCTAGTGCTGCACATAGCTAGCTAATAGACCTAGCCGGTGCTTATGGCGCTGTACATAGTCATAGCTCATAGCGTAGACGGTGCCTCTAGTGCTGCACATAGCTAGCTAATAGACCTAGCCGGCGCTTATGGCGCTGTATGTTTCATAGCGCAGCCGTACCTCATAAAGTAGCAAGCAGTGGGTCATAGCGTAGACGGTGCCTCTGGTGCTGCACATAGCTAGCTAATAGACCTAGCCGGCGCTTATGGCGCTGTATGTAGTCATAGCGCAGCCGTACCTCATAAAGTAGCAAGCAGCGTAGCTCATATCGTAGACGGTGCCTCTAGTGCTGCACATAGCGAGCTAATGGACCTAGCCGGCGCTTATGGCGCTGTATGAAGTCATAGCGCAGCCGTGCCTCATCAAGTAGCAAGCAGCGTGGCCGTAGCATAGACGGTGCCTCTGGTGCTGCACATAGCTAGCTAATAGACCTAGCTGGCGCTTATGGCGCTGTATGAAGTCATACCGCATCCGTGCCTCATCAAGTAGCAAGCAGCGTAGCTCATAGCATAGACGGTGCCTCTGGTGCTGCACATAGCTAGCTAATAGACTCCGTAAGGGTCGCAGGGCAAGTGCCTGGGGTGGGTTTCAGTCCCATAGAATGTATTGTATTGTAATAGACCTAGCCGGCGCTTATGGCGCTGTATGTAGTCGTAGCGCAGCCGTACCTCATACAGTAGCAAGCAGCGTAGCTCATATCGTAGACGGTGCCTCTGGTGCTGCACATAGCGAGCTAATGGACCTAGCCGGCGCTTATGGCGCAGTATGTAGTCATAGCGCAGCCGTGCCTCATCAAGTAGCAAGTAGCGTGGCCGTAGCGTAGACGGTGCCTCTGGTGCTGCAGATAGCTAGCTAATAGACCTAGCCGGCGCTTATGGCGCTGTATGAAGTCATAGCGCAGCCGTGCCTCATCAAGTAGCAAGCAGCGTAGCTCATAGCGTAGACGGTGCCTCTTGTGCTGCACATAGCTAGCTAATAGACCTAGCTCGCGCTTATGGCGCTGTATGAAGTCATAGCGCATCCGTGCCTCATCAAGTAGCGTGGCCGTAGCGAATAGGCGGTGCCTCTAGTGTTGCACGTAACTAGTTGGCGCTAATGCAGTCTGCCTATGGATAGGACCTTGTTGCTAGTGGTGGCAGACTGGGCTCACGTGAGCACTAAATTGCAGCCTCACTGGCAGTGAGGGCTGATAGAAGCCTTACTTGTATCATCTGCTTGCACTGCACTGTAGGATGCCTCACGCCATGAGCTGTACGCAGAGGTAGTGGCAAGCTGCCTTGGCATATCTCTGCTTGGGCAGAGATTTGAGGCATTCACTGTCGACTGTGCTGGGGGCTGCGGCAGTGAGCTGCCGCCAAACAACAATAATGGCCGCAACAGAGTTGCACATGATGACTCCGACAACAACAAGACCTATGTTTTTTACTCCATAAGGAATGGAAGGGGTGAGGAGAGGCATGTCATGGTGTAGGGGTGGGCCTATATTGACATGAGTGACAGTGTAATACCTCTACATGGTGGTGGTGTCACATGCATTCATTACCTACAAGACTTTGCATAACCATGTTGATGCATGTGTGTCGGATTCATGGGTTTGGGTGCTGACAGAACACTGTATGTGCCTGCAGGAAAGTTCGAATATGCACGTCCCATGGAACGAGATGTCAGGCCTCGGCAGTACTACTGCTATGACTGCCTGCTGGAGACCGAGAATGATGCCTGGATTGACACAGTTCACCACATCTGCGAGGAGAACCAAATTCGTCTTCCTCACACATGAGCCTCATTCTCAGCCAGGTGGGTGTGAAAGTGTGGTGTAATGTAGTTTGAAAAGGCTGATGTCATCAATGTCAGCAATTGCGTTGCAGTCTGGAGTGGGCCGGTTGTTGCTACCTAGATCAATGGGCCAAGTCTGTGGCAATTGTGAAGACCCTTCACAGGTTGTTGTGTTGACATGAGTGTCAGCACATCAACAAGATAAGCAGTACCAAAGTGTTGACATGTGTACACCATTATGCCTGTGAGAGCATCAGCTTACCACACTGCAACCCATATTTGCAGCATGCATATGTATGTAGGCCTGCGTCTCTCATCACCCAACGCTAGGCCTGTACCATAGTTGAAAGCATGGAAGGCTGACTGTGGATTACTTGGAAACATCAGCTGTGGTGATGAGAGAGCATCAAGGGCCAATCACAGGCCTAGCAGCTTGCTTGTGAAGATACGAACCAAGAATGGTAGCTTCATCCTCCTCCTGTTGCTGCTGCTTGTGCGGTTGGTGCCCACTTCTGCAGGTCTATGGTGCCGTGGCAACGAACAACGCATTGGTGCTCGTTTTTTTTTGTTCTGTGGAAACAGAAAATTGCAAGGGCCAAGCACTCGCTTCAGCAACATGCTTGACAAAATGTGCGCCACAGATGTTGACATCGTGCTGCTTCTGTTGTTGTTGTGCGCTTTCTGCTGTGCCCTCTCATGCAGGTGCATGGTGCTGTGACAGTGAACAACACATTGGTGCTCGGCCAGTCCCCACCACTCCATGGCCGCAATGGTGATGTTCACCATGTCTCAACATCAACCCTTGTGGGGTTTTTGCAAAGAGCAATCAACTCCCACACGATTGACCAGCAAATTGTGAAGAGTATTGCTGAACAGCTGAAAAGGAGTGATGTGATGTGATGGTTTTCCAATTACAAATCCTGGGATAGAACTCTCATCGCAGCATGCTTTGTCCTCAGGCATGTAAGTGGACCTTTTGGCTGCGTTCGCAAGGTTTGGCTGATTTAGCTTGGTCTAGCATGGGGTTTGCAGGGCTTAGCAGGCTTTGCTTGGTTTAGCAGGTTCTCGCAAGTGGTGTGCAGCGTTCTAGCAGGGTCTCCTGGCCGGGTGTTTTGAAGGGTTGGCCGCTTGAATATGCATCTACATGTCAGTCAAGGGTAGTTGCTTATCTATTATGGTTCCGCCTTGGGGATGTACACTGCCCGAAGATGGCGTGCTCTAGGGTTGGTAGGTGGTTGGGGCAGGGGATGTACACTGCTCAAAGATGGCAGTGCCCTGGTGTGGCCCCGTCTTTTCTCCATGATCTCATGTCTTGCTAGCCTCCATTCTTGCCATTTTCTCTGTCATTCGTACACCTGCTCTTGCCTTCTGCATATCATTTAAAGCATTCACCCTTGTCTCTGTCTCCCGGTATCCTCTGTGGTGGAGAGCTGCTGCAGGTGGCGGCCAACGCCTGTGGTCGTCGTGCACGCACCTGACGCGCTGGGTGTAAGTGCACAGCGGGGTGGAGTGGGTTCAGTTCCCCTGCTTATTGGCGCAGGCGTTGCCCACCTCGTACTATGTGAGTTGAGACTGGCACTGGCTTGCTTGCAAGCCGGTGACTACCCGCCAGATCCAACAGGCCTGGAACGCCGGCCCTCACGGGTCGTGGGCGATACCGCTGTTCTGGTGGTGGTGCCGTCTCCTTACCTCCAAAAAAAAAAGGAGTGATGTGCCGTCCTCACTGTTGCAACATCCTGTATTGTTCACTGATAGGAAGTTGTACTTGTGGATTCAGTCTTGCATACAGCAGCACAACAGGCCTGTCCTTTGGGCTGTCCTACGTATTGCTTTCTTGTGCAGCTGTGTGGTGTTGACGTGGGTGATGGATAGGGTTAGTGGTGTGTTACTGATACTACTTGCGATACTAATTGTGTGTGAAGCTGTCTGGCTTGCCATACTTTGTCACTTGCTCATGTAACTCAGTGTGAAGGGTGGGCTCAGGTTGTCCACATATGCTACAAACGGCACAGGAGGATTCCTGCAGCATGCAAGTACCAACACATTGTAGACCATTGTAATCGTGATCGTAATCGTAGACCTGAGGTCAACACGCAGTGCAACCATAAACCCTGCATACACTGCTGTCTTGAGCCACACACAAAAGTTGCATCCCCAACCTTTACCACGGCACAACTGCTTTTTAGGCTTATATCAGTCAAAATGCACTACGGGCTGCGCATGTGCAGGCAACAGCACCGTGCGCACAGTGCCAACCACACAGCAGCATGTAGCAGGGTACTGCTACAGTTGACCCTACAGTTGACTAGTTGACCAGTTGACCCCTAAACCCTAGGGTTCAGTGTGCCATAAACCCTGGAGTTCTGGAAGTGTGAAGATGTTACTAGAGGTTACTGGAAGTGTGTGGAAGGTTCTGGACAGTTTGAGGTCTGGGGCCTAGAACCTTCTGGAATACTTGCATGTTGGATTGGGTTTGCCTCCAACAGGAGTATAAATAGGGGGCAGGAATTCCCTGATGACAACTCATGAACCAAGAACCAATCAGTCAGTGAGCTAAGTCTGTGTTACATCGTCTGTGTAAGGACTGCTGTGAACCCCAGTGTGAACTGAGTACCAGTACATCATCCATGGTGTACTCCAGAAGCAGCAGCGGATATTAGCCTGCGTACTCTCCCGTCAGCCACGCTTCCCACATCTGGCTAGGGCTTGGTCTTCATCAGCCCTAAGCCCTAGCACCAGCGAGAGTACCGCAGCAGTGGTTTCGGAGCCTAGCGAACGACATCCTGAGCTGCTTTGGGCAGAAGCAGCCTAGAACCTCCTAGAAGGATCCGGACACACTCACAGGAAATCACGTATACGTGTAGGGTTGGCTACCCTCTTCAATACCGCCAGAGACGACTACAATGGAGCAAGTCATGCAGGACCTTGCTGCAAGGATCGCCCAACTGGAGCAACACAATCAAGCACTCGCCCACCAACTGCAGCAGCAGCAGCAGCAGCCTGGAGCCCCTGCTGCGCCCAACGTACCTGCTGCCGCCCACGAGCCCAAACTGCCACGACCGGAGAAGTGGGATGGCAAGGGGGACATGCTCACCAAGTTTGAGATACCAGTAAGGAGGTATCTGCAGCACTACCGGCTGCAGGACTCACCTGCTGGGGTGGACCACGCGCTGTCCTACCTGCCGCCCGACCTGTCCCTGCGTGCTGAGCAGTACTGGAGGCACTGCCAGCAGGTACAGCAAGCCACACCGGCAACCTTGGATGAGCTCTTCACGCTGTTCAGGACCTGGAGGCCGCAGCCCGACCGTGTGCGAGCTGCTAGGGAGAAGCTGGAGGTGCTGAAACAGCGCAAGGGCAAGCTCACCTACTACAACGAGGACTTCACAAGGCTGTCGCTGGAGCTGGGAGGAGTAATGAGCAGCTACGACCTGAATTGGCGTTACGTCCATGGGCTGCAAGCCGACATCATCAGGGAGATTGATGGCAAGTTTGACTTGGCCACCTCCAACCTCGGAGACATCATGACCCTGGCCAACGCTGCTGAAGCCCGCTTACGCCAGACTGGCCAGACGCTGCAGCGCTACTGCACTCCCAACCAGCGCAGCGTCGATGGCCCAACGCCAATGGAGATCAACAACATCAATGGTGGAAGACCATTCAACGGCACCTGCTTCAACTGCGGCAAACGAGGGCACAAGAAGGAGGACTGCAGAGCGCCACGGAGGGAGACGAGCCTGAAGCCCAGTCAGCAGCCAAAAAACTGAGTGGGCTGGGTAGTGCAGAAGATGGGGTTGACCGAGAAGACTGGCAGTTTGACCCAATGGAGTTCCAGATGCTGAACCAGGAGTATGGCCCAGTGGACATCGATTGCTGTGCCAACAGCACCAACCATCTCGTCAAGGACTGCTATTCACGCTCACAGAGTTTCCTGGATGCCAAGGTTTCTGGCAAGACTCTGTGGATCAACCCGCCCTTCTTCAAGGCTGGTCAATTCCTTCAGCACTACCTGGCAGCAAAGGCTCAGGCGTCTTCTTCAACCGCAGCCCTCATCGTGCTTCCCTACTGGCCACGGCAACGCTGGTGGGGCGTGGTGAAGAACTTCAAGATGGTGCGCTATTACCCGGCTGGCACTCACCTTTTCACATGCCAGCCACAGCGCCCTGGTGGAAGTCGTGTGGACAAGGGGCCTATCAGATGGCCCGTGTGTGTCTTCTATGATGCTCCAAGGGTGGAGAACAAGCCTGCACCATGGCCGGTGGAGGCAGGGTCTCAACGACCGAGTTATGGAGGCAACATGAAGCCCTGGGCTGAGGCGCCAGTGGCTTCCAGGGCAAGCGACTGCAAGGCAAGTGATGGGGAGGTGGTGACAGGGTGCTTGGACATGAGTGGGCCAGGTATGCCGGCTGCCCACCCCATTACTGATGACAAGTCTGCAGTCTATGCCATTTCTACGGATCCTAAGCAGCTGATTGTGCTCAAGGGCCGTGCTGGCCAAAGGCAGCTGCGAGTGTTGTTGGACAGTGGTTCTCATAGATCTTGGGTAGCACAGCACCTGTGTGAGGCTATGGGTTACAGGAGGGTGCCCTGCAAGGAAGGCATCCAAGCCTGCTTAGCCAATGGTGCTGTGGAGTTAGTCAATAGCATGGTGCCCAATTTCAAGCTGTGGCTTGGGGCATATAAGCTTAAGCGGGATCTGCCCATTATCCCCATTGCTGGTTACGACATTATTTTGGGTAAGGATTGGCTGGGTGAGACCAATCCAGGCATTGATTGGTCTACCAACAGGGTAGTAGTGAAAACTGGGGCCAACTCAGAATGCATTCTACCCCTGGCTCCCCAGTATGGTGGGGAGGGGTCTCATGTTATGTTAATGAGTGCAAGTGCAGCAGCAAGGGTACTAAACAAAGGCAGCTACGCTGTGAGTTTTATTGCCCTGGTGCATGAGAAGGAGACAGGAGAAGGAGACATGGAGCTGCACCCGGAGGATGAACCCTTTGGCCCTTCACCCAAGTACGTTGGCGGTACAACCACCTTCTAGTCGAAGGTCAACCAGCTGGTGACCAAGTATGATGCCATCATGCATGGGCCGCCCCCTGGCTTACCGCCATCACGCTTTGAGAAGGACTTCACCATTGGGCTGGTGGAAGGGGCCAAACCACCTTATGGTCCCTTGTACCGCATGTCGCCTGCGGAGCTGGAGGAAGTACGGCGCCAGCTTGAAGATCTGCTGGCAAAGGGGTGGATCAGACCCTCTGAGTCACCCTATGGAGCTCCAATCCTGTTTGTCAGGAAGAAGGATGGCAGCCTGCGCATGGCGGTGGACTACAGGCGCCTCAACGCGCTGACCAAGAAAAACAGAACACATGTGTCATCTGGAGACTGTACTGCGGACCCTGCAGCAGCACCAGTGCTACTTGAAGCTCAGCAAGTGCCAATTTGGCTTGGACCAAGTGGACTACCTGGGACACGTCATCTCAGCTCAAGGCATCAGTGTGGACCCAGCCAAGACCCAGGCCATCCAAGACTGGCCTACCCCAACCAACCCACAAGATGTGAGACGCTTCCTGGGGCTTGCTGGCTATTACAGGCAGTTTGTGGAACGCTACGCTGAGATAGCAGCGCCCCTGACCGAGCTCACCTCCTCTTCCTACCAGTGGAGGTGGCGGCATGATGTGGAGCAACTGGCTTTTGAAGGACTGAAGAAGGCCCTGTGCAGCCCTCCCGTCCTTGCCTTTGCCGACCCCTCCAAGCCCTACGAGCTGTACACCGACAGCAGTGAGTTTGCACAAGGAGCAACACTGCTTCAAGATCAAGGCCGAGGCCTGCAGCCCATCGCCTACTACTCCCACAAGCTCAACAAGGCAGAGCGCAACTATGGAGCTGGAGAACTGGAGCTGCTGGCTGTGGTGCGCGGCTTGAAAATTTTCCGGCCTTACCTTGAGGGAGCCCAGTTCAGTGTTTGCACAGACCATGCCAACCTGAGGTATGTGCACACACAGATCCCTCCTTCCAAGCGCTATGCCAGATGGGTGGAGTACCTGCAGCAGTTCAGTGCCAACATCCTTTACGTCAAGGGCTCCCACAACTTGGCTGATGCCCTGTCAAGGCGCCCTGACTACGTGGAGTGCAACATGGTGACCAGCCCTTCATTGCTGGAGCGCATCAGAGCTGGATATGCAATGGACTCCAACTATGAAGACTCCAAGTTCACCTCCAAGCTGCAGTGGGACTCCAGGACGTCACTCTGGTATTACCATGATCGCCTGGCTGTGCCTGAGGTGCAGGAGCTGCGCCTCAACATTTTCAAGGAGTGCCATGACGTGCCATATGCTGCTCACCTGGGCGTGGAAAAGACCTTTGCTTCAGTGGCACGGCGCTTCTGGTGGCCCCGTCTCTACAGGCAGGTCAAACGCTATGTGACCTCATGCCCAACCTGCCAACGATGCAAGGTGGAGCACCAGCGACCACGTGGCCTCCTGCAGCCCATCCCGGTTCCTTCCGAACCATGGGCTGAGATTACCATAGACTTTGTCACAGAGCTACCTGCCTCTGGTGGCTTTGACACCATCTGGAGCATTACGGACCGATTGACCAAGGCAGTACACTTCGTGCCCATCTCCAGCAAGACAACAGCGTCCGACCTGGCAGAACATTTCCTGCGAGAAGTGCATCGGCTTCATGGCGTTCCCCGCGCCATCATCAGCGATCGTGACAAGCTCTTCACATCTGCACTGTGGAAGGACTTCATGCGGGCGCTGCAGACATCTCTTCACCTCACCACCGCTTTCCACCCTGAAGCTGATGGCCAGTCTGAGCGCACCAACAGAACAATGACAACGATGCTTCGAGCCTTTGTGTCTTCCCACCAGAAGGGTTGGCACAAGTACCTGCCCCTGGTGGAGTTTGCCTACAACGCCAGTGTGCACCCTGGCACGGGCGCCTCACCCTTCTACCTGCTGTATGGCTACCACCCCCGGAGCCCCCTGGACTTGGACTTGGCAGAGGCCGCCCCAGGAGACCGCGCTGTGCCTGCCCTGCAGCGGATACACGACATGAAGGTAGCGCTGGAGTCAGCGCGGGCACTGCTGCAACAGGCGCATGACCGAATGGCGGCGTATGCCAACAAGACACGCCGGCCTGCAGAGTTCAAGGTGGGAGATGAAGTGCTGCTTTCATCCAAGAACCTGCAGCTGGCTAAGGGCCTCACTCACAAGCTGGCCCTGAAGTATTTGGGACCCTTCCGTATTACTGCAGTGGTTTCTCCTGTCACCTACCGCCTTGAGCTGCCAGACACCATGGCTATCCACAACAGCTTCCATGTGTCGCTGCTGAAGCCCTGGGTGCCTGACCCCTTTGAGGCTGCGCGTGATACGCAGAACCACCCACCTGCCGTTGTGCCTGATGATGATCAGTATTTGGTGGAATGCTTGCTCGCTGGGCCCTGGTACCGTGGGGGCGGCAAGCTGGCTTGGTATAAAGTTCGCTGGGCTGGTTATGGCCCTGAGCATGATAAGTGGCAGCGTGAGGATGATATCCACCCTGATTTGATCAGCGCGTATGTAGCTCGGCTGCAGGGGCGTGCTGCTGGTGCATGAGCACATCCGGTTGCATGCTTGCAGGTTGTGTGTTGCATCTCTTTCTTAGCACCTCCTTTCTGGTGTGTGTTGGGGTATGGTCCCATTCTGCTGCTCAGTGCAGCTACCATGTTCTGAGTATGATGGTGTGCAGAAATTGTTTCCGAGATGTGGATTCTCTTTAAGGTGGGGAGGGTGTAGCAGGGTACTGCTACAGTTGACCCTACAGTTGACTAGTTGACCAGTTGACCCCTAAACCCTAGGGTTCAGTGTGCCATAAACCCTGGAGTTCTGGAAGTGTGAAGATGTTACTAGAGGTTACTGGAAGTGTGTGGAAGGTTCTGGACAGTTTGAGGTCTGGGGCCTAGAACCTTCTGGAATACTTGCATGTTGGATTGGGTTTGCCTCCAACAGGAGTATAAATAGGGGGCAGGAATTCCCTGATGACAACTCATGAACCAAGAACCAATCAGTCAGTGAGCTAAGTCTGTGTTACATCGTCTGTGTAAGGACTGCTGTGAACCCCAGTGTGAACTGAGTACCAGTACATCATCCATGGTGTACTCCAGAAGCAGCAGCGGATATTAGCCTGCGTACTCTCCCGTCAGCCACGCTTCCCACATCTGGCTAGGGCTTGGTCTTCATCAGCCCTAAGCCCTAGCACCAGCGAGAGTACCGCAGCACAGCACTACTAGGCACACTACCGACCAGCACAGCCATGCCTTGCTTGAGAGGAGCAGAAGACAGCCACTGCTTGCCAGCAGCACACACCATGCAGCAGTTCCGCGTCAGCACCGAGGCTGCTGCTGCCCTGTATGGCATCAAGCTGCCTGAGCTGGAGGACCTCCCCCCAAGCTACCCAAACGTGTGCAAGTAGATGGCCCACCGGGTGCGCACGCTACAAGGGGCCAACAAGGAGGCATGGCGGAAGGCCCGCGCAGACCCCGAGAAGATGCAGAGGGTCCGTGCGGCCAACCTGCTGCGGGCACGGTCCTACAGCGAGAGGAAGGCGGCGCGCCAACCGCGGCAAGCCACCCGCCCCGCCTCGCCTTGTCATGCTTGCCTGAGGGAAGCGTGAATTATTTTCAGGTGTGAAGGCTCACGTACACATGGAGCAGCGCTGCAAGTCACTTGAGGGGCCCGCATAGACACAGCAGAACGTAGTAGCCACCATGGACGGACTGTTGCAAGAAATTGTAGATAGCTATGTGCTATGTTGCACAATGTTAACCCCTACACTTGATCCCACGCCTTCCTTCCTGAGAACACCAAACTTTCCGCTAAGACCCCAGGCAAGCCTTCCTTTTTGAGAATGACAAGCTTTCCTCTGAGACCCAAGGCAAGCCTTCCCTGAGACCGAAGGCAGGCCTTCCTTCCTGAGGATGGCAAGCCTTCCTCTGAGATCCCAGGCAAGCCTTCCCAAAGACCTCAGACAAGCCTTCCTATTTGAGAATGACAAGCCTTCCCCTTAGACGCAAGGCAAGCCTTCCTTTGAGACCACACGCAAGCCTTCCTTCATGAGGATGCCAAGCCTTCCCTGAGACCCCAGGCAAGCCTTTTCTGAGACATTGTGCAAGCCTTCCTTTTTGAGAATGACAAGCCTTCCCCTGAGACCCCAGGCAAGCCTTCCTTCCTGAGGATGCCAAGCCTTCATGTGAGACCCCAGGCAAGCCTTCTTTCCTGAGGATGCGAAGCCTTCCTTTGAGACCCCACGCAAGCCTTCCCTGAGACCTCAGGCAAGCCTTTCGTTTAGAGGATGACAATCCTTCCCTTGAGACCCAAGGCAAGCCTTCCCTGAGACCCCACGCAAGCCTTCCTTCCTGAGGATGCCAAGCCTTCCTTTGAGACCCCACGCAAGCCTTCCTTCATGAGGATGCCAAGCCTTCCTTGAGACCCTAGGCAAGCCTTCCTTTTTAAGAATGCCAAGCCTTCCCTTGGGACCCAAGGCAAGCCTTCCCAGAGACCCCAGGCAAGCCTTCCTTCCTGATGATGCCAAGCCTTCCTCTGGGACCGCACGCAAGCCTTCCTTCTCGAGAATACCAAGCTTTCCTCTGAGACCCCATGCAAGCCTTCCCTAAGAACTCAGACAAGCCTTCATTTTTGAGTGTGACAAGCCTTCCCTTGAGACCCCACGCAAGCCTTGCCCAGAGCCCCCTTCCCTCAGACCCCACGCAAGCCTTCCTTCCTGAGGATACCAAGCTTTCCTTCGAGACCCAGGCAATCCTTCCCTGAGACCCCACGCAAGCCTTCCCTGAGACCCCACGCAAGCCTTCCTTCCTGAGGATACCAAGCTTTCCTTCGAGACCCAGGCAATCCTTCCCTGAGACCCCAGGCAGGCCTTCCTTCCAGAGGATGCCAAGCCTTCCCTGAGACCCCACGCAAGCCTTCCTTCCTGATGATGCCAAGCCTTCCTCTGAGACAGCAGGCAAGCCTTCCCTAAGACCTCAGGCAAGCCTTCCTTTTTGAGAATGACAAGCCTTCCTTTGAGACCCCACGCAAGCCTTCCTTTTTGAGGATGCCAAGCCTTCCTTTGAGACCCCACGCAAGCCTTCCTTCCTGAGGATGCCAAGCTCTCCTTTGAGACCCCACGCAAGCCTTCCCTGAGACCCCAGGCAAGCCTTCCTTCCTGAAAATGACAAGCCTTCCCTTGAGACCCCATGCAAGCCTTCCTTTCTGAGGATGCCAAGCCTTCCCTTGAGACCCAAGGCAAGCCTTCCCTGACACCCCACGCAAGCATTCCTTCCTGAGGATGCCAGACCTTCCTTTGAGACCCCACGCAAGCCTTCCTTTCTGAGGATTCCAAGCCTTCCTTTGAGACCCCACGCAAGCCTTCCTTCCTGAGGATGCCAAGCCTTCCCTTGAGGCCCCACGCAAGCCTTCCCTGAGACCCCAGGCAAGCCTTCCTTCCTGAGAATGACAAGCCTTCCCTTGAGACCCCATGCAAGCCTTCCTTTCTGAGGATGCCAAGCCTTCCCTTGAGACCCAAGGCAAGCCTTCCCTGACACCCCACGCAAGCATTCCTTCCTGAGGATGCCAGACCTTCCTTTGAGACCCCACGCAAGCCTTCCTTTCTGAGGATTCCAAGCCTTCCTTTGAGACCCCACGCAAGCCTTCCTTCCTGAGGATGCCAAGCCTTCCCTTGAGGCCCCACGCAAGCCTTCCCTGAGACCCCAGGCAAGCCTTCCTTCCTGAGAATGACAAGCCTTCCCTTGAGACCCCATGCAAGCCTTCCTTTCTGAGGATGCCAAGCCTTCCCTTGAGACCCAAGGCAAGCCTTCCCTGAGACCCAAGGCAAGCCTTCCCTGACACCCCACACCTCCATTCCTTCCTGAGGATGCCAAGCCTTCCTTTGAGTCCCCACGCAAGCCTTCCCTGAGACCCCAGGCAAGCCTTCCTTCCTGAGAATGACAAGCCTTCCCTTGAGACCCCATGCAAGCCTTCCTTTCTGAGGATGCCAAGCCTTCCCTTGAGACCCAAGGCAAGCCTTCCCTGAGACCCCACGCAAGCCTTCGTTTCTGAGGATGCCAAGCCTTCCAGGCACCCACTCCACGCGCTCCCAATCTCCCCCCCTTCTGATTTCCTGCAGACACATATCTGCCATGACTATGCTCAGAAGAACCCATTTGTCCTTGAACCACTGTTAGTAGCAGGGTAGCGGGTAGGGACCCACAGCGGGGCAAGTTTCCCAAGTGGGTTGCCTTCCTTTTTCCAAATTCACTTTTTATGTTTGAGGTCGCTACCCCGCTACCCCGCTACTGTTGAGGAAGCCAGAGCCCAATGTGCCCATGGGAATCCGCACTGCATACCAGGTCGCTACCCCGCTACCAGTGCCAACTACAGATGCCATGCGCCCTCAGGCTCCTGCTAGCGGGAACGGGTGCAGAAAGGTCGCTACACGGCGGGTGCTGCCTCCTGAGCAGCAGGTTGTCAACATGTTGTCCAGACCCAAGGGATTCAACAAGACGTCGCTGCCAACCGGTCCACAATGAACTAACTAGAATAAACAGGCTGAACCCTAGAAGGAGTTCCACAAGCAACGGCCAGTCACCGGCAACTTGCAGCAGGGGAAGAACCCTGCTGACAACTTGATTGAGTGTGGTTTGCACAAGCTCCAGCCTCGTCATCCGCACGAGCTACTTTTGCACATACCTTGGCCTGCAAGGGTTGGCATAGAGCGGTTAGCTGCCACCTTTTGGCAGCACCTGGGTGCCACTCAGTAGCGACAGGTGATGGCTATCGGGCGCGAACTCGTGATTGGCATTATTTAAAGGCCTTCGCTGGTTGCCACAGATAGGACCTAGGGGTTTCCACTCAGCTGGCACTTGTCTACAGCACATGGAGACATTGCTTGCGTGCCACTAGTAGCAGATGACTAGCCCACCCTGCCACTGGTAGTGGTTGCCACGCAAGTCGTAGGAGTCACGGGGTGCCATGGTAGCACCTAGGGATTGCTGCACTTGCGTGCCACTGGTGGTTAATAGCAGGTTAGCGGGTAGCAACCCCCAGCGAGACAAGTTTCCCAAGTGGGTTGCCTTCCTTTGTTCACGTTTCTGTTTTCTAAATTAGGTCGCTACTCCGCCCGTGCGTGCCCGTTGGTTGACCCAAACCCCAGCAGTCCGTGCAGGGCCATGCCGCACCACGTGTTGGTTCTGGAACATGTGTGCTAACCTACGTGTGGTCATGGTGCCTCCCGAGACACTACCAAACGCGGAGGGCACCAGCTGGCCGCCTAACACTTCGCGATCATGGAGCAGCTGCATGCCATCACGATTGAGGAGCACGAGCGCGACGCGGGCCAGAAGTACCAAGCCCCCCGCCGCGCCGCCGAGACTATGCGCCTGGCCATGCGGGGCCCCGGTTCCACGCACCGTGGGCAGCGCAGCTCCTCGTGCGATACCTCCGCCGTGTCATTCAATGCACACAACAAGCTTGCATGCCAGCGCACCGGCTGCTCCCCAAGGTACAGGTGAGGAAAGGGCAGTCCCAATGATCGCGCGAGGGTCATCCGGGGCCGGGAGAGGCGCAACTTAACCCCCTTTAGCGCTCCGGGAAGCCTTGCGCTTACAGCACAATGAAACTTTCAGGACGCATGCACATGCAACACTGACAAGCGGACAACCAGCCTCTTTACACCTTAGTGTGTCGACCGCTGGCGCAAAGGGAGCTAGCTGCATTGTTGCTGCCTTGCTGGTCATGCCTCATCGTCGCTGAGGCAAAGCCCGGTTCCACAAAGGTCTGGGGAACAGGCACACTGCCCCGTATCTGCGGATAGTTCTTCTCCATCCATACATAGATGTACCACTTGCGGATGACATTGTCCAAGGAGGCCAACTGGCCCCTCCGGAGCGGCTGCCCCCTCTGCAGTTGGTGGTAGAACCCATGCACCATCTCCATGCTGAACCTCTCCGCCACGTGCTTGCCCTTTTGCCGCATGTCGTGGTGCCAGTCCGCACGCGCTCGTCAGCGGGGCGGGCTCTTGGCGCGCTCATGTTGTAGAGGTCCCTCTTCATGCCTCGCGTCTTGCTAGTAGCAGCTTTGAAGTCTCCCTCAAGTGTTTTGTGACTGATAGGCACGGAGGCACCGCGACCCTGCATCACCCCGCCGGAACTGGCCTTTCCGGGCATGAGTGTTTGCAACCGTTTCCCCAGGGGAGGACATCCGTTGATTCATTAGATTGAGTGAGCTCGTTATAAAGTCATGCTGAGGGCTCCTCGCAGCCGCATTCACCCGCGTATTACACGCAAGCAGGTTTTCTTGCCCCACAAGTGAGCAAGCAGTGTTCTATGTCCAAGCCAGCAAGCGAACCCCCATGCTTACAACAATTGCAGCCTAGTGGAGTGGGCGAGCCAAGCAGCGGGAGCTCATACAAGAAGCGGTACCAGCGGGATCCAGCGTTTCGGGCAAGGGAGCTTGCCAGGACCGTTGAAAAGGTGCAAGCCAATTATGCTAGATACCAAGAGCTTTGGAGACAAGCATACCTTCGCCGGAAAGTAGCCAAAAATCAGGCGCAATGTGTGGAGGCGGTCTCTTCTTGACTTGGCGGGTTGTGCAGACTCCATCCAATCAGCGGGCCTCGCGAGGCCTCACGGGATCGACGCACCAACCATTCTCGGGGAGGGGGGAGTCGTGCTATAAACCAATAAACCTAGTGTCAGTTTTGCACTTGGAAATGTGTTTTATAGGTTGGTCTCCCCGTTATTGGTGCTAGCTGCATACTAACATCACTCTAGTCCTAATGTTTTTCTTAGTTCCATGATACTCTTTAACAACCAATAAAACCTATAAACCAGTAAATCTAATGATAGATCCCCAAAGCAACTGGGTTTACTGCTCGAAGACAATCAGTAAACCCTATAAACCGTCCCCCTGTTGCGTTCTGTCCGACCCAAAGAATTCCTACCAACACTGTGAGAAAGCCACTTGAGCAGGGGGCACAGTATGAATCAGGCCGTACCAGCCCAAAACATGACGCCCCCAACCAGTCCCCGCCACCATCAAATGGATGAGACATGCGTGCTAAGCTCGGCAGACACACTGAGGAGAGCTCTCCAGTTTCCCGGCATGAAGTTCTGCCTCAAGGAGTTCTTCAACCACGAGAAGGCCACGCTGCTGATGAACTCCGGCCCCGGCATGATGTCTGAGGACCACCGCAAGAAGCTAGCACGCTTCTTGAAGCATGCCCGGAAAGACCCCGAGACACGCAGGTGGTTCGTGGAGGCCAAGTATGACTTCAGCGTAAAGAAGAACCCTGTATGCAAGGAGCAGGGCATCGGTCGCATATACGGAGACGTCACGCTGGGCACGCTGCCCTGCGACATCAGGAACTTCATTGCGGATGACTGCGACGATTGGGACATCGCAAATTCCCACCCCACGATGCTGCTGCTGGAGTGCCAGAGCGCGGGCCTGGCGGAGCATGCCAAGCGCCTCGAGCAGTACGTGGAGAACAGGGATGGTGTCTTGCATCAGCTGGGGGAGGACTACGACTTGCACTCATACGCCGACCGCAAGCAAGCAGTCGTCAAGGTGCTAAACGGAGGCTCCCCCCCGAAGTACGCGAACGATGGCAAGGGCGCCTTCTTCCTCCACCACCTCGCGGCAGAGGTCAAGCAGCTGAGCGCTCTCCTCATGGCCAAGCCCGAGTACGCCAAGGAGGCCGCTGCCGCCAAGCAGCTCAAGGGCAAGGCAACTTTTTTACACTACTTGATGTGCAGCAAGGAGCTCGAGCTGCTGGTGGAGATCGCCGCGTGCATCATGAAAAAAACCCGCAGAGTCAACAGCCTCATCTACGACGGGCTGCTGGTAGCGCAGCAGCACGCGAGCGAGACACCTGCCCAAAAGGAGGCGCTGCGCAAGGAGGTGGAGGCCGAGGTGCGCGAGGCCTCGGGCTGCTGGTTTGACCTCAAGCTGAAGCCCATGACCAGCGTGTACACGGAGCAGTTGGCCGCCCAGCAGGAGGAGTTGTTGGTGGACGACGACTACGCTGCCGGGCGCTTCGTGAGCCTGTACGGGCGAGACAACTTCAGGCTGGTGCATGGCGAGATCCATGTGTTCGACAAGGAGACCGGCATGTGGGGTTGCGAGCCCTACATGCTCAGCAGAGCGGTCCACCTGCACAAGAAGGACCTGATGTTTCAGACCCAGAAAGTATTGCTGAACTATGGCGGCGACATCACCAAGGTCGAGAAGATGCTAAAGATGGTGCCCAACCACATCGCGGTGGACGAAACGTTCTACATCAAAAATTTGGACAGCAGCCTTGGCAAGCTATTGTTCCAGAACGGCATCTACGACTTTGACAACGACAAGTTCACCATCGGTTTTGACCCCAAGCTGGTGTTTAGAGGCCGCATTGATCGCAAGTTTGACCGCCACACGGAGTCAGACATCAAGACCCGGGTGCTGCAGGTGCTGTGGAAGGACCCCTACACCAAGGAGCAGCTAGCGGAGGGCGTGCCGCGCTGCGAGCAGATCGCGCTCGCAAGGGCGTTGTGGGGCGACTACCGGGCGCGCAAGATGTACTTCATGGTGGGCGACACCTCGACGGGCAAGGGGCTGCTGGAGGAGGCCATGCAGATGGCATGCGGCAGCTTTGTGGGCACCTTTGATGTGGCCAGCTTCGTGCGCAACACCAACAGCGGCGCGGACGCTGCCAAGCAATTGAGCTGGCTGAAGATGATTGCGGACCTGCGCATCGCCTTCTCCAGCGAGGCCCACCGCGGCAGCACCTTGTGCGGGGTGCTAGTAAAGAAGGTTGTCAGCGGCGGCGACCGCCTAACCCTGCGCACCAACCATAAGGATGAGGAGATCCTCATCAACAGGGCAACCTTGTTTGTGATGTGCAACGACGTGCCCACAATCTCCCCTTGTAACGCCGCCGTGGAAGACAGGCAAGGGGGGGTCTTTGAGAAGCAGGTCAGGTTCGTGAAACGTCCCAACCCCTTCCGGCCTGACCACGAGAAGAATATTGACCGCGGCCTGAAAGGCCTCTTCCAGAGCAGTGCAGACTACCAGGCAGCCTTCTTGAGCATCTTGATGGACGCCTACCAGGTGTACAAGAAGGAGGGACACGCCATCCCCAAGAGCGTGTCAGCAGCTGTGGGGGAGTGGGTAATCAGCGAGACGGGGCTCAAGGGGTTGTTGGATATGGCGTACGACACGGTGCTGGACAAGGGGACGCAGCGGCCCTCGACGAGCTGTTGGGTGACCTTTGAGGAGTTGCGGCAGGACCTGCTGGTAAAGGGGGTGGGACCCAAGAACCTCAAGCTGGGCTTCTCCGATGCCAAGCTGGGGAAAGAGCTGGAGGTGTTGGGCTATTGCAAGGCCACCAAGGGCGCCAAGACGTGCAAAGGCAAGAAGACCACCGTCGCGGTGAGGTGTGGGCTGCAGAAGAAGGACCCCGATGACATGGGGCCCATGTTGACGGTGATCGGGAGCGACGGCGCGGAGGATAGAGCTGCCGGTGATAAGCCCACCAGCGAGCAGAGGGACACTAAGGATGACGCCCTATGAAAAGGGACGGTGTGGCAGGAAATCAACTTGTGTGTGCCTTGAACGGGTAGATGCGGAAGAAGGGGAAGAGAGGCTGCAAGTTCTTGTAACCGCAACCCCCATGAGGCACCAAACGCCTCAAGTAGTTGCACCACATCGATCATTTACTGCTAAGCCCCCGGCAACATTAGAACCTCGAGTGTCACCCCTTGTTATTCATTGCCCGCAGCAGTTGCCCCAACAACCACATGCTTTCCTTCACTGGGCTCCTTGCACCTCAAGAAGACGTATTGCACCCCATACTTCTATAGGCACAGGGACGGCACGTAGTAATCTTGCGCCTCACATTTCCACGTGCTTTTCACCGTGAAGCCCAAGTGCCAATCCTGTTTAACTCATGTGCTTGGGATTTTTCTGAATGGTTTTTAGGGTTTTCAGGCATTTACTACAAGCAACTATGAACGCACCAGAAGTGATCAGTTGGCACCAGTACGGGACTCAATTGCAAACCAGATAAGAGTCCAGAATTCACACCAGAATTTTATGAGCGCACACGCCACCACTTTGTTGCCATACAACGCAGAATGGGTGAGGACTGCCGTCAGATATATTGGTTGTAAAACACCCATACAAAACTTGATGCTGCCCAGAGCTCTGCTCAAGGCTAGGTTGTGCTTGTTGCAACCCACATGAGTCATAAGCACATGAGTGCAGACTCTACCCTGCCCTCAAGTCTGCTCTAGTTTGTTGGTGCGATAACTTGATGGTTGTAGTGTGAGCAACGCGACGGATCACAGTCCCCTCTCCGTGTTGCTTTTACTGCCACCTAACCGAGCTGACACATAGGCTCGGAGATCCAAAGTCACTATGCGTCCGGCAGGTGCCAAGACGGTGTGAGCCACGATGCACATGATGGGGGCACCCTACTTCATACAAAGCTCTTGCGCAATGAGGAGCCATGGGTTTTACGCGGATGCGTGAGGCGCGAGAGGTGCGCCGCATTATGGATGGAGATTCATGGCGGTAGGGACCTCGCACCATGGGCGGACCATTGTAAGAAACTGTAGACGGCTATGAGCTATGTTGCACAATGTTGACCCTTGCACTTGATCCCACGCAAGCCTTCCTTCCCGAGAATACCAAGCTTTCCTCTGAGTCGTCAAGCAAGCCTTCCATGGGACCCAAGGCAAGCCTCCCTTTGAGACCCCCACGCAAGCCTTCCTTCCTGAGAATGCCAAGCTTTCCTCTGAGACCCAACGCAAGCCTTCCCTGAGACCTCAAGCATGCCTTCCTTTTTGGAAATGACAAGCCTTCCCTTGAGGCCCCACGCAAGCCTTCCTTCCTGATGATGCCAAGCCTTCTTTTGAGACCCCACGCAAGCCTTACTTCCTGAGGATGCCAAGTCTTCCTTTGAGACCCCAGGCAAGCCTTCCCTGAGACCTCGGGCAAGCCTTCCTTTTGAGAATGACAAGCCTTCCCTTGAGACCCAATGCAAGCCTTCCCTGAGACCCCACGCAAGCCTTCCTTCCTGAGGGTGCCAAGCCTTCCTTTGAGACCCCACACAAGCCTTCCTTCCTAAGGATGCCAAGCCTTCCTTTGGGACCCAAGGCAAGCCTTCCCTCCTCAGGATGCCAAGCCATCCTTTGAAACCCCACGCAAGCCTTCCTTCCTGAGGATGCCAAGCCTTCCTTTGAGACCCTATGCAAGCCTTCCCTGATGTCTCAGGCAAGCCTTCCTTTTTGACAATGACAAGCCTTCCTTTGAGACCCGAGGCAAGCCTTCCTTGAAACCCCACGCAAGCCTCCCTTCCTGAGGATGCCAAGCCTTCCTTTGAGCCCCCACGCATGCCTTCTTTCCCGAGGATGCCAAGCCTTCCTTGAAGACCCCATGCAAGCCTTCCTTCCCGAGGAGGCCAAGCTTTCCCCTGAGACCCCAGACAAGCCTTCCCTGAGACCTCAGGCAAGCCTTCCTTGTTGAGAATGACAAGGCTTCCCTTGAGACCCAAGGCAAGCCTTCCCTGAGACCCCACGCCCGCCTTCCTTCCTGAGGATGCCAAGCCTTCCTTTGAGACCCTAGGCAAGCCTTCCCTGAGACCTCAGGCAAGCCTTCATTTTTGAGAATGACAAGCCTTCCTATGAGACCCCAAGCAAGCCTTCCCTGAGACCTCAAGCAGGCCTTCCTTTTTGGAAATGACAAGCCTTCCCTTGAGACCCCATGCAAGCCTTCCTTCCTTATGATGCCAAGCCTTCTTCTGAGACCCCACGCAAGCCTTACTTCCTGAGGATGCCAAGTCTTCCTTGAGACCCCAGGCAAGCCTTCCCTGAGACCTCGGGCAAGCCTTCCTTTTTGAGAATGACAAGCCTTCCCTTGAGACCCAATGCAAGCCTTCCCTGAGACCGCACGCAAGCCTTCCTTCCTGAGGGTGCCAAGCCTTCCTTTGAGACCCCACACAAGCCTTCCTTCCTAAGGATGCCAAGCCTTCCTTTGAGACCCAAGGCAAGCCTTCCCTCCTGAGGATGCCAAGCCATCCTTTGAAACCCCACGCAAGCCTTCCTTCCTTCCTTCCCTTGAGACCCAAGGCAAGCCTTCCCTGAGACCCCACGCTCGCCTTCCTTCCTGAGGATGCCAAGCCTTCCTATGAGACCCCAAGCAAGCCTTCCCTGAGACCTCAAGCAGGCCTTCCTTTTTGGAAATGACAAGCCTTCCCTTGAGACCCCATGCAAGCCTTCCTTCCTGATGATGCCAAGCCTTCTTCTGAGACCCCACGCAAGCCTTACTTCCTGAGGATGCCAAGTCTTCCTTGAGACCCCAGGCAAGCCTTCCCTGAGACCTCGGGCAAGCCTTCCTTTTTGAGAATGACAAGCCTTCCCTTGAGACCCAATGCAAGCCTTCCCTGAGACCGCACGCAAGCCTTCCTTCCTGAGGGTGCCAAGCCTTCCTTTGAGACCCCACACAAGCCTTCCTTCCTAAGGATGCCAAGCTTTCCTTTGAGACCCAAGGCAAGCCTTCCCTCCTGAGGATGCCAAGCCATCCTTTGAAACCCCACGCAAGCCTTCCTTCCTTCCTTCCCTTGAGACCCAAGGCAAGCCTTCCCTGAGACCCCACGCTCGCCTTCCTTCCTGAGGATGCCAAGCCTTCCTTTGAGACCCCAGGCAAGCCTTCCCTGAGACCTCAGGCAAGCCTTCATTTTTGAGAATGACAAGCGCTATGAGACCCAACGCAAGCCTTCCCAGAGACCTCAAGCAGGCCTTCCTTTTTGGAAATGCCAAGCCTTCCCTTGAGACCCCACGCAAGCCTTCTTCCTGATGATGCCAAGCCTTCTTTTGAGACCCCACGCAAGCCTTACTTCCTGAGGATGCCAAGTCTTCCTTTGAGACCCCAGGCAAGCCTTCCCTGAGACCTCGGGCAAGCCTTCCTTTTTGAGAATGACAAGCCTTCCCTTGAGACCCAATGCAAGCCTTCCCTGAGACCCCACGCAAGCCTTCCTTCCTGAGGGTGCCAAGCCTTCCTTTGAGACCCCACACAAGCCCTCCTTCCTGAGGATGCTAAGCCTTCCTTTGAGACCCCATGCAAGCCTTCCCTGATGTCTGAGGCAAGCCTTCCTTTTTGACAATGACAAGCCTTCCTTTGAGACCCGAGGCAAGCCTTCCCTTGAAACCCCACGCAAGCCTCCCTTCCTGAGGATGCCAAGCCTTCCTTTGAGCCCCCACGCATGCCTTCCTTCCCGAGGATGCCAAGCCTTCCTTGAAGACCCCATGCAAGCCTTCCTTCCCGAGGAGGCCAAGCTTTCCCCTGAGACCTCAGACAAGCCTTCCCTGAGACCTCAGGCAAGCCTTCCTTGTTGAGAATGACAAGGCTTCCCTTGAGACCCAAGGCAAGCCTTCCCTGAGACCCCACGCTCGCCTTCCTTCCTGAGGATGCTAAGCCTTCCTTTGAGACCCCGGGCAAGCCTTCCCTGAGACCTCAGGCAAGCCTTTATTTTTGAGAATGACAAGCCTTCCTATGAGCCCCCAGGCAAGCCTTCCCTGAGAACCCATGCAGGCCTTCTGTCCTGCGGATGGTAAGCCTTCCTCTGAGACCCCCCGCAAGTTCTCCTTTGAGACCCCATGCAAGTTGTTTGCAACCCACATAAGTCATAAGCACATGAGTACAGACTCTACATGCCCCCACAGTCTGCTCTGGTCTATGCAGAATGTACCAGACTATTGCCAATCATTGCAGACCATAGCACACCATTGCGGGCCATAGAAGACCATACCGGACCACTGCAGACTGTACCAGACTATTGCCAATCATTGCAGACCATAGCACACCATTGCAGACCATACCAGACCACTGCAGACTGTACCAGACCCTTACGGACCCTCACAAACCCCAACTTCTGCCAACCCTTGCCAACCTTTGAAGACAACTTCCGACCTTTGGCGACGTTTGCAGCCACCCACAGACAGATGCAGACGCAATCATGTATTCCCTTGCCTGACGGGCTTCTTTCTGCACTGGACCTTGTTAGTCGATGGTGGCTCCGTGCACATGGACACACTTGCTGGCTGTGACACTCTGTGTACCATTGCGAGCACCAGTAGTTCCGCCATCGCCATTGCATTATGGGACGATCCTTCCTCAAGCGAGGATGCTGCGAGCAGAACCAACCAATAGTGTTCCCATCAAGACGATCGGCGAGTGCCACTATCTGGCAGGTGCTCTGTATCAAACCAAAGTCAAATCATGCGGTGTTTGTGTTCATTGAAGACGGAACAATGCACGTGGCTGCGATTGTAAAGAGACAACACTGCTTGCTGGAGGGGCAGTGACGCCGATCGTCACCGCCGTCTGGCTCGGTTGGTGACAACTAGTCACATGTAATGACATCAAAACCGATGTGGACAGTAGTCATTAAGCCATGATAAACCACGAACATCCTCAGGGGTAAAGCCTTGTACATGGAGGCACCGGACACAAATGAAAACTGGATGCTTGCTCATGACACAGGAAGATGCAGTCAACCATGATGACGTGGGCTTCACCAGCGTTAAAGTACAACAAGCAGGGATAGAACAACTCTTACTTGGCATGCCGGATAGTATACAGACAACGACAATGCGCCAAGTTCAGGCACAGTTATGATGCACACATGTGATAACGGGTCCAAATGCCCGCCTAGTACAATCCATGATGATGCTTCCAGACCGTTCAACTGCTATGCATGCAGATTGACTGAGTGATTGCTATAGTGAGGCCCCTGCCAGCACCGCCGCAGGCTCTGGCATGAAACAAACAACTGTTATGAAAAGAGCCTGGCAGAGTTTCTGTGCAGACCTCAACTCAACTGCCATTCCTCTCATCAAGCTGCCAAAGGTGTTAAGTTGCAGACTTGCAACCAAAGGCATTGTATCACTTATCCTGCCCTGACCAAGGACACATATACCATAACCACCTGGTTCCAAGCAGGGCATTTGCACCCCGTTTGTGTCCCAGAGAGCAGCTAAGATTACACAACTACTTACAATGCCTTTGTTGGAGCCAAACAGGCTGTAACCTCACAAAGAACAACAGTAACCTGTCCTGTCAATAATAAAATCAGCCAAGGCAAACTAGTTAAACACAAGGGAGCCCTTCCTATTCTGGTTTGCAAGCTGTGGTTCAGAAGGACTCTACTGCCACCAAGGTGCGGCCAGGCACTGGTTGCTGCAAGTCCTCCTGAACCCCAGCTTGCAAACTACAGATGTGACCCAAACACCCCACCCCACCCTTTCCACACCCATTTAGCGCAAACACACCCAAAACGAAAGTAAAAGACCTCAGTTACAACTCAGCCCCCTTGCTTCAAGACAGCGAGATTGCGGCAAGTAACAGCAACAGACAAGCTTTGCAGTGGCATTGCTAACCGGCACATCTTGCATTGGCCCAATGCAGGGCCACCAATGCTCAAGCCACCATGGAATCTCCAAACCACCAGGTTAACTTGGTTGCCCGCAGACTGACATGCAAACCAATGCAACCCATGCTGTTCCACCTCACATCTGCGTTGAATCATCACACTGCTTTGTTCTGTCAAAGCATATGTAGAGATTCAATGCTGTGAAGTGGAACAACATCCAACTTCTTATAATTGAGATACAAGTGCGATAGTTTATTGACATGGAAACAGTCTACAACCTACTAGTTATAGGTTGTGGAGAGTAGCAATTTACTGGGAGATCCGTCGATGGTGGGTGGCACGTGAATGAAAGATAGTTTTAACTCGGTCCTCAATTGTTAGAAACTCAGTAGCTTGAATGCAGCAGTACATAGTCACGGTACATGTGCTAAGTAGTGACAGCTCAACCAAACTTGTTAAACAACAGTCAAGCAAGCAAGATGCATGTTTGTCTCCTGCCTCCTTTCAATCTTCCTGAATTCTTCCCCACTATTAGCCAAGGTCCTCCCACAAGTGCTTTGCACTTTGATGTCAAGTCAACAGATGCACTGGCCAAGAAAGAAAAGCAGAGTGCCAACAGTAAACAAGCGCAATGGTAGCCTCACTTCCCTAATCTTCAAAACTTCTAGCCCTGTACAGTGAGACTGCCGTCAAAAGCAGAAGTGCTGCTTTCTTGCTTACTAAAGGGGTCCCCGAGCCTCGTTCTTTGAAAAAACACAGGCCCCTTGGCACCAGCACATGAAATAATACCCACTGCACCGCAGGCACGATATATACAAATCCTGCTTTTATTGCCTGGTGCAGCCTTGCCAAGCAAGAAGACCTTCCTGCCACATCATAATGACACTCCTGTTTCCCAACGGAGCATGCTTCCAGCAATGTAAGGAAGATTACTCAATCCTCCCAAATTCAGCACAAAAGGGTTTTATGGAGCCCTATGTTACACATACTGTACAGAACCCTTGCAGGTAACCGCCTGCATTTATTCTCCTGCCACATGATTAACGCTTTACCTGCCCTGGTCGCAAGCCCTCCTGGTCACCACAGCATTTGCTAAAACCTGGTAGCGTGGAGCCGCCTGACCCTGAACCCCCTGCTGTGCCTTTCCCCGCCGACCCTCCTTCTGAGTGACAAAGCACCCCTGTGACAGTGCGTACAAGCTGCACCCGTCGCCCGGTGCCCCCTTGACCCTATCCACTGGGTCATAAGCCACCACCCAGAACCTCATTCTCCCTCCTGCTGCCTGCTGAACCGCCCTAGGGCTGGGGGTCCCCTCTTCACTACTCTCTGGGGACTTCCTCTTGCCTGTGGTTCTGATCCTCTCCTTCCCGTTCAGCACATGCATGTACTTCAGGGGAAAGTACTCGTTGGTTTCGGTGATCTGCACGAAGAGCTGCTTTCCACCGGACTTGACTATGTGTGCAGCGGCGCTGCCTAAGCTGAAGTCATGTGTAAACCCTCCGCCTGAGCCGCGACCGGGGCTGTAGGTAGGGACAACATCAATGGAGTCACTAGTGTCCCTCACCAGGCCGCCACTAGTGCCCAGAATGAAGTCGTAGTCCAGGAAGAGCTCAGCGCAGAATTCAGGGATAGTCTTCTGTGGAGTGCTGCTCGTCTGATATATCAGCTGCTGCTGCTGCTGGAGGTGTGCTTTAGTAGCCCTTTCAAAAGCCTCAACCAAAAGGCAAGCGATTTCCCCACCAAAGCGCTCTGCTATCAGCTCGGGTGCTGCAGCCCCACTCTGCAGGAGCTGCTTCAGAAGCTCTTTAAGCCTGGGCAGCCAGTTCAGATCTTCTTCTGGCTGGGTCCTGTACTTCGCTAGCTCAGATAGCAGGCTGCTTACAACAGCATTGTCATACCTCTGCCCATGCTTATTCCGCCCTTGGTCTAACACGGCTCGGAGGTACGTAATGACCAAGTTTTGGGCGTTGCTGACATCGTTGTTAAAGTCACACTCATTCAGAAGCTCATCAAGTGACAGGGTGCTGCAGGCAAAAAGAACGGGAGGCAGCAGATCAGTTATGGTGGCCAGCAGCTTGGCAAGAGTGTAATTCGATAACAGGGAACGGCGCATGAACAGGATAGGGCAATTACTGTGCCCATGTACAGGCACATGGAAAGCAACTTTGAATGGTACATTTACTTCCTGCGTAGTGTGCACGCGACAGTCTCTGCCCTCGGCCGAAGTGAGAGCACTGCAGACAGGCCGCGGTCCAGCCAGCTCTCGCAGAAGGGACGTCACGAGCCTCAAACCCAAACAGGGTGCATGGGTTACACATGGAAAGCAAGTTCGCGTCTCACATATTGGATAGGGTAGGATATCGGGCCACTGGGGATCCCCACATTGGACTTTTCGGACCACGACTGAACGCACCATGAGTCCATGGATCCCATCTCCTCCAGAGAGGACATGTTTGCGAGTACTGTAGCGTCCTAATGTTCCTTCTTGGGTCAGGTTTGCGGCTTAACTCCCTACTGGTTGTGGGAGGGCTTATAGATCGTGCAACTGGCCGTATGCACGAGTATAAGACCTCAGACTGTTTCGGGAACGTGGGCTCAGATTGATCAGGGCTACTTATATAGTAAGAGACATGCAAGTGAACAGGGATGCTTGCTTTGAAGCTACGACTCGTCCATGAACTGACCGAGAGCATCGACCGGCGGTTCATACGCAGGTTCCAACGTTTCAAGCGGAAGCCACCAGCGCCTTTCCCCGATCGCCATCTTATCAGGCGCTAATAGCCTTTAACATTGCAGGTCCAGATAAAAAACAGAGCCAGGCTCCTTCGAAAAGCAAAGGTAACGTCTCTCGTGACATGACAACGCCGATGCTCCAAACTTTCATGCGCCCCTGTCCTATGCTACTTCTTGACGCGCACAGAGGAATTTAAAGAGCAAATGCAAGCAAGCCTAATACCCAAACCCAACCACTCAGCATACAAAAGCATTAAACCCACGAGCATCAACTTGAATCAAGCAGCTGCTGCCTGCTGTTGGTCTGCCCCTGCTGCTACTGCCTCGCCCTCTGCCTCAGCCCTTGCTGCGTCCATCTCATTGAATTTATCCTTAACTTCCTGCTCGCTGATCTTCGCCATATTCTCAGGTACCACCACCAGCTTGTAGTCAGCAAACCGCCACACCCCATCATCCCCTTGCAAGAACATGCCCTGCTCAATCTGCACTTTCCGCTGCTTGTTCCCCTTGTCATCAATATCAGGCGAGTTTTTGTCTGTGACTGTGTACTGGATGGTCACATACTGCTGGTTCGGCTGCTCTCCTGCCTCAATCTGCAACAGAAGAACATGCATGTGGTGAGCGACCCCATCTCCGGAGAGGTAAATCACCCCCAATAGCGGGCACAGTCACTGAAAGTACCTAAGATAGACCACCATACAGCTTTGCAGCCGCACAGCGGCCACGGCATGATGCCAACCTCTTTCTCAGCAGTCTGAGGAGAGAAGCAAAAGGGTGCAGACACAGAGAGAAAACTGCGAGAGAGCTGAGACCTCAGAAACATCCGCCATCACTGCCCATAAGTAGCAGTACTTAGGTGCTTGATAATCAGCATTCCCCTGAATCTGCGGGCTAAGCCCATAACTGGCAAGCAAGTAGCAGCAGCAGCAGTAGCGCTCAGCTGCTGGAGAAGTACGCTAAACAGAGGAGCAATGACTGCAGTGATAAGCAAGTTCTAGCGATCTGATGCAAACAGCTGGCACTGCACCGTAACAGCAGCAGCAAGTGAGTTCTCCACATTGCAGAGCAGGAGGAGGCTGGATTTGAACTCCAAACAGCAGGTAGATAGTGCCTGAATGCAAAGCACAACCCACAACATGGTCATGTGGCAAATCAGGAAGATGAACTGGCTATGGTGTCACATCTGCCGCCAATGGTCCTGCATGGGCACAGCAAAAGTGCTGCTGCTTCTGCTGTAGTTGCCTGCCATGACAAAGTCTTCTGCTCCGCCGCCTCCTGCTAGATGTATCAACTTCTCCACTGCTCCTGTTGCTGCTTTGTGTGCATTTCTGCTGCCGTTGCAAGTTTTCAGATTTTGGTGCTGTTTGAAAGGAAGCCAATAGAAGACTGCCTCCTGCTGACCACCTCACTGCTGCTGCCGATGATCCTCTTACATCTCCTGCTTCCCCTCCTCCTTCTCCTCCTACTCACCATCCTGATGAGCAATGAGCAGTCCTACCCCAGGTTTTCTTCTTGATGAATTTGTAATTCTTCTTGATGAATTTGAAATGGTCCTACCCCAGGTTTTGTCCATTATTTTATCCCTACCTATGTCACCTTCCCCCGCCTACCCCTTGTTTCCACTCTCTCCTGCACCCTCCCCCCCTACAGCCTCCTACCTTCTTTATTCGCAGATTGCTATAGATGTAATTCTGGACTGTATACTCCATATCGCTAGCCAGCTTGTCAGCAGCTGCCCCTGGTTCTGTCCCGTAATGTGCCACATGGAAGTCTGGGTGGAAGGTGTCTAGCAGGTACCCAACCTCCCGCTTCACCACTGCAGAGAAGCGTGCCCGCACAGCTGCCTCTAGGCTGGGTGTTGGTTCAGTGCCTTTGTGATAGGGTTTACAGCACTCCTACAGAGGTAACAAGAATAAATAGAGGGTCAGCCTGGCCGCCCTGCTGCTGTTGCTTTTTTGGGACCAGAAAGATCCTGGGTTGATTCTGTACTCTGCTTTTAGCCTACTTAGAGGCCATCCGTAGGTTATGGTCGCTCACGTTTGGGCAACATTGAATACATAAAGTTGTTCGACATTGAATGGCACAAGAGGGCATTCAATTGGTCATGGCAAGGCTGCTGGCTTTCATTTCCTTTTTGACCAGCAAACATGGCCAGCAAGGGTAGGCTTAGAAGGAGAACCAATGCTTTGACCATGGCTAGGCAAGAAGCTACATATGGAAATTCTCTACTGCTTCCAGGTGCAATGCGTGAAAATGCTTGTTGCTGCCTTTGGCAGGGAAAGGCTCACAAATTGGCAGCTGCTTGGCATCCATCACCCTCAGTTGCACTTCTGGTGGAGATGCCATTCCTGCTGCTGAAGTAGCTGGGCTCCCACCCTCTGTTGATAGCTGCTGGCTATGTCGTATAGACCCTGGGGCGCTGTGATGGTGCGGTACAAGCTCTGATGTTCCCATGTAGGGAACATCCTCTATTGCTGAGACCATTACCTTATAGTACAGGTTGCTTCCACAGGGGCAGCCATCCTTGAGTACTTTCTGCTTGCGAGTGCCAAAACCTTTGGAGGCGGTTGCGCCTTTTGCTGAGACAACAACTAGGCTGCGTCCAGGCGCCTGTTGCCAATGAACTTGAGTAGTTAGAGTACTCTGAGGAAGAGCAGGGCACGCCCGGGGTCTTGTCTGCTGCAGGCTAAGAGAGCACGGGAGGGCTCCTTGAGTGCCTCTATGCTGCAAATTTAGGGTATGGCTTTGTAGGTGTAACATATTGTTATTTGTCGTAATGTGTACAGCAAAGGCTACCCTCGGTACTCCCGCATTCGGCAACTGGCAGGTATAACCGTGGCAGGAAGTAGCCGCCTACATCGTCCACAAAGAAGGCCAACAGAGATGGATTGAACAGCATCCATAGGCTCTGGAATAGGGCTCCAAACTGGACAGATTCACCCCGTTTCGGCGTGTCACTCCAGTGACAGAAGCCGTCAAACCGTGCTGGTTCTGCAGAAGGGTTTGGATGCAAAGGATGAATGAAACCTGCCACGGATTGCTGGCATGGAAGAAGAGCCAGCTTCTGCTGCATCTAGGCCGTGCAGTACTCTACTTGTGACTTTGTCCATATATGAAGTGACGGTGGCACCTCATCACATGTTCGCTCTCGATACTGCTGCTTTACCCGCCAAGAGGCCTTTCAAAGGATCGATTGAGACATCAACGGTTTGATAGAAATAGCGCCATGCTTACGCGCCGGTAAAGCAGCCATAGTCGGACACCAGCTGTCTCCACCTGTCCTTCTGCCCTGCGGGGCAGCCAGGCACAGTTGCGACCATGGAGGATTCTATGTACGATGAGTTCGGGAATTACATTGGGCCCGAGCTCTCTGACAGTGACCAGGTACGATCCTGGACCAACAACGTCGTGCTTAGGGCAGCAGGGGCATGGCTCAATATGGCGATCACCGAAGCAAGAAGCAGCACTGTCGAACTCAGCCAAGCTCTGCTGTCACCATGATATGGGAATATGTAATAATGCAGGAGGAACCAGAGGATGGAGAGGAGGATGGAAGGGTGGAAGATGTTGGGGATGGGGACGATGAGGATGTGGACATGGAGGACGCAGAACGTAGGGCAGACGAAAGACTGGGCAGAATAGAATATGGTAAGCAGATAGGGTAGTTTCACGGTAGATGGGGTACTTGGAAACGCTCGTAGCTTCCCATGCATGAGCTTCACAGTCAGCACCAAGCTTCCAGGACCAGCAGTAGGAGCTCACCCCATGTTGAGGAGGGGCAGGCAGTTGCAGCCATGTCTTTCCTCGCAGAGGCACCAGCAGTATGCAAGCACATTTAGGCAGCTGGTGGCATGCTTAGCTATGCTGCCCAAGCTGGTTTGGTGAGCACGGTCACCAGCATGCCAACCAGTTCTCTGCAACTGCATCGCTGGCATGGCCCAGTTGTGCCCCGTTTGCACTGCTGCATTGACTCATACAGCAGCACCTAGTGGAACATATGGTATTATAGCCCATTCAGAGCACCATCAGCTGTACCTGCCAGCGGCATACGTGGCCCCGTCATCTCAAGCCAATGTGCTTCCATTCTGTCATGGTCATAGCTTTTGCCCACGTCTAAGACGGTCCAATAGCATTTACCATTCCGTACTCTACCTGTACTGATCACCACCTGTACTGGACAGTGCCACACTGCATGTCTCTGATGTTGCTGCTTACCCTACCTCAGGTCAAGAGGATGATGATGCTGGGCCTGGCAACCAGATTGTCTTAGCGGAGGACAAGAAGTATTATCCCACAGCAGAAGAGACCTATGGCACAGAGACCGAGGTCCTGGTCATGGAGGAAGACGCTCAGCCACTGGAGGTAAGAGCTGAAACATAACGAGCAATGCAAAAGCTAACCAGAGGACCACAGGGGCTAGCAAGACCCTAAAGTCATACCTGAATGCCGCTGCCGGAAGTTGCCAGCTGGTCTAGAGCTCACAGAAGCAGTACAACTGTATCTTTCGTACCTGTGAGCAGGAACGAAAGGCTCTCGCTCCCTTGGATTGCATCTAGTAGTCGGGCCATGGGGATTGCGGCTGTGAAAGGTGCAGCAGCCTAGTGCAGTTTTAGCCAGGTGGCTGCAGATGCAGGATGTGGGAGTCAGCTTGTGAGCAGCAGCTCAGGGGGAAAGTGAGCGAGCAGTGGGCTGGAAAACAGGGCTTGAGAAGCAGGTGACTGGGCTTGCATCAGCAGCATCACAAGCATATATCACGTACTAACAGCAGAAGGGAGGTGATTGGTAAGCAGCAGTATGAAGAAGCTGCCATGGGCAGCACGGGAGAGTGCCTGTCAAGGCATGGCAGCAATTCGCCTTGAGCTGCCATACCACTTGCTCAGAGGCAATGTGTTTACTGCCTCAGTGCAAAGAGACACACCTATGAGCATCAGCATAAGGAGCAAGACTGTGAGCAGTATGGTATAATCTGTCTTTTGAGCTGTGGACATTTGCAGGGCGTTGAGTAGCAGCATAGGAGTACGTCTCTAAGCAGCAGCATCGAAAAAGATACTAAGGGTGTGACACAGCTTGCGTTCACCACGTTGACGTGCTGCACTACATTTTGTACTACGTAAAGTGAGGCTTCAGATGTCTAGGTGCAGCAGCCAAGTCTTGGTCCCTCTCTTGGGTACCTGTCTTTGTCACATGACTTTCTCCTGCTTTCTTACCTGTACCCCCTCCGTGATTGCCTTGAACCATTGCTGCATGCAGGTCCCTATCATTGCTCCGGTCAAAGCCAAGAAACATGAGCGTTTACTGGAAGAGCCCCTGCACACCCATTACTCCAATGAGTTCTTGACCATGCTCATGGGTAATGCTGAGCTGGTGCGCCATGTGGCTGTGGTGGGGGCACTGCATCATGGGAAGACAACATTGATGGATATGATGATAGAGCAGACACATGAGCTGGACCCTGCACTGACGAGGAACAAGAAGCAGCTGCGGTTTACGGATACGCGTCTAGATGAGCAGGTGGGCCGGGGGTGGGGGAGTGAAGGTTTTTTGGGGGGGGGGGGGGGCATAAGGGGTGTGTAAGTTCTTGCAGGGGCGATGGGGTAGGGGGATGAGCAGGTGGGGTGGGGGGGTGGGCTTTAAGGTTTTTGGGGGAATTAAAGGGATCTGTAGGTTGTTAGCAGGGCCCATGGGGTAGGGAAATGAGCAGGCGGTAGTATCCCTGGGGGGTGGGATATAAGGGTTTTTGGGGGCAGTGTGTAAAGGGATGTGTAGGTTGTTAGCATGGCCGATGGGGGACGGGAGATCAGCAGGTGGGGTGGGGGTGGGAGATAAAGAGCTTAGTGAATTGTTAGCATGGACGATGGGGGAAGGGAGGAGGTGGTCTCCTTTTCAGCTCTGGATGGGGGTTGCTGTAGGGAGAAGAGGGGGAGTGGAACGGAGAGGGGAGGGGGGTTGCAAAGTGTTGGGTAGGGAAGGTTCAGCAGGCAGAGGAGCTGAACCCTGTACTTATTACATTGCATGATATGCCTTAGCCATCATATGCCTTGGCAAAAGTGCCATAGGCCCCGCACCTGGATTCTTTACTGAGCAGGTTATGAAGGAGCTTACATCCAAGGACGTAGGACTGGGTGAGCAGGCGGGGGAGGGTGCTGGGGTTTATGGGGGCCTGCTGCCATAAATAAGTGACAACATGTGCGTGAACACGTGGTAGTGCTGGTAATATGTCTTTTTCATTCTGAAGTGCATGGAACTTCTGTCCCATCTTCTGCTACAGGCTCGTGCCATCAGTATTAAGATGATGCCCATGTCCCTGGTGATGGAGGGGTGCAATGGCAAGAGCTTCCTGGTCAACCTCATGGACTGCCCAGGACATGTCAACTTCAATGACGAGGTATGCTAAACCTTGCAGCACTGCTTGCATCAAAAGCAGCATTCCGGTCAAATGTTGCTGCCTTTCTGTTGCCAAGCAGGTGTGGATTTGTGATAGTATTTGGGAGCCATGTTGTTCCCATCTTCCACATGTATGAGTGGGGCAGTATCAATTGTGCTGGTTGCAGTGATCTTGTGCACCTATGCAGTTTGACGCGACCTCTTTCCATAGCACATGCTGCTTGCGCAGCTTAATGCTTGGCAGTATTTTTGCTAGTGAAAAACAGTCTCTGTAATATGGATGGACATGTAACAACAGTAGCTCTGTTGTTGTGCCTGTGCAGGTGACAGCAGCCATGCGGATAGCAGATGGGCTACTGCTGGTGGTGGATGTACTGGAGGGAGTCATGACAGTAACGGAGCGGGCAATACAGCAGGCGGTACAAGAAGGGCTGGCCATCACATTGCTCATCTCCAAGGTGAGCACATCAAGTGAAGAACTCTTGCCAGCATGTCCAGAATGGTTTGAGCCATGCCTGGGACAGGTGGTTTACAATGGGTGTATTCTGGGTGGCAAGTGCTGCACTGTCTGAGGGCTGTGCAGTAGATATGTGAGATACACTGTGGGTGGCACAACTGCTCGGTGCAAGCTGGGTTTGGCCAATGTTGCTGTGACCAGGCCGACCAGGCCGATGCTGTCTGTTTGTAATAATGGGTTTCACTTGACTTCTTCATTACCATGATGACCAGCTATGCTAATGGTGTATGAGCTGCAGAGGAGCAGGGTTTATGGATTCTTATCTATTCACTCACACATATCTGCCAGCACAGTCTTCCAGGTTGCTCGCATCGCATTGGTTGCTATGCACGCCATGGACGCTCTCAAAGCTGAGAACAGCCATGCATGCCATGCCGACGCCAAAGCAGAGAGTTTGCTGAATTCGCTTCCCCTCATACTGTGCCTGCTACCCCTTCTGGTTTTTCATGCAGATGGATCGGCTGATCACAGAGCTAAAGCTCCCCCCTTCAGATGCCTACTTCAAGCTTGCGCACACGATAGAGGAAGTCAACCAAGTCATCCTAGCAGCCTCAGGAGGAGACAAGAGCCAGCTGCTGGACCCAGTCAAAGGCAATGTGGCCTTTTCTGCAGCGTACTACGGATGGAGCTTCACTTTGCAGAGCTTTGCACATTTGTATGCTGCTGTTAGTGGAGTGGCTATGGACACGAAGGCGCTGGCTGCTCGGCTGTGGGGGGATGTGTGGTATTACCAGGATGAGCGGGTGTTTAGGAGGAAGCCACCATCGATAGGTGAGAGCAAGATGGGGTGGCCGAGGGGTCGGGGGGGTGGGGGGGTGGGGGGGGAGGGAGCAAGGAGGGGGTACCGGAATTAGAGTGTAGACCTGGTGCAGCTGTTGCATGTACCTGTACTACCAGAATGAGAGGGTCTTTATGAGGAAGCCACTAGCAATTTGTCGGTTATTTGTTTTGGGGGGAAGGGCTTGCTTGGGTGGTGGGGGGATGAGTGGTATTACCAGGATGAACGGGTATTCAGGTGGAAGCCACCATCAATAGGTGAGAGCAAGAACGGGTGGCCGGGGCCGGGGGGGGGGGGGGGCGCAGAAGTCTTATGGCCGTGGGCGGGGCAAGCGAGGAGGCAGGACCGGAATCCCGGTCTAAAGCTAGGTGCAGCTGTTCCATGGATCTGTGGTACCAGGATGTGGGGGTGTTTGGGAGGAAGCCTTAGGAGGTCGGAGAGCTTATCAGGGGAACAGACCTGCCTGGGTTAAAAGATGAAGGTTACTGCGAGCAGCAGGGGTTTGATGAATGCTTATTCATGCTTAAGAGGACAAAGTATAAGGAGATTAAGTATAAGATGTTCAAAGAGGCGAAGCCGCCACATATGCCAGTACATGCCAGTGCTTGCTGATACTCTTGGTTCGTAATCACAATTATGCCATACGGGCTATGTCTTAGTTGCATGTCCAGTGGTTCTGCCTCTCTCCTCATAAGCACTGGTTGCAGACCTATGAGCCCATGTCCTGTATCCCACGAGGCATGTGTCTCATCATCTTGGCCTGTTGACCTTCTCCCAGGTGCTGATCGGAGCTTTGTGAGTTTCATCTTAGAGCCCCTGTACAAGATCACCAGCACCGTCATAGCAGAGCACCCCAAGGTGGCTGAGTCAGCCATAGCTAAGGATTTTGGTGTGTACCTCAAGAGCAGCAGCTGGCAGCAGGATGTGAAGCCCTTGCTTAAAGAGGTGGGTGGTGTGAAGTAGTGCTTTGTTCCCTCACAGTGAAACATGGCACCCAGTGCGGCCCTCTTCCCCCCCCCCCCTATGGGTAGCACGCAAGGCAGGCTGCCCTGGCATCACCCAAAGCAGCTTTTTCCTAGGCTTGGTACCCACCTCCTTTAGCAATCTTCCCCTAATCCATAAGCATCCTCCTACAGGGGAAAGGCCTAGGAAAGGCACAGGGGGAACCACAGGGGAGAACAGTTGGTCAGATAAGAGTTGTAGACAGGCCAGAAAGGTATGAAATGGCTCATATTATAAGAAATGGAGAAGGAAGGGAGTGGGGCTTTATTGAAGCTCATGGGCAGTAGACGGACAGGACCATGTTTGCACATGCCAGCGGAATGCACCATTTTATACAATACAGTCTCTTAGGGCCTGTACAGCAGGGCATGTGCTGTTATAGCAGGACATGTACTGCTTCTCTGCCCTTGCTGCCGAGGGATCATTGTTGAGGACAAGTGAGGGGGATGCACCGGAGAACAGGGGGAGGGAGGGATCAGGACCCTTCGAACCCTAACGAAGGGTTGCTTAGTTATGAACCGCGCATGGGAAGGGTTGCTTAGTTATGAACCTGTGAAGAAACAGACTCCATAATGCATTGTGACGCTGTGCTTCATGGTGTGCTGGTGGTGCTGACAAGTGCTGATGCCTTGTTTAGAACATGGGGGGAGGGGGTTGTTACATAAGTGTGCTTGTTGCGTGTCAAAAGGACTGTTGCATGATTACCTTGCCTCCAGCTGTCACTGCAGCGACTGGGGGTCACTGTACTCTCCATGGGTAGCGATTCTCCCATAGCGGCACTTAAGGTGTGTGGTGCTTGTACTCGTCCTTGACCTGTGTGGAGTACGGCAATGACGACAGCTGCTAAGATCCATTGCTGTCACTGATATTGCAGGTGTGCTCCAAGATCTTTGGCAGTGCTATGGGTTTGACAGACATGTTGGTGCAGCACATACCCTCCAGCAAGAGGGCAACAGCAGCCAAGGTAGCACGGGACTACACTGGGCCTCAGGACCCAAGTATACCCTTGGTCAAGTTCATGACTGATGCTGCACCTCGGGGGCCACTGGTCATGCACATAGCTAAGCTCTTCCCTAAGCAGGTGAGCAGGGGGGAGGGGGCAAAGAGGGAAAAAGGGCCACCTGGTATAGGGCTCGATTGGGGGCGGAGTTTGCGGGATGAGAGAAAGAAGCTGGCAACGTGCACCTTGTTCATGGTGATGGATGGGTTATTGTCATTGGGAGCAGCATTTGGAACGGAGGATGATATGGGTTGCAGCCAGATTCATTCTCCGTTGAATGCTCCGACAACAAAGGAGCCAATACAATGTCCATTAGGGTTATCATCAAAGATTGCTGAGTCATGGTCTTATCATTGCTGCCTGCCAACAGTCAAACTGGCTTGCTCCTCGGGCCCTTCTGTGCTGATCTCTCACATGCCTGTTGCATGCTGTCTCTTATTTAGTCTTATAAACCCTTTTCTAAAAGGGCCAGCCAGAACGCATTCGGCAAGTACCTGATCGCTCATGCTGTGTACAATCCAAGTATAGTTTGTCTGCGGCAATCACCTGCTGTCTGTGCTAATGCAATACATAACAGCTTGAGCTGCGGGGCCCATGGCACTTCCGCTGTAATGGCATATCACAAAATTTGTGATGATAATACCTATGTGGTGCCTTATCGTGTGGCTTTCCAGGACTGCAGCAGTTTTGATGCATTTGGTCGCATCATCAGCGGGACCTTACGGCCGGGTGACCGGGTGCGTGTGCTGGGTGAGGCCTACACCCCAGATGATGAGGAGGACAGTGCTGTAGCAGAAGTTAGCAATGTATGGGTGTACCAGGCACGATACAGGTGAGAAGGGAGGTGGGAGGTCTAGGGTCTGAAGGGTGCTATTGAGTTTTGAGCAATGTGGTTGCAATTGCTGAAGCCGGCCAGTTACTAGTACTTATCGTTTAGTCGCTCTCCCATGTGATCTACTTTTCATTTGAAGGGAAGTACAGTAAGCATATTGAATGGACGACATGTATGTAACGAACCAGTCAATGGAGACTGGAACATCAGCAATGGCAATGACCAACAATCCCATGCCGTAAACACAAGGTTTCTTATTACCAAGCACGAAGGCATTTTACCGATGGCGTATAGACCCTTTGTGCTGTTGTAATACCCCTGCTGCTGCTGCTGCTGCTGCTTCAGAATACCTCTAGCCAAGGCTACTGCTGGCAACCTGGTTCTGGTGGAGGGTCTGGACCTGCTCATTAGTAAAACAGCTACGCTAGTACCAGAAGATCTGGATGCAGACATTGGGGAGGCACACATCTTCAGACCACTACGCTTCCAGACGCAAAGGTATGATGCGTGGCTGGGATGGGATGGAGCAAAGGGCAGCATACCTGGGGGGAGGGGGTTGACACGAGGGGAGACCAGCCCTGAAAAGGTGCGGCTCTATTTGAGAGTTTGCAAACAAAAAGGGAAGTGGTCATGGGTTGGTGCAGTAAGTGCTGCATGGTGCAGCACTTGGAGGAGGGTTTTCTTGTTGGGTTCTCTTGGGAGATCTGTCCAGATTGTGGAACAGCTTTGGAGGAATCAGGTTCTCGATGAGTGGAGAGGCATCCATTCTTTGCATGCTGATAGTGCATGAGCTACAAGTTCTTTTGCTCTCATGGTATGCAAACATGGTATTGGGGTCGGATGATAAGCAACTGCTTATAGATGTGGAATGCACACCCCAGGATCTGCATGTGACTTGTGTTCTGAGGAGAAGTGGCCAGTCAGATACATAAGGCAGGGGAAGTGCTGCACTTAAGGGAAAGATCAATACAGTGCAGTATCCTTCTGACCCGCAATAGTGTTGCATACTCGACAGGGGCCTTTCCGGCTTCAAGTCCTGGACGGTTTCTTCACAGTGGGCCAGGCCCGGCACACAATGTGACCGTTCAACGGGGTTGGTCAGATACGGCTCTGGCCCAATTCTTTGCGCTCGTTTCTCTCATCACTTTTTCCTTTGTATGGTCAGCCTGTGTTTGGGGAGTCAGGATCATTTTAGTAACGCTTCAAATTCTTCCACACACACACACCTCTTTACTCCAGGCTGGCCTTCTTCAGGACACAGCATCTTACATCTTATCATCTGCTTTTTTTCCACAGTGTTGTGAAGATAGCCACTGAGCCTCTAAATCCTAGTGAGCTGCCCAAGATGGTGGAGGGGCTGCGGAAGATCAACAAGAGCTACCCTTTGGCCGTGACGAAGGTGGAGGAGAGTGGGGAGCACACCATCCTGGGCACTGGGGAGTTGTACCTGGATAGTCTGATGAAGGACCTCAGGGAACTGTATGCAGGTGAAGAAAGGGGAATGGAGGGCAGGGCGGGGGGACAGAGGGGGAAGGGGAGGGCATTATGACAGATGGTGGGGTGAGGGTTGTTGAAGAGGGAGCTGGGATTGGGGATTTGGACGCAGGTTGAAGTTTGGATCTTGAACACTTTGATCAAGGAACTCAGGGAGCTGCATGCAGGTGAGGGAATGGGAGGAGGAAGGCCGCGAGAAGGGGGCAAGGAGGGGGGAGAGTAATGCCAGGCGATCGGAGAATGGTGGGTTCGAGGATTGGTGGTGTCTGGTGGTGGTGGGTAGGCCGGCGGGGGGGAGGATGGCGAATTGGGGAGAAGGAGACTGGGTAAGAGGGCTTAGAAGCAGAAATGGTGGTGGGTTGGATGGAGGAGCCGGATACCTTGATCATGGATGTTGGGCAGTTCTGTGATGGTGGGGTTTTGAGATGAGGTGGCTGCTTGTGGGGCGTGCACTGTTGATAAATGGTTGGGGCCAAGGTTTCTGGGGGAAAGGGGAGGGCATTTTGTGTGGGGCAGTGAATAAGGAAGGAGGGGGAACGTTGATCCTTGATGGGTTGAAAAATGGGGGTACTGAGGGCCTTTAGTGAAGGCAGGGATGAAAGAGCAAGGGGCAAGTGGCATAACAATTGGAATGTAAGCCATGTTAGGGAGTACGAGCTAGAATGAGGAAGGGATGGAGCCCCAGATGCCCTGCTATGTATGTCATTGAGTCACATGTGGTCTGTTTGTTGTCAGCTTCAACATCAAACAACTAACTGGAGTAGCTTTATTCCAAGTTCGTAGTGTTGCTGATTGTCAATGCAGAGCTTGAGGTGAAGGTCTCAAAACACAAAGTATGGTACTTATCTTACCTTAGCGATATTCAAAAGTGAATGAAAATACATCGTAATGATGTTTTAAATTCATCTGGTGCAGAGGTTGAGGTGAAGGTGGCAGACCCCGTGGTGTCCTTCTGTGAGACCGTGGTGGAGACCAGCAGCTTGAAGTGCTTTGCACAGACGGCCAATGCTCGCAACAAGATCACCATGATTGCTGAACCCCTGGATAAGGGCCTGGCGGATGACATTGAGAAGGGAGTGATCAAGTGAGTGGGTGATACCCGGAGGTGCCAGAGCTTGGAGGTGGTGTTAGAGAGGGACTGGCAGCACGTGATGAAGCAAGAGATTGATCTTAAACAATGATGTATAAAGGAGTTGCAGGTGGCAGGGTAATATGGGAAGTTATTTTGTGATGAAATAGGGGCTCCAATCTGTTTCGGCTTGCTATGCATGCCCTCGAAACTGAGCAACTTTATGTTCGGGGAAAGGGTATTTGCATCAATGGGGCGAACAGGCTGGAGATCAACATCATGGGGCCAAAGCCATGAAGAAGTTTATTCCATTGGAGGGTCTGTAACTGCTGCTGCTGCTGCTTGTATATAGGCCCAAATTCAGCATGTACCATTAGCCCATAAAGAGGGCATCCCCCTAGTGCTTTCGAGGCCCTAGCAGTCACTTGACCCTGCTGCTTGTGTCTGTCCCTGCAGCATCCATATGCCTGCTAAGAAGCTCGCAGCTCACTTGACCAAAGCCCCCTACGAGTGGGACCCTTTGGCAGCCAGGAGTGTTTGGGCCTTTGGTCCTGCAGTAGATGGCCCAAACCTGCTATTAGATGACACACTGCCTGGGGAGGTGGACAAGCACCTGCTGACTGCAGTGCGCGACAGTATAGTGCAGGGGTTCCAGTGGGGGACGAGAGAAGGGCCTCTGTGTGATGAGCCCATTAGAAATGTGAAATTCAAGATCACAGATGCGGAAATTGCACAGGTGAGCAGCGATCGCGGGGAAGGGGCGGGTCAGGACTGAGTATTTTGGGGGCATTAGGGGCAATGTTTGCATTGTCCAACCCCCAGCAGCAGTGGGACTGGCAGAGTTAGGTTGTTGGTATATGGTATATTGAAGTGCCCCACTATGAAAGTGCTGCGGGAGAAGTGGGGGTGGGGGCTGGACACGCCCTGGGATTAGCTTTGCGTTATTGGATCTTGGGTCTCAGCACCGAGTGGTGGTTCCCTGTCGATAGGCACATTGATGTACTGTGCAGCAGAATGCCTGGGGCCTTGTATGTAATGCACACAAACTTATGCCACGGGCTGACTTTCCATTTTTCTCTCCCTTGTTCACACCTTCAAGAATGCAAATGACGGCAGTATAGGTACTGAAACCCTTGTTGTCATCATTCTGCATTTTACAGGAGCCGCTGATGCGTGGTGGTGGTCAGATCATCCCCACAGCTCGCCGTGTCTGCTACAGCGCCTTCCTCATGGCCACCCCTCGCCTCATGGAGCCAGTCTACTTTGTGGAGATCCAGACGCCTGCAGACTGCATCAGTGCCATCTACAATGTGCTAGCTAAGCGGAGAGGTCACGTGACAGCAGATCTGCCCAAGCCTGGGACACCCATCTTTATTGTGAAGGCGTATGTGCCTGTGATTGAGAGCTTTGGGTTCGAGACGGACTTGAGGTATCACACACAGGTGGGTTCAGGGGTGGTGGACCTTGAACAAGTAGTAGGGTGTGTGATTGATCTTATATGGCTGGTGTTACTAGGGAGAGTGGAGGGCCAGCTGGCAAACTCCTGGTTGCTGCTTTGTCTTTTAACTCTTATCGCTTCTCTGCTGGATTATGTCGTGGCTGTAAGTTGGAGGGTTTGAGGCGTTGTAAGTATGAGGAGGTAGCAGCGTGTTCACTGGTCTTGTAAATTTAGGGGCAATCTGGGAGTGGTGGGCCCGCTGGCAAACTCGTGGTTGCTGCTTTTTTTGACTCTTATTGCTTAAGTGCTGGATTATGTCGTTTGATGTCCTCTGTCTTGTCATTTGCCTGCTGATACGTTGGGCGGTGGGTCAACACATAGGTGGATGCCTGGCTAATAGGCAAAGTTGCTGCTGCTAAGTTTGATGCTACACTTACCACTTATTCACTGCAAGACTCCATGGCCAAGGGGCAGCCAGCCTGTGTAGTTGATTGCAGCACATCTTGCTTCCGCAACCCTGCTACAGTTCTGCAATGAAGAGCAGTGTCAGAACAGACCTGTTGTTCGCATTGTGATTATCAAACTCATCACTTAGTGGTGTGGCGGCAAACACTTTTAGTTTCTGCTTTTCCTGTTCCTGCTGCCCTCTTAGTCAAGCCTTTCCTTAGAGGCGTTGGAGGTCTGTCCCCCCCTACAGACATTGTTGAAGCTGAACTCCTCTTGCAATAGCTGTGCCTCCTGGTACTGGTCTCGTTTATGCTATTCAAGCAGTGTCAAGCCATATGTTCTCTTCTGTCAGGCAGATGTGCACTACTGAACAACCTCTTTTCTTATCTGCTGCTGCTGCTGCTGGCTGCAGGGTCAAGCCTTCTGTCAGAGTGTGTTTGACCACTGGCAGGTGGTACCAGGTGACCCACTAGATCGCTCAGTGGTGCTGCGGCCGCTGGAGCCAGCACCAGTATCAGCATTAGCGCGGGAGTTCTGCGTCAAGACGCGGCGGCGGAAGGGCATGAGCGAGGACGTAACGGTGGCCAAGTTCTTTGACGACCCTATGTTGCTAGAGCTGGCCAGGCAGGATGTGGAGTTCCAGTCCATGGGCTTGTAGGTGGGTTTGTTGTGATTTTGAATACGATGTTTGGGTGTTGGGCTTGGGGTGTTTGCTGTTTTCGCCCACTCAGCATGCCTGTATGTCAACCACAGAGCTAATCAGCTGGTTGAAGTCACTGCCAGATGAGCTTTAGCCTAGGTGGTGACTAATGGCGAGGCAGGATATGAGCTCCTGTCTATGGGCTTGTAGGTGGGACGGGTGCATTTTTGGATGCGAGGCTTGGATGTTCCGCTTGCGGTGCTGCTGTTTGGGCCCTTGGCAGGGTGTGATGTTTTGGAGTGCATGGCTGTTGGTAGCCATGCTAAATGGGTGTGGCTTGGACCACATATTGTACTGCAGCTGTGGTTCGCAACCATCGGCGACACCTCTTATGGCCACTACTGATGAGCTGTGGCCTATGTGGGTGACAGATCGCCAGGCAGGATGTGGATTTCCAGTCCATGGGCTTGTAGGCATGCTTAGCTGCGCATTTGGGATAATGGTCGGCGCTGGAGTATTTACGGTGTTTGATGCTTCAATTAATTTGTGGTGCTGATCCTGCTGTGTTCGTTGGCCAGGTGGGGGTTGGAGTTGCCGCAGGGGCAGCCAGGCACTGCAAAGGCACATGGGTACCCTGGTTGACAGATCTGTATTGCTGTTGTGTCGAACATCTACAAGGAGGCTTGGGGCTTGGGTTCTTGCTGTCATCAACCGTTCTGCTATGTCGGGGTGCGCTTTGTTGCTTGCCACAGGGTTGCGACGGTAAATGAGCCATGCATGGGCTTATCTCAAATATCTCATCAGGGACTACAAAAGTCCCCTAATGTGATTGTGAGATATGGCCCAGGCAAAGCTCAATCCAGAAAGCAACAAACAGGGCAATTGGCACTGTACGCCTGAGCATGTTTATATGTTGGGATCCATGGTTGCTTGTTGGTGCAATGTGGGATGGGTGGAGCAGGTTCCCATGCAATTGTTGGATATGTCAAGAAGTAAGGGGCATCTGCAGCATCTGGGGCCAGGCTCACAGGGCTATGTATGTGTTGGGGCACTGTGGGCTGCCAGGCAATTGGTAAGGTGGGCAGATATGGGACAAGTTATGCAGGAGCCCGGGAGGATGGGTGGTGCTGCTGCTCCACAGTGGTGGATGAGCGTGTTTGCTGCAAACCTACAGGCTATGGTGTGTTTGGTTGTCTCGACCTAGCAGTCCTTTGTGGTTGCCACACCTTCAATGTTTGTTTGTTCGTTTGTTCTGGTGCAAAAGGAACAAGACTGCTGCCACGCACTGTGGCATATGCCAACCTCGGTTGTTAATTTGAGCGGGAAGCGGGTCACATGTGCTCTTGTCCTTTACCATGTCTTTGGCGCCCCTTTGACTTCATGAGGGAGTAAGGCAGCATCTGCTTGATTGGTTTGAGTTTGCGCTGAGACAGCTAGTGGAAGTCGCCTGCAGCTGGCTGGACTGTTCGACAGATGTGGAGGGGTTTACTATTACCGGTTTACTATTTGCTAGCACTACTGCAGCACCAAGGCTACTGTGTGCCTTGCGGTTAATTACCATCTCCGTCCCCTATGCTCTAAAATCCTGCACAATTGTGCAAGCAAAGTCACTCCATCACTACCCTGGCTTGATACAATACAACCTGCATAGACTTCATTTGGCCAACACCACTTGAGACAGCTAATAGAGCGGCGGCTCTGAGCAGCAAACTAAACGCTTTGCAGCAGTCCCACGAACCAGCCCTGCCACTGCTGAATCGAATTTTGCACATTATTATTACATTTCATGATATGCCATAGCAATAAGTGCCATAGGCCCCGCACCTCAAGCTGTCACAAAGAACAACGAGGTGGAACAGAATACGGGTAAACTTCGACATGTATGACAACATATATATGCCTAGACATGAGGTCCAGCAGCTAGGTCAAAATCACCCAAAACCTCCACTGCCCCAATGGGGGTAAGAGCCTCCCTCCTACTTAAGAAAGCAAGGAGGGCTTGTAAGCCCGGGTGCAAGCAATAGTTGGTAACAAACCCCATTGGTTGGACCTCACGCCACATCAGAAGGGTGAGCATAAGCATTCCTAATCTTCCAAGCAGCTGCAGCATATTTAGCTATACACTTAAATGCATGCTTGAAAGGGCCATATACTAAGCCAGACTCCTCATCGACGTCTACACCCCAGAACTCTTCATTAAGCATGCTATGCAGCTTCTCCTCATCAGATTTGCCATCCAATATCTGACATCTTGCAGCAACATCAGGGTCAGAAGTCAGCTTCTCCCACAGCTTTTGCCTTTGTGCCTGGTAAACAGGACAGTCAAACAAGAAGTGTTCAGGAGATTCAACTTCACCTCCCAATTCAGGGCCAAGATCACAGGACTTGCAGCACTCCCTACGTGCATTTTGCCTGCTAGCGCTCTGCCTACCGAATTTTGCTGTCATAGCATTGAGAGGAAGAATACCTGCACGCAGCTGCATAATGAGTTCCATGCCTTTGCTTAGAGGGCCTGTGCACAGATATGGCTGCGGCTTGAAATAATTGATATCGTCATTGTAATGCTGCATGTATGTCGCTAAAGTAGATTTATTCCTAGCCCCCTCTTCCCGAACAGCCCTGTCTCTTTCATATATGCTCCACCTGACATATGCCCTGAAGCTAGGTAGGTGTCCCTCTCTCACTCTTGCTTGTAAGGTTTCCTCCTGCATGCCTAGTTCAGCCCTGAGTTTATTGAACCTCTTCTGCCAAGAAGTATAATTCCTGTGGCTTGGCCAAGATGCTTCAAGTGCCTGCCTGCTAAGGCTAGTAGTACCCTTTTGCTGTAATTTGAACCACCATTCAACCTTCCTCTGGTCCAACCAGCTAGATAGAGGTCTAACACCAGCTTCTGCCCTCAATACCTCATGGCAGATGTTTGGCTTGCAATGCAGTGATCTCTTCAAAACCTCTATTTGGATCTTAGACTCTATGGTATTTGTCTGCTGGGATGATGCCCACCATACCTCAGAACCATACTCAACCCTTGGTCTTATCAAAGCCAGCAGCATGGCTCTCTTAACCTCAAAGCTAACATGACGATTCTGGAAGAATGTTTGCAATGCATTAATGGAGGCTGTAGCTTTTTCAATCATACCTGCAATGTGAGCCTCCCATTTGCAATCACTAGTGAAAACAATCCCCAAGTATGTATATGCATCTAGTACTGGCAAATTCTCACTGCTAAAACTTACCTTTGGGGACTCTTTATTGGGAGGCAAAGGACCAAACACAACAACAGCACTTTTAGTTGGGCTCAGCTTAAAACGCCACTTACGACTGTAGGCATGAATCGTGTCAGCCATCCTCTGAAGCTCTTCCTGCGATTCTGCAAGCCCTACAAGGTCATCAGCGAGCATTAGTGCTACCAACTTTGATCTACCTTCAATGTTACTCTCAGCCCTTCCTATGCCCTGTTCCCCACTACCACTATTATCTACCTCTTTTGGTAGGGGAACCCCTGGGTGCTTCTCCCATATCTCTTTTAAGAGACCGTTGATGAACAAAGTATACACATTAACCAGCCCTGTCACTCCTTCCGAGCATTACCTCGCTCCCTTCTGTCACCCGCTGATATACCTCAGAACACCACATGCACTACTTGGGCAGAGCCGTGCATGCACCCATGCATGCACAACTCCTACTCAACGAGCTGCAATCAACCTTGCACATGAATCAGCACACAGTAAAGATCATCCAGCACTAAGGGCATGAGCAAACACACAATTTGTCATCAGCATGAATCTCTCAAGGAGCCCAGGGCCCTGCCTCTGAAGCCAGATGCTCCGTCATGCAACCTGCAGACCAATGGACCCACATGGATGATTTGGTCTTTCCAATGGGAGGGCATATGGCAACCCATCTACTAGAAGGAGTTGCTCGCCCACGGAAGAGCCCATCCACCACAACTCAACCAAGCGCCATACATACATAAGCACCCCAGCCCCATGCACCCTCGACACCCTTGGTGTGGGCAGCACATACCACATCCCCCAAACACGCCTCCATCCCCTTTGGCATGCACATAATATGAAGTTGTCCAGGATGCAGCTCACGAACAGTACACTACAGCAACACCACTTGCCATTCAACCACCTACTCTCCAACCACCTACTCTCCAACCTAGACACCTCAGCAATATAGTCCAACAGAAACAGCCCAAAAAGCCGTGATCCCCAAATCTGTCGGAGATGGTGGGTAATTGTACATCAGCTGTTAGATACAGCTTAGGCCCCAGAGAGTCAAACGACAATGCCTAGACAATGCAATACATCTATGAGACAGCACACAACGCACTCCGTGCAGCCTGAATTCAATCTACCCCATGACCAGGTCTTAGTTTCACACCTTTGTGAACTTCAAAAGCAGGAATTAGGAGAAAGGCGGCCTCGTTGGAAAAATGGGGCTGGCTATTAAGCAATCAAAGAAGGATAAAGACTGTTAACCTCATGATTGAGAGCCTGCTGCAGCCCTCACCACCCATTTTTGGGGTGCCCCGATTTTTGTGCGGGGGACTTGAAAATGTGTATATCTGTGAATCTTCGCGTACGCGCAGGTTACATCCTTGCTTAACGAGGTTGCGATGCCAGCTCCTCGGCGGGATGTAACTGTGCCGAGACTATAGATACCCCCCTCCTTAGCAGAGAGCTTCCTTGGCAGCCATTGCAGCTCTCAATACTCCAGACAACCCACCTGACCATCTCCACGCCTCTGCTGCGTTGCGTCAAAAACGCAGCAGACTCAGTCCACGCGCCATATATAGAGGGGATTAGAACTAGAATACTGGTGAACAGGGACTTACATTGCCCTGCGAACCGCTCACTACCTCCAAAGGCAAATTGCCTGACAGCTCCCACTTCCCGCCCAGGCGCAGCCTCGGCAAGCCCACTTTGCTAGTCCTACTAGTCAATCAATCAATCAATCAAAACGCAAGACCAGCAATGCCAATGGCCAAACAAACCTAGGCCACAAACACAAGGCTCCTGATCACAATCACGAAGCCACACAACCGATGGTGGATTTGCCACACACAAGCTGAGGCTAGATGCAACGGCGTGCACACCAAGGAGAAACAAACACCACCACTAAAACCCAAAACCTGCTCCACTTCCATCACACATGGGTGGCGGGGAGGCAGCAGGATCAAGCACCACCCTAGTAGGGGCTGGAGGTGGCTCCCACCACCTAGGTACTGGTGAACCACCATCCTCCCAGCCACTGAAAGGCACCACATAGCGCTCCACATGCTTATCAATAGCTTGCTTAGTGCGCCTTCTACACCTCACTAACCGTTGGCTTTCCCAAGGGTGCGTAAGATCCCACAACCTCTTCCTCCAAGCACTCTTAATCTGACATGAAGCCTCCCAGCTCCCCTCATCTTGACCAAGCACCTTCAGATCAGCACACACGCATTTCTCCCAGGTATGGCGAGGCCTACCCACTGGCCTCGTCATGTCACCATGTAATGAAGAGAACAACGCAATATGCGGCAACCTGCCCTCCTCCATGCGGCCCACATGCCCCAGCCACCTCAGCCTATTTGCTGTGATGTATGCTGACAAGGTGGCTACCCCACATGATTTCCTGATATGCTCATTGGTGTGCCGATCTGACAGCCTGACCCCCAGGATGCTCCTAAGGCAGCTAGAGTGCACCCGCTCAAGCTTTTGCGATTGCACTTTGGTCAGGGACCAACACTCACTCCCGAACAGCAGAATTGGCAACACATATGCCTTGTAACACTTCACCTTCGTAGCCAATGACAGATGCTTGGTACCCCACATCTTTTCAAACTGCTTAAACCTCCCCACAGCCTTACCCCTCCTGATATTCAACTCCACATCCAACCTGCCATCAGTCACAAGCACACTTCCCAAGTACTTGAACTGTGACACCTCTTTTACCACACCCTCACTGATAACCACCTCTGGTCCTTGCTGCACTGGCACATCCCCCTCCTTCCAATCCTTGTCAATGGACAGGATCTCAGTCTTGCTTGCATTGATGCGCAACCCAAGACTAGCAGCAACCTTGTCCATCACCTGCAGCATGACCACCAACTCCTCCCTGCTGGGACTTAGCAACACCATATCATCTGCATACAGCAGAACAGACAACAGCTCCACACACCCACCACTACCACACCCATCACGCTCAAGTTTCCCATCTGCATGATAGGCTAGCTTCACCCCACATCCCTCCGGCATCTGAGCCATTGCCTGCCGAACCACAAAGTCCATGTAGATGTTGAACAGCAAGGGAGCAATGACACATCCATGCCGCACCCCGCCATGCACATCAAACCACTCAGACACCACACCACCCATCCTAACAGCAGCCTGTGTGCCAGTATGCAAGTCCATCAGCAACTCTATCAGCTTTGTGTGTACCCCGTACACATGCAGGATGCGCCATAGCGTGTCTCGCGGTACAGAATCATATGCCTTACGCAAATCCACAAAAGCCATGAATAGAGGCTGATCGAATGCTACAGACTTAGAGATGACCTGGCGTATGGTGAACAGAGCATCAGTGAGGCCCCTCCCCTTCCTAAAAGCAGACTGGTTATCAAGCAGTTGTGCATCGATATGAGAACTGATCTTAGCCAAAATGACCAAGACATACACCTTCCCCGGTATACTTAGCAAGCTTATCCCCCTATAGCTATCTCTCACTTTGCGCTCTCCTTTGCCTTTATACAGTGCCACCAACAGTGCACGTTTCCACTCCACTGGCGCTTTCCCTGACTCCCACACCGCCACAATGACCCTGTGCAACCATTTCAGCATGGTCCCACTGAGCTTTAGCATAGGCGCTGCGATACCATCAACCCCAGGAGCTGCCCCATTACGACAGGCAAAGACAGCTTCTTCAACCTCCTGCACAGTAGGTGGCTGAGCTGCTGCTTCACTCTGCTGGTTTGCACCTTGCCCTGCCTCCATCTTCTGCACTAACTCCTCAATGGTCTGCTGCATTTGCTGGTCGAGCTTGGCAGGGCAGTTGAGGACATCAGCAAAGTGCTCAGCAAAGCACTTCACCACCTCCTCCCTGCTTTGGAACAGCTGCTTGCCATCAGCACCCCCTAGCACAGCTGTAGGAGCAGCAGAGCTACTGCCCTGCTGCTCCTTGAAGATCCGCTGGACATGCTTGTGGAACACGGCTAGATTACCAGCTTTTAGAGCATGTTCCGCAAACAGCGCTTGCTGCTTGAAGTACCGCTCCTGATCCTTCTTAACCGCTCGCCTAGCAGCATTATTGGCCTCCCTGTAATCTGCCCTGGTAGCATCATTAGGAGAGGACAGCACCGCTGCATGTGCTGCATGTTTCCGCTCAATCTTCTGCAAGGTCGCATCGGATATAGCGAAATCTCGGCGCCGCTGCTGAGGCTTGAGGTTTAGACCAGCCTTATGGGCTGCTTGGCTGGCTGCCGCTGTTAGCTGTGTCCATTCGTCTTGTGCGCTCTGCAACTGTTCTACTAGTACAGAACATATAAAAGCAGCCCCGCCCAGAACATCCATCACCGAAAGGGGCTAAGATCCTAAGGCAGGCCAACAGTTAGATTGTAGCATTCCCGTAGCTCAGGTGCCGCGTACCCATCTTGAGTAGCCTGTGTAGAGGTGCCCTAGCCTAGCGCGGCACACCTGCATCAACTTGCGTCGCTCGGTCTAAGGTGAACAAGATACACTAAGCGTCCGTAGAACAAGCTCATATCTCCGCTCAGTAGAGTATACCTGCTAGTGATAGCACAAGCTGGCCTAAGAGATCAACCGAACGCGACGCTCTTCCGAACCTGACCAGGCCCTGTCCCGTAGGACTCGTGCCACTATTGATAAGCATCTTACGCAAACGACTCTAGCGTTGTATGCGCAACAGCGAGGAAGCCTGCTCGGGAAAGTACAGCGACGTCCCCAGCCCATACCTCCTTCCCATCAAGGGCGTGAAAGGACAGCAACTGCTGTACGGACCAGAGGTTGTCATAGCAACAGACTTCAGCACCCACGACACAGCGAATAGTAAGGTAGGGTGCGCAAACAGCAAATGATGCACCTGGCCCAAGTCTCAAGTCAGCCATCTTGCCCCTTACAGTCACAAAGCTCTACTGTCTCTACTGTCGTAGGTCGCCACCACAAGACAGCAACCTACCAACATGAGCAACGGCGGCACCATGCAGGATCAGATCATGGCAGACAGGCAGCAGGTACGATACACATAAGCAGAACCTCAGCATTCAAGCAGAAACGACCCACTCCCAAGCTGCCAGCCACGCTAGCATGTCTTGTGATCCTCCTCACAATGTCCCTTTGTGTCTGCGCACAGAATGACCTCACCGAGATTGAAACAAGCCGCAAAGTCTTGGCGGGAGGAGAGGAGCCAATGGTCTCCATCAAACCCTCCCCAGAATTGCTTGCCAAGCTTGCCCTTCACAAAGCAAAGGCAGCATCAGCTATCGATCACAGCCAAATCCAAGGTTCCAACTACACCATCTACTGGGACCACACCTACCCAGGGCATGCTCTGCTCAATGGTTACCCCTCCATCTTCAGCACAGTCCCAGAGTCACACCGGGTGACCCTTATCGTCACTGGCTACGAATGCCGTACTGTCAAGACCCTGGAAGCTGCTAAGGCCTTCCTTGCTGCAATCCCTGGTGTGGAAACTGTCATCATCCCCGAAAGCGCCAAAGAAGACCTCCACATGGGCATCCTGCGGTTCAAGGACCCTGATACGGCTGACTCGGCATTCTTCCACCTCGGAGACTCGGAATACATGACGGCTGATGGCAAGTACCAGCTATCATTCCGCCGCAAGTACCCAGAAGCAGTCCCCGTGGAGGTCAAGGACCTGCATACCATGTGGCTGCACACGCCGTCATTGATCAATCTCGGCAAATTCGCACGCTTCCGGCAGCTGCAGCAGAAGGTGGCAGACGACCTCAGCAAGCAGGACGCCACACGGCTGGAGATCATAGACATCAGAGTCCCAAACGCCTCCTCCCCGTACACTGGTGTCATACTAGTGGACTACGATAACATCGAGTACTTCACCGAGCAGAAAGTCATCAACACCAAGGCGGGTGAGCTGCTGTACCAAGTGCACGTGGGAGAACTCCCCCCTGAGGTGCAGCAGCTCATCCTTGGCCGCCGGGAGCCAGAACCCTACAGCATTGCCATGAGCAAGGTGCCCTTAACACTGACGGTTAACGCGGTTACCAGCGCCTTGCACAAACTTGCCCTGCTGAGCAACGCCAAGTTCCGCAGCATCCGGCTCATCCACGTGAATCGGCCGCAGGGCTACAAGGTGTACCAGCTGATTGTGGGGACTGAGGGAGAGTTCATCAGTGTGTTGGGCTACAACCGCCACAAGCAGGCTCGTATTGGTAACACCTTCATGCTCCTGTCCACAAGCAAGAGCAGCATTGTGGGTGAGTCCAACCCCCGAGACACCAACCTGGTAGCCAACGTCCAGAAGGCCTTGGCAGAGGGGGTTAGCTACAAGATGATCATGGAGGTAAACATGGTGCAGTTCATAAAAGGACACAATTGCAGTACGATACATGCATTTCCCAGCGTTGCAACTGCCCGGACAGCCCAACAGGGGTATGTGCTGATGTCCCTTGCTGACTATGAGTGCTACCAAAGCCATCACAGACCTGCAGCATGCCCTACTATTATTACCCATAGGAAGATGATGACATTGCCAGACTGTGCTGCTACCGTACAGTGCCCTGCATGCAAATTCCCACTCTTTGCCACCAGACCTGCGCTCCAGCAAACCTATAGGGCTCGATCCTGTCAAGATTTCAGATGCTCTATTACTATTGGCAGCAAAATGCCTGCTTGTGTGTCATGGGATGCCGCACTTACTGCTGAGTGTACCTCTCACATCAGTCAATCAGAATGCCTGGTCATTGCTGCTGCTAAAGAACATAGTTCCCATGGTGTTTTGCTGAGCTTAGAAGGTACAGGGGCTTATCATGAGCTTCCTATCTGCTGTCCACAATCTCCCACAATTCACTCACCATTCATCTCTTCCTTCACCATTCATGTTAGATATATCAACCAAATTCCCACAATTCCTCTGACTGAACTATGGCATCGCATTCCCCTGCCCCCCTCCTGCCACCCATCAGAAGTGCCAGACCATACTGATTTGTACCATCAGCCACCCACCTTGCAGCAAGGAAGATCATCCAGCCACATGAACATTGCAGCCCTGAGCGAACTCTCCTTGTGTGCATACACTGTGCCATGCTGCAGGGCGGTGACAAGCAAGACAAGCCTGCAGGAGCAGGCGCCTCAGCATCAGGAAGAAAGAGGGATGAGGATGGACAGGCCCTGCCAAAGAGTCGCCATGCAGCTACCTAAGGCTTCTCCTCTCAGGCAGCAGCAACTGCAGTCTATGCTAGCTCCAGCAGCACTACCACTGCAGTGGTCCCAGGGCTGCATAATAGGGTCCCGCATAGGTCAGGGAAGGTGCCAGCAATTAACCAGGATGTGTTATGATGATCTGCTCGCAGTTATCCTTAGGGGACGGATCCATAGACTGAGTGCGAAGGCAGACGGAGGGTTCCAAGGGGAGCAGGGCTACATGGCCACATTGTGCACTTGCTGTCAGCGAATCTGCTTGTACTATGGCGATATGTTAAGATGGCGTGAACCAGAAAGGGGTCCCAGCTCGCAGTCCTGTGAACCTCAGGGTAGAGCAGCGCCAGTAAGGGTCCCCGGAACGGTGCCAATTGCGAACTCAGGAGGAATTGCACCCAATGCACTCTCGCCGCGGCAGAGCAAAAATAAACTCTTGCACATAGAGAACGCGGCCACGTATAGCAGAACCTACACGACAATACCGAGGACTCAGAGACCTCCGTTCTCACTAGTGTCCACGCACACCCAGGCCCTCACCAGACAAAGAAGACAAGCTACGCAGTCCAAAAGAGCCGCAGTTGCCTCTAGCAGCATGGCTTTCCGAAAAATACTCCCCAATAATGCCACCTTTGGGGAGCGGCTGCATGACATGAAGGGCTGTCCGCTCCTAGATGTGCAAATTTCCCGAACAGGGCTGAAAAATGCTGCCGCGTATACGACTGGCCTACACCCTTTCACTCCGGCTCTCCCACCGCAAACTGCCCTTGCTACGACAGGAGGCAGAAAGCTCAGTAACGACAGCACTCCTCAGAACTTTACCCTGCAGCATGCAGGTGGCCGCCCCAGTACAGTTGATTACGAGCAGCTCGCCCCCTCTGCTTTCCCGTCAGCCCAGGCACCCATTGCAGCCACAGTGCATAGTAACCCCAAGGCGGATTTCGCAGTTGATGGAACTCATGGGATACTCACTGATAGACTCTCAAACATGCAACAGCAGGTTGGGGCACAGCCTCTCAGCTTCCGGAATGTCCAACAGGTCGAGCAGGCGACACAAGAGCCTGATGCCAGCACCACCAGCAGCAGCAGCAGCATACCGCTACCCGCTGATAACATCACAACCACCAGACAATCAGCCTCTGGCGTCAGGCCGGCTACAAGTAGTAGTACCAGCATCGCCTTTTCGATGGCAACAGGTAACAGCAGCTTCATGCAAACAACAAAGCAAGGCCCCATTGATACCGATGGCTTGTTGACGTTCAGACATGGTGGTATGTTAGCCTGTACATACAGTAACAGCAACATGATACTCCCACCAGCATATGCTACCACCATGATGTGGGGAACCTCTGCCCCAACTCTTGCTAGGACACTTAGGAGCACCTCCACCCTTGCTATTTGGAGTTTTACCCTGACCAACAGCAGCTCCTTGGAGAGACCAGCCACACCTCCCTTTCTGGCCACAGCTCCAGACCATCTGCCTGTTTATCTCCTGCTCTCTGCTATACTGACGCTGAGGTCTCTCTCATACCTCTATGAAGCTGGCAAGCCAATCTCTGGCCTCACGTACACACCCCGGAATGCCACACCAACAAAGCTGAATGTCACAAAGAAAAGAAAGACCAACCAGCGCACCGGCCTATTAGAAAAAGCCAAAGGTGTCCAAAACAGCATGAAAGCCCTTAAGCAGAGGCTGCAAGATAAGTATGTCATGCAATGTCAAACTCGCCTACAAATGGAGATGGAACACCCTGGGGCTTTTGCCGCACACTACCTCAAACGAGCAATTGCAAAGCAAGTGAGGCGCTGCATCCAACGCAGCAATGGATATCTTGAAAGAAAAGCCTACAGAATCTACAGGTACACTAAAGTCACATACATGCGTCCAACACCCCCTGGACAGAATGATGCTCCACAATCAGCAAACCTCCAGCCCCAGGATTGTAAAGCAGCAGACACAACCTGCCCAGTAGAAGCCTCATGTCCTCATGTAAACTGCACTGCACCCAATGACCCACACAGCCAGCATGAGGCCCATGATCGCACTGCTGTCACCTGCCAGGCTAGGGCCACCCACCCCCAGACCGTGCCCAATGCGCCCTTCGTAAGGAAACCAAAGCTAGGACAGAGTGCATGTCACCATAACACTTGCTGCAACCCGAGGTGTCAAGGGCAATGCCAGGCTTTCAGAGCACTCTGCCCTGAGGGCCTCCATCGACCCGAAGCCCGCACTACTTATGAGCAACTGCATGGACTGGCACACCACCAAGTGCAGCTTACAGGCTGCCAGCAATCAAAAAGTGCCTGGGTGTACTGCCCCACCTACCTGCTGAGTATGCCTAACCTGGAAGACAGGCTGATTCCCCTTTGGGTCAATGATCTCTTTAACCTCCTCCAGGACAATGTACATGAGCAATTATACCTGGCAATGCCAGCCAAAGACCCTCCAGACCTGAGCGTGCGTCCTTGCAGAGGCTGGGCCTGGGTCCCTGCAGACTACTTCCTCCGCTGCTTCCACCTAGCCTCGACCAAGCAGGCACTTCATGAACAAAAGCTATACGACCGAAGACTGCCCCAAACTGCACGACGATGGATACGCCAACCCATCCCGGCGACAGCAGGCAAGCTAAGCGACCACAGGGAGACAGGAGAAACAATGTCCTTACACTACGTCGAGTCGGCGCTGGGCAGGTATGCAGTACACAGAGCGGGCTTCAGCAGACAAGATGCTGCCACTGCAGAGCTACTCGGCGAAGAATGGCAGAATGAGAGCCACGGCCAAGCAGATCCTAGACCCAGGGTATATACCACTATACCGCGGGAACAGGACAGTCTGAGAACGTTCCAGGGAACTTCAACAGGAGCTTCTTGCGAAGGGCTCAGCCTTGTCCCTCCCCCTATGCCAAGCATGCAAGGTGCAGGCAAGACTTTTAAAGCACCACAGACACGCGGCCCAAAAGCTCCCCACACGGTAAAGCGCAGGTCGAAGCCGGAGCAGGGTATGCGACGAATCGATGCAATGCTTAGAGCAGCAGTCCCTGGAATGGCCCCTGGCAATGCACCGACCAAGCAGAAGCCATTTGAGACAGCTGCCCCACAGCCGCATAACATCGCAGCAGCCCCGCACATCTCCAGAAACGGTCTTCAACACCGCCGGGACCCCCTTGTCGAACCTGATAGTGAGGACGAAGATGTTATCATGATCGATCAAGATATGGAAGGCCTCAGCGAACCTTACCATAAACCTTTCAGTCCCAATTGGGGAGATGCAGATGCTCAGCGTCACCAGGTTAGTCCCACCTCACACACACAGTGGGTTACACCAGAAACTGTAGGACTGTATTGCCAAGAGCAAGATCGCGGGAATTGTGCACTGCATGCACTCAATGCTATGGCAGGCAGAGCGATCATCACTCCAGCTGAAGCCCAAGCACTACTCCGACATCCACAAGTCCCAAGACCAGCCGACAGCGATAGGCCTGACTGCAATGCCGACGGCTGGTTCAGATGGGAGGCTATCAACAAGCTCCTATACTACACAACAACTATAGACTTGACCCTTCTTGTCCTAAGGAACCCTCAAAACCACCCACAGCACTCTGCCAGTACTAGCTCAGCAAAGGCACAGATACTCGCCCTGGCACCGCAAGGATGTAATGCATTGTTCCTGCATAAACCAGGCCACTTCATATGCTGGAAACGCAGCCCTATAAACGGCAAATGGTACAGCCTGGACTCGATCCCCTATGTAACAACACGCAGAATAAAGGAGTTGACTGATGCCGACTGGGCAGCATTCAATGGCACGATCAGTACAACCATAGCGGCTGACGCATACCTCCACAACGCCACTGGATTAACTCTGTACAAACGTAGGTATACACCGCCCCCGGCAAACAGAAGTCACATGCACTATGTGGACCTAGCAGTAATTGAGCTCCATAAAGCAGGCCCCACTCAGCGCCCTGCTGCTGCATGGATTGATGAGGATACAGAACGAGCCCGCGCCCGGGCCCAGAGAATAGCACAGGCCCGAGCAGGCACATCTCAGCAGCTTCCCAAACGCAAGCCTGCACAGCGTGACATAGCACCACACATAGCCCAGGCTGCCCTGCAGCCCTCCCAGACCCACAAACAACCTACCACGACCCAACAGCAAACAGAGGCACGCCACCCTCATAGCCCCTGGAGGCTCGCAACCGCATTAAACATTAGAGTGTGCAGTCAAATTGCCAGTCACTGCGGGCTGCATGCATTAGAAGCCATGGTAGGACAGGCCATTGCCACTCCACGAGAGGTCACCAAGTACCTTCAAGAGACCTGGCCTGCAGGAGAGGATAAAGAAGGGCAGGAGGGTGATCACTATTCCACACAAGGCAACTACTCAGATCTTGCACTACAACGCATCCTGTATTGGTTCTGGTGCAGGAGGGCTTGCCAAGGAACTGAATTCTTGGAGATGCACGTGGTCTCTGGCCATGAACAGCTGCAAAAGGGCAATTATAGCGAAGCAATAATACAACTGCTACACCAGGCTGAGGCTTTTATGGTAAATTATACAACAAATCCATCCGCTGGGCAAGATAGTGGCAGACACTGGCATGTTGTGAGGAAGGGAAGGACTGACAAAGGCCCTACACCAGACTGGTATCTTGTTGACTCCCTAGACCAGGCTGTGCATCCAGCCCAGGTGAAAATAATGACAGAGGCCGACTGGAAGGATATCCATGGCACTTTATACATCATTAAACAAAGCACAGAAAAACAAATGCTAGACTCATGTGAATTCACAGATGAGGAACTACTGGCACATCAACAGAGACTTGCAGGAGAGGAAGCACGAGCAGCTCACACCCATGTCAGAGAGCAAAGCGACCCCCCGCATCTGCTTATTATAGAGCAGGATCAAGCCCAACGGTCGGGCCTCACCCAGACCACCCTTAGGAAACGGAATAAGAACCCACCAACTGAGCCTGGGCAGCGCAACAAGCCTAAAAAGACCAAGGCACCAACGACAGCCAAAACTAATGACAACTCATCCAGTATACCAGACATACAAAACTATTTCCACAAGCAAGCACAGCCCACAGCGCACACTCAGGAGATATTGCACCCACCCATACACTCACAACAGGTACAGGGGCTCTGCACAGGGACCCAATTGGAAACTCCCAATAAAGAGAGTGCTACCATCCCCACGCTGAAAGTAATGACTCTTAATGTGAGGGGGCTGTACTCGAATCTTGAAGATGTGCTTGATGTGCTGCAAGACCACCAACCTGATGTGCTCGTTCTGACAGAAACCAAACTAACAAGAAAAGCATGCAGCCAGGCATGCAAACATCTCAGTGGCCATGGGTATGTACAACGACACAGCGCATGCCAGTACAATCCTAGAGCAGGAGTAACCCTACTAATCAACAAGAGCTTTGCAGACCTGGGAACTGTTGAAACAATTGACATCCCCGGGGACCTTGGTGGTTACATAAAAGCAGTGCAGCTTCGCATGGAGGTCTCTACACCGTTAACAGTCGTTGGGGTATACATGCCTACCAGCCATCCCTCAGACAAGATTGTCAGATCCCAAATCTACAGGAGAATGAAAGCACTGACAGAAAAAGCCAATGACAAAGAGGAAGGTCGCCACAACATAATATTTGCAGGAGATTTCAATGCAACACTGAACAATATGGATAGAGCAAGTGGCAATACCAACCCAATGGACAACGCTCACCAAACACAGATCAAGGAAACAAAACTCTATACGCTGGACCCTGTCCAGGCTGGTCACCCCAGGAAATACACATGGAGAAAGGGATCAGCTGAACAGCTGGCAAGCCGGATTGATGACATGTTCACAAACAATGAAGCCCTTCCAGCCTCTGCAGTCACACAGATATGGGATATGACCGGCAAAGGCACAGATAATGATCTCTTGGAGGTCTGTGTTCCCTACCACAAGCTCAACATGCTCCCACCCCCACCAATCACAACTGACAGTGCCGAGAAAGCAACCCTTGAAAAACTGAAACGACTGAAGAAACTCACAAAGGAGGAGAGGGATGGCCTCAAGATTATCGTGGAAGAAAGGCATGGTCTAGCATACCACCAGCTGAATGACCAAGTCCAACACTTACTGCTCAACGACGTGTACCCACACTGGGAGCGCCTATCTAATGGAGACCCCGCAAGCATGGAACCCCTCCGGACCCTCTGTCTCGGAACTGCAGCTGATCCCGCCGCCCAAAGGGAGCTTATGGAAGCGCTGAACACTCAGATGGCTGACCTGCTGCTGCAGACTCGGGACACCATGCTATCAGAAGGTCCAACCACCATGACCAACCCAACAGGGCACCACTCTCGGCCCAGACTTGTGGCCCTCCAACGTGATGGCCTGATTAAGTTACGAAAGAAGGTAGTCCAAGCATTGAGACAGGAACACGTGGAGGAAACAGAGCTGCCTGCAGACGTGTGTAAAGCACTTGAAGCACTGAACACAACAGCTGAGCGCAGTGGCACCTCTCCTCAACCCCTAAAAGCCTCTCTCAAACAAATTAAACCCAAAATCCGCAAGGAACTACGGGTCATTGACAGTGAGCACCAGACAAAGCGTAAGCAAAATGCCATTGCCAAAAGGCAGGCACTGTATGACCAAAGGCAGAAGATAGGCAACCAAATGATCACTGGCCAATTCAAGGGGCGCAACAGCATGCAGCTTAGGGCAATAAAAACTGGAGAAGACACAGTAGTTACAGACCCAAAGGGAGTCCTGGAAGCCATCACAACATATTATACGCCCAAGCTGATGCCAGCAGCAGGTGCCGGTAGCAAAACTGGACTGTACCACCCATCAGAGCAAGCAAGGTCATATCCCTGGCTACAACCCAACGCCCCAGATACCTTTGACCTGAACACAGCCATCACTAGCGGTGCTGCTCCACGACGATGGCTGCACAATGAAATAAGGGACCAGCAAGCTTTTCAGGCCTGCCTCAAATCCCTGGCTCGCGGCAAGGCCCCGGGACCCGACCAAATAACAAATGAGATGCTGAACATGCTGCCTCCCCAAGGACAAGACCTCCTACACGGTTACATCCAATTGATGTGGGCAACAGGCTACACCCCTAAAGCATGGAAAGAGAGCACCACAGTGCTCCTGTTCAAAAACAAAGGCACACCCCTCAAACTGCAATTCTACAGACGCATTGGCCTAGAGATGACAATATACAAACTATGGACCAGAATGATCACATGGGTCCTTGCTGACTATGCCGAAAGACACAACATTCTGAGCTACACCCAGGGTGGGTTCCGAAACAAACGAACCTGCATGGACCAGCTGGAGCTGTTCACCCTCTTGCTTGAGGATGCCAAACTGACCCGGAAAGACATCTATCTCCTTATGGTTGACTTTTCCGAGGCTTTTGACACAATTGACCATGACAAGCTGCTGCAAATCATGTATGACCTGGGCTTCCCGACAGATGCCACAGAGGTGGTCAAAGACCTGTACACGGGTGCAACAACAGCATTTACAACCCCATTCGGGAATACCGAACCAATGCCCATGGACAGAGGGACAATTCAAGGTGACAGCCTCTCACCGTTTCTGTTCATTTTATATCTGGAGCCCCTGCTACGCTGGCTAAGGGCAGGTGCCAGAGGATACATCCCAGGTGCATACAACAACCGAGATACGCTTTTCAAACTGAAACAGCAGATCCCAGATGTCACATATGCGGATGACCTGAACCTGATATGTTCATGCATTGGGGATTTAACCAGCCAAGCTGACAAGGTCACCCTGTATGCTGACTGGGGACACCTAAAAATAAACAACACAAAGACCCTCCTCACAGGTGCCAGATATAGGGCTGACGCCAAAGACCCTTTTAATCTGGAGAAGCTCCGGCGTAGCCTAACTGATGTGAAGGTCCAACGATCCCCTGCAACACTCCACGACCCACGAAAACCGTTCCGTTACCTGGGCCTGCAATTCACCATGCACCTTGACTGGTCAGCCCAATATCAACTGACCAGGGATACCATTCGAGACATGTGTCACATCATGAAGCACTCATACGCTACAACCTCCCAAAAGATGCGCACCCTGAATACATGCATACGGACAAAAATTCGGTATGCATTCTGTGTGGCCCCTTACACCAAAGCTCAGCTCAAAGCGTTAGACAGCCCCCTCTGTAGGGCAGCCAAAGAAGCATATGGTCTTCCAAACAGTACTGCCACGGCAGTAGCACATAAAGACGTCAGTAAAGGCGGTCTAGGGTGCCCCTCCCTACTAGCAGAGTACAATACTGTACAAATACAGCGGTTGACAGAGGCTCTCAATGACCCCGGACCAGTGGGAGAGCTCAGCCGTACACGCCTGCAGACAGATGGCAGCTGCCTGGACAAACTGACAGCAATGGCTCGCTCTGCCCTAACACACCACAGCCTGAGGCTGAGGCAGGTGATTGCATGCGCAAGCATAGATGTCGAGCTCAAAAAGCAGGGACTTGGCCCAACAGAACTACCCAATACCAGCCCACTCTTGCAAGACCTGCAGAAGATGCAGGCACTTGCAAGCCCCCAACCACCAGACCTCCTCCTAGCTGACCTTCACCAACTCAGACAAGTAGGTATGCACCGACTTCAGGACATTATGTCTTCCACAGGTAGAACTGTCCTTACAACACGACAGCTCATGTTGAAACTGGACAAGGATATCACCGTTAGGACGCTGACCGCTTTTAAACGTATTGCATACATGCTCACTCTCCCGCCAGGCATCACAAAAGAAACCTACTGCAGCAGGCCACCTGTGCAAGCAGGACATGGTGCAACAATCCATCCGGAGTATGCAAGGCTGCTGAAGTTCCACAACCTCATCGATGACATAGACATACGCAATGCACCTCTCCCAGCATTGTGGGCTGCACAGACACATGCCCCAAGCACAGAGCAAGCCCTGACAGAAATTCAGGCTTACCTGTCCTCACTCAGCGCACCACCAAGAGGCCACACTAAAAGCAGCAGTGTGCGCCAGACTGCAACAGACATCACAGCCCCACTGGTGTACCGAATAGAAACAGGCTATCACGTTTACCAGCGAATCAAGAATGAGAAAAGACAGCCCTTCAAAGATATGCGAGAGCAATTATATAACAACTTTGCAGAAGGGCAGGACCAAGTAGAAGGTATAGAAGGTCTGGCAGTGGCGGCACGCCACACCGGACGAGGGCAAAAGAGAAAGAAAGTAGCAACACAGAACCAGGTCATTGTGCGATGGGCCCCAACAGTTATGCAAGGATGGGTGGTGGAACTGGCTAAGCAAAAGGGCTATCACATTGATGATGCTCCAGAGCACGCTCTACAGCCAATGACCCATCATGAAGTCTGCAACACACCAAACCTCCCGACTGAATGCTGCTGTCCTAACGCCCACCTGCCAGCACGACGAATCCCTGCACGTACAACCCTAGCACATTGCAGCATATGTAGCAGACGTTATCATATTGATTGTCTCCCGCTAACCCATCGCCCTGCAGGGGACATATTGGAAGAGGATGTCACGACAGGCTGGACCTGCATTGAATGTAACAGGGATCAGTATGCCACTAAAGGCCTCCCTCTTGATATAAGGCACTGCAACGTCCATTGGAAGCCCAGTCGAGAAAGTGAGAGTGACCTCATCGCACATAATCCAGTTGTTGCTGAGATGATTGCTGCTTACCGGTTGCAACAGGCAGCAGCAGCAAATGACCGGTCCCCGGCAACTCCTGCACTTGGCGAGCTGGCTCAAGCTCAGCAAGGGTTATCGGCACTGCAGCAACAAGGCGACTACTACCCCGATCACCCTCAAAGATACAACATCAACATTGGACAGCAGTACAGCAACCTTTTCGACATGGACACATCACCAATGAACCCCCATGCTGATATCCACCCCACAGGAAGACACGAAGTCTTTATTAGAGAGGTAGAGATGTGCATAGATGGACAAATGTGGATAAAAACGCTCGCCTGCATATACACACCAGATGGCAAATGTCGCTACACCCTCACCCCTGAAAGGACAGCAATACTGTACCAACAGTACTGCCACAGCACTCGCCACAAACCAAATGTTATGCGGAAGTTGAAGGCAGGTACCTTTCCCCAAGAACTGTATGCCCTCATGTGCAGGTACAGAGATGGAGCACAGATCAAAGATCACAAAGCCATTAGGAAGGTCCAAATAAAGAACCACTGGGCCACTCCCCCTGAGGTGTATGAGGCTCTCAGGCAGCTCACAGACATAACAAAAGAGAGATTCGCAAGCCCACTCAATTACAACCCAACATTTACGATGTACTGGAGCGCCCACAAAAGGGACCAAATCTTTGGGGCGAAATGGGATAGCTACAGATATAGGTGGACCGGCGGAAGCGTGCACAACCCAGAGTATGAGGATGAAGACCTGAACAAGAACATGGCTACTGCCATAGCAGCGGCCCGTAACACAACAGCCCCTGTCTTTGGCATACATATCCTGCCTGCCTGGTCCGATGCAAACAGAACTGCCTACCTTGCATGGCTACAACACTTCCCAGAAAACTGCATGCATCTCCTACAAATACCCCGAAAACACTTCAGGTTCCAGAAACCCACAACTTGGGAACGGGGCGACATGTATGCAGGAAACCCTAGATGGGACGTAAATATCATTGTCACAGGCAACGCAAAGGGTTTTGAGGCCCACCTCCCTTACTGGGAGAGCGGCTACATGACCAGGTTTCTGCAAACGCTGCAGGATGCCATTAATCAGTCCCTGCCGGACGACAAAGAGATACAAGACATCAGCATGTACTACAACCCCCCAAGCAGCAATGCCCCGCCCAGCACATCTCATCAGCCAACATTGCTGACGCCAAAACAGCTCAGCAAAATGGGTTACCCCAAACAAACAAACGGCTCTGAGTCCCTTCGGGACGATTCAGCCACCAGTCAAGACCCTCCAGCCATGGTTGACGCCAGCACTACACTGGATGACCTGGAAACGCAATTAGCCACTGCCCTACCAACAGCCCCACCCCTCCGGTACAATTGGAAAAACTATGCCTACACAGATGGTAGCTACAAGCAAACAAGCCACAAAACATCACCAATGGATGCAGAGTGTGATACCCCAGGCATAGGGGCAGGAGTGTACTTCCCCCACAAGCAGCCAATGAGGACGATGAACGTGGGGTTCCAATTGTCCCTGCAGGCGACAGCCATCCCCAGAACACCATAAACAGAGCAGAACTGGTTGGTATCCTTGCTGCGCTGAGGCATGGAGCCCACATGATAGCCACCGACAGCCTCAGCTCAATGTACCAAATCAAAAAGATGCTGAGACGCCCACAAGATCTCCTAAATCACCAGCACTGTGAGCTAATTAAAGAGATAGTAACCGAGATCGTCAACAGGGGACTGAGGACAACCCTTCACAAGGTCAAGGGCCATGCTTCAATTATCGGTAATGAAAGAGCGGACGCAATCGCTAAGGCGGCTGCGACAGGGGACACCTCCGACTATGAGGAATGTGAGAAGTACGAGAGTCCTAGTAACAACAGGTTGACCCAATATTGGCCGCACAAGACCCAATGGAACAATCGTTGGTCACGGACCAATAATGGGCAGCGCACGTTAATTGACCGTTTCAAGCGGGTGAACCCTTTGACAGACCTTCACGACTCGGTACGTCATTACTGCCACCAAAAGAGTCGCTTTGGGATGGCAAACAGAGCTACCTGTTATTTCGAGGCTTTTAAAAGGATTGAGGAAAGACTGGACCTGCCTGCTAGCAACGAGTACATGACCTCGGGAAAAATCAAGTATGCAGAACGTAAAACCGCTTTGCGCTACCGGTACGGGACCATGTGGACAAGGAAAATGGCCTATAGGTGTGGACATGCACCTAGTAGCAAATGTCTCCTGTGCGGTGACGAGGATGGCGGACACCACACAGCCTCAGGATGCCCAGCTTTGAAAAGAATGTACATCAACAGGCATAACAAGGTCGGCCGACTAATCATGACAAGAGTGTTAAGGGGACGCAAAGGAGCATTTGTCATTCAAATGGACCTTGGATCAACTGAAAACTGTGCAGAAGACGGCATCATGGCCCACCAGTCTAGAAACATCCCGTGGGAGCTCCTTCCAAGGGGACTAAAGGAGGCAGTGCAACAAGCACAAGGCACCACCGACAAGCGCCCTGATGGTATGCTATACAAACCCAAGAATGGAAACAACCCAGCAGAGTACTGGATAATAGAGGTCAAGATCTGCAGGGATTCAGACCCAACAGGCCAGCAAAGCAAAGCTGATTATCAACACCAAGTACTCATTGACAAAATCAAAGACATAGACCCCACTGCCAAAGTATGGTACTATCCCTTGCTTGTCGGAGTTGCAGGCACCATATACAACAGTACCACCATGAATCTTCAAGCCCTCGGTATCAAAGGGCAAGCTCTAAAGCAATGCATTTCAGAAGTACATACTGCAGCAGTTAAGTCCTTACACAGCATATACACAACAAAAAGAAAACTGGAAAAGCCCAAAGAGCCTCAATGGCACAGGAGGAACTACAAGAAAGTAAGCTAACAAAGGCGGGTGGGCGGAAGCCCACCCACGGATGTAACTATCCTATGGTAGGCTGGCCCAGTGTAATCCTTACACCAATGGGCCCCTCCCTTAATCTTACGCGGGAGGGCACCTCACGCCCCTCCATGCGTAGCTCTCTCTCTCTCTCTCTGAGAGCCTGCTGCTAATTACTGATGCTCCATTGGCTGATCTAGCCTCCTCAGACCAAGAAAGTCAGAGATCAACCGCAATAAAAGGAGTTCAGCAAGCTCTGACAGCATTGATGCTCTAGACAGTAATTGTAGGCCTGCCTGAAAATCACAAACAACAGGTCCTTGGACCTTGCCACAAAATACATTCCAAAAGACACGTCCTGCTTGCATATCTTTGGAGACTAGATCTCAGTCCTTGGCTTGAAGGAGTCAATGACATATGCCAAAGCCACCAGCCCATCATTGCCCATCTTTCTAGGCAGCTTTGTCACATGTGTCCATACTAGCATTCGACACCCCAAATAATCATCCATAGGGCACTGCTTACTTCAGGGAGGACAAAGCATATGCTTGATGTTTTTTCTGCTTGCATCAATCAGGTGCTGCTGCAGAAGATACTATTTACCCGTGGAGGACAAAATGACTGCTGGCCTCACTTGCCAAACATATGAAGTTCAGGTTCAAAAAACAACAGCAATGATACTGTACCGAACAAACCCATATCCCAGTAACTACTTCAAAAGTTGTCCATCCTCAGAGAAAGCTAGCAAAAAACAACAGCAATGATACTGTACCGAACAAACCCATATCCCAGTAACTACTTCAAAAGCTGTCCATCCTCAGAGAAAGCTAGACATACCCATACATCGAGGGTGCTTCAATTGGTCCCCATTCATAAGGCACATGTAAAGCTGACTAAGCTAATTGCTGTATGTACGCCAAAATAACATAATGTGAGCAACCAACTCTTCTGGTGTACATCCGCATCTACCACTAACACTGCAAAAGCGGAAACATCAACCAACCACACTATGCCTTCCAACACTTCATTCCAGGCAGCAGCTGCACAACTGTGCATACGCAACTAACAATTAGCCATGACTGCTCAACAGTGCAGCTCGATCGTGCCTTACATGCTGGAGGCAAGGACATTTTTTGACCTGCTGGGCCCCACTCCCAGTTCTGCATCAGCAGGAGGTCCAGCAGGAGAAGCAGCCACCTCACCAGGTGCATCACCAACTGCTACCTCTGCTGGCATATCACTACTGCTTTCCCTGCGGGACCTCATGACCCCTAATATGTCACCCCAGAAGGTGCGCAGAGCATGGGCACTACGCATTGATGCTTGGTACAGACACCAAAATGCGAACACCACATTTGCGCTCAGGCCTATCACCCCCATAGCCTCCTTGTACACATTGGGGGTGGGAACATCATCACTAAGGTATGTGAGGGAGATGACGGTAGTAAAGTACAACACAATGAGGGAAAAGCAGCCCGTTGTGTGGAGTACGTCAAATGCAAACGGCTGGAAGCGTATCTGCAGAGCCAGAAACAGGGCAACTGCAACGTTAAGCAGCAGCATTGTGAAGTAGGGCCCCAGAGTAAAGCTGAAGACAGACAATGCTGCCACTAGAGCAATTTGCGCCGTGCTGACAACCTCCCAGTAATACCTTTTTAGCCTGTAGTTGCAGTACAGGAACCCTAAGGGATGACTGGACTCAGGGAGGTCAAGAGCAAATCGTGCCTTCCACAAGGCAAAACCTATGCCTAGCGGGACCCCCACGCAGAAGAGCAGCAGGCAAGGCACCCCAAGGGCCAAGCTCCAGCTCAAGTGCCAACCCTGCCAGCATTCCTGCTCTACATCAAACACCCAGTACCCAAGGCTTGCATTGGCAACAGCAAACTCAGGGTATGGGTCCTTAGAAGTGCTGCTGATATCATCCATCCTCAAGCAAGCAAAGAAGCTGAAAGCTGTGCGGACCAAGCCTGGGTAAAAGTAGAACAGCACCACAAGGAACGTGACAGTAAGCACGTCGATGAATGAGGAGCCTGTATGCCTATGCTGAACAGCACCAGCACTGCTAGCGCCTTGATTAACCCTCATTCTGAGCTTTTGCACACAAGAAAGCGCTACCAGCCTCCACACAATCAGCCTGCCTAACAACACCATCAGTAAGATGCACACTGGTGCAAGGAGGCTAGTTATGAGCGGCTTGACTGCCTCTGGAATAATGCCTTTGGAGGCATATATGCAGTCAAGTGACATTGCCTGTGCATTCGACACTGAAAACAGCAAGCTAATGCCAGTGAAAACAGCAGCCAATGACTCTGGCCAGCCTACTCGCACAGTACTAATGATGACAAGGTACTGCCAGTGGCGGATCATGAGCTTCAGGAAAGAAGACGGACGGGCTGCAACCCCCCTCACTTGTCCGGATGCAACATCATGCAAAGTGGTGTGCACCAGGAACAGCAAAAACACGCTCTACACGCTGAACCCCCCTCCTGCCTAACCTTAGGCGCCACTGCTTTTGGCTGCCTAACCTTGCCTAATGTCGTTATCATTTTTCGCCTAACCTAAGGGCTGCCTAAGCTGCTTAGGTTAGGCAGACTGCTTAGGCCTTCACCCTTAGGTTGGGCAGCAGTGCTCCCTTGCCTAAGTTAGGCGGGGCTTAGTAAACCCTGAACCCTGAAGCTTAGGCAGGGCCCTGTAAACCCTAAAAACTGCCAAACTGACATGCCTTCCTCACGATCTTAGTAGCGATGGCCTATCCAAAGAAAGAACGACCATATGTTTTACAATTGTCTGTAATGTACAGCTTGCATACACCTTTCACCGCACATGTGGAGGGCTTTGTAGCTGTGCTGTGAATATAGACACACTTGCTTCCACTCCATGCCATCAGACACAACCCACATTCTGCTCCACCTCAGTGTCTTTGTGACGGCTTGAGGTGCAGGGCCTATGGCACTTTTTGCTGTGGCATATGATGGATCGTAATTGAAACCATATCCTTGCTATCCACGTCTATCTCTGCTTCCCGCCATTCCACTACCGGTAGTTTACAACCCCCTTGCCATTCCCCCGGCTGCTGCCCTCTTCTTCCTCAACTGCTGTATGAGCGGCCTGCTAAAGCTGACCATGTTATCTAGTCCCAACCCCACTGCTACAGCTGCCAGCTACTTTACAGCCCCTGCTGTTCTTGGTGTCTTTCTCATGTTGCTTCTAGCTCCTGCTGCTTTCTGGTCCACCCCTTCAGAGCTTGGCGGTCTGGTGTCTGCATGGAGATAGACAACAATAAAGAATGGATTAAGGTCAATAAATACATAAACAAGCAGCAGCACAAGCAGAAGATGAGTGCAAACTACAGTAAGCAGTCCTCTACACAAGCAAGGAGATGAGTACACACTACGAGTAAAGAGATAATTGTTCAAGCAGCAGCACACGTCACAAACTGAGCGCAATCTACCAGTATGCTATCCTATATTTTATCACCAGCACAAGCAGCAAGGTGAGTGCAAGGTGACAGTAGAAAGAAATCTAAACAAGCAGCAGCACAAGCCATACAAGCTGCTGAAATTAAGCCGCTACTACTATAGGCTGCTTACAACGCATGCTAGGCACTACTGTTAACACAAACAGCAATGGTGGGTGGTGCACGGCCTGAAAGCTGTGCAGTGCTCTATCTCATACCATTAACGCGCAGTGGTGGGCGCTGCATGGCCTGAAAGCTGTGCAGTGGGCTATCTCATACAATAAAGATGCAGTGTGGCCGGGCGCCTGCACACCCCATAAAAGACAGAATGGCATGGCAGCTAGAAGTGACAAGGGTGCACCAAGTGCTGTTGATGACCAGTCCAAAAACCACTCACTCACAGCAGCAGGACCTTTCTCAATACAAAGCACGATCTATCAGCTTCCCACTCCTGCGGCCCTAAGCTAGCATGTAGACAAAATGTGACAAATGCATGGGCTGAGACATGTCATGCATGCATTTTGCTCACTATGCAGTAAGGAGCTAACAGGGAAAAAATTGGGTCCTATAAACCAATGGCTTTAGCACTGATTCGTAGAATTAGGACGCAAGACTTTTATGGCACCTTCCAACAGTCAACGTTCGCTAAATCAAATAAACACCCTATGTTACCAACTTGTGAGGGCATGGGCTGTCATGCAGCCCTGCATACCTTTGGAGGGGGGTGGGATCAGGGAAACATCCTTTCCATGTGAATATTGTGGACCTGAGCAGGGCATCACTGCAGAGCACAGCATGCTACGCAACTTTAGGGCTCTGCAAGCCCTGGGCAAGGTACACCTGCATTGGCAATCAACGGGCAACAGCGAGCCTAAGGCAAGTGTCTCCGGACAAAAGGATGAGGAGTGCAAGAGGGCTGCATGTGGCTCTAACAAAACAATGTGCAACAGCCAGAAAACAAATTTGCTGCTAGTTTGGCATGGCTGGAGTACCTGCTGTCAACTGCTCCCTGGACCATAGCATGTGCTGCTGCCATGATGCTACACATACATGGCTGCTTTGATTACCCACCATGTCCTCGTGAGGCTACTACCCCTTGCAAGCCAGACCCTACTTGCTGAGCCTACATACCAAGACCGTCAACTCCGTGGGAATCTGCTGCTGCTAGCCAAGAATAATGGGCAGATGGCCCTTATTGATCCTTACTGTCAGTATCTTTACATATTTGGCTCGATAGGCTCCATTTCGCGCAGACCCAAGCTCACCATGTTATGGAGGATCCAGATATACATTGCGAGCTCGTCAGATTCTTTGGGTTCCCTCAGCTGCTGTCAGACCATCACATTAAAAGGGACACATCTGCGACCACCCCATCCAGGATCTTAGCTAAGCATCGAGCGGCTGCGTGCGTCATGCTCGTTGCCTTTAGTCCATGTGTCCACCCCCAAGATATGTGCTCCAGTAGATCCACGCACCATGACCTTCATGGTGAGACTAATGAGTGGTAGATCGACGAGATGATGGGTTGTGCGCACTCAAGCATGTCTGCGTAGAGGAAGCTCTGCTGCCTTCGAAGGCGGATCGTGGCTTCGGTTCAACCATGCACATGGCTAATCCAAGCGCACCACAGATATGCCAGAATGAAATCCTGTAACATGTTTGCAGGCCAGCACTGCTCTTCGGTATGTGATCCCGTTGATTGGTCTAGCGTGCACATGGGCCATGGCCCAAGGTCCCGTTGCTAGTCGGCTGCATGACAGAGCAAGTGACGGAGGCGGTAACTGCCACGTTATCCACAAAATGCTCATGGCATGAAAGCAAAGGCTCGCGGGCCAGCCCTGGCACCTTGGCAGCCACCGGAAGTTGTTTATATAAATAAGCGCTCCGCGACCAGTCCACGTAGGACTGACAGGACTCATTGCTGGACTCATTGATCGACTTACGAACGTCACAAGAGCAATATGCCAATTTGTAAGTTAATCTTACCCGCTTACTTCGCTTCTGGTGGTTCCATGCATCAAACCATAGCTATTACTTCACACATGCTTGCACCTCTCTGAGGTGTCCTGTTTTCAAGGAGCGATCTGCTTGAACCAGCTGCCTTGCTCTGCTAGACATGCTTTTCAGTTGTAATTTCCTGGTTCCGCGGAATTGGGCCATTCTTCTTATTGACGTTTGGGGTCGTTCGCTGTCTTCCATCGCCCCCAGTGCCGCCCGCCGCAATGTCTTCCATCGCCCCCAGTGCCGCCCGCCGCAATGAACCTAGGACCAGCATGGGCCGCGTGGACATACTTGGTAGCATGGTAGAAGGTGGAGCCAATGACTCTGACCTGGGGTTGGGCGGAGATCTCCGAAGGTTCAGCCGGTCAGCTGGAAATACAGACATTGCCAAGGCAAGGCTCTGCACGTGTGCTAGCAGCTCAATACCCTTTTAAGAAGCAGTCGTGCACAGCCCAAGTCCTTCCAAATCAGCACTTCCTCGATGCAGCTGATTGGTAGCAGCAATATCCGTCCCTCTTGGAGTATGGCCAGCTATAACAGCACAGCTATGACAGCACAGGTTTTGCATGCCTTTTCTTGTATCAGCAACGGGTGCCATGACTTGTCTGCTCTTCTGCTGTATATTTGTGCCTCTTAGCTGCTTCTCTTGTTAGTTGCTTTAGCTGATATATATTTTATCTGCTGTTGCATGTATTCATTTGGCAGATCAGCGGGCATCTGAGCTAGGCAAGTGTTTCGAGTGCGTATGCTGCCATGAATGCAGGCATGTCCTAGTTGTCCTGTCACTTTTAGCTCTCCTGCCATGGCTGCTCATGCCACGCTGCTCCCCTACTGATGTTGTTGCTGTCCTTGATGCCATGGGTGCTGCCTTAATTCTTCTGCTGCTCATGCCTTGCTGCTACCCTGTACAGTTGTTGCTGCTGTTCATGCCAGGCTGCTGCAGTACTGCTGCCGCTGCTAATCGCGATCAAGGCACTGCAATGTCTTAGGGCTTACACTCTGCTGTGCAGAAAAGGGCTTGTGATGTTTGGCCAGAAGCTTAGCTCTGTGAGGCCTGTAAAGCTACAAGAACAGCTTGCTTGGGAAGCTGACCGTCAGAGCAAGCAGAGGGCAGCTAAGCTTCAAAAGCTGCAGTAAAGCTCCCATGGCTGACCATGGCTGGCCAATGTTGATGCAGTCCATCTCTCCTTGCCTGCCCTCCTGGGTCAACCTGTTTGTTACCGCTGCACGCCGAAGATGCTGTCAGTGACAGCTAGATGTGGTATCAAGAATTATTAATTGTACTGCTTGGCCCTACAGAAATGATGCCATTCAATCCCAAAAGCACATGTTTGTCTAGTCATAAGATGCAGTAGATTGACATTACTTTTACAACATCAGTCACCAGGGTTGTGCTTAACATATATGAACAGCCAATACTGGCTGCCCGCTCACTGTTCCAAACCACCTACGGACAAGAGCTTTTTTACCAGCCTTACCCTACAAGAACAGAGCTGCAGTGCCCACTCCATTTGTAGACCAAGTACAGCAACCACCTCATGTCCATTCACCAGGCAGCAAGTACTTGCACAAGTGCATTGGCTGTAGCACAACAGCTGTCCTAGTACAGCAAGTTGGCAGCCATGCATAAAAAAGGTTGTTGAGCGGGTTCACAAACAGCACTCACTCCAAACCCTTGCCGTAGGTATACTTCTGCAAATCACATTCAATTCACATACCATGTACATCATCATATAACATGCACTGATCTCGGCCTTAGGCAGCTGAACCTTCCATCTATTTGCATCTGCTGCTGGTGGAAACCCGTCATAGAACCAGTTCCGGGCTGCTTATACTGCCCCCGGCTTGCTACTTCATAACCCCGCTCCTTATGCTACTTCATAGCTCCCTCCGCACGCTCAACTGCATCTGCTATCTTCTGGTCAAGCTCAGCCCTAGCCGCCACCATCTTCTGATGATAGTTGCTGTGTGCTTTGTCCTCTTAAGCTGCTGCATATTTGAGAGCGCCATTGATGGCTGCTGCCGCTTTACCCGCCCGCTCCTCTGTGTCCTGCCTGGCCAGCTTTTCCCTGGCGAGCTGCAGCCGCAAGTCTTTGACTTGTTTGATGAGCTCCTAATATTCTGGTGGAGCTCCAGCTGGCGCTGAAGGCTTGCAGACGTGAACGTGGCACAAAGCCCTGTACGTGGCACAAAGGACAAAAAATGCCAGTAAGCAAAAGAACAGCAATGCCGTGGTTTGTTTGCGTTAAAACAAACTCTAGCTATTGATTCCTTGCCTTCCTTCCCCTACCTGCCTAAGCTTCTCTTTTGCTTACCTTTTGACCCCGCACAATACCTTGTTCCCCCCTCTCCCCCCTTTTCAACCCCCCCTCACTCCCTGCCTCACACAAATCCCCTTCCCACCCCTGCCCCCTTCGCCTTCCCTATTGCCCTGCCCCTGCACTAAACCTCCCCTCCCCTGCCCCTCTTTCCTTGCCTCCTGCTCGTTCCCTCCCCATGCTGCCCCCTCTAGCTCTTTCCTTCCTCCCTTTCCTTTCCTTCCTTTTGACCTCCAGCAGGTACATCAGAATATGCCATTGCAGAAAGGCCATAGGCCCTGCACCTCAAGCTGTCACATTTCAGAATGTGCCATAGCAGAAAGTGCCGTAGGCCGTGCACCTCAAGCTGTTACAATTCATTATAAGGCATATAGCACAAAGTGCCATAGACCCCGCACCTCAACTGTTACGTTGCATGATATGCCATAGCAGAAAGTGCCATCGGCCCAGCACCTCAAGCTGTTCCATTTTATGATATGCAATAGCACAAACTGCCATAGGCCCTGCACCTCAAGCTGCTACATTTCAAGATATGCCATTAGCAGAAAGTATGGCAGAAAGTGCCATAGGCCCGGCACTCCGCTCATTTACACCTCCCCCTCCCCCCCCCCCCCCCCGCCCCAACCCACCGTAGCAACCGACACCCTTCTCACCTTCGTGTACCGGTGTGCATCCGTTTCGGTCCCCTAGCATCCTCACCCTTGGAAGGTTTTCCCAGAGCTTGCCCCCCCCCCTTATCCACCTTCCCCTGATCTAACCGGCCTCCCTCCCGCTGCTGGTGCCGTTTCTGTGGCTCCCCCCTTGCCTTCCCCACCATCAGCTGCTGCTGCTGCTCCTGTGTTGTGCTCTCTCCTAAATCTGTGTCCTTCCCCCCTTCTCAGTTAGTTCCGCTTCTCCCTGACTGGGCCATGGTGCTGGATCATGCTGCTGCTGCCAAGGCCTTTGTTGCCATTCCCATTTGCAACCAGGTTCTGCTATGGCGGCTGCTGCACTTGCTCTTGCTCCCCTCAACTTGCTGCAGCGGCGGCATCGCTAGCTCCCTATTCTCCTTCCACACCTTCTGTGACTGCTGCTGCTGCTGCTGTCCTTTTGTTCCCCTTTCTCCCTCTCCACCATCGCTGCTGCTGTTGATACCTTAGCTCCCCTCCTCCTGTGTCCACAACCTGCTCCTGTTGCTGCTGTTGTTGCTCTTGCGCCCCCTGCTCGCTCCCCACCTGCTGCTGCTGCTAATGATGGATGACTACTTCAGCATTCGCTCATCTGCTGTGAATTCAGCAGCCGCAGCAGGAGCATGCAAGGATTCTGCTCATACCACCCTGATATTGCGAGCTTTCTGCTCTCCATCTTAAGTACAGTCGGTTTCCTGAGCAGGGCAGGTAGAGCAACATGCCCAATTAGTGGACAGGGGTTCAGCAAATGTGCCACAAATGAGCAGCTCAGGGTTTAGCTTTCAGGTTGCCTGTGCATGTTAGTTGCCACCTGAAGAGCTGGCTCATAAACAAGGAGGAAGAGAGACCACTGCACAGCCCTCGGGCCGTGCAGCAGCTATGATAAGTTAATAGAGACCACTGCACAGCCCTGGGCGTGCAGCAGCTATCATAGGTTAAGAGAGACCACTGCACAGCCCTCGACCGTGCAGCAGCTATCATAGGTTAAGAGAGACCACTGCACAGCCCTCGGGCCGTGCAGCAGCTATCATATGTTTACAGAGACCACTGCACAGCCCTCGGGCCCTGCAGCAGCTATCATACGTTTAGAGAGACCACTGCACAGCCCTCGGGCCGTGCAGCAGCTATCATATGTTTAGAGAGACCACTGCACAGCCCTCGGGCCGTGCAGCAGCTATCATATGTTTATGGAGACCACTGCATAGCCCTCGGGCCGTGCAGCAGCTATTATATGTTAAGAGAGACCACTGCACAGCCCTGGGCGTGCAGCAGCTATCATAGGTTAAGGAAGACTACTGCACAGCCCTCGACCGTGCAGCAGCTATCATAGGTTAAGAGAGACCACTGCACAGCCCTCGGGCCGTGCAGCAGCTATCATATGTTTACAGAGACCACTGCACAGCCCTCGGGCCGTGCAGCAGCTATCATATGTTTACAGAGACCACTGCACAGCCCTCGGGCCGTGCAGCAGCTATCATATGTTTAGAGAGACCACTTAAGTTGACAGTGCAGGTGACACTCAAACTTAAAGTACTATGTGAAATGCAGTGGGCCAAAGGTGAAAAGTTCCACGCAAGACACAGGATATACGTTTGCTGCAGCACACCGGAAGAGCCCTGCCCTAGCCTCGTGGTCTGACATCAAATGGAGTAAACAATGCTACTTACCTGCTCTCTTGCTTGCTGCAAACCATCTTCTGCTGCAAGGTCCATCGCAACCATAAGGTCATGGCTCATGTCACCACCAGCTGCTGTGCCAGGAGCCTGTACAGGCCTATGGCTGAGGTCCATGAGACTGTGCGCTGCTGCTTTGCTGAATGCATGCAGCACCTTGGCTCCATTGCCCTGCTTACTGCTCAGCATGGGCCTGCTGTGGGCAGTGCTGTTCCCTAGACCATAGGCTGCTGGCAAAGCGGTTGGCTTTGGGCTGGCTGTCCAGCTGGGACCTGATCACTGCTGCGGCCCAAAGTCCTGGCGAGTTGCTGCTTGAGTTCACTGACTGTGGTGGCTTCCATCAAGGAAGCATGGGCCTTGCATAGAGCATAGAACTCAGACTTCGGCCCGCCAGTAGTGCTGCGGATGGTGCTGACAGGCTGCTGAAGAATTTTTCCAAGAAGATCATGCTCTTGACCAGGTAGCCACAATCCCTGCAGGCCTTTGACCCTTTCCCACCAAGAAGCTGTGCTTTGTGAGATGCCAAACTCGCGCCCCAGCCAGCCCTGGAACCTTGCGTGGTATTTTTTGCCTGCCACGGTCTTTCTGGAAGTGAAACTCCTGGGCGAGGACGTTGAACCGCCTCCCCTGTTCGCCAAGAGCGCCAGTGGACCAAGCGGTCCCCAATCGGGCGAGTTTCTCGAGCCTGTTATGAGGGACTTCCGCCTAATGTGATTGCAGATAACTCGACAGCACTGGGAACTAGAGAGGCATGCAATTTGATTTCAACCAATTGGCGCCATCACATAGCCGGTGCTTTGAAACGGTCTGAGCGAGGTTGGACCCCAGCACATTACATCCTAATCCTTCTGCCCAACATCAATCAGCTTTTCCAATAGCACGATAGCCTCTCAGCAGCCCATCTGCTTATGGTTACCTGTACCGCAGTACCCACCGCGGGTCAAGGCGGTACAATGTCCAACCTACTGAAACAGAGGTCTCCCGACGGATTCTTGTCACCCTTGCCATCTATACAAGCAGCATGTTTCCTTGGCTCGGCAGCTAGCCTGTGGTGAAGTGTGGCCGCCGGGCCGATACCAAGCATGCATGATGCACTGGAAAGAAACAAGTGTACCGCCGTGCTTTAGCCCTTACCAGAGTACACTCCTAAAGACAAGTCTGATGTTTCGTGAAAATCATTGGCAAGTTTGAAAGCATCACAAGCGTGCTTAGGCAAGGCCAAAGAGCAAGCCTAAGCTGCCTAAGCTAGCTGCCTAAGCTGGGAGAGCTGCCTAACCCCTTGGCAGGCCTGCCTAACCCGCCTAACCTGCCTAAGGTTAGGCGAAACGGGGGTTCGGCGTGTAGAGACGACCAATGCGAATACCACACTTGAGAAGATAAGCAGGATCTTCCATATTGGCATGCATTGACCACACTTGAATGGCCCCTCAGAGCCCCACCCTTCAACACACTTGCCACACAAACGTCCCTCATACCCAGGGGCACAACTAACTCCATCTGCAAGGCATGAGTTGGTCCTTGGGCAGCTATGGATCTGAGTGGAATTGCTAGAAGATTGCCAAAAGCCAGCCAGGGGGATGATTGAGAAGCCACCAGTGCAGTTTGCATTGTCAGGGCATTGCTCACAGGAATCCTTTGTGAACTGGGCCTCTGACAAGCTATACATTGAGCGGGGACACTGCTCACACATGCCACTGCTTGCGTCCTTGAACTCCCCCACAATGCACTTTTTCCTCAGCCAAGACACACCAAGACTGCGGGCATTTATGCTGGTTTCACCCAGAATTAGGTTGTTATCCTGATTTGCTTGAACATCAGTCCCAGTGCCATTGGCAGAGTTGTTCCTAAAAAAAGTACCTCCAGTCACATTGACAGCAGCATTTTCAAACGCAAGTATTGCACCCCCATTTAGGTCTGCATGATTGCCTCCAAACAAACAGCTGTCAGTCAGGACAACAGTCGCATTGCCTCTTACTGCCATTGCCCCACCGCTAGCAATCTTAGCTGTGTTCCTCAAAAACTCTGTGTGGTTGTTAACCACAACCACCGCATGCTCACCCACAGACAAAGCCCCCCCACCTACAAAACCTTCCACGGTGTTATTGATAAACAAACAACTTGAAAGTACTACATGAGATCTATCAGCGCACCGCAAAGCGGCACCAGGTGCCCCAAGGAGACTGTTGTCCTGGAACAGGCTGCTCCTCACAATAAATGTTGTGTTGCCTCCAATCAATACAGCAGAGCCACTAACAGTGGACTCCTTTGTGTTGTTCAGAAACGTTGTGTTCTCCATATTGACGCGTAAATCATCATCACTTACAGCCGTCAGTGCTGAAGCATCACTATTATCGAAGAATATGCTGTTTGTAATGGAAAGGACACCAGAGCCTGTCATGGAAACTGCACCGGCTTGAGAAGTCCCAGAAAAATTAGTGCCACTGATGTACACAAGGGTAGCATTCCCCTGGACGTTCACCCCAACAACCTGATCTTCTGCATCTTGTCGTACATCGCCCTCATTATAGGAAAAGCTGCTGTTAAGTATACGGATGGTTGCAGGGCCGCTTGCACCATATATGCATACCCCCATATAGCTATTGAGGCAATCAAAACCTTGGATTGACACCTCAGGGATGCCTACCTCTGCATTGCCTGATATACACAGAGAGTTTGCAGTGTTAGCCTCGGCCTTCATACCATCAATTGTCACGTATAAATCACCAGAGAAACATAGAATGCTAAAACCGCCTGTGACTCCATTGATTAGCTCTGGGTCCAGCAACCCAGAGATGCGAGCATCAGACATAATGACGTGACCCGGGGTTCCGCAGACAGTAATAAGGCACCCCAGACCGGTACCACAGTTCTCCGGTGACAACAGCTCCACACCTGTGAAGTTACTACTGAAATTGGCCAGGTAGGTGTCGTTGATCGCAACCATCACTCCTGGTGTCGCACCACCCACTCCTGGTAGCACTGCTCCTGCAGTACTGCTGTTGCCACCAGCACCAGAGCTGCTGTTGCAGTGGAAGCCTGCATACTCAATGCCCCCATCCGCATACCCTTCATCGTCTGTAGTCCCTTGAATGTCCAACGTACAGTAATGAGTCACCGGAGCTGGTGTCACTGCTGGAGTTACTCCACCAGGAGCTGCAGCTGGGACCGGCAAAAGGTTTGCAAAAGGCACTGTTGCATTGGTGGATCCCGATGGTAGAGTTGCAGGAGAGCCAGGGGCTTGGCATTGGCAGAGCGGAGGGGGAGACCAGCAAAGGATGAAGAGGATGAGCGCAGCCACCTGAAGTGGCCTCCAATGACACGCTTGAAGCATCATCGTGAGGGCTGCCATGATTAAAACAACAGAACAGGCAGGGCATGGGTCAGGCCGATCCTTTAACTGATGAAATGATGTCGGATGTTGCATGTGCCCATGTTTGTTCTTTGGCTGCCTTTGAACAGTTTGAAGCGTACCGCAGCTTCAGCCCCCAACAATGCTGAGAAAACCTACAATGCACATGCATGCATGAGTGACGTTCTGTCTCGTCTTTGTCCGGCCTGCTGGTTCTGGGATGGAGTGGACATAGATGAGGTGTTCCGCAACATGTGGGTCACCCCGCATCGATGGATGTATTGTACGGTACGACAAGTAATTTTTGCCACATGCATGCATGCTCTGCATGACGACTGTCTTGCATGAGACCCCGGCTTCACTCCTCGCTCTCCAAAACAAGCACCGACTGCGCGACTCCTGCTAGGGAAAATTTCTTACCTGCAGTCAAGAATGTTCGTGAAGTGTAGGCAAGCAGTTTGCGTGTCCACCAGAAATAGCAGGATCAAAGGGCCAGTCGTAGTCAACCGCCGCCAATTAACAGTAGTATGTGTATGTGTATTGTCCACTGCGGGGAGGAAGAATACCCGGATTTCACCGGCAGTCCATCCCTTTCAGGAAGACCACTCAACTCCCTGTGGCACACACTAGGTTATTCACGTGGAAAGTAAATACCAAGTTTGATTTCTCCGAACATGCCCCCAGCTGCCACCAGGGAAACATGCCCTCAAATCTCTCCCGCATCGAGATTCGAACTGGCGACCTGAGAAGACCTGAGTAGTAGTAGCCGGCAATGCTGACTCATCAGCAGCAGGGTCCAAGCGCAGGCAGAATGGGTACTTGCAGCAGGATCTGCAGCTGCAAAGGGATGCAAAGCTGTTCCAAGGTCCTCAGTAGTAGCCGCAAGCTGCCAGGCAGTCAGACCAGTACACCTTCTCTTGCGGGCCACGACGACAAGCAGAAGCAGTAGTATAGTAGGTCCGGTCACAATGCATGGACACGGCAGGAGGGACTGAGCAGGTCTTGCCTTGATAGACAACGCAAGCCTGGCTTACCTTCTTATATACGCATGAGGCTCCGTGGGCCAAAGCCCAAGAGACTCTGCTTCGTCCAGTGCACTGCACCGCTGGCACAAGAGACGAGTCCAAAGGTTACCTTGGACATGAGCAGGAGTCCCTCATTGTGAGGTGCTCAGCCGCCCCCGTCGCAAGTGCCCCAGTAACCGCGCCGACCGCGTGCCTTGCGGCCTTGCGGCATTTGGAAAGTGCTTGGTAGGCACTTCCTTGTGCTTCTGGCAAAGCTCAATTCGCTGTGCTACGTGCACAAGCTCGTTCATGAGCACTGCTTGTTCATCTTCTGTCGCTCCATCCGATGGACAGGCTGTCGCTCGAGTACACTTGTATCGCTCTCTGGTGCCGCCCTTGAGACTCTTCCGAGGATTGCCTTGGGCCGTCGACCCCTTTGGACCCTGAGCTGGCAACGTGAAAGCTGTCCGGAGTTTGCGAGTCTGAGCTGAAGAGTGTAGAGGGCCATGGGGCTTCATTCTTTGGGCCAAAGGGGGAGTCCTGGGCTCCCAGGGCGGAGTCCTGCACAAGTAAGGAGCCAGGCATTGTGATCAGTTTACATACTTTGTGCAACGTGGTTGGCCTCCACCAAAGTCCAGGGACTGGGATCTAGGCCTCCGCTGAAGCTGCGTCTTTTGCTAGGACAAGATTGGATGCCAGAATGAGACTTGCTTTGCACCTCACCATTCAGCACATCTTCAGTGCTCCCCAGACGCCATGCTCCTGCCAAGAGCTGTTGGTGCCATCCAACCCTATAAATCTTGGTACAGTGGCTCTCTCCAATAGACTCTGATACCACATTGCCTATTCGTGCAGTAGATGTAACAGCTTCACCTGCTGCTGCAGCAATTCCAGTCATGCCTGGAGACCATGCACTTGCAGAAGTGTGATCAGTGCCTTTCTTGTATTGCAGCCCTCTGTTGTACCCTCCTGATCTGTGCATGGAAGGCGATCCCCTGTGACAGTCTAGGTTACTGTGAGTAGAAGTTCCCGGCCATTTTGCCAGTGATTCTCCCAGTCTTAAAACGCCCTCCTGGTAGCTCTGCATGTCTTAGGGGTCTGGTCAGATCTGGATGCATCCTCTGCGCCAACCTAGCAAGTGCCTCCTGGCCCAAAGCGGCTTACACAACCTTGCTATCTCTCATTGGACCATGTCTGTACCTGCCTTTGACTGGCAGACCTGCGGAATGATCTTACAGGGCTGTGCGTTATTCCCACTCCTCACTGCTGCTTGCTGCTGTGTCCCCTGCCTGTAGTACTGCTGCTGTTAACCCCGTGCATGTACTGCTGCTGCTGTTCAACCCATGCCTGCAAGACTGCTGCTTTGACTTCATATGCTGTTCCTGCTGCCTTGCACTGCCGTCCCTATATACCTACCCATAGTACATTCCTTATGTATTATTTGCTCTGTTTGCTGCTATAACTAGTACAACTAGTATTTTGAGCCTGCTTCCCTTCTCAGGTCGCCACCTTCTCATTCTGAACCAGGAGGAGGTTAGGTGCAGGTTTTGAACCGGCACTCACCTCTGTCTTTTTTTGGTGACCCTCCTCGTGGGGGTGACGTAGGGGTTGCCTCCCTGCGCTCGATTATAACCAAAGGCTGCGCATCCTGGTATCCTTGTGACGCCAGGCCTCGTATATCTGGGATGATTCTGCTGGAACTACCCATTCTAGGGCCAGTGGATCTTTCTTCACTCTGAGGAGTGGGACGTTACCGTGCTAGTTTAGTGCTGTAATGCCTGGTCCATCTCTATGATGGCGAGTACAACATGACTCACCTCTGTCTTGCACTGGTCCGTTCGGACCATAATTCCTCACTTATTGGATCAAAGGGCTAATGTGAGGACTGTGGTGGTGGCTAGGTTCCCTTCATTGATGAGTCTGGCTAAAACCTAGCTACTACTCTCCCAGAGCAGTCACAGCCACCCAGAAAGGGTTGCGTCCTGTGCGCTATTAAGCGTACTATGGCTCGCTCTGTATTCGGATCTTTTTCCCAGATTACTACCGACCCAGTTTGGTGCACATTTTGAATGCTTTTCTTGTCTGTTGCCTGTTTCCACACAGCACTGCCATGCCACATCCTCAACAGGCTACTGAGATGAATGAAGGTCAAGCTTCCAAGCTGATAACAATTGTCATCATGGCTACCAGATGCCAGGCATTGAGTATGATATGCAGTCTGCTCGGTGACGACTACTAACTCCATCATGCACACACCGAGCTGCTGGCACTATGACCACAGTGTAGGGCACAATGTTCCACCAGGATCACGTAAAGGATGGGTAACATGAAGCTGCATCTGTCCATATTATCTGAGCATGCTGAGCCAACACTGTCGCTTGGCAGGTACCCAACATATGCCTTGGGGACGTCCCCTAGTGTTTGTTTGTAAATTTACAAGACGATTCCAGGACAAGGACTGCACAATTCGAAGGGCAGTTGTGCCAACAACACGGCAACTGCTGCACACAGCGGTTTTTCAGCCTGCTACCATTGCCGGCGCACATCACATTGAGCCAGAGACCAGAGCATGTCAATAAGACACGGAACAAACAATGTTCTGATTATTAGGCACATTGTTCCTCCACTAAGGCACATACCAGCTATGATGGTAGTTAGGCCACAGAGAACACGGTAGCTGTAAATGACCCATCTGATCTAATCCCCCATCTAAGGGCGACCGTCCTGTAACCCTGCACAATAAATCTACAGCAGGTTTTCATGAAGCAGACCCATGCACATGAATTGGTCCTGTCTTGACAAAGGTAACGGTAGATTCCCCAAACCACAGAAGGACAGCCAGCTAGTAGAACATCAGTGTTAAGTCACTTGACATGACAAATTTTAGCCTGCACAGGAAGGCATCATAAAAAAGGCCGCAGGTACCCCATCATCTACACAAAACACAGTCCCAACATAAGACATCCATCATGCCACACCAATACCTGTCGAACCCGTATGGATGATTTGATCCTTCCAGTATTGGGGCATACCACAAGAACATATACTAAAGATCACCCACCCACAGAAAGCCCACTCGCCAGAAATGAACCAAGCACATATCATACAAATCTTTCCACTCTGGCCTCATGGGCCCTTGCTGTGGGCAGCACATACCCTGTTACCTTTACAAACCAACCCTCCAGCATCATCTTTGCCATGCTCATAAGATGCAGATGTCCATGGTGCAGCTCATAATGGGCATGCTTACTGCAACAACATACATATCATCCAAGGGCATGCATGATCAGCAGCACCCCACCTGCTGTCCAACTCGGACACCTCAGCCAGACAGCTCAACTTAAGCCATAATCCCTGCTTCACCCCAAGTCTGTCTATCATATGTTGGTAACAGTACACCATTAAGTGCAGCTTAGGCATCAGAGAGTCGGACAATGCAGTACGTCTACTGGGACAGCACACGATATGGTATACTTCATGTAACCCAATTTGAATCATTCTCACGACCGTTTTTGGCTACTCACGGAATTATTAAATCTTGCTGAAGTTTCAAAGCAGGAACCTGAAAAAAGCGGGGCTCCCAGGAAGAACAGAGCCAGCTTTTAGGAGACCCATGATCAACACAGTCAACCAATTAAACCTGCTGCAAAGGAGTGATACTCCATTGGCTGTGCTCAGTAGCCTACTCAAACCAAGAAAGTCAGAGATCAGCATTCTAACCTGTAGTTCAGGAAGCCCTGGCACCACCAATGCTTTAGACAATAGAGTAAAAACAACAGGTCCTGGAACCAGGCTACAAAGTGAGTTCCAGCAACAGACACTTCTTGCTTGGCATATCTATGGAAAGTAGAGCTCCTGAGCTTATAAAAAAACTGATTTATAAAAAGCTGGTCAGCCTGTCAGTGCTCATCAATCTGAGCGGGCCTTTTCACAAGGGTCCATACTAGCAATTCGAACACCCCACAAAATCACCCATAGGGCCATAGGGGGCCAGCACTGCTTGTCAATTCAGGAGACTTCTACTCACTGCTTACTTCAGGGAAAACAAAGCATGCGCTTGCTGTTCTTTGGCATCAGGTGCTGGCGCCAATAGACATTAACCATGGAAGGCAGACAACCTGCTTGTTTTGTCCCCAGCATACCAAACAAATGAAGGCAACAGCAAAAAGACTAAGTGAGACACTGGCCTCACATCCCAGCAACTGCTTCGGAGTGCCCTCACTGTAGTAAGCCTACTTCCTTAACTGTACGCCGCTTATGGTGGAGCGTGCGTAGATGTAACAATGTAACAATGCTTCGGAGTGTCTACCTTCCAAACCGAGGCTAAAGATAGTTGCACACCACTGTTGCCTGGTCCACTGTCTGACTCAAATGAGAAGCTCAATAAGCTAACTGCTGGCTGTTTGAGCTGCCAGATAAGCACTACATCCAACTGATGTGCTGTACCTCAGCATCTACACCTTACTTGCATGGTCTGCGGCAATAGTAAGGCAATAGCAACCAACCACACAACACCTCAAACCAGCAACTGTGCATACCCCACTAACAACTGCGATGAACTTTAAGAGGACAGCTTGCTAGTGCCCTTATGAGCATCAGATGCTGGAGGCAAGGACCTTTTTGGACTCGGTCAGGCCCACTCCCAGTTCGGCATCAGCAGGAGGTCCAGCGGGAGGAGCAGCCACCTCACCAGGTGCAACACCAACTGCTGCTTCTGCTGGCATATCCCTACTGCCCTCTCTGCGAGACTTCACAACCCCTGTTATGTCACCCCAAAAACTGCGCAGAACATGGGCGCTGTGCATTGATGCTTGGTAGAGACACCAAAAGGCAAAAACCACATTTGCAGTCAGGCCTATCACACCCGTTGGCTCTTTGTACACTCGGGGGGTGGAAACATTATCACTCAGGTATGTGAGGGAGATGATGGTAGTGAAGTATAACACTATGAGTGAAAAGCAGCCTGTGGTGTGGAGCACGCTGAATGCAAAGGGCCTGAAGCATATCTGCAGAACCAGAAACAGGCCAACTGCAACGTTAAGCAGCAGCATGGTGAAGTAGGGCCCCAGGGTAAAGCTGAACACAGATAGTGCTGCTACTAGAGCGATCTGCACAGTGCTGACTACCTCCCAGTAATACCTCTTCAGCCTGTAGTTGCAGTACAGGAAACCTAAAGGGTGCCTGGACTCGGGGACGTCAAGAGCAAACCGTGCCTGCCACAAAGCAAACCCAAGGCCTAAAGGGACCCCCAAGCAGAACAGCAGCAGGCAGGGCACCCCAAGGGCCAAGCTCCAGCTCAAGTGCCAACCCTGCCAGCATTCCTGTTGGGCATCAAACACCCAGTACCCATGGCTTGCATTGGCAACAGCAAACTGAGGGTATGGGTCCTTAGATGTGCTGCTAGTATCATCGATCATCATGCAAGCAAAGAAGCTGAAAGCTGTGCGGACCAAGCCTGGGTAAAAGTAGAACAGCACCACAAGGAAGGTGACAGTAAGCACATCTTTGAATGAGGGCACTGCATGGCTGTGCTGAACAGCATCATCACTACTATCACCTTGCTCAACCCTCATTCTGAGCCTTTGCACACAAAAAAGCGCTCCTAACTTCCATACTACCAGCCTGCCCAACAACACCAGCAGCAGGATGCACACTGGGACCAAAAGGCTATCAGCGGCTTCACGGCGTCTGGAAGAGCCCCTGTTGACGCATATATGCAATCAAGGGAAATGGCCTGTGCATTTGGCCCTGAAAACAGCATGCTGATGCCCGTGAAAACAGCAGCCAACGACTCTGGCCAGCCAACTCGCACAGTGCTTATGATGACAAGATACTGCCAGTGACGAATCATGAGTTTCAGGAAAGAAGACGGACGAGCCGCCACACCCCTGACTTGTCCGGAGGCAAGATCATGCAGGGTGGTATGCACCAAAAACAGCAAGAACACAACCAACCCAAAAGCCACACCTAGGAAGATAAGCATGATCTTCCATGCTGGCATGCATTGACCACACTTGAATGGGCCCTCAGAGCCCCACCCTTCAACACACTTGCCACACAGATGTCCTTCATACCCAGGGGCGCAAACTACATCTGTCTGAAGGCACGATGTGTTCCTAGGGCATCTTTGGATCTGAGTAGAACTGCTGGAAGAATGCCAGAAGCCAGCCAGAGGTCTGATGGAAAAATCAGCTGTACAGTTTGCATTGCTAGGGCACTGTTCACAGAAACCTTTAGTGGAGTTGGTACCTGACAAGCTATACATTGAGCGGGGACACTGCTGGCACATGCCACTGCTTGTATCTCTGAACTCCCCAACAAGACACCTTTTCCTCAGCCAAGACACACCAGGACTGCGGGCATTGATGCTGGTTTCCCCCAGGATAAGGTTATTATCGTGATTTGCGTGCACATCAGCTCCAGTGCCATTGGCAGAGTTGTTTGCAAAAGTGCTACCTCCAGTTATATTGACAACAGCGTTCTCAAACACAAATATTGCACCCCCACTTATGTCCGCATAATTGCCTTGAATCAAGCAGCTGTCTGTCAATGTGACAGTCGCATTGTATCTTGCCATCGCTGCGCCCCCACTAGCAAACGATGCTCCGTTACTCAAGAACTCTGTGTGGTTGTCAACCACAACCACTGCATCATCAGCCACATACAAAGCACCCCCACCCATGGTAGCTTGAGCAGTGTTGTTGACAAATGAACAGCTTGAAACTTCTGCATAGGATCCACCACCACAAAACAAAGCAGCACCAGATCCCCCGCTGAGAAAGTTATCCTGGAACTGACTGCATCTGAGAGTTGCTCTTGTGTATCCTCTGATAGCCACAGCAGTGCCACCAAGAGTGGATCTCTTCCTGTTGTTCAGGAACCATGTGCTCTCCAAAGTGACCTGTAAACCATGATCACCAAAAGCTGTAAATGCTGTAGCATCACTATTATTGGAAAATACGCTATTTGTGATGGCAGCAACACCAGAGCCCCAAACAGAAATTGCACTGCCATGAGTATTGCCAGAGAAATTAGTGCCACTGATGGACACAAGGATCTCATTTCCATCGATGTTCAAGCCGACGACCTGCTGGTCTGGATACTCGCTTCCTACATCGCCCTGATTGTGGGAGATGCTGCTGTTGTGGATACCAAGAGTCGCAGGGCCCCCGCGGACATGTATGCATATCCCCATAGTATTATTAACGCAATCAAGCCCTTGGATTGCCACCTCTGGGACGCCTCGCTTTGCACTGCCTTTTATGAACAGAGGGCTGGCGGCGTTTCTCTCGGCCTTCATACCATCAATTGCCACGTGTAAATCACCAGAGAAACATAGAACACCAGCAAGTTTTGTGATCCATTTTACTGGCCCTACATCCACCACACCAGCAATGCGGGCATCAGTAATAACAATGCGATGCAATGGGGATCCGCAGACTTCGATGAGGCACCCCAGCCCACCACAGTCCTCCGGTGACAGCTCCACACCTGTGAAGTTACTACTGAAATTGGCCAGGCGTGTCTCATTCATCGCAACCTTCACTCCTGGTGCAGCAACACTCAATCCTTGTATCACTGCTCCTCCAGTACTGTTGTTGCCACCAGCAGCAGTGCTGTTGCACTTGAAGCCTGCATACTCAATGCCTCCATCAGGTTTCCCTTGGATGTCCAGGCTACAGCGATGAGTCACCGGGCCTGGTGCCACTGCTGGGTTCACTCCACTAGGAGCTGGAGCTGGAGCCGGCGAGGTGTTTGCCAGAGGCACTGTTGCATTGGTGGATGCCGATGGTAGGGTTGGAGAGCCAAAGGCTTGGCATTGGCAGACGGGAGGGGGAGACCAGCACAGGATGAAAAGGATGAGCGCAGCTAGCTGTAATAAGCTCGGATAACGCGCTGGGGTCGCCATCGGAAACAGTTGTGGGGACCTGCCATGACAGAGTTTAACAGAACAGGCAGGGCAAAAGTCAGGGGGATCCTTCAGACTGACAGACGTGTATGGTGTATGGGCAGATGTTTGCTCTTTGACTGCCTTTTGAACAGGTTTGAAATGGCGCGGCTTCAGCCCCCAACAAAGCTGAGAAAATCTATGATTCACATGCATGCATGCATATGCATGAGTGGCGTTCTGTGTCATTTCTGTCCGCTTGCTGGTTCTGGGATGGAGTGGACATCAGGTGTTCCGCAACATGTGGGTCATACCGCGTTGATGTATGTATAGTACGATACAACAAATAAAATTTGTCACATGCATGCATGCTCTGCATGACTGTCTCGCATGAGACTCTAGTACTCGGGCTTCACGCCTCTCAGATAAGCACCGGCGGCGGGACCCCTGCTAGGGAATCTGTCTATCTTACCTGCAGTTAAAAATGTTCGTGGAGTGTAGGCAAGCAGCTTGCACGTCCGCCAGAAGCAGCAGCAGCCAAGGGCCAGTCCTAGTACCGTCGCCAATCAACAGTATAGTAGCCGGCAATGCTGCTGACTCATCAGCAGCAGGGTCCAAGCCCAGGCAGAATGGGCACTTGCAGTAGGATCTGCAGCTGCAAAGCGGTGCAGAGCTGTTCCAAGGTCCTCGTTGTAGCCGCAAGCTGCCAGGCAGTCAGACCAGTACACCTTCTCTTGCAGGCCACGACGACAAGCAGAACTCAGTGGGTCCGGTCACACGGACACGGCAGGCAGGACTGAGCAGGTCTTCACCTTGATAGATACGGAAGCCTGGTTTACCTTCTTATATAGGCCTGAGACTCCGTGGGCCAAAGCCCGAGAGACTCTGCTCCGTCCAGGACACTGCTTCCTGGCTCAAGATATACGAGGTCCAAAGGTTACCTCGGACATGAGGGAGTCACAGTCTGTGAGTGTGCAGCCGGCCCCGTCGCAAGTGCCCCAGGAACCGCCCCGACCGCCTGCCTTGCACATTTGGGCTTGCTTGGTCCGCAATTTCCTTATGCTTTTGGAGAGCTCAACTCGCTGTGCCAGGTGCACAAGCTTGCTCATACATGAGCACCGCTTATTCAATCTTCTGTCGCTCCTCGAGTACACTGGTATCGGTCTCTGGTGGCCGCGCCTACTTGAGGCCCTTCTGAGGATTGCCTTGGGCCGTCGACCCCTTTGGACCCTGAGAGACAACGTGGAAGCTGTCCCGAGTTTGCGAGGCTGAGCTGAAGAGTGTAGAGGAGCATGCAGCTTCTTTCAGCCGAGAAGGCAATTCTAGGTCCCCGGAGTCCTGCACAAGTACCAGGCTTTACCCCTGACGAGGTTTGTGGTTCTTCAGGGCTTATTTAGTAATGCACGTGTCGATCTTAATGTGATTACACTGTAATTTAACACACTGGTCTCACACAACGGTCAGTCACTACTCGAGTGTGTCAAAGTGAGTTTGCGGCGGTCACCCTCGATGAATGTTCAGGCAAGCGTTGTCTATAAATAGCGTACGCATGCAGTGGATGCAGTCCATACATAAACGCAGCTAACCCCTTTTGAATGTAACCGGCCGTGGCGGGCTACTCGCAGCAGGACCGTTCGACACAAGGATGCATGTATCTCCCTAGTCGCTCATGTAAGCTGACGAATCATCGGTGTGCCATCATTGGTAACAGATAGCAACGCAGTATTATCGAGCAAGAAGCAATATCTGTAGTGGCAAGCGCATCCTTCCAGCAACGGCTGCACTAACTGTTAGTTTCCTTACCATGCTTGCTTGGAGCGCAGGGCTCGTTGGAGTCTCGCGGAGCGAAGCATGTCTTGCCCTTGTGGAGCTGTAAGTCAGACGTCCTGAGCAGCGTGAAACTCACCGGGTATCAGAGTGATCAGTCATATGGCTTTCTCAACAGTGCACTGCACTGCAACAGTACCCAACATAGTGACCCAGCATTGCCCATCACACCTTGGACCTCTCTGTAGCACTCACACCTTCAATGCATGCTTGTTGTTAGTCCGCGACGGGCCTCATCATTAGTTTCATACTGGCAGCTGAAGGAGGGGGGGCCCATGGTGACCGCACAGAGCCGGCGTGAAGCACGTCTACCTGTCTCCTTGGGCGCCGAAGGTTCCCCCCCCCCCCCCCCCCCAGGATTATTACGAAGGTTTCCTCCCCAGGATTATTACTTGTGAGATTGGGCCAAGTGAGGCCCACCTGGGTATGGAGTCCCTGCTCAAGTGGGTTGGTGCCTTGCAACGGAGATGTAGGGAGGGCCATGCAATGCTCCTTGGTCGTCCCATTGCCCAATTACTTGTGACACGGAAGCACTCATAGCTATGCAGCTCGGTGGATGGTATGCCAGCAGGCTGGACCCGCCCTCTCCCTCAAGCTGCCTTGCGCCTGGCTATGTTTCACTCCAAGGTCAGGTAAGTTGGAAGCAGGAATTCCCTCCCCCAGGAACATTACACGTGATATTGGGTTGGGTGAGTGGGGCCCACCCCGGTATGGAGTCCCTGCTCAAGTGGGTTGGTGCCTTGCAATGGAGAAGTAGGGGGGCCAACAACTCTATTCAATTTTCATGCTTGGGAACATATATAAGAAAGTGTAAGGGTATATTGGGGAGGTTAAAAGGTAAGGCCTATGCCATATGAAGAGGTGGCTAGGGTATGTGGGTCGCATGGAGGCTGGCAGGCTACCGCATATAGCTCTGTTTTCATCCTTGTATGGGGTGTCAACGAGGGGAAGGCGTGGCGCACCTCCACTGAGGTGGGAGAAGTGCGTGCTTAATGATCTGGGAGTGGTAGGTGTCTCTGAGGAGGATTGGGAGGGAAAATGTCAGCTTAAGTGTGTTTGGAGGACGATGCTCTGGGAGTTCAGTCACCCAGGGCAAGAAAGCAGACCTCTGAGGGCTTCTGGGAGGAGGAGGCAGCAAACTGCAGTGCAATATGCAGAGCGCTACTCAGTACCTTTCCCCGAGCCAGCAGCAGATGCAGCAGCAGAAGGGGTCGACCTGAATTGGTGGGAGCCAACAGCAGTTCCCACTAGGGTTTTGCTTAATCCGGAGGGATCTCCTCTACCCATGTTTCCGTCAGTTTAGGGCTCCAGTTTTCATAGCCCTCTTGGTGTGCACGCCGTTGCATCTGGCTTCAACTCTGTGTTGCAGTGTTTTATGTGGCCTAAGTGGTTGACCTGTACGAGGGGTATCCATATGGTTGGCCGGCATGGGGTTGTGTGACTTCTGTTCATCAGCAGGGGTCGTGTGCTGCTTGGTCCTGAGTGATCCTGTTGGCATAGCTGGTTTTGCGTTTTGATTGATTGATTGATTGATATGACTGATACTTTCTAGGCTACCCCAATGTTGGTCGCTCGGTACCGTGCGCTGTTACGAACTCACTCTTCGATCCCCTAGTTGTTGTTGATTGATATCATGAAATGTAATAAGGTGAGGTCTCTTGTGATTCGTCCATGCACCGAGGGGTTGTCGCCCTTCCAAACTTGGTGTCTGACGCTGCAACTACATATGGTGGTGAAGAGTATAAGGTGCGAGCACATGTAAACATGCCTTCATTTCTCATGGAGGGCACATGCATAGCAGCCCGCATAGACAAGCGCCCGCTTTGCAAGGAAGCCACCACCATTCGGCTGGACACAATGCAAGAAGCTTGCAATGTAGTATAGCATGCTCGCACACAAGCAACATGGAAAAGGCTTCCATTTCATTCACGCAAGGCAGCTGGTTGGAGCACATACCCGCACTTACATGAACAGTGGAAAGACGGGGGCCGCATGCCATCCCCCCCCCCCCTGCGGGTCGCCGGTGGTGTATTCAGTGGTTTGAGGTCGTCTTTATGGAGCGGGTGGTGCGCCTACGTGTCGTCGGTGGTCCCACTGGTGTCGGTGGTGTGCTCAGTGGTCCTGAGTGGTCCCACTGATGTCGGTGGTGTCGGTTCTGTGCCCAATGGTCTTCGGTGGTTTCAATAGAGCTGATGGTGTGCTCAGTGGTCTTTGGGTGGTCTCAATTGTATCGGTGGTGTGCCCAGTGGTCATTGGTGGTCCCAGGTGATTGCAACCGGTTTCAATCCAGGGCAACCCTTTACAACCGGTTGCGACAAGTGTGTCTCCGTGCAACCAGTTGCAACTGAGAGCAGGCTTGCGCAACCGGTTCTAGCCCAAAGCAAACCCCCAACAACCAGTTGTAATGCAGAGCAACATTATGCCACGCGTTGCAACCTTACGCATTCTTGTGCAACCGGTTGCAAACCGGTTGCAATGAAGAGCAGCATTATGGAACCCGTTGCAAACTACAACCACTATATGCAACCTGTTGCATTACAAGGCACCCATATGCAACCCATTGCACCCTTGAGCTATCTTGTGCAACCGGTTGCAACTAGGAGCATGCTTGTGCAACTGGTTCTAGCCCAAAGCAAACTCGAGCAACCGGTTGCAGTGCACAGGCACATCTAGCAACCGGTTGCAATGCCAAAACACACTAAGCAACCGGTTGTACCCTTGAGCATTCTTGTGCAACTGGTTGCAATTGAGATCAGGCTTGTGCAACTGGTTTACAGCCCAAAGCAAACCTAAGCAACCGGTTGTAATGCAGCGGTACAACAAGCAACCGGTTGCATCAACGCAACATTATGCAACTTGTTGCGACCTAAAGCAGTCTTATGCAACCGGTTGCTGCCTTTAGCCACTTGTTGCAGTACACGGCAATCCTATGCAACCTGTTGCAACTTAGAGCAATCTTGTGCAACCGATTGCAACTAAGGGCACGCTTGTGCAACTAGTTCTAGCCCAAAGCAAGCCTAAGCAACCGGTTGCAATGCAGAGGAACATAAAGCAACTGGTTGCGGTACCAAGCACCATTATGCAGCATGTTGCAACCGAGAGCTGTCTTGTGCAACCGGTTGCAACTGAGAGCAGGCTTTTGCAACTGGTTCTAACCCACAGCAAACCTAGCAACCGGTTGCCGTGCAAAGGCACATGAAGCACCTGGTTGCGGTACCAAGCACCACTATGCAACCCGTTGCAACCTAGAGCTGTCTCGTGCAACCGGTTGCAATTGAGCGCAGGGTTGTGCAACTGGTTCTAGCCCAAAGCAAACCTGAGCAACCGGTTGCAATTTAGCGGCACAGTGAGCAACCGGTTGCATGCAACGCAGAATTATGCAACCCGTTGCAACCAGAAACAGTCTTGTGCAACCGGTTGCAGCCTATAGCCACTATATGCAACATGTTGCATTACGCGGCAATCCTCTGCAACCCGTTGCAACTAAGAGCAATCTTGTGCAACGGGTTGCAATTGAGCGCAGGCTTATGCAACTGGTTCTAGCCCAAAGCAAACCTAAGCAAACGGTTGCAATGCAGAGGAACATAAAGCAACTGGTTGCGATACCAAGCACCATTATGCAACCAGTTGCGACCTAGAGCTGTCTTGTGCAACCGGTTGCAACTGAGAGCAGGCTTGTGCAACTGGTTCTAGCCCACAGCAAACCTAAGCAACCGGTTGCAATGCAAAGAACATAAAGCAACTGGTTGTTGTACCAAGCACTATATGCAACCTGTTGCGACCTACTAGAGCTGTCTCGTGCAACCGGTTGCAATTGAGCGCAGGGTTGTGCAACTGGTTCTAGCCCAAAGCAAACCTGAGCAACCGGTTGAAATTTAGCGGCACAGTGAGCAACCGGTTGCATGCAACGCAGAATTATGCAACCCGTTGCAACCAGAAACAGTCTTGTGCAACCGGTTGCAGCCTATAGCCACTATATGCAACCTGTTGCATTACGCGGCAATCCTCTGCAACCCGTTGCAACTAAGAGCAATCTTGTGCAACGGGTTGCAATTGAGCGCAGGCTTATGCAACTGGTTTTAGCCCAAAGCAAACCTAAGCAACCGGTTGCAATGCAGAGGAAAATAAAACAACCGGTTGCGGTGCAAAGCACCATTATGCAACCCGTTGCAACCTAGAGCTGTCTTATGCAACCGGTTGCTGCCTTTAGCCACTATATGCAACCTATTGCATTACGCGGCAATCCTATGCAACCCGTTGCAACAAAGAGCAATCTTGTGCAACCGGTTGCAACTAAGGGCACGCTTGTGCAACTAGTTCTAGCCCAAAGCAAACCTAAGCAACCGGTTGCAATGAAGAGGAACATAAAGCAACTGGTTGCGATACCAGGCACCATCATGCAACCTGTTGCGACCTAGAGCTGTCTTGTGCAACCGGTTGCAACTGAGAGCAGGCTTATGCAACTGGTTCTAGCCCACAGCAAACCTATACAACCGGTTGCAATGCAAAGGCACATAAAGCAACTGGTTGTGGTACCAAGCACCATTAAGGTTGCTCAGGTTTGCTTTGGGCTAGAACCAGTTGCACAACCCTGCGCTCAATTGCAACCGGTTGCACAAGACAGCTCTAGTAGGTCGCAACAGGTTGCATAGGGTTGCAATTCAGCGGCACCGTGAGCAACCGGTTGCATGCAACGCAGCAATATGCAACCCGTTGCAACCAGAAACAGTCTTGTGCAACCGGTTGCAGCCTATAGCCACTATATGCAACCTGTTGCATTACGTGACAATCCTCTGCAACCCGGTGCAACTAAGAGCAATCTTGTGCAACCGGTTGCAATTGAGCGCAGGCTTGTGCAACTGGTTCTAGCCCAAAGCAAACCCAAGCAACTGGTTGCAATACAGAGGAATATGAAACAACCGGTTGCGGTGCAAAGCACCATTATGCAGCCCGTTGCGACCTAGAGCTGTCTTATGCAACCGGTTGCTGCCTTTAGCTACTGTATGCAACCTATTGCATTACGCGGCAATCCTATGCAACCCGTTGCGACTATGAGCAATCTTGTGCAACCGGTTGCAACTTAGGGCACGCTTGTGCAACTAGTTCTAGCCCAAAGCAAGCCTAAGCAACCGGTTGCAATGCAGAGGAACATAAAGCAACTGGTTGCGGTACCATTATGCAACCTGTTGCAACCTAGAGCTGTCTTGTGCAACCGGTTGCAGCTGAGAGCAGGCTTTGGCAACTGGTTCTAGCCCACAGCAAACCTAAGCAACCGGTTGCAATGCTAAGAACATAAAGCAACTGGTTGCGGTACCAAGCACCATTATGCAACCTGTTGCGACCTACTAGAGCTGTCTTGTGCAACCGGTTGCAATTGAGAGCAGGCTTGTGCAACTGGCTCTAGCACAAAGCAAACCTAAGCAACCGGTTGCAATGCAGAGGAATATGAAACAACCGGTTGCGGTGCAAAGCACCATTTTGCAATCCGTTGCGACCTAGAGCTGTCTTATGCAACCGGTTGCTGCCTTTAGCCACTATATGCAACCTATTGCAATACGCGGCAATCCTATGCAACCCGTTGCGATTAAGAGCAATCTTGTGCAACCGGTTGCAACTAAGGGCACGCTTGTGCAACTAGTTCTAGCCCAAAGCAAGCCTAAGCAACCGGTTGCAATGCAGAGGAACATAAAGCAACTGGTTGCGGTACCAAGCACCATTATGCAGCATGTTGCAACCTAGAGCTGTCTTGTGCAACCGGTTGCAACTGAGAGCAGGCTTTTGCAATTGGTTCTAACCCACAGCAAACCTAGCAACCGGTTGCCGTGCAAACGCAAATGAAGCACCTGGTTGCGGTACCAAGCACCACTATGCAACCCGTTGCAACCTAGAGCTGTCTCGTGCAACCGGTTGCAATTGAGCGCAGGGTTGTGCAACTGGTTCTAGCCCAAAGCAAACCTGAGCAACCGGTTGCAATTTAGCGGCACAATAAGCAACCGGTTGCATGCAATGCAGAATTATGCAACCCGTTGCAACCAGAAACAGTCTTGTGCAACCGGTTGCAGCCTATAGCCACTATATGCAACCTGTTGCATTACGCGGCAATCCTCTGCAACCCGTTGCAACTAAGAGCAATCTTGTGCAACCGGTTGCAATTGAGAGCAGGCTTGTGCAACTGGCTCTAGCACAAAGCAAACCTAAGCAACCGGTTGCAATGCAGAGGAATATGAAACAACCGGTTGCGGTGCAAAGCACCATTATGCAGCCCGTTGCGACCTAGAGCTGTCTTATGCAACCGGTTGCTGCCTTTAGCCACTATATGCAACCTATTGCATTACGCGGCAATCCTATGCAACCCGTTGCGATTAAGAGCAATCTTGTGCAACCGGTTGCAACTAAGGGCACGCTTGTGCAACTAGTTCTAGCCCAAAGCAAGCCTAAGCAACCGGTTGCAATGCAGAGGAACATAAAGCAACTGGTTGCGGTACCAAGCACCATTATGCAGCATGTTGCAACCTAGAGCTGTCTTGTGCAACCGGTTGCAACAGAGAGCAGGCTTTTGCAACTGGTTCTAACCCACAGCAAACCTAGCAACCGGTTGCAATGCAAAGGCACATAAAGCAACTGGTTGTGGTACCAAGCACCATTATGCAACCGGTTGCATTTTAAAGCCCCTGTTTTGAACATGTTGCAGTAAATGGCATTTTTAAGCAACCCGTTGCAACTCAGAGCAATCTTGTGCAACCTGTTGCAGTTAAGAGTGCGCTTGTGCAACTGGTTCTAGCCCAAAGCAAACCTGAGCAAGCGGTTGCTATGCAAAGGAACATACAGCAACCGGTTGCAAACCATAGCCACTAAAGATTGCAACCAATTGCATTCCAAGACAATCCTATGCACCCCGTTGCACCCTAACCGGTTGCAATTGAGAGCAGGCTTGTGCAACTAGTTGTAGCCCAAAGCAAACCTAAGCAACCGGTTGCAATGCAGCAACACTGCAAGCAACCGGTTCCATGCAACGCAACACTATGCAACCCGGTGCAACCTAAAGCAGTCTTATGCAACCATATGCAGCCTATAGCCACTATGTGCAACCTGTTGCATTACACGGCAATCCTATGCAGCCCGTTGCCACCAAGAGCAATCTTGTGCAACCGGTTGCAATTGAGAGCAGGCTTGTGCAACTGGTTCTAGCCCAAAACAAACCTAAGCAACCGGTTGCAATGCAAAAGAACATAAAGCAACCGGTTGCGGCGCAAAGCACCATGGTGCAACCCGTTGCAAGTAAGAGCAACCTTGTGCAACCGGTTGAAACAAAGAGCACGCTTGTGCAACTGGTTCTAGCCCAAAGCAAACCTAAGCAACTGGTTGTTATGCAAAGGAACAATAAGCAACCGGTTGCTATGTTGAGCACCATTTTGCAGCCTGTTGCACCCAAAAGCAATCTTGTGCAACCAGTTGCAACTTAGAGCAGGCTTGCGCAACCGGTTCTGGCCCAAAGCAAACCCCTAGCAACCAGTTGTACTGCAGAGCAACATTATGCAACCGGTTGCAACCTAACACAGGCTTGTGCAACCGGTGCTAGCCCAAGGCAAACCTAACCAACCGGTTGCAATGCAAAGGAGCATTATGCAACCCGCTGCAGCCTACGGCCACCATATGCAACCTGTTGCATGACAAGGCAAGTCGAGGCAAACCCATTGCAACCTAAAGCAATCTTGTGCAACCGGGTTGTAACTTAAAGCAGCCTTGTGCAACCGGTTCTAGCCCAAAGCAAACATAAGTAAGCAACCGGTTGCAATGCAAAGCAACAGCAACCCTTTACCCCCTCCTTTCATGCCTTTGCCTCTTATTATTTCAACGGCCAATCCCTCGTAAAGGCTGGCTCTTTCATTTGCCCCTCAAGGGATGGCAATCAGCCCCCCCACCAAAGGATGCCTTTGACAGTCACGCTTTGTCCCGTTTTCCCGCTTACCTGTTCAAGCTTTCACTCCTTCCATGGGTTGGCCCTTTAGTGTTTCTTGGCCAGTCACTCGCGATCCTCCAGGCACTGGGGCAAACACCTTGTTGGGCTTGTAGCCTTCCATGACGGAGTGCATCTCGCCCGCACAACCGTGCTCGGTCCGCCCTGCAGTGACATGAAAGCGCTGATTTTAGTCTTCCAATGGCAATCATCAAGCAAGCACGCACAATGGCATCTTCGCCCGCATGTATCGCCACCGCCGTCTCGTACAATCGATTTCAGTGGCAGGCAAGGAATGGCTTGTTGGCTGTATGGAGGTCGGCAAGACGACTGCTTTATAACTTAACTATACAACGCACCTGGCAATGCTTTTCATGTCGGTGTCTGGAAGTTGTAGGCCTTCATGGCTAATGGTTTCGATGGCCGTATCGGCGGGCAAGTGGCGGTCTCCATGCATTATCAATCCAGGAAGCGGGACATGCCCCTGCCACTCGCTCGCACACCGGGCGATGCTGCATGGAGGTCGTGTGTGTGCATCGGCGTGTGCCATGGCCGTGTTAAAGTCCACGGTGCATGCCATTGCTCAAGTGAGTTGCAGAGGGAGACGCGCGACCCCTTCTCCTCTTGTCTCGGTCCACTTGCTACACCAAAACTGCTTGTTCTTGTTCCTCACCTTGTTTGCAAGCCCTCCAATGTCCCCACCTTGTTTGCCAGCCAAGATCACAGAAATGGGTAAATCAGCCGGTTGCTGGGACAGTTGAATTTGGATGATGGCCGCACACAAGTTCCGGAACAATCATGCTTTACTCGGTGGCACCTTGTGCAAACCGTTGGGGGACAATTGCGTTCTCATTGTTGCGCCAGGGTCACATCAATGCTTTGTTGAAGCTTATATGGATTCAAGAGTGACAGGCTCGTTGTTGAAGCACTTGCCCACCTTCCATGCATGCAAGAAGCTCCACGGCCAAACCTAAAGGGAACTTGTGCAACCAGTTGCAACACAATAGCGATCTGATGCAACTAGTTGCAACTAAAAGAGAACTTGTGCAACGAGTTGCAACCTAAAGGGATCTTGTGCAACCCGTTGCAACTTAAAGGGGTTTTGTGCAACCAGTTGCAACTTAAGGGGGACTTGTGCAACTAGTTGCAACCCAAAAGCAACTCTATGCAACCAGTTGCAACCCAAGAGCGACCTTATGCAACTGGGTGCAACCCAAAAGCGACCTTATGCAACTGGGTGCAACCCAAAAGCGACCTTATGCAACCAGTTGCAACCCAAAGGGAACTTGTGCAACTAGTTGCACAACTTAAAGGGATCTTGTGCAACCGGTTGCAACACAAAAGCAACTCTATGCAACCAGTTGCAGCCTAAAGCAACCTTATGCAACAAGTTGCAACCTTAAGGGATCTTGTGCAACCAGTTGCGACCCAAAAGCAACTCTATGCAATCAGTAGCAACTTGAAGGGGACTTGTGCAACCAGTTGCGACTTAGAGGGGACTTGTGCAACAAGTTGTAGCCCAAAAGCAGCCTTATGCAACTAGTTGCAACCTAATGGGATCTTGTGCAACCAGTTGCAACCCAAAAGCAACTCTATGCAACTAGTTGCAACCCAAAAACGACCCCATGCAACCAGTTGCAACCTAGAGGGAACTTGTGCAACCAGTTGCAGCCCAAAAGCAACCCCATGCAACCAGTTGCAACTTAAAGGGAACTTGTGCAACCAGTTGCAGCCCTAAAGCAACCGTTTGCAACTTGTAGCAATTTATAGAAATCTTGTGCAACCCGTTGCAACCCAAGAGTAACTCTATCCAACCAGTTGCAATCCAAAGGGATCTTGTGCAACCAGTTGCAATCCAACAGCGGCCCCATGCAACTAGTTGCAACCAAAAAGCAAATATATGCAACCAGTTGCAACCCAAGAGCAACCTTATGCAACTAGTTGCAACTTAAAGGGATCTTGTGCAACCAGTTGCAACCCAAAAGCAACTCTATGCAACCAATTGCAGTCTAAAAGCAACCTTATGCAACCAGTTGCAACATAAAGGAAACTTGTGCAACCTGTTGCTACTTAAAGGAAATTTGTGCAACCGGTTGCAACCCAAAGGGATCTTGTGCAACCCGTTGCAACCTAAAGGGATCTTGTGCAACCCGTTGCAACCCAAAAGCAACTCTATGCAACCAGTTGCAGCCCAAAAGCAACTTTATGCAACCAGTAGCAACTTGAAGGGGACTTATGCAACTAGTTGCAACCTAAAGGGGACTTGTGCAACCAGTTGCAACCCAAAAGCGACCTTATGCAACTAGTTGCAACCCAGAAACGACCCCATGCAGCTAGTTGCAACCTAAAGGGATCTTGTGCAACCAGTTGCCGCCCAAACGCAACCCCACGCAACCAGTTGCAACCTAAAGGGAACTTGTGCAACCAGTTGCAGCCCAAAAGCGACCGTTTGCAACTCGTTGCAATACAAAGGGTTCTTGTGCAACCCGTTGCAACCCAAAAGCAACTCTTTGCAACCAGTTGCAACCCAAACGGATCTTGTGCAACCAGTTGCAATCCAGCAGCGACCGCATGCAACTAGTTGCAACCAAAAAGCAAATTTATGCAACTAGTTGCAACTCAAGAGCAACCTTATGCAACTAGGTGCAACCTAAAGGAACCTTGTGCAACCCGTTGTAATCCAACAGCCACCCCATGCAACTAGCTAGTTGCAACTCAAAGGGAACTTGTGCAACCGGTTGCAACCCAGAAGCAACCTTATGCAACTAGGTGCAACCTAAAGGAACCTTGTGCAACCCGTTGTAATCCAACAGCCACCCCATGCAACCAGTTGCAACCCAGAAGCAACTCTATGCAACCAATTGCAGTCCAAAAGCAACCTTATGCAACCGGTTGCAACCCAGAAGCAACCTTATGCAACTAGTTGCATCGTAAAGGAATGCTTGTGCAACCAATTGTAGCCCAAAAGCAACCTTATGCAACCAGTTGTAGCCCAAAAGCAACCTTATGCAACCAGTTGCAACCCTGAAGCAACCTTATGCAACTAGGTGCAACCTAAAGGAACCTTGTGCAACCCGTTGTAATCCAACAGCCACCCCATGCAACTAGTTGCAACTCAAAGGGAACTTGTGCAACCGGTTGCAACCCAGAAGCAACCTTATGCAACTAGGTGCAACCTAAAGGAACCTTGTGCAACCCGTTGTAATCCAACAGCCACCCCATGCAACCAGTTGCAACCCAGAAGCAACTCTATGCAACCAATTGCAGTCTAAAAGCAACCTTATGCAACCGGTTGCAACCCAGAAGCAACCTTATGCAACTAGTTGCATCGTAAAGGAATGCTTGTGCAACCAATTGTAGCCCAAAAGCAACCTTATGCAACCAGTTGTAGCCCAAAAGCAACCTTATGCAACCAGTTGCAACCCTGAAGCAACCTTATGCAACTAGGTGCAACCTAAAGGAACCTTGTGCAACCCGTTGTAATCCAACAGCCACCCCATGCAACTAGTTGCAACTCAAAGGGAACTTGTGCAACCGGTTGCAACCCAGAAGCAACCTTATGCAACTAGGTGCAACCTAAAGGAACCTTGTGCAACCCGTTGTAATCCAACAGCCACCCCATGCAACCAGTTGCAACCCAGAAGCAACTCTATGCAACCAATTGCAGTCTAAAAGCAACCTTATGCAACCAGTTGCAGCCCAAAAACAACCGTATGCAACTTGTTGCAACCTAAAGGGATCTTGTGCAACCCGTTGTAACCTAAAGGGATCTTGTGCAACCCGTTGCAGCCTAAAAGCAACTCTATGCAACCAGTTGCAACTTAAAGGGAACTTGTGCAACCGGTTGCAGCCCAAAAGCAACCTTATGCAACTAGGTGCAACCTAAAGGGATCTTGTGCAACCCGTTGCAACCCAAAAGCAACTCTATGCAACAAGTTGCAACCCAAAAAAGATCCCATGCAACCAGTTGCAACCTGAAGGGAACTCGTGCAACCAGTTGCAGCCCAAATGCAACCTTATGCAACTAGTTGCAACCTAAAGGGATCTTGTGCAACCCGTTGCAACCCAAAAGCAACTCTACGCAGCCAGTTGCAACTTAAAGGGGACTTGTGCAACCGGTTGCAACCCAAAAGCGACCCCATGCAACTAGTTGCAATCTCGTGCAATCTAGTTGCAATCGCGTGCAACCCGTTGCAAACCAAAGCGACGCTATGCAACATGTTGCAACGCAAAGCAACCCGGTGCAACCCGTTGCAACCCAAAAGCGATCCTTTGCAACCCGGTGCAACCGGAGCACCCCAGAACGCCCCAAAGCGACCGAGAGCACTGACCTAGAACAACGCAGTCCAACTCAGGACGAGCTAAGCCATGCCAATGCTAAGCCATTGCAAGCTGCCGGTGACTGGGTGGCTCAATGCAAGGTGCCATCGCCATCCACTCACCTGGATGTAGACGTGATCCAGGCCGCACCCGAGTGTACGGCGCCCCTCACAAGGTCCAGCAGCATGACAGAAGGACGAGAGCGTGTCAAGCGCCACGTGGGATGCGCGCATCCAGCCGGCTGCACCTGTGCATGTAGGGGCTCAGCCTCAAAGGTGGAGCCTGCACCAACGCATGAAGGGGGCTGTAAGAAATCCAAGACAAACCGGCGTGGTGCTGCACAATCAGGTACCCCTTGCCGCTGTGGCTAGCTAGGGGCGCATTGGAGAGCCGGGGGGCATTGGGAGATGGCCGGTTGGGGGTGCCTACGTGTTGATCAAATGCAGGCGAATTTGGCGCACCGATAAGCTCCCGCACATAGCAATGGAAGGGGCCCGTCGCGGACCATTCAAGGGCTTGAGCTCGTGCAAGGGGATAAACATGGGCTGCATGCGCGACCTACATCCGCTGTTGACGTTGCACTCACTATGCCCAAGAACATTGAGACCACATGACACCATTCCACCACAACCTGTTGTCATCTTGATTTCAAGAACAAACCGATGCTCAAGAGGGTTATTGTTGCTCGTGTTCTCCCCTCATCAGATGGTAGAAGAGCCGATAGCGGCATTGTGCTGGCAAGGCACTTCCAGACCAGTCAACTAAGAAGCAGAGCCGGGTGCGTGCCATTCACGCCGCCCTCTGGCTTTTGAAGCAACCCAAGGTGCGGAAGACCCGTCACTTGCCCGGTGGCTGCAAGGAGGTGTGTTCTAGCAGAGTGGCCGTGTGTGGCTTGATTAGGCCAGCAACCACTGATGGCTGGGGAGTAGGGTAGCCATGTAGTCCGCCATACTTGCACACCACCATGCACGCCAACAACAATTGCCTTCACATGGCATGCTCGCCACTTGACCAGCCAACCAGACCACTGCCAGACAAATAATTTCAGGGGGCGAGACCAGTGATTTCGGGGGGCAAACCCTTAATTCTTAGGACCCAACCCGAAAAATATTTAGGACCTTGTTGAGAATCCTCATTATAACCCCAAAACCCTTTTTCTTTTTGGTATTATAGGAGCTGCTAGGAACAACCTAACGAGCCCTTTATATTGCGCCAGAGAATAGAATGTCGGCCAACCCCGGAAATTTTGGAGGTTGGAAGGATCTAGTGTGAACTCTCAACCTGGATGGGGAGGGGGGGGCTGCCCAAAAAAGGGGGTGGCCCTTCTGCAGTGTGGAATCCTCACTGACCCCCCGCCCGGAGAACCAATGGACCCCGTGGCATTTTAGGGTTGCCATTCCAACACAACCAGATATCACACAAACTGATGCTCAAGAGGGCTATTGGTGCTCATGCTCCCCATTGATCGGATGGAGCAGAAAGAGCCTCCATGTGAAGACCACTGGGTGGTCCATTGGGACTGCGGCACTAGTCACAGAAGCCGCCCCAGGTGGAAGCCTGCCCGATGGTTGCATGGGTTCAAGGACATTGGCCCCATGTGGCTTGATCAGGGCATCAACCACTGGTGGTTGGGGGAGCAAGCCACGCAGTCCGGTCCAATCACCGCGCCCGGCCATAATTGCACCACAGTTGCCTTCACATGGCCTCCTCAACCCGCCATCGGGCCGGCCAATCAGACCACTCCAAGGCCAATAATTTCGGGGGCCCATACCAGTGATTTCGGGGGGCAAACCCTCAATTCTTAGGACCCAACCCGGAAAAGTTTTTGGACTTTGTTGAGAATCCTCATTATAACCCCAAAACCCTTTTTCTTTTTGGTATTATAGGAGCTGCTAGGAACAACCTAACGAGCCCCTATATTGCGCTAGAGAATAGAATGTCAGCCAACCCCGGAAATTTTGGAGGTTGGAAGGATCCAGTGTGAACTCTCAACCGGGATGGGGAGGGGGGACTGCCCAAAAAAGGGGGTGGCCCTTCTGCAGTGTGGAATCTTCACTGGCCCCCCACCCGGAGAACCAATGGACCCCATGAAATTTTGGGGTTGCCATGGTCAAAGGTTACATGGGTCGTCCGAGGCAGCCATCTTGCACCCAAGGTAGCTGGCCTTGACTTTCACCCCGTGCCTCGTGGTGTCAACCACAAACTTGTAGCCCTGCAAGGCCATGTGAGCGTCGAGCCTGCCCTTCACCTCCGCCGCCGTGGGCCTGATGTTGGATTGCCTGGCCTCAAAGGCAACAATGTGGCTGAGGTCGGTCCTTTGGATGTGGTCGACGATGGTTTGTTTAGCCAGGATGGGCTCCCCGTCGGGCCCCACGCTGCATGGCTCTCCCTCCTTGACAACGGCCCCCTTCACCACGTGCCTGCTCACCACGCCGGCCACGATGCCCGCGAGTGGGTCGGCCTCCTCTGCGGCCTCCTGCTTCAGCAACCTCCAGTCCTCTGGCCACTCTGCATCCGAAAGCGCGCCGCCGTGGTCCCGTGCCAGCTCGTGCGCGGCCTGCAGCAGCCGCCACATGTGCGCGCCCCTGTGCTCCTGCATCTTCTCCACCACCGCGTCCTCCGCCTTCTTGACCAGCTTGGGGTCGAAGCTATCGGGCACGGCGGCCCCCGTGGGTGCCTCGAAGCGCACCTCGAAGCAGATGAACCTGAAGCGGCCCATGTCCACCGCGCTGCTGCTGTCCATCTCCGGCAGGCATCCGCTGTTGCACAGCAACAGGGGCATCGCCATCCATGGAAAGTCCACGGTCTTGGAGGAGTGGATCATGCGCACATGGAACTCGATGCCGCCCCCTGCGAGCTTCTTCAGGGCCTCCATGTCGAACTTGCGCTCCACCTTCATCTCGTCTAGGCACGCCAACAGCACGCCCCTGTAGCTCAGCTCGTTGGCGCCGTGGCCGTTGCGGCTGCCCAGGCTCGCCGCGTCGTACACCATGGTGGGCTGCAGGGGCAGCGCCAGGATGTCCAGCACCTTGCGCAACACCCTCCACAGCACGCTCTTGCCCGTGTTGCCATCCGCCCTGTCCGTGCCCACGGTGATTTGCTTGTGCTTGGACCTGAAACGCGGCAGCAGGGCGGCGGCGATGGTCTTCATGACGGCTTGCCGCTTCTGTGAGCCCTCCCAGTAGGTGGCCCACCAGCTGTCCACGGCGGTGTAGTCCACCTTGCTTTCGTCCGGGGGCAGCGCGTAGCCGATGGTCTGGCTGAAGTAGTGCTCGTGGCTGTGGGGCACCAGGCGTATCCGTGTGGCGTCGACCGCGGCGCACACATTGGTGAAGGGGAGCAGGCCCCTCTCGGTGATGGCGCTGTCCAAGCGAGGGATGAAGCCGGGGTCGTGCAAGAAGCGCTTCAGGAACCCCAACACCGCGGTGCTACCCTTGGTGGAGAGCATGTGCTCGTGTGTGGCAGCGTTCAAATACTCTGCGGGCACTTGCTTGCGCTCCGGCGAGGTGTACCAGTCCATGTAGATGTCCAGCATCACGGTGGCGGCGTCCTTGAGCTCCACGGGCTCCCAGTAGCCCTTGCAAGGGCGGTAAGCATACATGGTCTCTTTGGCGCCAGGGTGGCGCATGCGCACCCTCAGCTGCTCCCCCAGCAGCACCTCGAGCATGCGAGCCAGCGGCAGCTCGAGCTGGCTGTCCTTGGGGCTGCCCAGGGGCACCAGGCCCAGCCCAATCAACTCAGCAGGCAGGCGGCCCTCCAGCACCTCCAGGGTGTAGCTGGTGGACATGGGGTCCACCATCACCTGCACAGCCATGCCTCCTGTTGCTTGCTCTACGGCCTGTTGACATGCCGCTGCCAACCCTGGGAGGTTTTTCCCCTTGCCTGCCAGGTAGATGGCATCGGCCGCCAGCGTGGCCACCTTGCGCCCCTCGCCTTTTGCAGCAGCCACCATGGCGAGCACCATCTGGCTCACCCTGGTCTCCACCACCAGGCCAAGTGCGGTGCCGCTGGCGGGCAGGTTGGGGGTCGGTGACCCCTTGGTGTCCAACATGTTGACCATGGCTGTTGCTCGCTCCTCCCTCGCCTGCGCCGCTGCCCCTGGATACTGCTTCTCCACGCGATGCGCGAGGTCGCGGAGCTCCTCGCCCAATTTTGCCAAGTTGTACAGCTGCTCCGAGTCTGGCGTGCGAGCCGGCAGGCGCAGGCGGCCGCCGCCGCCGCATGTGAGGCCGGCCTGCATGTCCTGGGTGGGCGCCTTGTGGCCGATGGGGAGGCCCGCGGTGTACAGCTGCTTGAACACCAGCCCCTCTGCTTGGCGGGGGCGCTCAAGGCCGTAGGCCTGCTGCAGCTCCGCAAGCAAGTCTTCGCGCGGCGTGGTGCACAAGGTGTCAAGCTGGCTGCAGTCCCAACCATGCTTCTTGGCCACGCACCGCAGCGCGACCAGCTCCGCATCCACGAGGGTGAGCTTGTCGGCGTGGTCCCTACACAGAGCGTGGCACACGTCGTGTCTTAGGTGGGCTAGCCCAGCCCTGTCTGCGGGGCAAAGGCGGCCCCAGCCCCCCTGCGCCCTTTGGGCATAGCTGACCCTGCCCTCATGGGGGTGCGTGCCGCCCGGGGTGTAAGCCTCGGCGCTGGTGCAGCCCCAGCCCTGCATTGCCTCGAGGGCCGCGTGCTCCGGGGCATCCAGGTCGTGCTTGTTCAACAAAAGCTCCAGAGCATATCCATCACATATCTCAACGAGGGTCTCCATGGTCATTACAGTTTGTTGGGGCCCCGCGGGCCCCTCAAGTGCCTTGCATCCCGCCATGGTGTCTCAAGAGGGGCGGAGAAACTTTTCACCCGTCCCGGACGCAAGCGTGACAGTGTTGTTGGCATTGGAGCTTCTTCTTCTCACGGTACGCCTTGACCCGCTGCAGGTTGGCCTCTCGAGCGTGTTGAAGCCGCGCGGGGTCTGTGCGGAGCCTCTCCCATGCCCGCTTGTTTGCGCCCTCGGCGGCACGCACCCTGTGGGCCAACCAGCTGCGCAATGAGGGGTAACTGGGGGGCAGGTCCTTGAGGTTGGGAAGCTGGATGCCATACATGGCCGCAATGGCTTCTGTGCTTGCAGTGAACTTCTGCATGATGGCGTGCTAATGGCTGACGGGAAAAGCGCGCGCCTGGCGTGCCGCATCGACCCCAAGCAGGAGGGGAAACACTTTGGTGCAGGTGCAGGAAAAGCTGGTAAGTATGGCGAGCCCGGCAACTAAGGTGCGGCACTCTGCAGCCCCAATGTATGTCTATCGACGCTGCAAGGAGGTTGTACCAGTTGCGAGATTGAAGCACCCAGTCGCTGTATCACTTGGAGCCGCAAAGGCAAGCAAGCAGCGGCACCTAGTTGTTGTGATACAAGGCACATGTCGTGTGGAATGCCACTCCTTGTTTTGGCAATTTTGGTGGGGCTTGCGGGAGCGCGTGATGGTTTGGTGGGGCTTGCGGGAGCCCGCAACGGGCTGGTTGGGCTTGCTGGAGCCCGCGACGGGCTGGTGGGGCTTGCGGGAGCCCGCGACGGGCTGGTGTGGCTTGCGGGAGCCCGCGACGAGCTTGATGGGGCTTGCTGGAGCTCGCCCAGGCCTTGGGAAATTATACAAGCTTGGTGAAAGTGGCGTGGAAAGCCTCGCCTAAACGGTTTGAAGCCTTGCCAAAGCTTGTGGAGTGCGCTGGAAGCATGATGGAGCTGGGTAAAGCTGGGTATAGCCTATTTCGGTGCCTGTTTCTTGTAGCAGCCTCTCGCAGCCCCTCGCCGCCAGCAATTCACACCAGGGACATAATTTAAGACGCTCGCAATATCCAGCCCATGCGGGGGGCAAGGCTCCCACTTCATTCAGACAGGGTTGTTGGGTGGAGCACAGGTTCACACAAGCCCGTCCTCCCATAGTCGGGGTCCGCGCGCCATCCCCCCCGGGACTCCTTGATACAAATGGACTCCTACATCAGCAAGGCCAGCCATTGTTGCAGCCACTATTGTTGTTGCTACCTATTCCTGTGGCCATCCCTGGGGCCATTGCCCGAATGGGTGGTGCAATGGTTCTAGCACAAACGCAACTCAGGAGGGGCCGCCTGTTGAGGCGTGGCATCTAGGCCAGGTGGGGATCAAGTACAAAGAGGTGTAATGGGCACGGGTACAAGCTACTAGGCACGGGACGGCACGCAAGGCACAGGTACAGAACAACAAGGTACGGGTATGGGCAGCTAGGTATGGGTGCGGGTGCAGGTATGAGCAAGGTACAGGTACGGGTCTAGGCAGCTGGGTATGGGTACAAGCAAGCACCGCAGGTACAGGTACCAACCCTGCCCGCAGGTACAGGTACAAGGTATGGGTACGGGTGCATGTATAAGCATTGAGGTACATGTACGGGGTATGGGCAACTGGGTATGGGTACAGGTACGGGTATGAGCAATCAGGTGCAGGTACAGGCAAGCACCACAAGTACATGTACCAACCCTATCACACTCAGGTACATGTACAAGGTATGGGACGGCAAGCAAGGTACAGGTACAGGTATGGGCAGCTGGGTATGGGTCCGGGGTTAGGTATGAGCATGCAGGTACAGGTACATGTACGGGTATGGCAATGCGGTACGGGGTACAAGCCATGGGTGCAGGTATGAACACTCGGACGGGTACATGTACCAACCCTGGACTTAGGTACAGGTACAAGGTATGGGACGGCAAGCAAGGTACAGGTACAGGTATGGGCAGCTGGGTATGGGTACGGGTGCAGGTATGGGCAGCTGGATACGGGGTACAAGGTATGGGCAGCTGGGTACAGGTACAAGCAAGGTAAGGGTACAAGTATGGGCAGCTGGGTACAGGGTACAAGGTACGAGTGCAAGTATGAGCACTCAGGTACAGGTACGGGTATGATCACGCAGGTAAAGGCACAGGTATGGGCAGCTGGGTACAGGTACCAACCCTGCACATAGGTACATGTACAAAGTATGGGACGGCAAGCAAGGTGCAGGTACATGTATGAGCAACTGGGTACGGGGTACAAGGTACGGGTACCGCTCTGATCAGCTTGGTATGGGTACGGATGCAGGTATGAGCACTCAGGTATTGATAGGTACATGTATGACCACTCAGGTACAGGTACAAGTATAAGCATCCAGGTATAGGTACAGGTATGGGCAACTGGGTACGGGGTACAAGGTATGGGTGCAAGTATGAGCATCCAAGTATAGGTACAGGTATGGGCTACTGGGTATGGGCACATGTGCAGGTATGAGCACTTAGGTATAGGTACAGGTATGGGCAGATGGGTATGGGCACATGTGCAGGTATGAGCATCCAGGTATAGGTGCAGGTATAAGCAACTGGGTACGGGGTACAAGGTATGAGTGCAAGTATGAGCATCTAGGTACAAATACACGTATGGGCAATTGGGTATGGGTACGGGTGCAGGTATAGGTACAGGTATGGGCTACTGGGGATGGGTACGGGTGCAGGTATGAGCATCTAGGTACAGGTTCATGTATGGGAAAACTGGGTACGGGGTACAAGGTATGGGTGCAGGTATGAGCATCTAGGTATAGGTACAGGTATGGGCAGTTAGGTATGGGCACATGTCCAGGTATGAGCATCTAGGTATAGGTACATGTATGAGCAATCGGGTATGGGTATGGGTGCAGGTATGAGCACTCAGGTATAGGTACATGTATGGGCTATTGGGTAGGGGGTACAGGGTATGGGTGCAGGTATGGGCATCTAGGTACAGGTTCAGGTATGGGAAAACTGGGTACCGGGTACTAGGTATGGGTGCAGGTATGAGCATCTAGGTATAGGAACAGGTATGGGCAATTGGGTATGGGCACATGTGCAGGTATGAGCACTCAGGTATAGGTACATGTATGGGCTACTGGGTAGGGGGTACAGGGTATGGGTGCAGGTATAAGCATCTAGGTACATGTACAGGTATGGAAAATTGGGTATGGGCACATGTGCAGGTATGAGCACTCAGGTATAGGTACAGGTATGGGCTACTGGGTATGGGTACGGGTGCAGGTATGAGCATCCAGGTATAGGTACAGGCATGGGCAACTGGGTAGGGGGTACAGGGTATGGGTGCAAGTATGGGCATCTAGGTACAGGTTCAGGTATGGGAAAACTGGGTACCGGGTACAAGGTATGGGTGCAGGTATGAGCATCTAGGTATAGGTACAGGTATGGGCAATTGGGTATGAGCACATGTGCAGGTATGAGCACTCAGATATAGGTACAGGTATGGGCTATTGGGTAGGGGGTACAAGGTATGGGTGCAGGTATGAGCACTCAAGTACAGGTACGGGCATGAGCACTGAGGTACCGGTACAAGCAATCACCACGCGTACATGTACTAGGTATGGCACTTAGGTACAGGTACAAGATATGGGACGGCAAGCAATGCACAGGTACATGTATGGGTACGCGTGCAGGTATGTGCACTCAGGTACAGGCTTGGTACCTATACTTGGTCTTCCATACCTAATTGCTCATACCCATACCCGTACCTGTGTGCTCAAACCTGTCCCCGTACCCGTACCTAGGCTCCCATACCTTATACATGTACCTGAGTGCAGTGTCTGTACCCGTACCTAGGCTCCCATACCTTGTACCCGTACCTAAACGCCATATACATGTACCTGTACCCCGTGTTGTGCCCTGTACCCGTACATGGTCTTTCATACCTATACCTGAGCGCTCATACCTGCCCGCATACCCGTACCTAAACGCCATGCACCTGTACCTGGTTTTCCACACCTATTCCTGATTGAGCATACCTGCACCTTAGAGCCCCGTACCCGTACCTAGCATCCCATACCTGTACCTTGCTACCCCGTACCTTGTACCTGTACCTGAATGCATGTACCTACGGGCTCACACCTGCCCGTACCCGGCTGCCCATACCTGTACCTGTACCCCGCTACCCCATACCTTGTGCATGTACCTGAACCTGTGGTGCGTGCTTGTACCTGTACCGGGTCTTCATACCCGTACATAATCTTCCATACAGTCTATACCCCATTGCTCATACCTGTACCCCTACCTAAGGGCTCATACCTGCAACTGCTTCCTCTCCCTGTACCTCCTGGCTCTGAGCCTATTGCGCTGCCTTGCCTGTTCAAGCCGTTGAGGGTCGGCCTTTGTCCTGGCCCAGGATTCCCTGTTTTCGCCCTCCAGCGTGCGCACCCGGTTTGCAAGCCAGGACCGCACAGAGGGGTAGCCGGGGGGCAGCTCGTGCTCCTGGGGCAGCTGGATCCGGTAGATGGCAGCAATCGCCTCGTTGCTGAGCCTGAATTGTTGCATGGAGCTACGTGTGGGCCGCTGGTGCAAGCTGGCCCAAAGTGCAAGCGCCCGGGATTATGGTTTGCGCGGCTTTTACGAGGCCGTGGGAGCGGCGCGCGTGTGCGGCGGGGCCCGAAGAGCGTATCAAAGGCTCCAAGCAAAATAGCATCCTTCTGATGGACCTTGCATGGAGCCATTGGCCGTTGCCACCACACCAATGCACTCGCTGAGACCCACGTGGCTGTTGGCAGAGTCTTACAGCGCGCGGGCCGCAACCGCTGCCAAGAGCAATCATACTCCAAGGTGACTGAGCCCAGTGAACAAATAATACATCCCGCCACGTATTTCACAAGTTGTCAGGCAAGTGAATGGCTTTGAATCCACCTCGCAAGCGACTTGCGCTCCACCACATAAGCTGGACCAATCCAATATTATTTATATGAGATAGATCACTGCACAGCTTTCGGGCCGTGCAGCACCCGCGGCATAACTCCATCCAGTTTGTTAGTGTGTGGAGAGCAGATATCGAGACAAAGAGGCGAGACCGCTAGAGAGCCAAAGCTGCCAGACCATTCAAGAGACCTAGGCAATTACAAGCTAACCACTGCAAGCGCTCCAACAACAGCATGCTTTGTGACTGGCCAACACTACCCCATGTACCCTGCCACCCCCGACGAAGTCCGGAAGCAATATTATTTATGATTACCACTCCACGCGCTTGTGACCATAAAGGCAAAACCAATCCGGTAGTACAAAGCAAGGCTCTCCAAACCCAAGTGGAGTTGTGTTGTGGTCCATCACAAATAGTATGAAGCAAGGCTATCTCCCTTTGAGACTGAACCAGCCCACGTCATGCTCCTGCCAAAACATAGTTCCCACAAACACAAAGTTCAACTCAATGCACAACCACCCACCATAAAGAATGAGGGCAAACACATATCTCATGCCAACTTATGCCGACCGCCTTCATCAACAGGCGCATGACTATGTACCAAATGACCTTTGACATGCATGCGCACCAACTTATACCTCGCCGGCCCATGTCTCTCACACATAGGTGCGTCACCAACGGAACCATGGTGCAAGAAAACCTTCCCACAGCAAATGCCAACCAAGATGCTGCCCTCGCGCACCTCAAACTCATAGTAATGAGGGCCAAATACATATCTCATGGCAACTCATGCCGACCGCCTCCATCAACAGGCGCACGGCTACCAAATGCATGTTGACATGGCATGCGCACCAACTTATACCTCGCCGGCCCATGCCTCTCACACATAGGTGCGCCACCAACGGAACCATGGTGCAAGAAAACCTTCCCACAGCAAATGCCAATCAACATGGTGCCTTCGAGCAACTCAAACACATAGTAATGAGGGCCAAACACATATCTGATGGCAACTCATGCCGACCGCTTTCATCAATAGGCGCATGACTATGTACCAAATGACTGCTGACATGCATGCGCGCCAACTGATACCTCGCCAGCCCATGCCTCTCACACATAGGTGCACCACCAACAAAACCATGGTGCAAAAAAACCTTCCCACAGCGAATGCCAATCAACCTGCTGCCTTCACCTGCGCACCTCAAACACATAGTAATGAGGGCCAAACACATATCTCATGGCAACTCGTGCCGACCGCCTTCATCAACAGTCACATGACTATGTACCAAGTGACCTTTGACATGCATGCGCACCAACTGATACCTCGCTGGCCCATGCCTCTCGCACATAGATGCGCCACCAAGGGATCCATGGTGCAAGAAAACCTTCCCACATCAAATGCCAATCAACATGCTGCCTTCGCGCCCCTCAAACACATAATGAGGGCCAAAACACATATCTCATGGCAACTCGTGCCGACCGCCTTCATCAACATGCGCATGAATGTGCACCAAATGACTGATGACATGCATGCCTACCAACTCAGTGATACCTCGCCGGCCTATGTCTCTCACACATGGTGCGCCACCAATGCAAAGAAAACCAATAGGCTGCCTTCTCGCAACTCAGACACATGCAAGCACTACAACCCTGCTTATTGGGCATACTTGCACGTGGCAGGCCACAACCTTGCTTATTGGCAGTATGACCAAGTGCTCAAAGAAGAAAAACATGCAGCTGTACATGTATTGCCGGCCCGTGATCATCAAGACCAGCTCAAATGCCGCCTCGCCAAGCATGGCACCTCAGGTGCTTGTTTCTTTCAGCCACGGTGTCCGGCATGTAGTCTCCGCAACTACACGCACACCATCATCAACAACAGCACCACATTTATGATAACTTGCCTCCCCTAGCTAAGCCACCGTCTCCCGCTAACACTTACCTGACTTCCCTACCATCTCCCTAGTACTTGATGTTTTCGTTGCCCTTCTCCCCCAACATGGCACCCAATTCAGGCCACAGCCGCACCAGCTCCACACGCACGGGGTCTGTCGCAGGCAGCCAACGTAGCAACTGCACCAGTGCAATTATCACCCGCTCCTCTAGCGTCCTCTCTCGCTCCTCTGGCTCCTCTGGCTTCCCCGGCTCCTTTGCCTTCTTTGGCTCCTCAGATGACTCGGAATCCTTAGATGACTCGGAATCCCCAGAGGACGACATGTCCTCGTCCTCCTCCTCCTCCAGGCCGTTCTCACCATAATCGCCACTAGATGTCTTCTGCCGCTTCCGACCCACATGCTGCTTGTCACCATCATCACTAGCTAGAGCCATAGCAGCGTCTTTCCCTCCACCAGAGCTAAGAGCTGCAGCAACACCAGCACCATCAGATGCCTCCTCCCCCTCACCGTCACCACTAGCTTGACCCAAAGCAACCCCGATGACATCCCCTCCACTAGAGCTAGGTGCCTGCGCCTCCCCAGGTAGCTCTTCATTACTAGCTGGAGCAACACCAACACTGCCTTGGGTCCCTCCGTTGGTGCCCACATCAGATGCCCTCCCGCTCCCATCCCCAGCTTCCTTCCCACCTTCACCAGTTGCAGCCTGAGGGCCACCGGATGTCCCACCCTGAGGGCCACCGGATGTCCCACCTACACTATGCTCTCGAGCTTCAGTAGCACCACCACCACCAGCACCATCTCCCGCAGCAGCAGCAACAACACCACCACCAGCACCATCTCCCGCAGCACCAGCAGCACCAGCACCAGCAGAAGCATGATTACCGCCCAATGTCCCACTCACCCCACCCGCAGACTGCTGGGAACGGCGCCGTGCCCTGAACTTGCGGAACATCTCCAAGGCAGCATAGCTCATGGTTTCACGCACCTCGCCCCTGGTAGCGGGCTTTGATAAGCGGGACCGAAAGTCATGTTGTTCTTCATACCCCAACTCCTGGGCAAACTCAGGCTGGAACCTCACGCTGAGTTGTTTACCCCCGGACATCGTTACATCTCCCCTGGTGGCATCCTTGATCCTCTTTGCTCCCTCGCTATCCTCCCCGGCAATTGCCTTGTACACTGCCTCTTTAGGATTGCTGCGCACCTGCAAGCCGGGGGCCGCAAAAGCAAGGTTGCAGAGACATCAGATCAAGCACAAGTAGTGGGTGTAAAACGTGCCAGACAAGTCCTTCCGAACTTCAATCGCATACAAGACTATTGGTAAGCCCATTGCATGCAACACTGACAAAGAGGCCCACCCTTGTCCATACAACTAAGGAGCTAGGTTACTTTCTATTGCTAGGCATATTGGTTCTTTGTGGCCGCAGAGAGCTGAAGATACTTATTACAAATTGGGCACAAGAACTCCGTGCAATTATTGTATAACACAGCGCACACCGGCCACCATAAATAAAGTGCCCTCACTACGCGGTTGAGCAAAATCATGTTTTGCCACATGCAAAACCCTGGCACGCTTACCGCTACTCCATCGTCAGGCAACCCTTTGCCGCGCTTCGGCCTTCCCTCCAGCTCCACATTGGGCACCATGACCTGCAACCAGTTCCAGCAAATTTAGCAACAGCACCACAGTGAAGCACAACAATACGGCTGTATTAGCTCACCTCAGTGTGTGCCTTCTTCCTCCTCTTCCTGCTGCCGCTGCCACCTGTGAAAAGGGTCCCAACGTCAGCTCGGGCCAACATGCTGGCCCCCGCTAAGGTAAAGCAATATCAGAGAAACTTGACACACCTGCTCCAGCTTCAGGCTTGCGCTTCTTGGATGAACCACCCTGCAAAACAAAGGGGTCGGTGCCAATGAGAAGACCAGGGAGATCTAGCATAGACCCATGCTGGCCGGCTCGGACTCTGCATGCACTCCACTCACAACAGTGATTCGCCGCTCACTATGAGGGAAATACGCAATCTTGTTCGGTGGTTACGTAAACGTCTTCGATACCGCTGCCACTCAATAATCTCCTGCGCCAATGCTCACCTTATCCTTAGTCTTGCTGCTGCCGCCACCAGGCTTGCCTCCTGCACCCTGCAGTGACCAAGCACGTAGAACAGTGCTGGTGAGATTTGAGGCGCTGATGTAGCCGGCCGCCACATATAAGCAACAATGTTTAGGAGCACCAGCTTCCACCGTGTTTGCAGGGAACAACACAACCCGCTGTGCTATGGTATTGAGCCGATAGAGGGGCAACATCCATCCATACATTCAAGCTTGAGAGGGCAACAATAATGCTCCAACTACTAGCAAGAAACATGGGCCACGTGACAGAAACGAAACCTCCACAGTTCGCACCTTGCCTTTGCGGTTGGGCTTGTTGGGCTTGTCTGGATTCACACCCTTGCCGCTCTCATCAGCAGCCTGCACAGGCAGCATACACACACATGGCATGCAACATTATTGGCAAAGTCTTAGTACCTTAGAACCCCTGCACCAGCGGGCAACAAGTCCAACGTTAGCAAGTTTCAACATTTGAAAATCCCTGCACCAGCAGCAACAACAGCAAAAAGCCAAGCACAATAAAGCGACCATGCTGAAAAAACCTCATAAAATGGTGCTTGCAATGTCTAGCCGAAAGCGTGGTTGTTAGCACTACATGACCTGCTCTCTCACCTTCTTATCCTCCGTGCCACCAACTGGGCTGGGCATCTGGGTGCTATTGCGGCTGTTGGCATGCTTGGGTGGCGACGTCTTACAAAGCACGCACAGCCTGCCAGGGACGTTGACACAGTCTGGGCAGTGTCCTAATCTCTTGCAACTCAGGCACCTTGAGACGCCCTCCGTGTTGACACCGTCTGAGAGATAGTATATGTCCGCCTCGCACACCTCGCATGTAGCAAACACTCGAGGCTGTGGAAGACCAACAGCAACACAGTCCGTCAGAATCACTCGGCCACAGGACAGGTAGAGCTCCATGCTTGGGGCAGTGATTGCCATCTTGATTGACAACATTGGCACAATGACAAGTTTGGTGTCAGCACATGTTGAGAAACGGGACCCATACGCTGGGCTGTGGCAAGGACATGCATGGGCCATGTAAAGCAACATCTAAGTTGGTTTCGCGGCGTTTCAAGTTTGGCACAAGTGTCTGCAGGCTGCAGGCTGGTTGTGCCATTGCGCCCGGCATGATCCACAATGAGCCATCGTAATCCGCTCCTGTGAGGCACCATGCTACATGTGAACAATGGATGCACTCAGTGGAGGGAGTCTTGATCACTTGGGCGAGTAAAACCACGTGCTACTCAAAGCTCGAACACAACCTTTTGACCACATATAGTGCACTTGCACTCTCGCACCTTCTGTACATCCCCTCCACCCTCTGTCTGCTGCGGCATGTCATCGTCAGCACCATGGCCCTGGGTGGTCCCTGCTGCAACACAAAAACCATAGTGAATATGTGAATGACTTTCAGTCGTATTTGCTCTGGTCCTCCCACAATATGTACCCATAATGATCTTGTCAGCTTAGTAAATGGCTAGCTCCCTGCATGCGCCTCTCCCCCGATAACGATCCAATGCATAGCATCTACCTCTTTCCGCCTCAACCGTTTGTGCGATAACAAGCTAAAACGGCCAGCACATGGAACGGACCCCTTGCATCTCATGGAACAAAACCCTAATTGCATCTGACCCACCCATTCACCTGGCTCTCTGATCCTTAGGGGCCTTGCTGGTTGCGCAGCCGCCTGTGCCGCCCACAAAGCCATCTTCCTCTCCTTTTCAGTCAGTGTGGGTGGCGAGCTGGGTCCTGCACCCGAACCTGTATCAGAATTCCCACAATTCACAAAGAAAGGGAGGCTGCAAATGCATGTGAAGGCATTCTTGGTCATCCATTGCAAGGAGGGACTCTGAAATCCTGCCGTCATGTTCAAGAACATCTGCTCCCTTGTAGTGAAAGCCACAAGTGAAGCACTATCCATGACGAGCTTCTTGAAAGTAATTGATCCAAGCAAGACACATACCTGATGCATGGAACCCATGTGATGATGATGATGGTGGTGGTGGTGGTGTCGCCGCCGCCGCCGCCGCTGCTGCTGCTGCTGGAAAGCTGGTGCCCAGGCCACCCTGCAGAAACAACGGCAGCAAATGGAGTAGTATATGTCACTCGTGGCTGAGACACACCACCCTGCTGCAGTTGGTACGGCCCCTTACCTGTGGGCTGGTGACAGGACTCCATGAGAAGGGCAACTGGAAACTCTGTGGGCTACCCCCTTCAGCCTGCAGCAACAACAACCAGGTCACATTTAGTAAGAGAGCGCGGTAGGCCATTTAATGACCGAATGATGCATTGCATTGAGAGTGGGCGACCAGACTGCTCAGTCAGCATTTACCATAGCATGCTAAAGCACTGCAAAACTTGCACCAGATCCTGACAAGAAGATGATGGGATGCATACTTTTAATTCTACATGAGCCGCCATCGGGTTGTGCCGGCAAGGCTCACCTGCTGAGACTGTTGCAACATACGCGCGAGGCCTTGTAGCAGTGGTAGGTGGCTTTGCACCGGGTTACTGTCAGTGTTGGGCAGAGGCGGCACCTGCAAAACATTCAGCATCAGCAACTAAAGAGCAACCCAAAGCAGCAGGCGGAAACAAGCAAAGGTGTGGTTACGGGCACCTGCGGGGTAGGGTTTGCCACCTGCACCAGAAAATGCACACTTAATCGCAATGCGCAACGAACTGAGACAGCTTGACTGTGTTCGTGAGAGGGCAGATTACCATTACCAAGTGTCCCACTCAGATTGAGCGCGCCCCATTTGGAGCCAACATAGGCCAACATGCACACTGGAACAAACCTCTGAAAAATAAAGAGACCCATTTTCAGGTCCAATGGATAAGTTGGCCCAGTAGATAAAGAAGTAAGAGAGAGTTGCTGCCATTCCATTGCCCTTCAGTGCCCTGGCTTAAGGTTTCTGACACAACACTGCCAAGCCACATCAAGTTACTATCAGAGAGCCCTCAGTAGCCATATGTATTATTGACTTTGTTCATGGCATCCCAACCCACCAGCAACATCAGCCTTGTTGTCACTCTGACACCAATTTTCCACCTCCTGCCAGCTCTGAAACTGCTTCGTTAGCATTTTGTCGCCTCTCTGGATTTTGTAATGCCACCTTTTACTGTCCCCCGGCTGTGTATGCCGCTTCCTGTACAGCGTTAGTCCACTACCAGCCAATTCTTCTAAAATCTGGCGAACTGCTGCCTTCTTTGCGTCGTTCTTGCCTCCTCTGATACCTTCAAGCAGGGCATTGAGGTCATCAACCGGTGCCCAAGGCTGCTGGGTGCCAGGAGAGTTCATTTCCTGATCCGGTTGTTGCTCCCCCTCCCGCTTGGTGCGGCCACCCTGGTGCCAACAACCAGGCCGTTAGTATGACAGGATCTCAGCAGCCAAACAAAGCAGAGCAAATTCACGAAACGCAAGGTGAACGCGCGCCAAGCAATAGGCCAACAACGCTGGCTCTAACAAAAAGGCCGAGACCCTCAAGCCACCATGCATGCAAGTCGTCGGTGGGTGCAGTTGTGTACCACGCAGATCACAGCGACGATTTCACACGCAATACCGCACTGTACCTACTGCTTAAGTGCTGATTCATCCGTACCTGCTCCTGCTTGCTGCCGGTGCCTTTCGTCTTTTTATGATCTTCGTCAGACTTGTTGGCGCCATCATCATCAGGCTGCGTAGTGCCCGTGGGGTCCACTGAGGCGCCCCCATCACGTTGATCTGCGACGTTTCCAGCAGAGTCCTCCCCCTGAGACGGCTGCTGCTCCTCTTCTTTTGAAGCCATGGCGACCCGTCCGTGCGCCAGCAGTAACTATGACATGGCTTCGGAAAAGCAGCTAAGCACCGATGATAAAGTACACACAGACACGTTCAAAAATCGCAAGCAGCATGCTAATCAAGCTGGCCTGGACAAAAGGCAAGGCGACCTCGGACGGGCGAAAGCCTGATGAACGGGGCGCAACCCAACGGATCAGGAGGTGCGACTTCATACGGGTCGCTTCTCAAAACCCTGGAAGACAACGGCAACGTCAGGAAGATAAATGACAAACCTCCAATCCTATGACTCAGCCTGCTCCGTCAGTCGGTCTCCGTGCACTCAGTGGCAGTCGAACCGGTTCATGCCCTGCCTGCCCACCTTCCCTGGTAACGAACAACCAAATCTGAACAAACTCAGTTCACCTGACGCGGCCTGGCCATACGCAACGGTGCGGGAGGTGTGCTTAGACGCGTTGGAGCATTCGGCTTTACCGGTCAGTGCGCGTGCCCCACACCGGCGCATGCAGTCCGTCTGAGGGAACAAACACCTGGGGTTTCTCGTGTATGGGTATCCCTATACGCGATGGGAATACACAAAGGCCATTCTGATCATGCGACCTTCGAAGCAGACATGCCATCCATGCAAACCATACCATTGGGTGCACGGGTCCGCAACCTTACAGCAAATTGGCTTTCCACCTGCTAGCACAGCAGATGCAGCTTATAAGGTCCTAACTCTGCAGACCACAACCGGAAGTGCAGGATGGAGACATGCAGGAGCTTGAAAGGTAGTTGGGGCTTTGATCAGTCTCCCTTTGTCTAGTGGCTGAGAGCGTTGGGGTGTCCTTTTGGGCCTTAAAACAACAAGTACAGCAAACACAGCAGTGCTGTATCTTGGAAACAAATTCATGGTTGAGTGCATTGTTGTACTGCTTGTGGCAAGCACTACTGTGATTTTTTTGTGGCTGTACCAGCAGCAGTAGAAGTACATGGGCATCAATGCTTCACTGCTCATATGACTGGTATTGTTGATTGCATTGCTTTTGACCTGCTGTTGCTGCTACCCTCCACCCTTCTTGCAGTGCAGGCGCTTTGTACGCGCTTGCTGCAGTCCTCGTTCTACTCTCAGCAAACAGCTAGCAATGACAACTGCAGCTCGCAGCAAACCGCTAGCAGTGGCATGGGCAGCAGCAGCTCTCAGCAATCAGCTAGCAGTGGCAGCTGCAGCTCTCAGCAACAACTGGCAGTGGCATTGACAGCAGTAGCTCTCGGAAAACAGCTGGCAGTGGCAGTGGCAGCTGCAGCTCTCGGCAATCAGCAAGTAGTGGCAGCTCTCGGCAATCAGCAAGTAGTGGCAGTGGCAGCTCGCAGCAAACAGCTAGCAGTGGCAGCTGCAGCTCTCAGCAAACAGCTAGCAGTGGATGGTGCCACTGTTGCCTTTGCTGTATGCTTCTGACCCTGGTTGCTTCTTCGTGCCTCTCGTCCATGCTGTTTCAGGATTGCCAGCTATGCCAAGCGTTGCCATGCAAAGGGCAGCCCAAAGTCCTATAGCGGTGACTGTTTCATCTTTCCAAAAGAAACACCCTTGGTTCAATTGATTCCATGCAAGGAAGCAAGCAGTGTAGACGTAGAAGCTTGGCTGGTTGAGTGCCACTGGAAATTCAGTGCTCGGCTGTCACCTACCACTGAGATCTCTCCTGTGACAAGGACCACATGTTGCTGTTATGCATCTGATGCGCGAGTTCAGTGCATGTCTTGCATCAATCACCGCTGCCCATATTCAACCAATGGCCTTTTTACTGGATGAGGTAATTGATTGTCTGGCAGCACTCAATCAAGGGCTTGCTTAGAGCTTGCTTCTACTCGGCGGGAGGCACGGTTTCTCCTGCAGTGTAAGGGAACAAGGGCAGGGGGTTGCATGCCTTTGTGTTGTACCATATGGGTCACAAGGATTTTAAGAGGCTTTGGGGGAAAAGGTGTGGCCACAACAGTTACTAGTTTGTTGCGACGGGTCCCTGGTGCCACCCCATCCGACTTTTAAGGCCTAACAATGTGGTTTGAGTGGCCCAACACTGTTGTGTTGTGATTTGTCTATATAGCACACAGACCTTCGTGATGTGTGCCTACGATTAGCAACTGCCTTGTGACGTGCATAATTTTGCTTCTAGCGGACCACTGCACCCTATATGCATGGAGAAGAAGGTTGGCCAATGCTTGGGCCACTAGAGGTTGCAGTGCAAGTGTCACGTTGTGCGCCCAGATGTGTGCAAAAATTCAAGCTGCCTTGAGGTATCTTCACAAAGCCTGCTTGTTTTTTCTGGGCCATATGTGTGTTAGACTAGGGGTGCAGTGGGGAGCTTTGAGTAGATGCACGTGACCTCCCCTGCCCCTTTGGTGCCAACGAGTTGTGTGTAGTATACGGTTTTACAGACAGGCGTCCTGCTGACCTCTGTATGACACAGCCAGATGTGCCAGCGAGTAAAACAGGGCAATTCCTGCCTGGCTAGCGTTGACCCGCGGCGTCGGTGCAGGGCGACGACTGCTTGCCGACCGTGCGGCAGGCCATTGGTTAGCACCTAAATGCTTGCGAGACTATAAGTGCCATGAATGCCTACAGCCGCCAGGATATACCGGGCTTTTTTATATGAATTATAGCGAGAGCTGATATACAGACAGTACACAGTCATGCAGACATATGGTGTGTTTGGTCGTTTCGACCTAGCTGCCTTGGTGCAGCCACACCTTAAATTTTTGTTGCATATGCACGCATACAAAGGCGGACTAGACTAGGCCACTGCCGAATGCCCACGAAATAGCATACAACAAATCAGATAAGATGAAATGCAGACGGGGCACTTATCTGTATACCAGCCCTCAGAAAGACCATAAGCCCACCAACCCAGGCACAAGCATGCCCCCAGACAATAAGCCCACCTGTGCACGATGGGTCTTTATGCAATCTATTGTACTGCTTGGAGCAGGCCACGTGTAGGTGACTCGATGCCGATCACTTCGGGTCGATAATGATTGTCACTTTGGGTCTGTGAATTGCCGTCCTTCATACACGCTAGCCTTCATTCACGGCCTAGCTTACGACGCGAGCTTGCACAAAATCACAGGCTCGTCGATCCCAGCCGCAAATAGTGCCTCCGCAACCAAACGCCCGAGCTGCTGCGCACCCGGTAGCACGCAAAGACTGGCAACATCGGCCTTAGCTACCACCGCCGCCCGCAACAGCCCCTCCACCTGTTGTGCCCCCAGCTGTTGCGCGCCGGACACAGTGCAAAGCTTGCTGATCAAGCCGCTAGCCTTGCTGCTCTCCGCCTCGCCGATCTTGGCCAGTACCTCATGCATCAGCCCCTCCACCTGCTGTGCCCCCAGCTGCTGCGCGCCCAAAAGCATGCAAAGGCTGGCAAAAGTAGCCGAGTCGGTCCTGTGGGCCAGGACCAACCGCATCAGCCCCTCCACCTGCTGCGGCCCTAGCTGCTGCGCGCCTGGTAGCATGCGAAGGCGGGCAAAGGTCGCGTCTACCTTGGTAGCCAGGGCTGCCCGCAACAACCCATCCACTTATTGTGGCCCAAGCTGTTGCGCGCCAGGAAGGACGCACAATTCTATGATGAGAATGCAAAGAGCCATGGTGGTGTCCGACTCGCTCCTGGCAAGGGCCACCTGTAGCAGCCCCTCCACCAGCTGCGGCCCAAGTTGCAGTGCACCAGGAAGGACACACATCTTGCTCATGAAGCTGCACAGAGCCCTGGAGGTGTCCGACTTGCCGATCCTTGTCAAGGCCCCTTGCATCGCCCCCTCCACCTGCTGTGGCCCCAACTGCAGCGCACACGAAAGGGCGCACGCTCTGCTCATGAACCTGCACAAAGCAATGGGGTTGTCTGACTCGCCGATCCCAGCCAGGGCCGCTTGCATCAGTCCCCCCACTTGCTGCACCCCCAGCTGCTCTACACCAAGCACACCCCACAGCGCATCAAGACCCGAATTATGGAACCAGCACGCCGCATGAAGGAGCTTGGTCACCTTGTCACTGCCAAGATGCTTCACCACTGACTGCTGGCAGAGTTCGTGGAACACAATGCGTGACAAGCGACCCGGGGAGCACACCAACACAAGCAACACTTTGAAAACCGTGGAACCGTCGCTGATGTCCAAAATATCCCCGGCACGCCAAGAGTACAGATGCTCCTGCAATGCCAAAGGGCCGACGCCCACATGTTGCCGCTGCCGCAGCAACCAAGAGGATGCCCTCCACGCACAGGGGTTGCGGGTCAGGCACAGCTCCGCCGCCTCAAACAGTGCATCGTCGGTGATACGCAGGCCCGCACTCAACCACATGTTGGCCCAGGAGACGCCCGCGGACCGCAACACCACCTCCGCAGCCAGCAGGTCTTGTGCGCCGTCCCCAGCGAGCTGCAGCAGGGGCCGCAGAACTTCTGCGGGTGGGGGAGACGCCGGGTCCCATTGCTGGGCTGTGTCGAGCAGCAGTTGTTGGGCCACGGCCGCACTTGCCTTCTCTCGCGCGTCTCTTGCCTCGACACGGAGCTGCTTACAAGTTGCCTCGAGCATGACCAATCCCAGGATGCCAAACCACTGAGGTCCACATTGAACGGCCAGTTGCATTGCTTCTGCGCAAATCAAATACACAAAGATGGCCATGGTCAACCGGTCGGGATGCACATTGGCTGGCAATGGATTAGAGTATATTGGAGGGAGCCCTGCGGCGGTTACACATATGAATGATCAACATGTGGCCTACTGTGTCCTATACCCACCTGCTGTCTTCTCACGGGCTCGTTGCGTGCTAAGAGGAGACTGTGGCTGCTCCATATGGTCGCCGAGGGCTGTTACGATACGCCAGTCTCTCGCACACTGCTTGTACGGTGTTACATGTCCAGGTTTGGATAAATCAACCGCGGATGGTAATGCGCGCAACTTGTTGGCTACTTATGACGAAAGATGGCTTGAGGGGCTTGTCGTTGCCTCAAGTCAGCTCAATCATCACAGTGACCTGGTGACCCCGACCCGGTGACCCAGTCGCCCCGGTGACCCTTCAAGGCTGGCGGCATGTCTAGCCGGCAACACCACAAGTCAATTGTGGGTCACACTACTGGGTAGCGGTTAGTGACAGTTAACCGTTAACCATTAACCGTTAACCGTTAACTGGGTGTCACTAACTGTTAGTCACTAGTTGCTATACTACGTCTGACCTACGTCCGCCCCTATAAATGCATGCTGCTACGTGGAGCTATTCCTGTGGAGCGTCGAGGTCGGTGGGCTACAACGGGAACGAAGGGTGGTCTGTTGACATGGGTAGGCCAGACTCTCTTGCCCGTCACAATTAGTAAGCACCTCCAAGTCGTCAAGTGGAGGCAACGTCTTGAGTCACTGGTGCTCGCCGCTTCCTAGTGGTCACCGCTCTCGTCGGCCTCGCTACCGCTAGTACCCTCGGTCTGTAGGAGCTCCCTTTTGGCTTGCTCCATATGGTGCATGGCCACATCCACTCTGAACTGCCGTGCCCGCACCCCAAAGTAGCTCATGAGCAACCGATTGACCCGTGCTTGCCAACTGCTGCGCCCTTGAAGGCCCACATACGGTTGCGAATCGGCTACGTTGGCTGAGTGTCGGCTATCTGTGAAAAGGTACTTCAAAGCCGGCGGGCGACCCGCCAAATATGTTCTCAGTTCCTGCCCCAGTCCCACGGGAACCCTCATGGTCTGCTTGAGCACAGCTACGCCGCCACTCCCGTCGTTCTGGTAGCCCACCACCAGGTGAATAGTGTCTTGCTTGGCATTTTTGCTTAAGAACAGCCAGCCCCGCGGTTGATCGTCATCGCAACACCATTTAGCCATCTGCTCCTGTGTAGGTGTCTGGTTTTGTTCGTTTGGTCTGTACACTCGGATATGGCCGAGGTTCATTAAGGGCGCGTTATGTGAAGTAGCGCCTCTGAATTTCAGATCAGTCAACATCCTTAGGATGAGTCTGTCCGTGTCCCCTGGCAATAAGCTACTCACCACGGCCTGTATCTTGTGCCAAGTGATGCCGGCATCGCTGACACTGCCGCCATAACCACCTAGAACCCTCTTTTGTGATTCATAGGCATGCCTTGCGGCTCTCAGCTGGGCATTCCACGCGGCCTGTGCGGCTGCCCTATCTGCTTCTCCCAGCTCTGGAAAGGCCCGTTGGACCAAGCTGCTTGCTACGATGCACACCTTCCTCCGCTCGGAACACACCTTGATGCAATCAGCGCATATCTTGGCGCCATGGGGCCGGAGCAGAAGCTCCGCCATACTCGGGAGCCCGCTCCTTTGCGCGACACCCGTGGCCTGCGGATCGCTGAGGGCCCTGGCCAACACCTTTATTGAGCTGGCATACTCCCCAAGGGTCTCTGGCTGCAGCTTGGCGCCGCTGCTTGGCACAGCGCCAGCTGCAGCTTGCTCAAAGAGCTTCTTGAGGAGTGCCTCTTCATTGAGGGACCTGTACTTAGCGATGGTTTGGTCAAGGCTGAGCTGCTTCATATAGAGGTTCCACCTGGTTTACACTTGCTCCACAACAAATGTTCAGAGGAACTTTTAACGCGGCGCCAGCGGCAACACATCGATCGCCATGGGGGTAGCGCCCGAGCCGGCCGTCCTTTGTTGCAACCTCGCCTGGTCCACGGGGGCCGGCGCACCATCCTCCAGGGTGTTGAAGCGGTACCGCAGCATCTGCGCCGGGCTGTGCAACATCGTGCGGCCACCTGAAGCAGCTTTTGTCGGCATAGCGCTCTGCTAGCCTCGGTCTCGCACTTTGTCACATCGTATACGGTTTGGGCGTGGCTGCTGAAAGCATGGCGTGCAAGCTGCAGGGTTATGTACTTGTTGTTACAGACTCGTTGCAGGGTCAAGCATGCCCTTCCTCGAGAAGCTAGCATTTGAGTAGGCGTGCTTTGGGTCGCGCGCATGCGGGAATAGCCATTGCCAGGGTCCCGTGAGCCTTGTCTTGGCCAGGCACAGCTTTGTCTGCTCCACTAGCGCGGGCGGCAGCGCGACCCGTACGACCCCAAGGGACCGCCGGGTTTTGTATTGCCTATAGCATATGTGCGGTTGCCCTTCCAGTACAATGTACTGCCCTCTAAAGCTATCAAGCTCTTTCTGGCTGGGCTCCTTTTGGTAGACTCTGCAGCAGCCAAGATCCGCTCGGGGGCAAGGAATCAAAGTCAGGAAGCTGAGGAGCAGCCGCTCCCTTGAGCCCGGCTTGAGGTTATCTCTAAATTTGCAAAGCTCGGCGTAACTAAGGTACCCTGCTTGCTGCCTCGGCGTGGCGTTGTTTTGAATCATGGGCTGACTCGCCTGAAGGTGCACCTGCTTGTGGGCCTTTTGGATGATATCCAAGGCTTTTTTAACCTCCGCCTGGGCCCTTTGGGGGCACGTGAGCACGTGGCGAATGCAAGCAAGCAAACTATTCAAGTAGGCCGCATGTGACCAGAATGAGAGCCCATGGCGCCGGACGGTTGCCGCAATGGTGTCCACGGTGCCTTGCGGCTCCTTCAGCAAGGTTTTTACGGTTTGTCCACCACACATCTTGCGAGCGGTGGTCAAATTGTTGATGTAGGTCTGCACTGTTTTGATGGAGGTCAACCCGCAACCCGTGCTTAGCTGGTCAAAGATGGGGTCGGGGCTCACCATTTCCACCTTTTTCCAAGGCTTTTTCTTGTTGTTTGTGGCTGGCTTGTGCACACTAGAAAGAGGACTTGCCACCACGGAAAGCTTGGGCCGTTTCGCAGCTTCTTCCTTGATCTGGTCTCTCTTTCGTTCCGTATGTTGGGCGACACGCACGGGGTCAGGCAAGTCAAAGACCATGGTTCCATCAGCGAGGGTTACGACGGTCCTGCGCGGCCCCGCCATTATTACGATTTACCAAGGCACGTATATATGTTGTACAACAATGGATGCGGGCCTGGCTCACAGGGGCTCAACAGACACGGCGGCCTGCCGCTGGTGCCGAGGCAGCACGGGCAAACTTAGATTGCTGAGTTGAAGTTGCTCCGGCACGTCGTGCTCGTCCACGGTGAAACGGTACCGGTTGTGCATGCTCACAGAGTGCGCCATGCAATGGGCCGCTCTCCGGACCTGTTCCGTGGCGTGCTTTTGTGCCATGTCTCCTTCCTTCCCGTCCAGCGCATCCCAATAGCGCTTGTACATCGCCACCACGTAGCTCCTCCTCAGGTGCTGGTTGTTCATGTGAGGGTGGCCAAGGCACTCCTGAAGGGTCCGCGTGACCCACTTCTGAAAGGAATCAGAGCTGTAGGGATGGCCGGCCCTTGCGGTAGTGAAGAGGTGCGTCCGAGGGTGCGCCTCCAAGCTAGCCACAATGGTCTTGTGCAACGCCAAGGGTAGTGCCGTAGTGATGCCGTGGCGCTTGTAAGAGCTCACTTTTGTGGGATTGGGGATCCGTATGTAGCTTGACTCTGGCTCTGCAATGGAGAGGGCTACGTAGGCGCCTGTGTAAGGCTCCCCGCCCGCCGCCTCCTCCAGCGTGCCCTGGTCCATCCACACGATCTTGACATCCGCATAGTCGATCCGAAGCGGCGGCACGAGGGTGTACATGGCAAATAGAGATCAGATCGTGGTGCCGAACTGTTATTTTCGCTCCCCTTGGATGCCAGAGGCAGGCCCTCGCGGCACGCCACGATGTCCGGCCATGGCACATAGCCCTTCACTTGCTTACTCGTAGCTTTGTGGGCATCCATCGCCGCGTCCGCGCGGTCCCTAAGGGCCCGCTCGGCCTCGTCCCATGCCGCCTTCTGCGCGCCCGCCTTGGCGCGCAACTCGGCGGGCGCCATGGTGTTATACACGCCTTTCAGCGCGGTCACATAGGCCTTGAGGGTGCTGGTGCCTATGTCGCCCCTCAGCGTGGTCAGCATGAGGACCGCCGCGCCTTCGTCGCCCGTGAGGAAGATCCAGCTTGATGGGAGGCCATTGAAGAGCTTGAGACGCAAGCTCTTGAGGTTGTTGAAGTATGTGTCGATGGTCTTGGCGCGAAGCCGGCCTTCCTTGGTTGCGGTTGCAATAAAGTTGTCGTGCCAGCTATCCGCGGCGAGCTTCGCCATGGTTGTGGGTTCACATTGGTTTTGGTGTGTTTGGCTCCTCAAGTGGGTTCGCCGCGGCTTGTAAATTGGCTAGTGGCACACGCACGGTGCATATGGATTGTGCCGGCCGGTGCGGTGTGTTTGCTCCAGATCAAATAATATGTGTGTCGCTTGAGAGTTCGGTCATTCCCGGGCCACAATGGAACTTATCAGCACCTCCCCGCAAAAGCTTCTTGGAGTCGACAGGGGATGCTATGGCACCGTCCTTTTGACTGAAACCCTTGCCATCAAGTTAGTGTTCTTGAACTTTGTCGTGCTACGCCAGCGATTCATTGCACCGCTTATGGCGCAACCCGTGCCGTTGCAGGAAATCATGCAGGTCGATCAAAGCTTGACTATCCCTACGGCATCCAATGATGCGCCCCCCGAGCAGCCTGGTGTCTTGTCTGATAAGGCCCCATGTGAGGCCTCTTTAAGCGCCCCTGCTCCAAGCCTGGACGCCACCACGGCCCAGACCCATGTCATTGCCGCGCCGCCCCCAAAGAGAATCACGACACGGAGGGTGTTGGCAAGCATGCCAGCACAAGAGGACATCAATGGCGCGGCTGACGCGTTCTGGGTGGAGCTCCCCTCGCGGTTTGAGTGGGACGGGGACGTGTCCAGGTGCATTCGATTCCATGAGGAGGTGAATAGGACGCAACTTGCAGCCAGCTGCGGCATCTCTCCCGCTTACCATGGGTGTGCCTTAGTTGGACATTCGTCCCCGCGCAGTTTGTATGACCGCATACGATATCCCACGGGCATCATGTTATCTTGCCCATGGCTTCACGTTTTGATCAAAAATGAATTACGAAAGTTTCATGTCACCTCACCACATGCGGGTAGCCCCGTTGGTGTGATTGTAACTAGTAGAGCACAGTGCACGCTTGCGAGTGTGACTCCTGAGGAAGCAAGCCAACTCTTGCCTCACACGGCTGCCCTTCAATCATCATTGGACTCTGTGCTTTTGGCCGCACTTGAGCACGGCCTTCTCCACATGGACATAAACCCAAACAACATAGTTTTGAAGGGCCACTCGGTGCAACTGATAGATTGGGGTGATGCAAAGAGCAACATCTGCCTATCCAAGCTTCCAGCAGCACCAAACAAAACAGCAATTCTTAGGTGCATCCTCCTCATGACGGAGGGGATTATCCAGGATGCATTATCCAAGAAGGTGCGACGGGCTGCAAGGAAGGAAGAGCACACCCCTAGTGGCTTCTTGAAGGGCTTTTGGGGATGCTAGTGGCCAAAATCAGCCGGCTTTTGCACAGGCCCCACCGCAACCCTTTGATGTGCATGAAGTGTGTCGCGGGCCCCTTGGCACACAGCCGGCCCGCACTGCCCATTGCGCAATCGTATATACCACATACAGCTACAAGTGGCCTGCATATCTCCCCCTCGGTTTGCGCACATAGGACCGCGCGCCCCTGTGGCACAGCAGGAGAGATGCGGCGCCAGGCGGGCAATCGTATATGCCACATACATCTACTAGGGCCTGCATATCCCCCCTCAGTTTGCTTGCATAGCACCGCGCGCCCCTTTGGCATAGCAGAAAGATGCCGCGCCAGGCGTGCAATTTGTAGTTACCACAGACAGCTAACATTCGACATCAATATCTCCCCCTCGGTTTGCTTGCATAGCACCGCGCGCCCCTTTGGCATAGCAGAAAGATGCCGGGCCAGGCGTGCAATTGTAGTTACCACAAACAGCTGCCTAGTGGCCTGCATATCTCCCCCTCGGTTTGCTTGCATAGCACCGCGCGCCCCTTGGCACAGCAGAAAGATGCGGCGCCACGCGCGCAATGGTATATACCACATACAGCTACTAGTGGTCTGCATATCTCCCCCTCGGGTTGCATGCATAGCACCGCGGGCCCCTTTGGCACACAACATGACTGCATTGCCCATTGTGCAATCGTGTATACCGCACAAAACTACTATTCGACATCTATATCTCCCTCTCGCGTTGCACACACAGCACCACGGGCCCTTTTGGCATAGCAGGAGAGATGCGGCGCCACGCGCGCAATCGTATGAACCGCAGGCAGCTACCAATCGACATCAATATCTCCTTCTCGGGTTGCATGCATAGCACCGCGGGCCCCTTTGGCACACAACAAGACTGCATTGGCCATTGTGCAATTGTTTATACCGCACGCAGCTACTATTCGACATCGATATCTCCCTCTCGGGTTGCACACACAGCATCGCGGGCCCCTTTGGCATAGCAGGAGAGATGCGGCGCCACGCGCGCAATCGTATGAACCGCAGGCAGCTATCAATCGACATCAATATCTCCTTCTCGGGTTGCACACACAGCACCGCGCGCCCCTTTGGCATAGAAGGAGAGATGCAGCGCCTGGCGCGCAATCGTATATACAACATATAGCTACCAGTGGCATGAATATCTCCCTCTCGGGTTGCATGCACAGCACCGCGCGTCCCTTTGGCATAGCAGGAGAGATGCGGTGCCACGCGCGCAATCTTATAAACCACAGGCAGCTACCATTCGACATCAAAATCTCCCCCTCGGGTTGCACACACAGCACCGCGCGCCCCTTTGGCATAGCAGGAAAGATGCAGCGCCAGGTGCGCAATTGTATATACAACATATAGCTACCAGTGGCATGAACATCTCCCTCTCGAGTAGCATGCACAGCACCGCGCACCCCTTTGGCATAGCAGGAGAGATGCAGCGCCTGGTGCGCAATCGTATATACAACATATAGCTACCAGCGGCATCAAATTCGCAATCGCATATACCACATATAGCTACCAGCGGCATCAAAATCCCCCTCTCGGGTTGCATGCATAGCACCGCGCGCCCCTTTGGCATAGCAGGAGAGATGCGGCGCCAGGGCGCAATCGTATAAACCACATACCGTTGCCAGTAGCATCAAAATCCCCCTCTCGGGTTGCATGCATAGCACCGCGCGCCCCTAGCCACAGGAGGAGAGATGCGGCACCAAGTGCGCATATGTATATGTAACACGCACAACCACGAAAGGGTGGCTAAAAAGACCCTTGTGAGCACGCATGATTCGGCGGGCCCCTTTGGCACACAAGCAGCGCATTCCGCGTGCATACCATGCAGTCACATTTACTCAGGTTATTGGGCTTGCATTGGGAATCGCTTGGCGGGTGGCCAACACCAACAGCTTTGTGCTTTTTGTACAAGTCACAGGGCACGCATCACAAAGACTCGGTTTATAAGACCCTTGGTGTGCATCATGCTCGGTCTACATGACTGTGAAAATGCTGCAAGGCTTTGCGATACAGCGGCCCGCAGCCGGGGGCATACAACCATTCCTTTGTGGCTCGCTGGATCCTCACCGCAGCTCGGTTCCGCTTACTATGCCACGCACGGAAGGCACCCTGGATGACAGTGGCTGCATGGGTCCGTAGCAGTGCATGGGCCTCGCAGTGCTGGACCTTCCCACCAGTCGACTGAAGGCATGAAGGACATGTCCATGCTTCCATCTGGCGCACAACGTTTCTCACTGCATTCTTACTGGTCCGGCCACACATGGTTGCCACATACGTACAAACACTTCCCACCACGTGGTAGAATGGGTAGAGGCCTCTTGCTGTTGTGACCCACTCTACGAACACGTCCGGAAGGGGCGACGCGAGAGGGTAGCTCACAACAAGGAAATATCCAGGCGAGCGGCCACCCTTAACCTGCACAACACACGTGCGGCCAAAGGCCAGCTGCCGAAAGTACATAGTCAGCCAAAACCCATTGCTTGAACCCATGGGAACAGCTTGCACTATGTGTTCGTCCGACGGGAGGCCTCTGATCCACGTGGCCGCCTCTGAGCCGGCGATGAAATCATGCGAGGCCACACAGTGAGCCGCACTAATGTCCATGGATGTTGCAGCTACCGCAACCATGACATCTCCTTAAGTGATGGAAACAATGCCAAGGTCAACCACTCGGCTCTTGCACAACCAACCAATTCTGCTTGTGAAACTCCCGCATCACATGCACTGGTACGAGGGACCCCTCCGCCCTCATCTTGACCCATGAGTGCCCCTCCACCTCCGCTTGTCCCGTCATCTGCTCCACTGTGTAGCCCGGGCGCGCCTCTCCATCGTCGTACTGGATGACAAGGGTGGCGTGCGATGCAATGTTGGCCTGGCCCCAGTACACACGGGCAATGCCTGGGAACTTGGCCGTCACCCAGCGGCCGTGCAAGGCCAGCGCCGCCTCCACCGCCTCTACATTGTAGCCTCCGTCAATGCAGCTACTGCAGAGCCAAGTGCCGGCCTCCGGTACACCTTCCAGTGGGGGCTGGTGGCACGCCAGATGGAAGCACTCCATGCAGCAGTCGCAAATGACATGCTCGCCCGAGGGGTCGCCGCAGCCCGCGCAGGGTTGATCCGCCACGCTGCTAGCAGCAACCAAGCAATCTGCCTTGCGCTTCTTGGTGGCCCCCGCTTCACCGCACCCCGCCGCAGAGCCCACCGATACCACCGAGCAACCCTCAAGGAGCCGCCGCACAGCGGCCAGCAGCTGCTGCTGCTTGGCGGCCTCCAGTTGCTTGCCGTCTGCTGCAGCTGCGCTCATGTCCATCAGAGCCTCCTCAATGAAGTTGACGACCACCCGGTCAGGTGCTGATGCAAGAAAAGGCCTCAAGGCAGCACTGGCTAACGCGAACCGCTCGTCGGCAAGCTCCGGCGTGCTAGCCAGTGCCAACATGCGGATGGCCCTGAGTACGGCCTCGTGCTGGGGGTTGCTCAGACCCAAAGGCTCTGCGTGCTCCTCCTCGTGGGGTTGCATGTCCGCCACAGTGCACGCCCTCACTGGTCTGCGCTCGTCATACACTTGGCTCCCTGCAACAAGGCCAGAAGACGTACTCAGGACTGGGTATACTTTGATGCAAGTGATGAAGGGTGCAGCCGTGACATGGGATTGTGCAAGGGACCCTTTACATATGTCTGGATTTTGCAGCAATTCAGCACGACCTCATCGTAATTACCGACTCGGATGTTTAGGAGCGACCTCAAACTAGTAAATTGCGACTCGACTCACCTAGTGCGCTGCTGATGGCCGCATCGCTAAAGCCCGGGAACAGCGTCAGGTACCCCTTGGCGGCTTCTCCATCTGCGCGAAACTGCTTGCCCAGTTGGTGGCGGGCTTGGCTGCTAAGGAGGACCATGGTGTCCGGTTGGACCTTGATGTTGAAGGCCTTCTTGGTCCAGTACCCGGTCAGCGCTTCTCCCTGGACCACAAAGTCCGAAGCCACGCGGACTGACACCGCTTGCTCCCCTCCGGTCAGCACCAGGGCCTCCATGAGTTGCACAATAGTCCATTGGGTGAACTTGCCGCCTCCCACCGTGCCCTTCTCCAAGGG